>NW_004624781.1:11252661-11450895 GCF_000247695.1 Heterocephalus glaber
TATATATATATATATATAATTTCATAAATAATGACTATGCATTAGAAAAAAAGAAAGGAAGGAAGGATGGACAGATGGAGAGATGGACAAATGAAAGAATGAACAAGCAGACTTCGGACCTGAAGGAGATATTTTCTTTTTCTTTTTTTTTTTTTTTGGCACTGGGGATCGAACTCAGGACCTTGCACATGCAAGGCAGGCAGTGGCACCACTGAGCTAAATCCCTGACCCAAGATACTGTATTTTCTTATAAAGTAAATCAGAAGAATAGTGTATGAGTGACTCCATACTTGAGTATGTTCTTCACATCTTAGTTCTTTTCCTGCTAACATATGTCCAATGGTAGTTTTTATTAATAAAAATATAGCAGGGTTACAATTTTGCTGTGTAACATACAAATAGAAAATTATGAATTCTACTTTTTCCCCAGAAACTCCCATTCCTTACTGCCTTCTCTCTAGGCTTCTTCAAGGACTACAAAGGTAGAAGGCTTCACATGGGACCTGGAAAAAGTAGCAGATGCTTCACCTTGATGATGGGGGAAAATAAAACAACAGGTGATATCGGGAAAATGGTGGAGTAGAAATTCCAAAATCTACCCTTCCATAAAAATAAGGAAAAAAATCTGATAATAATGATCAGAAACAAATTTTTGAAACTCTGGAACGTAAGCCAAGGCTTAAAGTAATCTGGGAGCATTTATCTTTTTAAAAACCCAGCGAATTCATAATACAACCTCTGTGGTGTCTGAACTTACCCAGATCCTGTCCCCTATTCCCTGGTTCAGCACCAGCCTTGAAATTAATAGGCAACATTCCTTCTCAGTGCAGGTATCTGAGGGAGCAACCTGACCTTATTCACAAACAATTGTTATTTGATCTATCTGGTTCTTGTCTTGAAGACACCTCAAAAGGCATGCTTTATCTCTTCTGACCAAGAACTTGCCTAGTGCTAAGGGGTTTCTGAAGGAGTATCATCTAAAATACATACAAGCAAATATTTTCAGCTCTGCTGCCTGAAGCAATGGAAAACAGTTGGACCAAACTATAGACTAATGAGAAAAAGTTTAGGAGAAAAGGCTCAGGAATAATATACTGTGAGAAATAGGTGTTTTGAGAAACTTCAACACATTCTTGGAATCCCAGAAAAACATTCGTATGACTAAAGCTGTGCACATAATCAGGAAATACCCAAAGAGGGCCTCTGTAAAATTAACACTTGACTTTTCACAACAACTATGGAGATCTAAGGCAATGGGATGCTATTCAAAGTGCTGAAATAAAAATACTGTCAACCTGGACTTTTATACCTGGCAAAACTATCCTTCAAAAATGAAGAAGAAATTAAGAAATTCTAAGAGAGAATGAGACAGTTTTTCACTAGGAGACATAACCTATAATTTTACAAATTGAAGGATTATGAGAAGATATAATGACTGATAGTGTGTCAACAATCTGGATAACTGATGTGCAGTGAAGAAATTTCTAGAAACGTACCAACTATTAAAACTGACTCAAGAAGAAATGGAATACATGAATAGACTTATAGCAAATGAGTACATTGATTTAGCAATCAACAAACTTTCAACAAAGAAAGCCAGGATGATATGATTTTACCAATGAAGTCTACCAAATGTTTAAGGAAAAATTAGCACCAATCCTTCTTAAAAATGTAAAGGCAGGAACACATTTTAGTTCATTATATAAAGTCAGTATTGTCCTGTCCTGATACCTTAGCCAGACAAAGATATCACATCAAGAAAAAGCTGCAGACCAATATCTCTTATGAATATAGAAGCAAAAATTCTCAAGAAAATGCAAACAAACACAGTCCATTCGCATATTAGAAGAACTGGACACTATAGCTAAATAGAATTTATCCCAATAATACAACATTGGATCAAAATATGAAAATCAACTTAATGTAATAAACTATATTAATATAATAAAGGAAGAAGCCTATGTGATTTTCTCAATAGATCAAAAAAAAGCATTTGATCAAATTCAACATCTTTTCATGATAAAAAAAAATCTAATAAACTGGAAATAGCACTTTCTAAACCTGATAAAGGATATCTATAAAAAAACCCAGACATAGTATCATACTTAATTCTGAAAGACTAAAAGCTTTCCTATAATCTCAAAACCAAGATATGAGTGTGTCCTCTCACCACTTCTATTTAACACTGTACAGGAAATTTTAGCCAGGATAGTTAGGTATGAAAGAGAGGGAGAGAAATGAGAATGAATATGAATCCAAATTGGAAGAAAGAAGTTAAAACTACCTCTTTTAACAGATTATGTAACTTTTAGAAACCGTAAAGAACACACACACACACACACAACTATGGTTAATTATTGAGCTCAATAAAGTTGCCTGATACAAGATAAATATCCAAATATCAGTTAATTTCTATACATTTTTAATGAACAATCAAAAAATGTACAATAGCATAAGAATAATAAAATAGTAATGATTTAACCACCAAAATGAAAGTTCAGTGCATTAAAAACTACAAAACTGTTCAGAAAATATATTACATGGTAATAGGTTGGAAGACTTAATATTATTATAATAGTAATACTATCCAAATAGACATACTGTGTTGGTTTAATGCAATCCCAATTAGGTTTCACCTGCTATTTGCATAAATGGGCAAGTTGATCCTAAAATACATAAGGAAACAAAAGAGATGCTGAATATATTCTTAGAATAAAAAGCATTGTTGTAGACTCACACAGCCTGACTTCAAAATTTATTACAAAGCCACAGTAACTAATACAGGGACAACTGGATAGCCACACGCAAAAGAACAAAGTTGGATCCCTACTTGACACCATATTCAAAAATTTAATTCAAAAATGGATGAAAAGAGTTAAATATAAAAGCTAAAACTACAAAACTCTTGGAGGGAAACATACATATAAACCTTTAAGACTTTGGATCAAATACTGGCTTAAGTATGACCCCAAAAGCACAGCAATGAAAGAAAAAATTAATGAATTAGACTTCATCAAAATTAAAAATTTTTGTGTGTCAAAGAACACATTAGAGAATGAGAAGCAATCCACAGAATAGAATAAAATATTTTAAAATCATGTATCTCATGAGGGACTGACATCTACAACATACAAAAATTATTACAACTCAGCCTAAATGAATTAAAATATAATAAAAATTTTTCCAAATGAGATATGCAAAGAGCTTCTATGAGAAGATGTTCACAAAGGAGAACATGACAAATACTCTATCATTTTTTGATTAGGGAAATGAAAATCAAAACCACAGTGAGATACCACTTCACATCCACAAGTTTGGCAATATTAATAATGGTAATGATGAAAGTAACAAAAATTGCAGAGCATATATAGTACTTGAAATCCTCATGCATTGCTAGTGGGAATGAATTATGATCTAGCCTCTATGGAAAACAATTTGGCAGTACTGTACCTCAAAAAATTAAATATTGAGTTATCCCTTGACCCAACAATTTCACTCATAGGTATACACCCAACAGAATTAAAGACATATGTTCACAAGGAAACTTACACAGTACATTAATATTCATGGAATAATAACAAAAAGGTGGAAACAAATGTCTATTAGCTAAAGAATGGATGAGCAACTGTTGGTGTATGGAATATTATTCAGTTATAGAAACAAATGAAATACTGATACATGCTCCAATATGAACCTTCAAGACATGCTAATATAAAGAAGCCAGACACAAAATGACACGTGTTATATGGTTCCATTCATATGCAGTGTCTGAAAGAGACAGAAAATATATCAGTGGTTGCCAGGGGATAGATGGAAGGAGAGGGAAATTGGGACTGTCTCCCAACAGCTCTGGCATTTATTTTGGAATTAGTCATGTTCTGGAATTAGTCTTGATGGTCATACAAAATTGTGAACATACTACAAACTACTGAATTGTACAACTTAAAGTGGTTAAAATGGTGAACAGTAAACAGTAAAACCTTTTTTATAGAACAATATTTTAAATACAATTTGGTTTTAACATAATATTTTATTATTAACAGAGGATGTTTTGCTAACCTGACAGCTGATATTTGTTGTTTTCCTAATGGCTACAGAATATAGGTTCTTGCTGTATAATCTTAGAACACTAAATTGCATCTACTACCCCTCCCCTCCTGTAACTCAAATTGCATGTATATAATTTCCGTGTCCAAAACTTCCCATCACTGTGCATTGTGATCTTGGGACAATGATTCTGTAATTTTATCACGGGTATTTCTGTAGCTTTGTTTTTTGTTGTGTTTGTTTGATTGATTGGGGTGTTGTTGTTGTTGTTGTTGTTTCCTTACCTGCAACCAATTTTGAGAGCAACTTAGTCCTGAGCCTAGGTAGCCACTAATTCACAGCCCCCATGGGACGCTTCTCAGCATGAGGGTGCATGCAGAAGAACCCATCTCCCAAATGCTGTGGTCTGTTCTGTGTTTCCCTGGAGTTTTTTCAGAATCACCTAGTCTGACTGCTTTACAAAGAGTACACTGAGTCAAGACTCTTGTACAAAGAGACAAGACTCTTGCAGTCCACACCTGCTGCATTATAGTGGGAAGCGGTCCTTTATCTTTGTGGACAGACCATGTGCTTAGCTCCTAGTTTACTTGGAAAAGGAAAGGAGGGGACTCTTAAGGGAAAAGTTTCAGAATTGCTGGATGAGCGTCCAGAGGGTTGAGGCATTGGGTGGGTCCTGCAGGGCTGTTTGCTACACCTTGGGTTCTAAGGCCCCTCCTGCCAGCCCTGAGCCCCCACCTGGCTATGTCATGTGCCTCCTTAGTGAAATGACATCCACTGTCGCCTCTCTGGGCTGAGCTGTGGGCTAATTGAAAGTACTTTAATGAAGAAAGAGTTGCATCCTTCCAGTGGTGTGTTCTCTCAGCTCTGCCTGGGCTGCTGGGGGGAAGAAGAGATGGTGTTGAGGGCCCAGATCCTTGGGACGGGCACCAGAGAACCTCACAGGCTGCACATCCTCAGTGGGCTATATGGAAACTGAAACTTGTGTCTGATGGCCTGTGTGTGTCTGAGTGTGTGCAGTGGCAGTGGCTATGAATCGAGGGGCCATGTGCCCTGCATTTAGAAATCAGGAGAGACTGTTAGGGGCTCCATGCTTTCTCTGCCCACTCTGGAAGTGAACTGGTTATTCTGTCCCCATTCACTCTCACTCCTCCTCCTCTATTATTCAACATATGGATTCTTAACCGTGCTCTCCAGATGAGAACGGAAAGTGCCCCGAATCCAGCCTAGCCTGGAAGGGAGAGGGGGTTTCGGCAAAGCTGGCCTGGATTCCACACTTAAGGCAAACGTGTCCTGACTGTGACCCCACCAGTTCATTTCAGTGCTCTTTATCCTGATTCTGGGGTTACCTTTCTCTTACTCTTTTTCAGTTTGGAACACTGGAAATGGGCTCCTTCCAGGTCTGTAAGAGCCCACTCCTAGCTTGACAAATCCAGGAAGATGTGATGGTCCAGGGACTTAGCCTGGGAAGGAACTGGGCAGGGCCACTGTTGGGGTGAAGACTCCAGGACTGGTGTGTCCACTTCTTCTTCCCAGCCTCACTGTTAGAGCCTCTGCAGACCTCCCTGTCTGCAATGATAGTGATGGTTCAGGCCCAGGTGCTCCTCCCAGACCTCTCATCCTGACCCTGCTCCATGCTGTGGCTTCTTTGGAGTCCGCAGGGCCTCTTCCTGTTTCTGCTGTCCCGGACAGGGAGATGTGAGCCTCCTGGCACTTGTCCCCTTGGAGACATCCAGTCCTCCCGCCTCACCTCCCTTCCCCTTGGGGAAAGGCTGGGGCTACTCTCCACTCGCCCTGCTCCCACCCTGGCCCTGCCCCTCTCCAGCCCACCCTGGCTCATCGGGTCCAGCCAGACAGTTCTGTATGCCCTCGCTCAGGCTTGCAACCTTTCCCATCCTCTTTCCAATGCATACAATGGCTACTTCCTCACTTCTCAGGCCTGAGCAGTCTCAAACTAGCTGCAGGCCCCTCCTTCAGGGAAATGTGCCTCTTGCTCCCAGCTGGGGGTGCAGGCTGGGAGCCCACATTTAAATCACATGCTTCTGCTACTAACCTGTGGGCTACCGGGGGTCTTTTTTGGGGTTTCTCTGTCCATGTCCCCCAGTACGCAGGGCTTGGTGCCAAGAGGGGGCTCAGCATGTGGAATGAATGAGGTCTTTGGAGGGAGGAAGCCACTGAATGGAGTGATTGCATATTTTGGTTCTTCTGGGTGTTCAGAACTGAAATGACTTCCGGTCTCACCCCAGGAGATGGCCACAGGGATTTCGCACACCTCGCAGAAACTGCAGAGGGGACAGATGGTTCAGACAGGGCTTTTCCCAGTGGACACACAAGCCCTTGGGGGTAAAAGGGCTCTAATCAAGGGGTGCTGGTGGAGAGAGCAGCTTAGGGTTCAGATCCAGACCCAGAATCCATAATTCCTACCACACCTTCCTTCCTAAAAGCTGGAAGGATTTAAAGTAACCCAAGCTCATTAGAGGACTGGAGATTAATGATAGGTGATTCATTGCTCCTTTTCATGGGCTCCAGGGGCCAGTGGGAGCTCGGCATCCGTCATCCTAGGTGGACCCTAACCCTTCTCCAGATGAGCTGTCCTTACCTGGCACCTTCCCACGGGACTCACAGAGTAGTACATTAACTAATTAAGTCAATTAAAAGGGCCTTGAAACACAGTGTCCTGCAAGTAAGGTGTGCATTGAGTACAAAAGGGTTGGCCCGGGCACAAAGGTGACAGTCTGCTAAAAATAAGCCCCATATAAAATTCCCAGTATAAAGTTATCCTCCTCTATGGGCTAATTGCTAACAGGGCCTCTGTTCGAGAGACACTGCAGCCCCATGGTAGGACCTAATTGGCCAGGCCTGAGGCAGCAGCTCCTGTCTCCTGCCCCTGGTTGCAGAGCAAGTGATTGCAGGAGGCCCGATCGAACCGCCAGCGGTTCCCAGACCCTCAGTGCCAAGGTGACTTTTCCCTTTGTTCTTCTCCAGGCCTGGCCCCGACAGCCTCACCTCCTCCCTGTGCCTGGCTACAAGGGTCTGGAGGGCAGCTTCTGTTGTAAGCCGAATAATGTTAACAGCTGGGACGTGCTGTCTGTCAGAGGTCACCACCGTTACATGTTTCAGAGTGAACATTTTTAGTAGAAGGTGAGACAGAAGAACTACTGCAGGCTACGCTTTGAGGCTGCACATAAAAATCAGAGCCCCCTCACAGTGGTAGGCGAAGGCTGTCCAGCCACCTGGCGAGACCCTCTCAGACCTTCCTGCTCAGACAGAGCCCACTGGGGGGCAGGGAGATTGGGCCGTGTCAGGGAAAAGTCAGTGGCCCCTTAATCAGGACACAGAGTTTAGACCCTGCTCATCTGCCACACAGCTGGGCCACCATAGAGAAATAACAGAGGTCTCTGGGTCTAAGTGCATGAGGACAGAATGAGGCTTCCCAGAGACCTGGCTCTAGCGCTCCACTCAAGGGCCTCTCTTGTTTCTGGATCTTCCTTTCTGGGCCTCTCCCTTCTTCTACTTTCAGTGGCCCCAGCCACCAAGTAGGTAGGACTCTGATCATCCTTATGCCAAGATGCTCAAACTGCCTCCGCTTCCTTTTCTAATACCAGATTTCTCATGATTCATTTCTTGGTCAGGGTATGCTGGACTCTGCTGTGGTCAGAGTGTCAACGATCAGAGCAATTGTAATAACTGTAAGAATGACAACTATTAAGAGGTTACTCTATGCCAGGCTCTGTGCTGTGGAATGAATATGCTTTACTATATATAAGTAATATTGTTACTATTTCCATTTTACAGATGACAAAACTGAGTTGAAATGATTGTCCTGGGGTCCCATAGCCAGGAAGTATTGGAGTAAATACTGTGTGGCATTTTATCCCCAAAGACTTGCAAAAGACTTTGATCTTAGAGCAGTGAAACACACACACACACACACACACACACTCACACACTCAATCCTTCTCATAATGGACAAGAGAATGCGTGCATATGAATAAATTTCAGACTTCAGTGTCATCACCTTCTAAGGTCAGTTTATGTATGTGTCCCATCAGTGTCATACAATGCTTGGTTGGGGGACAGTCCCTTAGGAGCACCTCATGCGACACACACATACACACCTGCACACACACACGCACACTCACACATATGATATTCGTACGGCCACAGTCTGCTTTTCATCCTGCTGCTGCTGCCGTTACTTTGCCTCCCAGTGGTATTATTATTCCCGTGTTCACATATCTTTTTACTAGGCTTGGCTCCAAGTAGCTTTTGGCTGTTTCAAATATGCAAATCCAATCAACCCTTACAGGAAAAATTTGCCACCATTCAACTGGTCTCACTGACTATATTTTTCTCATTCTTCCATTGACTTGCAAAATATTTTAGCAGTGAAAACATTTTTATTTCCTATTGGAATCTTTTACAGGAGCATAATTTGTAAGGCAGATAAAGGGGGAGTGTGTGCATGTGAAGCATGAATGGAAGGCTCAACCCACTCTTCTCCTGCCCATCTTGTCCTCCTCCTCAGCCTGCAGGACCAGAGAGCCAAGGGAGCCCCATGTCCCAGGGGACCCTGTTCGAAAACTGCCCCTGCCAAGCCACCCAGTGGAGAGAGGGCTGGAGTCAGGAGCTCCACACCTTCTCCTGGGCCCAGCTTGAGCAAGTTCTGCCTATAAATTAAAAGAACATTCTCATTTCTCCCGAATGTTCTTACTGGCCACAAGGAAGGAGAGCGTGACTCTAGTGAATGCCTCCTTTGGGTCTTTAATCTGCCATTTCATATTTGCGGAAGAGCTTTTAAGAGGTTTGCAGAAATGCTTTAAGGGAAGAAGAAGAGGGAGCTCAGTGCCTATAAATAGAAAGGCTACTTTGGAGGTCAAGAATGATAAAGGGAAAGAGAAAACATTTAAGGATTGCAATGGAATGAGGAGAAGAATCACAAGGTGTTAAGAAAAATCACACCAGGCAGGAAGCAGGAAGGGAAAAGCACCCTGTGTCTCAGTCCCAAGGGAAACCTTAGGCATCTGCTGTGCCCTCTAGGTGCCCAGACTTCCCTGGCAGTTAGAGACCTCGGGACTGGGAGGGTTAGTGTGAACCTGCTGGGGATGCCAGCCAGAGCCTGGGAGATGGGGAACTCACTGTGTAGTAAGGAGCAGACTCAGAACTCCAAATCCAAGAGGAAGTCAGCAAAGGCAGTAATGGAGACACAAATGGTAAGAAAGTTGAAAGGTCAGAAGGGCCATTTCTATGAAAATGTCCACCTTGATGTTAGATTTTCTGTAACACTTGGCATGGTGTCCCTTTGAATGTTTGAATATGGACTTTGGGTGAAATTTTGGGCTCCAGAGTTTATCTATACCAAACTCATTTTGACTCTCTCTTCCCAGCCCAATTCTCCAAAAACAAGAAATTACTTCTCTCTTTATACCCCCAAAGGATGTGTAAAATTATGACAGTATTTTTTTCCAGTATGAGTCAGTTGAGCCCCTGCTTTAAGTCATGACTACATGTGGCTCAGAAATTTTTCAGTTCCTCTCTTGTCTGAATTTCAGCAGAGCACAGCAAGTCTCCTTCCATTTTTGCTTAATTGCTTTAAAACTTCCTTTCACATTAGACTGTCATTATCTAGTACCTGAAACCCAATACAGAGAGAAAAAAATAAAAAACCTCTGACTGTCAAGGGAAAAAAAAAAGATCCATATTAGTTTGGAGAGCCTCAGCTAATTATTGGTAAGCTGGGGAGAAGACTGGATTATCATATGAATATAATAAAAACCAAGGGAGAGCGCGGTGGATTATTGGATTTAATCCTACGATTCACTCATTTTCTCAGCAGCCCAATGCTGGGAAACAGGTTCCAAACCAACTTCCTGTTTCCTCTTGTGAATCAGTCCTTTTCTTACCAACAGACTTTGCAGCATCTGGGCTAAGGCCAGCAGTGGGCAGCATCTTCTCTCTTGGCTTTGAACTTGAAGCAAAGCCTTCTTCAGTCTGTATCCCCAAGGGCCTGGTCTAGGAAGAATTCACTTCAATAATATTTATGGAACTGAACTGATCTCGAACAAAGGCAGAGGAGTAGGAATGTGCAGGGCAAGTTTGGGGACAAATCCAGCGATAGAAATAGCGTAGCAACAGAACACTGCTGAAGCATTTTCTAAGAACCAGGCATCTCGCTGGGAACTTGATATTTTGTTCTCATTTAAAAGTCATCAGACCTATGTGAGTAGGACGAGCGATACCCATTTTACAGGTAGGAAACAGATCCGATAAGTTATATTACAGTCTACATGGGCTCCTGTAACAAAATCCCATTGCCTAGGCAGCTTAAACTAAAGGAATTTATTTCCTTCAACTCTAGAGACCAAGAAGCCCCAGATCAAGATGCCAGCCAGGTCAGTTTTATTTGAGGCCGCTTCTCATGCCTTGTGCTCTCTGGCTTTGTACATTGGTGGAAAGTGAGAGAGCTAGCTCTATGGTCTCTCAGAAGAACACTAATCCTGTTGGATCAGGCCCCACCCATGGTGCCTCCTTTAACCTTTCTTACTTCTTGAGAGACCCTGTTACTAAATACCCCCACACTGGGGGCTCAAGCTCCAGGACAAAACATTCAGTCCCTAACAGAAAGGCAGCACACAGTCGCAGAGCTAGGAAGTGTTAGAGCAGGAGCTCAAGCCCCTCCCCCTAAAGAACACACATCTAACTGTGAGACAGCAACATCGCACTGGGTGCCGTTATAGCTCAGCGCACGGGGAGGAGCTGTCATTCGAGATAATGATGACGAGGTAGTCTGTGCTCAAATGAGCCTTGAAGACTGAGTCTCTCGCTGTTGGTTCGCACTCCCTCGCATCTGCCTGCCATGGGGAAAACCTTGCAATTCCTGGGGCTTCTGCATGTTGTCCCCACTCCTTTGAGTACTGTGCTTTGCTCCACCCACAGAAGTATTTCTCTGTCTTGGCTGTAATGTAGAATCACCTGGAAAGCTTTTAAAAAAGAAAAAGAAAAAGAAAAGACCAGGAATCAGAGCCAGATTGAAGGGCTCCCAGTGGCCTCCACACAATAATGATAATAACAGTAGGGCCAGGGATTTAGCTCAGGCAATGTGCCTGCCTAGTGCAAGGTCCTGAGTTCGATCCCTGGTACTGGAAAAAACAAACAAAAACAAATACAAAAAAGATAGTAACAGCTTATAATAGCCTACCAAGCAAAATAAGAAACTGAGTTACCTGATCTAGATCACCTAATGATTAATTTTGGTGACAGGCAGGGCATTTACATTAATTTTCAAAGCGCGCACACACACACACACACACAAGAATGTATTAATTACAAAAAGAAAACGACTAAATTTACAATGGAGAAGCCTGGTAGACATCTGGCTAATCAAGTGACCAAGATGAACATAATCAGTAAAATGGGACAACCAGAAACCAGGAGGCCATTGGATGGGAGGTAGGAGGAAAACACCATGTCACTGCAGAACTGTTGTCAAAGACGCAAATCCTGAATCTAATGATGAGCAAACAACAGGCAAATCCTAGTGGAGGAACATATTTTAAAGTAATAGGACAATTATCTTCATAAGTGTTAAGATCCTGAAAATCAGGGGGACTGAGGGACTGTTTCGGGTTGAATAAGACTTAAGAATCATGACAACGACAACTAAAGGCAGTTCATAATTCTGAACTAGATCTTTTGCTCCAAAGAACATTATGGGTACATTTAGTAAAACTTAATGTACTGATACATTATGTAAGTCATAATATTCTAATGTGAATTTCCAGATTGTGATGGTTGTATTGTAGTTACATAGGCAAATATTTTTGTTTATAAGAAAATACAATCATGGAGTGACAAAACACTAAACCAACCAATTACTCTCAAATGGTTCTGGTTTGTTAAAAGTTACTTACATTGTGCATCCACATTTTTTAACAAATTTGAGATTCTTAAAATGTAAGCAGGCAAACAAAATCCCTGCTATCTAGTTTGCACATAAAACCAATTAAGTCCCAATCTCCAGGGAGGAAACCCAAGCTTCACTGAAGTTCCCAGATGACTCCAGTGTGTGCCTGGGTTGGAACCATTCTCCTGTTTTTGAAATATGGCATTTGAACCAGTAGAATTAGAATCAGTGGGTAACTTGTTAGAAATGCATATTTTCTGGCTCCATATCAGATCTTCTGAATCATATAATCTGAGGGTAGGGTCCAGTCATCTGTACTATTACAGCCCTCCAATTGGTCTTGGCACATCCTTATATTTAAGAACTGCTGGCCTACAACTTTCCTCCTCCCTTGTCTGTCCATGTTTGCTCAGTTATGCTTCTGGGGTCAACTCATACTCCCCTGGGCTTCCACACTGGGCTTACCCTCCTTCCTGAGCATGCATCTCAGGGCTTAGAAGTTGTCTGTTTACATACTTGTGTCTTCAACCAGGGTTGGTCCGTATCTCACTGACACAATCCCCGGTGTAGAGTAGATACCAGTGCGTATGTAGTTAATTGATGCTTATTGAATGAATTGAGGGACCCACTATGGTGTTCAGTGTTATTCTCCTAAGCTACATTTATTTTCATTTGCATGCCCTTAAGAGGCATGCACAGATGTGTCTCAAGCTCATTCTCTGATGGGAATTTGATAAGGGGCTCTATGGAGGCAGGAGAGGTGAGAAGTGTTTGAAAGCACATGCAGAAGCACCCTGCTTTTATGGAGCTGGATCTAAAGCCTTTTTCTAGAAGGTGCCTGCAAGCTGCTGGGCTCTCTAATTAAACCAGATGGACTGCATGATAGCTGATTAGATTCCTGACTTAACCCATCTTCCTTCTATTTACTCACATAAAAATGTTGATGAGCCAGAAGCCATCTCATTCAGGAAAAGCACCTCACTGAATATTTTTAGAAAATTAAACTTTTATGGATGACCCAGTCTGTGAGCAGCTAAAATGCCAAAGTCTGTTTCTTGTGGCACTTGGATGGCTGAGCTTTCAGCGGGGGGACCATGAGCAGGAGTTTTTCTATCCTCATGGGCCAAAGCAGCAACAACAAATTCCAGGCCATCAGTCATTTGGAAGGAGAGAGGACCACATCATAATGACAGACATAACCAGGGCCTGAATACCTTTTTCTCTAACTGCCTCTGTCTCTCCTGGCTCCGCTGGCTGGGGTCACATTTTATGTATGCTGACTCAGAGTTCATTTTGCTCTCTTGCTTGGTAACGTCTGGGGGTGGAGATGATAAAGTAGATGCTTCAAAGAACACATAATATATGAGAACATATACTTACCAGTACATCCATATAAATATTGCTACATCAATCCATGCATAAATATGCATCTTTATATTAGTAATCATATGCCATACTCTTCTTCAAAATTCTCAAGATATAGACATGCAACAAAGATCTTAAGTAATGAGTGTTTTGAGAGATTCTTAACTTCAGGTTCTGGTCTTAATCAAAATCTATATCCATGCCCTATTGAAAATATGGATTTGGCCCGAAATGGATCTATGGATAGTCATTTTATGGGATGCATCACTATAGGGCAGTGATAGTCAACCTTTAGAGCTTTTAATGATACAAACAGCACACCGCTGCCTGTGTGCCATAGTTTCACCACCACTGCTATAGGGGCTCTCAGGATAATTCTGCTGAGATGCCAGGAGAGTATGACACTGGATTCCTGGCCCTGCAAAAACATCGTGTCAGTGGAAAGTTTGAACCTCAATAACAAGTTGCTCCAATTGGCTTTGACTATGAAAATTGGTGCTGAGTTGGACTGACTTCCTTGGCCAAACTCTATAATCAGAATTCTGTTCAATCACGTTCAGAGTATTTTTGACGCCTGTTGACTGCTATCACATGTTTATTTCTGTGGCTGACAAAACATATTTAGCACATATCAGGTTTATCAGAAATGTGACCGGATTCTCCGTTGTAGTGAAATTCGGGGTCAGAGTGTTCTGTGAAGGGAAAGCAGGTCTCTGGAAGGACAGAGGGATGTCGTCCCATCCTGTGTGTAACTTTCTAGATGTTTCATTTCTTCATTCATCTAGTGTTTAATACATCTCTGCCATGTGCCTGATACTGTTTTTGGTATGGGCAGTAGTTCAGAAGAAATGTAAAATTTCCTCTTTGGAGGCTTACGATTTTTAAGTGTTAAGTAAAGTAACCGTTAAGTTTTGTGAAATAGAAAAGATAACATTGGTGGATCTTGTAAAGTAGCTGGGGAGATAAGACTCATCTTCTAGAAACTAATCATAAAGTCCTATCTATGGAATATTGTTACGGGCTGAATTGTGTCCCCTTCAGAAATATTGACATTGAAATCCTAATCCCTTGTGCCACAGTATGTAACCATATTTATAGAGAGGATCTTCAAGTGGGTGATGAAGTTGAAGTGAAGTGATTAGGGGGTGCGCTCATGCAGCATGGCTGATACCTCCTCAGAGGAGAGAATGTGGACCCAGGCAGAGACGGGGAAAGAGGAAGATGATGTGAGCCTGGGGAGGAGAAGAAGGTCTGCAACCAAGGATCATTTCAGAAGTAACCAACTGCTGAGCCCATCTTATTGGACTCCTAGCCTGCAGAACTGCAGGCAGTAAATTTCTGTTGTGTAAACCAGCCGATCTGGGCTACTTCCATGTAGCACCCTGGCAGAGGACAGTAGTGCATACAGAGTGAATGCTAATGTGTAGGTGGGGATGGCAGCGACCAAGGGTTGAGATAGGCCGTTGGTCCACTTCTGAGAAGGGAGGGAGGATGGCATAATTAGGATTGCAGAGGGGGAAAAAGAAAAGAAACCAGTGCTTGGAAGGAAAAAAAATAGCTCTTTTCAAACAGAAAAATCAAGACGCAACCCTCTCTTGCTTTACAGAGGAGCAAAACGGCTTCATTTTGGACCAGTTCCTTCCTTTGCTCAGATATATTAAGTTCTTCCGGTGTAAGACTCTTTGTCCCTTGTAATTATACATTTGGCATTTCCTTAATGCTAGGATTTAGAGTTTTAAGCCCAGTGAGCAGAGACCATTGCTAATTCTACATTTGGACTCCTGCCCCGACCTCTGTTGGCCCTTGTGATGTAAACTAGGTGGCGAGAGAAGCAGCAGACTGAGAAGGCCAGATGCCAGTCTTTCCTGTTCTGTCACTGCGATGCTGGGTGACAGGGTGTTGAAAAGTTGAGCTAGGAAGAAAGGGTGGGGCCCCAGATCAGAGACAGGAAGTCAAATGCTGCACACGCTGGTGGAGGGCAGAGCATGTCCCTGGCACAGGACACATAAGTTGCTCACAGGACAACAAAGTTGTACCAGGACTCAAGACTGCCACATGTGACTCCCATTGCTGGCCTGGAAGGGATCTGACTTCCCTGGGAAAGGGTCTGGTTACTTCTGTCCTCAATATAGAAGGCCCTTCCTTCCCACCCCATAACAACATAGCTCTTATTCCTTCTTGTCTTGAGCCCCTGGGATTAGACTTTTCCCCCTGTCTGTCCCCTCGGTGGCCAGCAGGACCTCCTAGAGGTGAGGCTGGCTGCCCAGTCCCCTGTAAGGGACAGATACACAGGGGAGGCAAGGGCCCCGTCACCACATGCTCTCCTGAGTTCATCACAGCTCGTCTGACCCCTGCAGATGGAAATGGTCATGGACAGGGACATGCTGTAGTTCCCCCAGCATCTCAGGAGTCTTGGCTATGCCTGCTTTATGGCTGCCACCTGGTCCATGTCTGCACAAGGCAGTGAGAGCCAAAACGCAGCTTCTTCTGAGGCTTAGGGAACACCCCTGTGGCACCATTAATGTGCTGTGCTCCAGTGTAGCTTTTATAATGTGTGGTTTGCAAGAAACTCCAATGGGGCCCCTGTCCACCCCCAGCCCCTCGGAATGGCCTTTCCCAGGCAGCGACTCATGTGTGTCTGACCCCAGGCTCCTCGGTGCCGCTGGACCACCTCGTCTTTTCCTGCTGAGCCAGCGTGCATGTGTCTGCTGCTAGGGCTGCAGTGCTTGAGCCAGGGACCCGTGTTCTCCCCTGTTTCTCCTGGTGCCTGTGCACACCTGCCTTGCCTTCTGCTCAGACCACTCACTGTGCCACGATTCCTGTGTGTGGGCATCCTGGCTATGAAGACTCATCCAGCACCAGAAAGGCATTAGCAGAGTGGGAAGAGCTGGCAGGGATGGAGTCAGAGCAAGTTCTGTTTTGAAACCAGGCTCTGCTGTACCACTTACATGCTGTGCAAGCAGGGAAAAGTCACTAAGGCTTTCTGGGCTGTGGGTTTCCCACTGTCTTAAGTAAGGTGAGTCCATCTCCTGGTGATACAGCACGTGCATGTGAGTGAAAACAAGCAGAGTGCTGCCTACACACAGGAGGTGTTAACCTCCCCTCGCTTGTCTTGTGTCTCCATTCTGTAAATTAGGAAGAAACAATAATTTGGTGAACGTCCCCTGAATGTCCCATCCAGAGAGCTCCATCCAGGGATCTTGGGGCAGTGAGGAGCTCCTGCTAACCAGGGTAGAAGCCACACCTGCATCTCACTCAGATGTGCTCACACAGGAGCCTCCCTGGGCCGTTCCCGCTGAGTTCTGCAGCCCAGCAGAACATCGTCGTGGGCAGGGGCACAGCACTCAGAAGGGCTCCTGGGGAGGGGCTCCCATAAGCTTCCCCTGGGCAGGGCCCTGAAGAAGAGGAGGGAAGCCTCCCACAGCCCTGCAGCCTCTTTGCCAGGTGACTGACCAACCCAGGGGCCCGAGGGCCCCGCCTAGATGGTCCCAGCTTCCTTCCTGCCACCAGCCAGAAAGAGTTCACTGGCCTAGCTCCAAGGGAATTCAGGATGACCTTTTTAACTTCTGGTGCCCCACCCTGGCTCTGAAATGGGACCCCCTGTACCTTCAGCATCGGAGACAGACAAGTTCTCACCTCCAGGTCTTAGAGCAGTTCAGAGCGCAAACTTTAGAATCAGAGCTGATCTCACCTACTGAGTACCCAACTTGGGAGCAAGTCCTTTGCCCTCTGAAAGCTTGGATTTCTTCCGATCATCAAGGCTGTCTCCTACTTCAAGGATTAAAGGAGATGATAGTTGCAGAGCGTCTGAGTGGCCGGCACACATGTCACGGAAAGGAGGGCACAGGGTGGCTCTGTGCACTTCCTCAAACTACTCCCCTTGAAGGAACCCCTCCTCCCACCTGTTAAAACGAGGCCTATTTCTCATAATCACAAGTGATACCAACTCCAGATTGTCTTTCTGATTTTCAGTAGCCATTTGCTTCCCTTGCACTTACATCCTGACTACCATCTACCATTTCCTTGGCCTTCATCTCTTGCTATCAGTTCTTCTGGGAAGGTCTTTGATGTTCCCCACGTGCTGTCAACCCTTTCAGAAAGGACCATGGCACCGGTGTCAGCCTCCATGGAGCCTGTGATCACCAGGGAATGTTACCTCCCATATCCGGGCAGGTGGACGTGTTCAGGCTGTCGAGCTTGATGTTTGAAATACCCGCCAGCATGTCTAGGTTAGCTCAGAGATGTGGAGGGTCAAGTGCAGGGTGGGTGCTGTCTCCCCTCAGCTGGGGTTCTGGCTGCTTGCAGGAGATCGGCCCCTTTGGTCTGTGAATTTCCTGTGTGACCAGGGAATGTTTGAAGATGGGCCTGGGAATCACCATCCTCCTGAGAGCCTTCTTAGTCCCTGGTTCTGACAGCAAATGCTGAAGCGAAAGAAATATTTCCACCCATCCACATGAATCGCTTATTTCTCTTACAGCTAGAAAAGGGGCTAGGGAATAAAGAATTAAAGGCTGCGTTGGGGGAGAAAGTGAAGAGCCAGGCTTATTGAAGAGCCACCAGGTCATTTTCTAGGCAGGACAGGAAATGCCGGACTTCTGCAGCTCTTGGGTGGAGCTGGTAGGAATATAATTGTTTCAGCTGTGATAATCGAAGGCGTTAAAGAAGAAGCCCTACCTGAAACACTTCTGGCAAAGCATAGGCGCGGGAAAGGCAGAGTCTCATGGCTACGGGAGGCAGAAGGCATGTTAGGTCAGGACTGGGAGCCTCCCAGTGCCAGCAGAACCCATCCATCTGCAGCTGGCGTCTGTGACAGACCGAACCCGAACACCAGTACCTTCCCTGTGGCTCTTTGCAGATGCATCCACCTGATGCAGGCTCTGCATCGCCCGTACCTGGTTCCCCACTGTCATGTCAGCCTGCGCTTATTTAGGCTTTGGCTGGAGGTTCTCAGCACTCCTGGAGCCTGGCCAGCTTGACAACATATAACCGAGGATTCGACCATTAAGGCCATGATGGCTTCTTCCCCTCCTGCCTCCTCCTCCCCTTTGGCCCATTCATGGCCCGGAAAGTCTCCAGGGAAGAAAAAGGCTCCTGCCTGTTCACGTCCTGGGCCAGCATTGCAGATGAGATGCCTTGTGACAGCACAAACTTCGTTGCTTCAGACGATCAGCAGTTGCTTTTGAAGTCTCTGTGGGGATCACTGGGCAATAAACATTTTCTTTTACTTATTTTTCTTTTCTTGTGGATTTTGGCATCTGGGATCAGGTACGGCAAGATCAGTGACCACCAGAGAATTCACCCTGTGAACAGCTTTCCTCAAGGATCACTTATCTTTGTCCCTCATACTAGGCAGGGCTTTGTCACAGATACAGATGTCATAATTTGGTCCTGGACTTCAAGTGGCCTGCAGTGCAACCAAAATCCACAGCACAACCATTACCTTGATCCAAAATGAGAAAAAAATGGAGGACGGGGGAGTGTGGCAAATTGAAGGGCGTGGGGAAAGAAGCTGGTATTAAAAACTCCAAGAATGTGGTGTTGGTGCTCACTGTTGATGAAATGGCCAGACTTGGGGAGGAGGATGAATGAGGTCCTTACAAACTGGTCCCTAAGCCTGAACACTCTGGAGTCAGATGCCAGTGTCCCAGCTGTACTTCTTCCTCGCTGTGTGATCTTGGGCAAGTCACTTACCCCCTTTGTCTCAGTTTCCCCAACTGGAACATGGCAGTGATCATGACAGTATCTATGCATGAGTGGCTTCGAGGTGATTTGAAGTAATTCCTGTAAAGCACACAGCTGAAAGGCTGTAATGACGGTGATGCACAGAGAGAGTAAAGAGCAGAATGGGCTGGAGTGAGGGGAAGGTGGTGAGGTCGAGGAGTCATCGAGTAATTTAGCTTTTAGGGGCCAAAGAGCCATCCAGAGGAATATGGACTTGGTGCAGCAGGACAGGAGGAACTGCTTTTAGAAGGGGAAAAAAATGTGTGCTAAGCTGTAATGTTGTAGAAATGGATTTTAAGGGAAAACTGTTGTGTCAGCGATTTGTCCTTCCTAGTCATCTGAGTCCCCAGTCCCTGTCCCTCTCATCAGATCAGCTGGGCAGGCATCTAATCAGCTATTCCAGTGAGCCAAAGCATAACCTATTTTCTGAGCAGGTAACCAGGTATCTTATTTTTAATCAGATGGACAAATATGTTACCTGGTTGATAGATACTTAAAGCGCCATGGCAACTCCAGCATCTCCTTCCCAAGAGGTTGCCCAGTGCTAGGCCAGGTTTCAGGACAGGTGAAAATGACTGGCTCATTTGTTCCTGACATTTGTCTCTGTCACAAGAATTTCTTAAGAGTGACATGCTTGTTAAATGCATCAGCCCCAAGCTAATGATTTTATGGTAAAGCCAGATATCTTCTTTTAACATGTCTCTGTGGAATTGTGTAATTTTGGAGTAGGAACAGACAGCAGAACTAATCTAGTCTTGGTAGCAAGGAGAGGAAGATCTATAAACTGAGGCAGGCAGCTCTGTAAACCAAGAAGAAGCATCCATAACCTCAAATTCTACTTCAGGCAAATTTTTGCTCATTCCACAGAAAGAACTGTTCCAGTGTATTTTGGGGGCTTCTGGGAAAGTTTTAACAATCTTTCCTCATTGCAGAAACTATGGAGGGTGACTCCTCTCTTCGTGAACCCCCAAACTCACCCCAAGTCTGTCAAAGGAAGATAGAGATGTGGTGAATGCTGGATGGAAGAATTGAGAGATTTTCTCAGATGTTACTTTACCTGTACAAATCTATACAGAACAAGATGCCCTTCTACCGAGGATCATGGAATCCAGCAGCAGAAGGAGCATTGAAGATCATTAATCCAGTGTTTTATAAAGTGTGTTCTACCAGTTCACCGAGACATTAAAAGGTGTGACATTTTGGTCCACTAAATGTGGAAATGATGGCTTCAAGGATACTAACAGGTTGATCAGGAATTTCATTCTTGAATGTGCTACATGAGCATTGTGACTCTCTAAGAAAGAGATATAAGCATGACTCATATTTATGGGTGATTTCTCTGTGTGTGGACAGGTCCACATGTGTGTGCATGTATTGCTCTTTACTTTTGCAAAGAGCCCTTTTTATTTTAAGCCTCTTGGCAACGTTTGACTCCTGTGGAGTTTTGGGACACACTGCTTTTGTCTACCATCTTAGTTTGCAGATAAGGAAATTAGAATGGGCCCTGTCGAGTTCATAGTTGAACTAGGACTCCAGCCTGGGTCTCCTGAACCTTTGCTTCAAAGTTCCAGAATTCAAATTAGGCACATCACAATGTCACTTAACTGCAGTTGTCTGAATGTTTCCGGAGATAATTCTTTTTTAATATAGACTTCATTTTGCCTCTCCATGGCAGTATATCTGTTGGCTACTCTGTTACACAAAGGCATGCAGCCGTAAACTATAATACGTGTCCTCTGACTAGTAGACGTAAAAGAAGAGAAAAGGAGCAGTTTCTTCTTCTCCTTGATAAGTGTCCAATAGAAATAGGAGGATATGTCAGCTGGTAATCCTGGCTTTGGAAATTTCCAAAATTCTATGCGTAATTAACGTTGGCATGTATCCGTAAGGCTCTTTTAGCAAGTACAACTTTACTAGGCATGTCAGTGTGTAGCTTTATGAGGTGTCTGAAAAGTTCCAATGTTCTGGGCTCTTGTCTTTCTTGTCCAAAAGGGCCAGGCCCACCCATTGTGTCTCTGAGATGCACCTTGCCAACCACCTGAAAATGTGCCTGAGACACGCTGCTGTGCAAATGTTGCACAGTCATCTCAGGTTGCATCTCACCTGAGCAACGATCCAGAAGGCCACCTCTCAAATAACACATTTTGTGGACATGAGATTTTTCTCAATGACACCAACTATTCCTCGCCTGTTATTACCCAGCAACCTGTCATCCCTGTGAGCCTTTCACTTACAACAATTTTATCTCATTTATTCATTGGATCAACTATTGCTAAGTCTTAATTACTCGGCCTTGAATAGGATGGTTAATTCCTCTGGGTCTCAGTTTCCACACCTGTAAAGTAGGGATGAGGTTGTAGCTCCCAGGTGGTTGGGAAGATTGGATGTTATTAAATGGGTATTTTTCATCACACCTGGCTTATACTAGACAATTTGTACAGTCATTCACTTCCAGGGGGCAGAATTTATATTATGGGGGATGTTATGGAATTCCAGTTTCTTCTCTCTCCACCTCTAGCCAAGGCAGTTTGGCCATAAGAAATATTTTAGATAGCTGTATGGTTTGGGAAGGAGGTAGTGGGCCACATTAGACCGCTGCATCCCGAATGATTCTCCAGGGCCGAGGATTTAGCTCAGTGGCATTGTGACTGCCTTGCAAGCACAAGAACCTGAGTTCAATCCCTGGTACCAAAAAAACAAAAACAGAATGATTCTCCAGGGCAGCTTTTTATCAAGATGAAATGGAATTTGATTCTCCCTGCACACGAAGGCTCAGGCAATTTGAGCCTGGTGTTTAATCCACTATGAACATCCTTTGTGTGGAACCTCTGTCGTCACCATTTAGGAAAATTAATATTTATATCAAACATCTTCTATAATGAGATATGAACCTCTGCCCACCAAAGTTCTGGCGCAGATTTTAGATTTGCATGTTTCCATAGTCAGGTTGCTGAATAATGTATTTCTCCAATTGGAGAAATAAAGTAGATGAATGCTTTCAAAGGAGACATTGAATCAAAGCGGATCACTCAGTCTTCCCTTTCCGAGGTTTCCTGGATGGGGAAAGGGTGAAGATTCTGAAATCAAACCTATTTCTTAGATCATTTTGAATATTATATATGTTAACAAAGCTTCTTAAAGGGTGAACTATGAAAAGAAGGGGACATAATGTGATTATATTTGGGGACCAATGTTTGCATTTGGGAGGAAAAGTGTAGCAGTTTGCTGGTCTAATTGGTTGTTTTGCAATAGCCTTTGCCTTCTTTTCATTCTTCCCTTTTTTTTGTCATTTCCTCTGTGCCTTTTTCCCCCCATGCACCTAGCTCTGACCCTTAAAGCCTAAGATCAAATATCACCTCCCCTAGGAAACTTTTTTGACGTTCAGCTGGGAGAAGGGGTCTTTCTCCATTTCAACGTCGTTTGTCTGTTGCTTAGCTGAAGCAACTTATGCTGAACCAATTACCCTTTGGGTCTGTGGGCCTCACTGAACTGCAGCCCCTTCTGCCCCTTAGCAAAGTGTCCTTCTCATCTGTGTTTTCCAGGCACAGTGACTGTTGCATAGTAGGTCTTTAATAAGTGTCTTCTTAAAGAAACAAATGAATCTTGGGACCCTAAGCCCCACCCTTACATCCTGTAGCCAGGAAGATGAATGGTGCAGTGGAGCTGATGGAAAGGTGGCTGAAAAGGCCTCTTTGGCATCCTAGTCCTTCCATGCAGAATAGCAGTGACAGGCACAGTGGAGTCCTCACCTGCCTTTCCTGGCAAACTTCCTAAATGTGGATGTTGAGAGGATGTTAGTCTTTTCTCTGCAGTGAAAGTGTGGGCTGAGTTCACAGTTTTAAAGCACTCTTGTAGCCCCCACAGTCTATTTCAGTAATAGGCACATTGCAATGATGCCTTCTTCGAATTGTATCATAGCACAGTCACTTCTCCTTCCGCACAGCACTCTCCCCCACCCACCGTCCTGGGGCAGGTTGGAATCACTGCCGTGGAGCGCAGTGCCTGGCACGGAGAGGGCATGCTGCCCACAGGCTGAGGATGAATGGGTGTGTGGAAGATGACGACAGCAACAGCATGGTAATCCACCACATCTCGTGTGATGCAGTCCCGAGAGCAATACGTGAGGTCTAGGACTAGAGTTGCTACCCATTTCCCACAGGCAGAACTGGCCATGAGAAAGAGTCCAGAACTTGCTCATAATCTCAGAGCTGATAACGGGTGGAATAAAGACCCACACTCAGGACTCCCAGGCCTTGAACCATACCCCAGACTCACAGATTCATCTGCTGTTTATGGCAGACTGGGTATGTGTGCAATATTTCTAAATTTTTATCAGTGCATGTCTGTAGTACATAAGGATTCTGGTCATGGTGGGGAGCTTGTACCTGTACCTAACACATCTGTTCCTACTGAGACACTTTTCCCAGGGCAGCAAAGTGATCCTCATAATAAGAGTTATATTTATTGAGTCCTTAAGAGAGGTACCCAGTAGATGCTGAACACTGTAAGTTCTCCTAGCAGGCTTGAACACCACTGGCTAGCCATTGTTCCCACTTTCGTCTCACAGATGAGGAAACTGAGGCATGGAATGTTTATGTACCCTGTACTTGGCCACAGAGCTAGTTCACAGTAAAGACATGATTTCAATCCAAGTACTTTAAGTTCAAAGCTCCTGCTCTTAATCCCTCAGCTGTACTTCCTCCCTTGAAAGACCAGTATTCTAAATTAGGACGTGATCAAAATATACAGTGAATATTTAAATTTCTTAAAAATTATTACAGCAAAAGACACATTGCTATTAATGCCACTCAAAATACTTCCCCTTGGTTTTAATACATTTATCCTATCATTCTTGCCACTTTCTAAAGCAGTTATGGAAGTTCTCTTTCATGAGTATCTGTAGAAAGTATGATAAAAAAATTTCAGTGAATGCTGCTGCTGCGTGCCATTCAACAGAACAACTTGCTTATAAAACTAGTATAGTGTGTCCTCATACACCCTGTTCACCAGACCTGGCACTGTATAACTCGTAGCTCCTCTCCCAAGACAAAATGACCGTAAAAGTAAACATTTTGAATCAATTCAGGACATCAGGGTAGCCACAATGGCACAACTAAAGACCTTCATTGCTTCAGAAAGTGGCAAGAACAATAGAGAAAGTGAAAGGGAGTATTCTGAGAGGGATTAATGGCAACAGATCTTTCACTATAATCTTTTAAAAATATTTAAACATTCATCATACTTTTCAATCACACCATATATCATTGTTTCTTAACAGATCAGTGGTCTGTGAGCAGTTTTGACCTTGGGTAAATTATCTAATGTATTTGGGCTTCTGCTTCTTGATTTGTAAAATGAAGAAATTAATATCCACACTTTGGATTTGCTGAGAGAATTAAATGGTAATACATGAAGAATGTACTTTGTAAGCTATAAAGCATTATACAAATGAAAGTTATTACTGCCCAATGGGAAAAAATTGCAACAAGCTATTCCAATAATAATTCAGTTGAACAAGTGTTTATTAAGTTTATACGATGGGGAAGCCATGATCAAAATCAGAGAAATAATTCTATTCATCACCAAGTGTAATTCCATTAAATTTCCAGCAAGAGAATCTGCTTTTTCAGCTTCTTTTTGTTGCAAATTTGCTAGTGAAATTACCTAACAAGAAAGGAAACAAGACCAGGTAAAGCAATTTTGTTTAAAATGGTGCCCGCCATTACAATGTTGTTCATTATTTTCTAACTGTTTTCAATAATACACCACCCTACTTAAGAGCTTTCTGTACCATTATTGCAATTGCGAACATCATCTGACCTCTTTGGAGAGTCCACGTCTGTAAACTGTCCTTTTTTCAATGGAATAAACAAAATGAATAAACAGAAAATTGGTTAGAAAGCTCCACAGAAGAATCAGAGAGGCAACAGGACTACCAGGGTTTGAAGTCAAAATTCTCTTTTTGTTCATGTTGATTTGCTTGTTTGTTCTGTTTTTGTACTGTAGATTAAACCCAGTAGTACTATACTACTAAGCTACATCCCCAGCCCTTTTTAAATGTTTTTTTTAAATTTTGAGAAGTTAACTTGCCCAGGCTGGCCTCAAACTTGTGATTTTCCTGTCTCAACCTCCCAAGTAGCTAGGGGGAAATCAGAGTTTGTGATGGGGTCTGACTCCTCCTTCCGCTCTTTCTGACTCTGTGACCTTTGAGTAAGACATGTATGCTGGCCGAGTCTCCATTTCTTCACTAGTAACACCCAGCAGTAGTTGCTTTGTGAAAAACTCTTTCTCACTGTGTGAATGTGAGCTCATGTTATTATGTCCAATCCCCAAGAATATTTAGCATCTTTTTGAAAATATTTGTACTAGAGTTAGAACCAGGAATTTTAAAGTCACACAGTCTGGGTCTGGGTAAACAGATGTCTCACCACAGGACAACTACTGGCATTTATTGGGAACCTACTGTATAACCAACAAACAAGAGATAACTGGCGAAAATGCCCAGTTCTCTCTATAATTATATATTGAGTTCAAACCTGTCATTACTAAATGGCTTCGAAGCAGAACAAATCAAGCCTCGCTGCCTTGATTCACCTGGCTGTCCTGCTCCAGATGTGATGAGAGTTGGATGAGACCCATCAGGGACTTGAGATGCTCAGGAGTAACAAGCCTTTCCTGGGACTCCTGTGAGTTCACAAGAGGGGACACTTCACCTGCAGCTTCAGGTGTAACGAGATTTCCTCTCGAAGGCATTGGCAGCAATCCCTTGTCACTTCTGTTAAATCTCACAGAAACTCACCAAGGTCAATAGATGATGAGTGCCCAGACCCTACGGGGACAACACCGGGACCCTCCCAAACACCTTCATAAAGTGAAAGCTTGCAACGTGTACCTATGAGAAGGATTTAGGTCCCACCCTTACTTACACTTATGGGTAGGTCCTCTTTGAATATGTCCAGAGACCCATGTAGGCAAGATTTAGCTTCTAACCTACAGAGATTAAAATCATTCTGAACATTTCCGTTGTCTTAAAAGATCCTTCTCACTCTTGTAAAACCAGTGTTTGTGCCACATAACAGATGGTATGAAACAGGAGTTTTATCACTTGATTTCACGTATACACTAAATCCAGATAAAGATATAAGGCAGAGCAAAGTGAAGAATGCTAAAGACGAGTAGGAGTGTGTCCATTTCTTGCACTCCCGTGGGATCTGTGGCAAACTGAACAAGACACTGGATGACAAGGCAAAGGGTAAGAAGCGTCCCCTCGATCCAGACTCCATGTCTCATGGCAGGGCATCCGGCTGCAGAGTTCAGGTTCAGGTTCAACAAACAGAACCAAAGCAGGGGACCTCAGTGGTGCCATAACCCATCTCCACACCTCCAGCGGCTGTGCTGGTCACACCCACAGCTGCATGGCGTCCTCCCGTGTGTAGCAACACCGGGCACTGGAGAGACAAGGGGGCATGGTCTTTGGACAGTTTATTTCTTTTTCCTGCTGAGGTTTCTCCTTTAGCTCTGTATTGAGTAGTTTTATCCCTGGGAAGTAGTGCTGTCCCAATAGCTTGACTAGAGAAGCCAAGCACAGTGAGGGCTGGCAACTTCTAGCCTTTTCAGTCTGAATAGTAGGAGATGATTCTGACGGCTGGAGAGTCACACGGGCCAGCAGCTTCTCCATCAGCCTGTGAGCCTCTCCAAGGAGGGTCATGGCTTGGTGCTGGGGTGCTTCTATGAGCCACAGAGCTCCTGGCCTGGACGTGGAGCTTTGGAAATGATAGAATTGAACGTAGGATACTTCCATGGACTATATTCCTTTGCTCCAGGGAAGCTTAGAAAGACAGCTCATGTGTTTTTTCTCCATCACTGTTGAGTATACTTCTGTTCAAATCCTGTCTGCTTCCCATCTGCCTCTTCACATCCTCTTCTCTCACCTTCTCTGGAGCAACCTTGGTAACTCCAGCCTTTGTTGGCATCTCCCGATTCTGCTTCTCTCCTTTGAAACCAGGAGAGAATATGACCAGTTTCCTGTCTCCAGTTCTTCAATAGGTTTGGGTTTCTAGGTTCCCAGAAAGCAGAGAGAAGGACCATATTCCACAGGGGAGATATTTTGGGAGGATGGAAAAAATTTGAGGCTAGAATTGGAAGATCCAAGTCTGTATCCTGGTTCTGTCTCTTAATATTTGTATTATCTTGACCAAGCCATGTGCATTCCCTAAGCCTCACTTTTCCCATCTTTAAAATAGGATGAAATGATGGTTGTCACAAGGGAACATAAGAATTAAATGTGGTTGCTTAGGTAAAAGTGTCTGTCATAAATTACATACTTATTGTTGTTTGCTGTTGTTTATCTTTGACAGATGCAAGCAGTAGCTGGGAACTTTATCTATTTTTAGTTGCTATTTGTTGAATGGCTGGGAAATGAACCAGAAGGAGTGTTTTGCCTTCCAGCAGTGACTCCTGTACCTCATTTGTAAACACTGGCATTTTGGAGTGAGGAAAAAAAAATGGATTTGTTTCTTTTAAATGGATGGTACCTTATATTTGCATCACAATAAAAAGTGGAGGCGTGTTTTCATTCCATTTTATTTTTCATCTTTGACAACTGTGACTTCTTGTTTTTGGATCACACTTGCCTAGGAATAAAAATTAGAGCCTCCATCTCCAGATCGTTTTGGCCCCAATAATTCTGGTAAGAGCTTTTCCCAAATGCTCCTTTAGCAATCTGGGCATCTCAGGGCATAGGTCCTGTGACCTCATTGTCTTGGCTGGTTTTGCTCCCTCTGTGGCTGTCCCTGGTGATATCTTGGGTGCTACAATCAGCAGCTTGTCCATGATGCATAAGGAGCTGGTGGCCACAGGGGTCAGGTTGCTGCATATGGGTTGCACTGAGGCCACTTCTGATGTCCATGGGTAGTTGCCTGGAGGCCCTGTGCCCTCTCTACTGCCACTCTACTCAGTCACCTCCTGGTACTGCTGAGGCTGCGGGCAGCCAAGCAGCCAGGACATCACCTGTGTTCAACAGGTCCTGCCGATGTTTGGGAGTAAATAACTTTTGTTGTTTGTTCCGTTTTGTTTTTACGTTCATGCAGTTGCCCCATCCATTTGCACGGGACACTGGACAGTTGGGATCACTTGCCTCAGGCTCTTCTGGCCAAATGGATGATGTGACGTCATCCTGGTTTTCCCACGGCAGAGGTGGGCTCATGATTCCAAGTCTGGAGACATGCCCTGTAATATACATGTGTGTAGCCCAGTGTGAATTACTTTAGGTTTGCCAAGGAAATCCCCTTTCCTGGCCTAAATATTTCCTTCTCCAAAATCCAGCTGGATTGATGTTCCCTTATTTCTCATACTGCTGCTGGAGAGAACAGAGCTCTGTGCCTGAGAGGAAAGAGATGGAGCAGACAGAATCCGGACAGAGAGCCAGTGTTCTCCCTGGCTGCAAGAGGCCTTATTTCTCCTAACAAGCTTGGGCCCGGGTAGGTGCAGCTTAGGAGCCTCATCCTGTCCCTCAACTTCCGGTCTGCAGTGACCCCCATGTCCCCGTGTTCCTGAGTGGGACTCAGCCACTGCCTCCAGGCTGTGAGCCAGCCAGACCTGCTGGCCCATTGGCACCACCCTTCTATATTCAAGAACGCAGTGTGACACTCTGCCCCAGGGCCACGGGCTCCTTCTAGAACCAGGCATCATCTCTTTCCAAGATGGATCTTTTGCAAAAGGGAAGGGGACCGAGACATGGGGGTGGGGGTGGGAATGAAAAAAGAAGGAAGATGTATCATGTACCTGTACCAACTCCCCATCACGAATATAAGCATTATGTACTGCAAACAGGTGCTAATAACAGTCTTTTAAAAAGAAACGATGAATGTTCCTGTTTCCCCAGGGTACATGAAGTAGATATGCTCTTGAATTTGGGTTTGGAGACAGCAGTAGTGCTGATAGGTTGTCTCTGTAGCTCCAAGGTGCTGCATTGGCAGGGTGTCTTCACCTCTCGCCTGCCTGCCTTCTGCTCTTAAGCCAATCCACTGCTGGTCATCGCTGCAGCCAAGTCACTGTCAGTGGAGTTGGGTCCATGCTGGCCTGCAGCCTTCCTGGCCACAGCAGACAGGGGAGCAGTCTTAAGTGTGACTCTTGCTACTGACATATTTCTAGGCTCCTGCAGGGACAATCATTGGAAGCAGTTTCCTGCTGTCTGCGAATACGGATGGGAAGCATCAGCCGGGAGTTCTGGGCCATGCTGCTCAGTGTGTATAGATTTCTGGTTTATTTTTCCCCACCTGCAGCTTCACCCATGAAGGCAGTCAGTGCAGAGTCCCTGGTCCCCAATACTATATTTAATACCACTGGCAAGGTCTAGACTAGTGGTTCTAGCTCTAGTTGAGAATGGAATAATAATATTATGAGGCTCTCTCAGAGGCTTTCACATAATACTGAGGCCCCTGCTTCCCCTCAGACCACTTACATCAGACTTGCAGAGCGGAACTAGGGTGAGCTGGGCTGCAGGAATTTTTAAAGCTCCCCAAGTGCCTCTCATGTTCAGCACATGTTGCAGTTCTCCAGTTCACAGGACTTCTCTGACAGCTGGATGACCTGTGTGTGTGTGGCTTTTCTCCACAGTAATGCACCAGTGGACTATGAAGGCCGAGGCCTTGGTTTCATGCTTTGTGGAACCAGTGGAGCCATATATTTATGCTCATGCTACAGACCCTCTCATCTGCTCTGCTGCGAGCCAGCTGCCCACTTCTGCGCAGTAACTGGCTGAAGGTAACCATGCCCTACTTGGCGAAAAGGTTGCACGTGGGCTCCACTGGGCTGAGTTTCTCTTTCTGTCTGACACAGTCCCAGAAACACCAGCCAAACCTGCACATTGAGAACATAGTTCTTGTAGAACCTGGATCAAGAAATTTCTATATATCCCTTTTCAAGTATGACTGTGATTATAGCAAAGAACAGAAACATCTCACCAGAGGGACTGCAAGAGCCACAACAAGATTGAATAGAATCAGTGCTGACCTTCCTAAGTTAACTCGAGATGTACAGGGGGACAAAAAAGAAATGGAAGAGGCTAAATGCTAAACCTGGCCCAGGGCGTGTAAAATACCCTGCAGAACCTGCCCACCTTCTTCAACACCCTGGTTTCCGGCAGCATCAGAACAAAGTTGCCTTCTTTCTAAACCCTAGTGGAAGGGAGGGTGCAGTCAAAATCAGAAGGTGCTGCTGTGCATACCATATTTCCCTGAAAACAAGACCTATCCAGAATATAAACCCTAGCAAGAGTTTTCAGGATGCTCATAATAAAAGCCATATCTCAGAAGTGAGGCCCAGTTAAGATCCTCAGCCAAACAGATGCATTTAGTAAGTCCATTGCTACACACGATGGCCGTATTGAATTTTAAAATAAAAATATTAATATATAATTAAATATAAATAAATAATATTATTGAGACTATTACTTAAAATAAATAATACAAATTATAAGTATCTGTAAATATGCAAATGGGCACCTTTGGACAAGAGGTAAGCACCTGAGTAGATAGATGAACTCAAGACTTTCTACCAAATGACCAATCGAAGTACAGACACAACGTACCAGTAATGTGTGCACTTAGTAATGAACTAATGTGGTTGTGTCTAATACGAATCTTTGTAATTCAACTCATCATGTGTTGTAATGAAGCAGTATGAGAAGGCTCCATGGACAAGAAGTACTCATTTAAGGACGGTTCTATTGCTGGACATGAGAAACTAGAGCTAACAGTTCTACAGAAAATGGAGTTGCAAGAAATATAAGCCAGAATTTGGGGTTTGGAGGGTTATGATGATGTTCCAGAAGAAGATGACAGGACTGTATTTGAATAAATGTAGATTTTCATACATGAATTGATACAGTTTTGTACATGAATAAATGTAGATTTCTATGCATGAGCAAATAAATAAATATAGATTGTTGTATATGAACAAATGTAAATTGTTGTACATGACAATGAATAAGACATCCCCTGAAAATAAGCCCTATAGCATTTTTTGGAGCAAAAATTACTAAGACCCAGTCTTATTTTCAGGGAAATCCGAAAGCTACTTGGGCTTGCTGTAGAATATGATGCCAGCAAGGACAGACACAGGTATCCTGCCTCTTGCTTCCAGGACTCGGGTACAGCAATTCCAAAGGAGAACACATGCTAAAAATAGGAAGTTGTTATTCAACCATTCTATCAAGGTAGAAAAGAAAATCTAATAAATTTGACCTTGAGCGAGCTGCTATTTCAATTCTAACAGGGCTCTGTGGGCTTGATAATATGATTAGCCTTGTTTGTTCCAGAATGTGTGAGCACAGCAAGGGCCAGCATGGAGTTGTGTAAAAGTCTCTCTCTCATTACACTCAGCTTCCTGTGTCTCCCCAGCCTCATCCCAGGCTATGTTCTGTTATCACTTTTTTTTTTTTTTTTTTTTTGGTACCAGGGATTGAACTCAGGACCTTGTGGTTGCAAGGCAGGCAGGCGGAACCACTGATCTAAATCCCTGGCCCCCTGTTATCACTTTTGCACATAAACCTAAAGATAAAACTGTTTGTGTTTCAAAGGAGGACAGGGAGAGCAGAGAAAACACAGTCTTTGGTATGTATGTGCACACGGTGTTCTGACAAAGTATCATGCTAACAGGAAAATTCTGTTAAATGATATAAACTGATTTCATGTTAGTGCTCACATGAATGTATGCCTGAGGCTACATCCCTAATGTGAAGTAAAGTGTAAGACAGGAGAACCTAAACATACACCTTCTTATCCACAGACAACGGCAGAACATCTCGCTTATCCCACATAATTAGCTTTGAGAACAGAAATGTAAATGGAAGGCTGCTTCTCAAATTTAACAACACACAGAGGGAAGAGCACTGATTTGGGATTTGGCCTGCCCTGAGCACACATCTCAGTCTATTCACAGGCTCCATGGCCATGGCCGTGGCCATAGTTGTGGGATGTAAACTCAGACTCAGTTTCCACAGTGAGGTGTGAGGTCTAAAGAAGCTACTGTGTGCAGAGTTTCTAACTATTATTTAGGAGTCCCATAAGTAGTTACTTTTTATGATTGACTGTGGATGTTAGCTGAGTGTGGTGGCAAGCGTTTGCAATGGTAGCACTTTGGAAGGCTGAGTCAGGTGGGGCACAAGTTTAAGCCCAGCTTGAGGAAATTAGAGACTAAAAGACCTCTCTCGAGGCAAAAAAAAATTTTAAAAAGGGGTTGAGGATGCAGCTCAGTGGAAGGCCTTGGGGTCAGTTCCCAGTGCCACCCAAAATAAAATAAAATCGATCAATCAAAGCCAAAAACAAGCAAGCAAACAAAAAAAAAAAACCTATGGATTTTGCTGATATTTTAGCTTTCATCTAGATTCATCATATGAGAAAAAAATTCATACCTTCAAAGCATGAACAGCGGTCTTACCAAGATATTATGGATTAACTCTTAGAAAGAAAGGGTTTGCTTAAAGACTTAGCAAGTTTTATGCACAGGACATTTGCCTGCTGACCATACTGGTGGGTGATGCAAAGATCAATAATTACCTTTGTAAAAGCTCCGCTTCTCAAAACCATTTCTTGATCCTGATGGCTGTGCCACTCACCAGTATCTGGTTCACATATCTTTTCTTTTCAAAGGCAAATATTTAAAACTGTTCCTTAGCTCCAGAATCTTTGAAGACAGGAGAAAGCTGTTTCAGTGATGAGAGGGAGGTCTTCGATTGCTGACACTAACGTGTGGAATGACTCATAATTGCATAAAAAAGCAAGATCAAAAATTGATTTTAAAATCCAAAAGTTTTCTTAGAATACCAAGTGAACACTCACCAAGGAGCTAAAAATAAAATAGATAAGTCACTGGAGATCTTGAAAAAGTATCCTGAGTGGGATCATACTGGAAGCCAGCTCCTGTGTCCAGCCAAAAAGTCACCCTTGAATGATTCACTGTGAGGGTCCATGGTCAGCCAGGGTCCTGTCACTCCCTTGAAGCATCTGAAACCACTGCCCCCCACCAGAGAGAGGGCTGATATCGAGATGAGCCAGATTGGCATGGGTGCCACAAGAGCTAAAGAGAATCATAAGCTACCATCTTATTAAAGAACACAGAGCAAAGAATGGCAAAACAGTGTCATTTCAAAGCTTTTAAGCCAATTTGTCCATCCCATCTATTATAAGGACCAAGATCCTGAAGTTCAAGGAGGTGAAAACATTTTCCTGCGATCGTGTGATTATTTGAGACTTTGAGACCCAGCTTGAATGAACTTGAAAGTTGAGCCATAGGTGGCAAGGCTCCTGGTCACAGTGGTTGCTCATGTAACAGTTTCCCACTGTACACCATGGAAATCACACACTGTTCCATCCCTGCAATTTCAGGCTCACAAGGCTGACTTACCCATTTTATAAGGACAACTTGTTTCCTACACAGTGTCAATTCTCTCTTCTATGGCTTCCATCATATAGGAGGAAAACTCAGGGCCAATCCCCTTAGTCAAGACATTTTTTTCTTTTGCTCTGTTTCCATTTATGAATGTATTATTTACATGCAATAAAATCCACCAATGGCAAGCATACAGTTTGATGAATTTGGGCAATTGTGTACAATCATATCACCACCTCCAGAGTCAATATACAGAACCATTTCCTCACCCCAAAAAGCTCCCTTGGGCTTCTTTGCTCTCAATTCCTTCCTTCCACCCTCTGCCCTCCAGCAACCACAGATCTGCTGACTGTCACTATATTTCGTCTATTCTGGAAGTTTATATCAATGAAAGCACACAAGACGTAGTCCTTTGCATTCAGTTTCTTTCAATTAACATAATGATTTTAAGATTCATTAGTATCCTTGCACATATAATTATTTCATTTCTTTTTTACTCCTGGGAATGCATTCCATAGTATGGCTGAATGTATAAAGTTTTTATCCATTCACCAATTGATGGTCATTGGGATTGCTTCTAGGTTGGGACCATCAGGAAACATCTTAGCCAACAGTTTTTAATCTTCGATTTCTTTTGTCTCCTAATCCCTTGACCCTGTCTCTTAATTTTTGTGGCCTTAGGTAGTTTACCATCTCTACTATACAGAAACATTTCCACAAAATGCTGATGCAGTGGAGGAATCAGCCTTCACCCTCTCATGTGTGCCTCTGTAAGGGACCCATTCATCCTGAAGTAGCAAGGCCAAGGGCCAAGGCTGACTTGATGACCTATTTAGTGTGCTATAATGTCATTTACCTCCTCAGCCGGCCTTCGAGGACACAACGGAGTGCCACAAAATGCAGTATCTAATATTTGTAGGGAGTGGAGTAGTGTGGTTTTCTTCTCCTGCCTTGTAGAAATATGCACACACTCTTGATTCAGCCTTTGGAAGTGCTGAGGGAAGGACGGAAGTCCAGTGTGTGACACTATCCTTGTTGTAACTTTGCGCAGGCTTTGGATCCTGGGAAGAGTTAGCACTTAGGCCTAACAGGACCGACTCTCCTGAAAAATGCACTGTCCCCTGTTATAATTCACCGTAATGAGCCGGGAACAAAAGGTTGTGAAGGAGAGTATTGACGGATGGGCAACACAGCCACCGCGCTGCAGCTGGTGAGGCTCCTGCTGGCAAGAGGCGTAATATGTGACGGCTGCAGGTCATGTTGTGGTAAATGAACACTTACGGCCGCTATGGCAACTCGATTGACGTTCATGGCCACCTCCGGACCAGCCTGGCCTCAGGTTACCAGTGAGCATGTGCATTGGCATCTCTGCCATGCTTCCGTCAGGAGATGCCTCACAAGCAACCTGCACAAAACAAAGCCTCTGAGGCCTGTGGGTCCCACCTCTCCAGCCTACTTTGTCCAGTAGGGAATTTGGGGGAAAAAGTCTGGCCCCAGTAGTCGAGCTTTGTAGACCAGAGAGCCAGGGATACCATGTTGAAAGAATGCCTGGCCAGGTTGCCCAGGCTGACCTTGAACTTACAGTCCTTCTACTCTCAAAATATAGCTCAGTGTTAGACCGCTCTCTGGGTTCCACTCCCAACTTGGGAGTGGCATGCATTTCTAGCTCATAGTGATAGTGATTTGATAAATACAGTAAAATGAATAAATGTGTCCATGAGTGAATGAATGAAGGCTCAAATGGAATGCCAAGAAGTCTGTGTGAGAGAGTATCAAAGGCAGAGTAGAAAATGAGTGGGAAGGTCATCATGAGCTGAGATGCCCAGGCCCGGGGTCAGAGAGAGCAGAAGACGAAAGCCGGAAACAGCAAATTAAAACAAACCAAGCCATAGTGTCCTGAGCACAGGAGTTTGACCAAGCCGTTGGCCGTGGCTGGACTTCTCAGTGTTTCTGGAAGTGCAGTTCCTGCGTGCACGCAGGGCGTGGCCACGCCTTCTCTTTCCCACCACGGATTGTGGGTGGAATTTAGCCATGGATCGCCAGTCTTTTCAGTAACTAAAAGAAACAATCTGCACACCCACTGGCAGTTCTAGGCAGATTTGTATTAATGTTCTAAACGCACCAATTACCATTTTTATTTTTCCCAGTGTCTTCTCAAAAAATGGTAAACTGTGTTTTTCCCATCTCTAACATGCAAAAATCGATCTGGTGTGGAGGGTGGGTAACATTAAGGCTGTGTCGCCTCTCTTTTGACTGGCAGAAGACACAGCCTATGGAAAGTGAAGGTTTGAATTCGTTGAGCTTGATCTCTAAGTTGGACCATCCATATTGGCAGTGGAAGGGGCCTGGATCTGAGCGTAGCATGCAAACTGGCATTGTAGGAGCCTCGTGGAATGGCAGTAATGATCCTCTTTATTAACTGTGAGAATGAATGTCGTGATGAACTCAAATTTGCATTCTTCATTGCCTCCAAAGTAACCTTTTTAGAGACTTACTCCTAATTGCCCTTTCCGTGAGATTTTAATACTACTATATATTTATGTAGTATATGTTTATCTGTGCTTTACACATTTAAACAGTTAGATTTCTTGCCCCCAAGAACCAATTCCACCCTTCTGGGGCCACTGTCAGCTCTGCTGAGAGTGTCTGAGCTAGAAAAAGCTAGCTAGGTTCAAATCCTCCTTTGCCACTTTGTTTTCTCTCTCTCTCTGAGCCTCATCTCCTGCAAATGCCAATAGTAGGGTCATCCCTGGGGTTCCTGGCACATAATCAAAAATCTAGAAATGTTAGCTACCATCTCTTTTATTGATACATTCCCATATGGGGTCTTCACTGGTCCTTCTGGTGAACCTCTGAAGCATGCAGTGTTCTGTAACTTGTCACCCACAGACAGCATCTTCGCCACATGACTGGTAATGCCCCAGATGGTCCAAGTGGCTGGGTGACTTGTTCAAGGTCATACAAATAGTAACGTTGGTTGGAACCGAGGCTTGAACCCAGGTGTTCTGATTGAGAATGCTCTCAGCTGTAGCTGGCTGCCTGTGCGTGGTGTTAGACCCTGCTGTGTTAGAGATTGAAGAACTGGAGGTTTCACCCATGAGAATGGGCTGTAAAGAGCAATCACATTTCCTCTTCCTAATACATAGGTAACAGGATTATTAAGTCTTTGAACCACGTGGTCATACCTAGTTTCAGGGAATCTACGATCATCACTTCTTGTGCTGCTTGGGAACGGAGGGGTGCAGTGATGCAGGATTTCCCATGCTTCGATACCTCCGCCTTCCGGCTGGACAGGGGCCAGGGCTTTTCCCACCAAGACAAAAGCCTCAGCGGACTGGTGCTGCTAGGCCTCATCTCTCAACGGGCTCAGAAAATGGTCATGTGGCAGAGGAAGGTGGTCTGAACTGTGGGTTCATGCATTCTGATTCCAGCTTTGCCTCTGGTCAGCTGTGTGCCTCAGTTTCCTTGCCCATCAGATGGGTTTATATTGATAGTACATCCCTCATGCATTTGTACAGATGAAATGAGCTATTCCAACAGAGAGCAACCTACCTTCTGTCAGCAGTGCTTTCAGTGTGTTCAAGTGACTTTATTTGAATGGTTTCAGAAATCCAGTCTTTGGCACCAGAAAATTCTTCCATCTTCCCCTGCCCCATCAAAATGTCTGTCTTGTGCACTGCATCAGTATCAACTGCCCATTTTTCTAACTAAGAGGCATTTAATTTTTTTGTACAAGAAAAAGATGGAGTGTTGGGAAGGAGGACTAGTTTCTTGGCCTGGGCATTGTGTGGTCATGGGCAGTGCCCCTCTAAGGCACAGCAGTCCTGGTCGGCACATTTGGTCCTGGGGGCTGCTAGAGCTGCATTTGAGGTACTGCTGGTTGGAATGACGACAGATTAAATGCTGAAGCAAACATCTCCCTTCTGTAACTACTGCAGGCATAGAGGGTGGAGGCTTAGGGGTAGAGGCTGAAGGGCGAGGAGGTGTGTGAGGATGGCCTCTGCTTCTCTATCCAGGCAGTTTCCCAGATCGCTCCATCAGAGCCACTCTGTGGGTTGCCTTGCTGGGAGCCAAGCTGAGACAGGGCAAGTGTAACCTACATGGTTCCAGTAAAGAGAGGGGTGTTTGTGAGCAGCTGGAGAGAAAACCATAAGGAGCATGGGGACTAATACTGCTCCAGAATGTGTGCACCCAGAAGCACTCCCCACAGCAACATCACACAGCCTGAGGACCTGGCGGGGTTGTTTTTCTGCTACAACTTTACAATGGGGCTCAGCTGAGTCCTGCACGCAGACTCCCGCATGGTATTTCCATGTGGATTTGGAGGCTGGAAACTGCAAGACGCACAGGGGCAATTGCATGGGGAACCCTTGGAGGTGGCCCAGAAACTTCAGCTGGTGATGAATCCCCCAGTGTCAGCCTCACTTTCCCCGACACCAGTAGCCTTGGAGTCAAACTACTATGTGTTGATTGCCTTCCATCCATGACGAACAACATTCCCCAGAAAGGGTGAGGCTGAGTGACTTTGGGGAAGGACACACATCTTGGGAATGATCACCTGCTCTGTCTCTCTGGGTTGTGTTTTGCTGATCATGTATGCAGCATCCAGCGGGTGGAGTCCACCCCTCCAAAGCAGTGGGCGATGCAGCTACCACTCTGAGTCTGATGTTTTATTTATCTGTGCTGGTAACTTTATATGTGGTGTGTTCCTCTGTTTGGGCCTAAAGGCTGGTTGAGCAAAAGGCGGGAAACATAAATAAGTTATAGACGGAGGGGGCTGTCCATTTATAGATTCTCAGGGATGACCTGGTTTCCACTCCCAGGGAAGCATTAGTGTTGCCTTAGTGTAATATGTGTCTGTAGATGTTGGGCTGGTGCATTTGGTGGTGATAATCAGGAGAGACATATCCATGTTCTATTTTTATAATAAAAATTAAGAAACCTCAGGCTGCAGCAGGGGCCCTTCTTGGTAGTGTGAACAACGTGAGCTTTAATGATTCCTTTTCCTTGGACTATGTGGGATCAGTGTGTTCCTTTCTGCTGTCCTCCAGTATCTGGTTATTATTAAACCACCGTGTGTGAGGGATTAACTCTGGCTTTCCTCCAAGTGAGGAGATGTCTACAAAAGCCACAGTACCCAGCCAATGGCAAGCAAATGGGTTGTTTGGTGTAGCACAGGAATAAACAACAGGTTGGCCAGCCAGTCTTTCACTTTGTGATGGCTTCTCTTGGCATAGAAACAGCCCTCTGTAACACATAGCATGAATGCTTAGGACCCTCCCTGAATTCATTCATTCAGAAAATATTTCTGAGGGCTCCCTATGGGATCCATTATTTCTAAAATGAGGATGATAGTAATACCTACTGGATAGAATGATGGGGATTAAACGAGCTAATAATGTGCAAAAGACTTAGAACACTGCCTGGCACACAGTTAAGGCTGTCAATATAAGCTTGGCTATAGAGTTTGAATTTTATTTGGTAGGCAAGGAAATGGCAATGGAACCAATGACACAGGCAGAAAGATGGTTTCTAGGACAGAGGAGGGGGCAGCTTGTAGAAGGGCAGAACCTAGAGACAGGGAGACAATCCCATGTCTTATCCAACTTCTGATGGCTTTCATTTGCCTTTCTTGGGGTAATCTGGTGCCGCGGTACTCAAAGTGTGGTCCCTAGGTGAGAATGTTGTCATAGCCCAGGAATTTGTTGGAAATGCAGATGCTTGGTCCCTGTCCCAGAGCTGCTGATTGGGTCCTCCAGTGTGGTGGCCCAGCAATCTGAGTATTAACAAGCCCTCCAAGGAACTCTGATCTTTGCTAGTTCCCAAACTTTGCCAGTTCAGCACGTGGGAAGGAATGCTTCGATGGCTGGCGCCTTCTTCCTGTCTCCATTTGGCCCACACTGAGCCAGCGTGAAGCAGGCCCACAGGCTTGTTAGCAGGTTACACGGAAGCAGGAGCCTTGTTAACACAGCTCTAGGCTGCCTATTGAGCACAGCAAAACCAAACCTCAAGTCTCTACCTGGCTCACTGCCAAAAGGCCACTGTGACCCACCCCTCTGGATGCAGGTGGTGTGGAGCTGGAGCGGGTACTACACTAAGTAGGTGTCTCTTTCCAGAACGACTGTCAGCTGGAAGATTCCAGTGAACCTCTCATCATACTGGAAAATGAGGGAGCCCAATCTCTTTCAAAAGAGAGCCCAATCCCTTTCAAAGCAGATGTTGCATCTGGTTTGGGGCAGTCTGCCTGCACACACCCAAAGACATCAGATGGCCCACAGAATGGATCGCACTAATACCTCTGCCCTTCCCCATATGAAAAGCTGTGGCTGGCCTGGTTTTTAATTACTGATGTGCAGCCACCTCTGTATTGAAATACCACAGCTGTAGATAATTTTAGAACATCCATCTAATTCTTCTAAACTTATTCATTTGTTCATCAGTACAAATTTGTAAACTTTGACATGATGGGAAATAAAATAAGGCATGTCCCCAAGCCCTAGCCCTTCCTTTAAGGAACATGTCATCCAGGATAAAACAGTCATTCACACAAATGCTGGAAATTCAGAACAGAGTGTTGTATGTCTACTGGAAGGTATGAACAAACATGGCCTGAGAGATCAGAGGGACTTCTTGACAGATGAGCTGGGGAAACTGCTTGGAAGAGAGAACATTTGATCTAGGTCTGGAAGATTGGGCAGAATTTCAAGAGGCAGAGAAAGTCTGTCCCCAGTAAAGGGAAACAAAAGAGCTCAGGGGAGGGGAAATTCACGGTGCACTGAGGCAAAAGTAAATGATCATCCATTTGCCCAGAATATGGACCACAACTGACTAATGGAGGGAGCTGGGGCTTAAAAGAACAGAATGGAATTTTAACATGAGGTTGGGCATTTGGGGCATGATCTATGGGGAGCCAGAGGAGAGTTTAGGGTAGAGGACTGGTGTGATCACCATGGCTTTAGAGAACGACTGGGCTGGTGATGGGATTGTGAGGGGTGGCCCTTGCTGTCCACAGCAGGAGACTTGCTCAGGGTCACAACCCTGGGAAGCAGCGCTAGAACTAAGCAAGTTCATGACAGTTCCCGGACCCACTGGGAAGTCTTAGGTAAGGAGGAGGATTGAGCTTTCAAATGGCAGATGTCCTGAAGGAGAAAGCCATCCAGACACTTCAGAACCAGGAGGCAAGACGGACAGGCCACAGAGTGAACTCAGCAGCCTTTCTTCTTGGCCCTCACTCCTTGATCGCTTCTCAGAAAGAGCATTTGTCCCTTTCCAGGTGAACACCAGAGGTCCTCAGCATCACACGCCAGCCAAGCCCACATCATCTCAACAACGCCAGAGAGTCTTGGTGTGGGGCTGGGCCACGGGCTTGGTTCTGACTCAGATGAGTCGGAACCACCTACTGAGTCATTTGCAGGAGCTGTGGTTTCCTGGGAGGTTTCCCAACCAGTTACCCACCCTGACAAATGGTGGGTAGCATGCTAGATCTGAAGGAAACCGCCCTACCCACCTTGCCATAGCTCCAGGCAAACTCAAGTTAAGTATCTCAAGCTGTTGCATGGGAATTCTTTCCTTACTTTGCATGGAGAAACTTGAGGCTGGGTAGTAACACAAAGACAGATGAAAGCTTTTATGTATCTGTTAGTTATTTGATCTTAGGGATGCCTCAGTTTTCCTACTTATGAATGTGCACCTATGAACTGTGAATGAGTGGTTGATATCTGAACACATTGATAGTTCTTAATGGTTTTTCCTTAGGAAGGTCAAGAATGACCTAGCCAAATCTCAGCTGAATAAGAGTTTACAAGAATCTGCCTCCCCCTACCTAGCACCTGCCTGAGAGTCCCGGTGGAAATGAAATTCAGTCCAAGTCTGCTCATGGCAGCTCTGTTTCTTATACCTTTACCATGCTTTTCTTCCCTCTCAAGCCTCTCAATTCTCCCAGGACATTGAGGCACCAAGACAGCTCAACTAAAGAGACTCACAAGACACAGATCTCCTAGTGGGACCACCTGGGGTTGGGTCACTTGTGCATTGGTTTCTCCACCAAGTTTGGAGAGGGAAGAGACCAGGGACCCGGCCCTGAGTGAGCAGGATTGTGTCTTATTCTCGAAGACAACCCCCACAGCTCCACCTAGAAAGCTTTTAAGGAATTGGATCCCTCTGTGTCTTCACTTGTATTGACCTTGGGAATGGAGGTAGGAGAATAAGCCCTTCCTCCTCTGGTTTCAGAGTGATCCAGTAAGGTGTGCCCCAGGGGTTTGTGATGTTTATTAGCTGACAAAATAAGGGGGAGTGGGAGGAGACTGGTATTTCAGGTCTCCTGTTCATGGTGAGGTTCTACTTTGCTCATGCCCTGCAAAAATTCTAGAGTGACAGTGTTAATTATACAGAGCTGCGCTGTCCAAAATGGTACCCACTAGCCACATGGCTCATAGCTCTCCCTGGCCACACTTCAGGTACTCAAGAACCCTGGGTGACTGGTGCTGATAGTATTGGGCAGCAGTGACGGAAAACATTTTCATTGGTCCAGAACCTTTCCCATGAGTCCGCAGCAGGTCTTGGTCTGGGGTGTGTGTCACAAACCCCATACATCTGCAAGCAAGGGATCTGATAAGCTTGATGAGAATACAGGTTCCTGGGCTGCTCTTTATACCACCTTAGAACCTCTGAGGGGTGGAGAGCCCTAAAACTCCGTGACTTCACGAGCTGTTGCACATTTCAAAATCCAGCGCTCCAAGGGAAGCCAAAGTTGGAGAGCAAAGCAGAGGTTCTGACCATCTCAGATACCTTGTAGGTCTTTCTACTCCAGCATAAGCTTTTCCAATCCAAAGTTTCCAAGAGAATGTGATGGGAGCATCCACCCTGGCATCTAAGGGCACCAGCTCAGTGATGTCCCGGCTGCTCCTCTCCCAGAAGGAAAACCTGGAGAAAGAGGCTGGCCTGCACACCTCCCACTTTCCTCTCAAACAACCAGGAAGACGGGAATAACCCCATGCTGCTTTCCTTGAACATATTTGAATCACAAGTACTTTCCCTGGAAAATAAATTTATCTTGTGCTACCTTTGTCCCAACAAAAAGTAGCTGGTGATGAATAGCAGACTCTGTAGTTTATCTGTCATATCATCACACCTGTGAGGATTCCTAGATAAGATAAATTTTGGTGGGGGGAAGGGGGGCTGGGAGGAAGAAGGACCTGGCCAGGAATAAATCTTCACGTATCGCACCGGCCTGTGAATGAGCATGTGCATTGCAAGGCGCGGCCCCCTGACACCAGATGATGAATTACCCTCTTTGCTGACACCTTCATTGGGTTATTTATGGCTCGTTAATTGAACCAAGAAGGGGCCTTGTAGACCCAGCAGGGGCACTGCACAAATGCTCTTCCAGTGGACCCGGCTCCCGGAGAAGACAAAGGTGGGAAGGAGGAGGGGCACCAGTGTGTCTCCTCCTTGACTTGAAACCAAGTAATTCAGGAGCTAAAGCAAACCTTTGGCGGTGCAGACAAACCTCCTTGGACAGGGGCAGCTGTGCACCTCACACCCCAGCCTCTGTGCCGTGTGGCACCTTGTCCCGCAGCCTGCCCAGAGGTGTAGGCATCATTGCCAGCCTTGCATGACATGGGGCATGCTTCAGAAGTGGGTATGGCATCCGGGACACCATCTGAAGAGCCTCAGGCACCATCCTAGCTCTCTGTGAATGTGCTATGGAACTCTGAAGAGACCACAGGATCTCCTTGAGCTCTAGATTCTTCCCTTGTGAAATGAGGGAGTTGGACTGGATGATCTTGAAGTCTTTTTCATTTCTAACAAAAAGTCTTTAAAAAAAAGAACGAAGAGCAGTTTTTTCCTTGCTGCCCTTTGTCTTGGCTTGACAGCTCCGTTTTGGGTTATTATGTAGGTATTCATTTGACAAATAGTATTTCCCAAGCTCCTGCCATGCATCGGGTTCTAGGGGGCACAGCCATATTGAGTGTGGATGGTTTGTTGTTGGCTTCCATGAACTTCCGGTTGAGAATTTTGGCTGTGTTTTCAGAAGTTAATTAATCTGCAGGACTTCAGGATTAAGTTATTCCTTAAATGAAGTAGTTCTTGGACATCCCTCATAATCCATTACTTGACAGGAAGGGAATGTGTGTCGATGTTTCCAGCTGTTATGTGTGAAAGGCCGTTTCTTCAGGGTGCCATCATGATCCAGGGACTGTTACGAAAGGACCGTTCCCCTTTGCCCCAGCCCTCCAGAAGAGTCTGTCCTGTGAAAAGAACACATCCATAGAGCAAGAGCAGCCTTGCTTCATTCATGTGTACATCCAGGGATCCGTTTACTCATTCTTCTGTTCCATAGGATTTTATTGACTTTTTACTCCATTTTTGAGTCAAAAGCTGTGCTCAGGGCCGGGGATTTAGCTCAGTGACACCATGCCTGCCCTGAAAGTGCAAGGTCCTGAGCTTGAACTCTGGTACCCAAAACAAAAACAAAAGCTGTGTTCACAAGATGAATGCCATCCAACTGAAGAATTCAAGGAGACAATATCTGTTGTTTCTGTAGGGTATGTGCCGAGTTCCCACTGCTTTTGTGCTGTTTGTTCCTTGTCAGAGACTATGAAGAACCCGTGTTGTCACAGTGACTGTGCTGGGAAAACAAGCAAGAACTCACAGGCTTGTGGCATTTTGAGCAAGAAGGAATCCTGAAAGTAATGGATTCCATCTTATGTTTCTAATGGGGAAACTGAGGCCCAGAGAGTCAAAGTGCTGTCTCTAGTCGCCTGTCTGCTGGTCACTTCCAGTATCCAGTGTGAGGTACATCTGAGTTGAGAAGCCTCTCTGGGAGTGGCCTCTCTGGGGATGGCCCTGACTTCCCTCTGAGGACAGCAGCCCAGCAGGGACCAGAGTCTGTATGACAGGGCCATGAGGACAGTGTCGTTGGTTCTGTGGGATTGGGGAGGTGCAGGGGAAACAGCTCTGTGGCTTTTCACAGTGTGTGAAACTGGCCATCTCTTGGCTGGCTCCCTGGTCTTTCTCTCCTTTAGATTTTCATGTGGGAACATTTGGGACATTCGCTTGGAAGTTGATCCTATCTAGAGGAGATAGGGTAAAGGTGACAGACTCTGAGCTGGGGGACGTTTCAACATTGCGCCACCGACACATTTCAAAACATGTTGGTTTCATGATAGCAGCCATTCTTTCTGGAGTGAGGTGGAATCTCAGCGTTGTTTTCATTTGCATCTCTCGAATGACCAGTGATGTTGAACATTTTTTCATATGTTTACTTGCTGTTTCTACTTCTTTGTCTGAGAAATGTCTGTTCATTTCAGATGCCCATTTTTGGATTGGGTCTTTAAATTTGGGAGGTCTGATCTTTTTAAGTTCTTTATAGATTCGAGATAGTAGACTTTTGTCTGAGGAAGAACAGGTGAAGATTTTTTCCCACATTGTGGGTTGTCTCTTCACACTGCTGGTGGTTTCTCTTGCTGTGCAGAAGCCTTTTAATAAGAAGAGATCCCACTTGTTGATTGTTTGTGCTAGTTCACGGGCAACTGAGGTTTTGTCCGAATAGTTTCTCTGGTGTGAGAAACTGAAAGTGTAAATAAGGACTAAATGTATAATAGGTCATGTGAAATAGGAAGAAAAGGGGCAAAGGGGAAGGAAGTGGGAGGGCTAGGGGAAAGGATAGAAGGGAATGGGATTAATATGAGAAAATGGAAAACTAGGAACAAAATCTTTGTAAATAGGGAGAAATGGAGGGGTTGAAGGGAGGGCTGGGCAAGGGTGAAAAATAAGAACCAAGAGAGACTATGTAAAGGTGCAAATTTCCAATGATGAATGTCATTATATTGTACACCTAAAATGTACCAAAGATTAGAATGAATAATCGATAATGTAAAATAGGAAGAAAAGGTCCAAAGGGGTAGGGGTAGTGGGAGGGGCAGGGGAAAGGAAAGAAGGGAAAGGAAAAATGATGAGAAATGGAAAAAATGGAAATAAAGTCTTTGTAAATAGGGAAGGGTGGAGGGGGTGAAGGGAGGGAGGGCTAGGAATGGGGAAAGAATACGAACCAAGATGCATCATGTAAAGGTACAATTCCCAATGAGAAATGTAATTGTGTTGTATACCTAAAATGTACCAATAAAAGAATTTAATAAAGAAAAAAAAACATGTTGGGAGAGCATTCTGTAGTTGCAGATATGCAGGGGCTGTCTCGATTGTTAGGTACCTTTGAGTCCTTGAAAATGGCAAACCGTCTCATCAACAGCTGCTCCTCATATCACTACAGTCATTAGAGTTGACAGAGTACTTTCACACATGGCCTAGGTGCTTCTGTCTGTGCACTACCCCATGTAATACCAGCTCAGTAATTAACTTTAATATGTGTTCATGCTTTCCTAATTAATGAAGAATATGAAGATGAAAAGGTTGAATGACTTGTCCATGGCCCCAAACTAATGAGAAATAGAGTTTTGATGTGAAACTGACCTTTCTAACTCTGTGCATTCCATTCGTTTGCCAGGACTACCTCTCCAAGGCCCTGTGTTTGTTCCCTGGCCAGTCCTGTGAGTGGCCAGCCCATAGGGGCAGCAAGAAAAGAGGGCCTCTGCCTGGAGATTTGAAGGGGGAATGGGAAGGACCCCATGCCTTAACATTTGTTCTACCCACAAAACATTCTTTCCTTTGTATTTTAGGATTTCTTTCTATTGATAGGAATTCCCTCTTAAAATGCAGTCCCCCCCTCCTCCAGTAAACTACAAGTACTATATAGCCCTAAGATAAAGTTGCACCCATTATACTCATTAGAATAGAATGGAATCGAATTTCTGTTCTGTTACAAATAGAATAGAATTCTATTAATGAGTACCAGTATGATTATGGTCATGTAAAAGTATACTTGGTAATAAATATTTGAAAAATTATAGAAGTCCCTACTATTTAAAAGAATTATAGGATGAGATAACTCTACTTTCTTCTTTGATTAATGTTTTCATATTCTTATAACATGAACTTGTATTGGTGGCAGTGACACAATTAAGAGAGTTTTCTAAGTAGGAGAGTCACACCCCAGCTCTGTGGTTCATTAACAGTGAGGGATAAAGGACAGCAGAGTCATCAGCTCACATCAGCTCATCATCTCCTTTCAGGAGATGATGACTAGCCAGCAAGCAAAGGGTCCAAGAGCTTTTCTGGAACAGGACCCCTTGTGGGGTGTGCAGTGGACAGCAAGAGACAGGGAGCGTGTGCCAGGGAAAGTTTCGCATCCCTAAACTTCCAGTAAGCTGACACTTCCTGTGTCCACCTCTACCTGTGCTCACTTCTATCCATGCTCATCTTGAAACAGCACCTTGTGCACAGTCACTGTGGACTAAGGGACAAGGGGCACAGGAGCCAGCGGAGCCCTGTGTGCAACACCTGGCACGGGGCATGCCATTGGGTGAGTTGGACAGGAGGGTTCATTCTGGCTCTTCTGGGTGGGGTGTGGCCACTGTGACATGTGGTGGGAACATGCTACTCGGGGAAGGGACAGGGAAACTGGCAAAACAAAGTCCATTGCTGTGGTATGCTCTGAAAAGCATCAGTACTTTGGCAGTTAGTTGTTAAACACAAATCGTAGAAGCATCAGTTCATCAGGGCAGTCATGGAAATGAATGCACTGTAGAATTGAAGGCCCTACAACCATCAGAAGCCCTGGAAGTCAGTGGCTTGCCCCCAGTCACCCAGACATCTTACAGCCTGAGTTCACTGTGGCTCATTCAGTTGTTCCTGGGCACTGTAGAGGGATACAGAGAGGTAGGAAGCAGGTCCATCCTCGGGGGCTCCTGCTCACTTGTTTACTGGTTATTTGATCAATGCAGGCCGATGCTTCCTCCAGGCCGACCTCATAGGTACACGAGGTCCAGGAGCCGCTCTATGCTTTGAGGATCTGCAGGAAGTGAAGCAGATCCAGGGCTGGGATCCCACCTTGCCTCTGAGAACCTGTGCCTCTGAGAACCTGTGAAGGGTGCAGGATGAGGGTGAGAGCTGCTTCCCATGAGGCTGGGGACACAGAGCAAAGGCATGGAGCCTTCAGTCCATTGTGCCTCTGCCCAGATCTGGGCAGTGTGTTTATTTGAAGAGCCTAGGGTGCTTGTTCATGTGAACAAACAGCACCCCTGGTCTGTCTTCCTAGCAATGCCCCCTACACAACTCTGCTCTTCATCAGGTGATGCGATGTTTGCTCTCCTCTTTGTATGTGCAGCCCTGTGTCACAGGTCTGCTGTCCTTCCCTGGGCTTGATCTGGTGCCAATGGTCCCAAGCAGTCAGAGATGGACACTCTGGGAGTTTCAGGGAGTCTTCAGGACAGGACAGGACAGGCTCCTTCTCCGCAAAGTGCTCTGTGGTTGGCAGCCAGAGGACAGGTCAGCTGCCTGCCCCATTGCCTGTGGTTTGTGAAGAAATGAATGACTTAATGAGAAAGTACGCACAAGAGTACCTTGTTTGTGTCTTGAACTGAGCAAGCTGCAATTGTGCCTTGCTTATCAGAAAGTTGTAAAAAGAGATTTATGAGTTAATCAGTGAAACTTGATCAGAACAGTAGTGGTGGTAGTATTTAGTGATGACAGTATTGTGTTTGTATTTTTTAGTAGGTTCACTGCAAAACCGAGCAGACAGTACAGAGATTTCCCACATCCCCCGCCCCCCCCCAGTGTCACCTGCCACCAGAGTAGCACCTTTGTCACAGCCAGGAAACTTATAGTGACACATCATAGTCACCTCCTGGTTTGTGCGTGATAGAGGTTTGGACAATCTTAAAAGAATGTCCACCATTATAGTATCACACCAAGTAGTTTCATAGCCCTGGAAATCCTCCACACCCTTCCTACTCTTCTTTCCCATCCCCTAACTTCTGGTAGCCACTGACCTTTTTGTTTTTTAAAGTTTTTTCTCAGATGTGTATCTTCAAAGTATGAATTTATTTTTTAATGACTGGGGAGGCAGATATACTTCAAGCAAAACTGGCCATAGCTTGAGAATCATTAAAGCTGGGTAATGGGTCAGGGTCTGTTTGTTTTCCTAGTGTATTTAGTTTTGTGTATATTTAGTACTTCCATTAAAATGTTAAAAATTTAAATAGTGACTGACTATCAATTGAACACCTGCCCTGTGACTTTTTTTCAATGCTGCATTTTATGAGATCCTACTAGAATTTACTAGAACCTTCCCGAATTCTAGTGTGCTGATTTCTCAGATGAGGAAGACATAGTACAAAGGTAAAGTGAATTCTAGAAGTCACACTCTTAAGTGCCAGAGATGGGAACCAAACTGTTTCTTAAATGTCTTATTCAAGTATAACAAAGTACACAGGAATGTGCACAAATCATATTTGTGCAGACTGATAAGTTGCTTCTGTGAATCCACCGCATAACCTACACCACCATCAAGAAATGTAGTAGGTGTAGGGAAAAGACACCTTACTGCCTGCCAGTCTCTGCTCCTGCTCAGAGGTAACACTGTTTTGACTTGTAGCACCATAGATGAGGTATGCAGACATTTTGAACTTCGTATACATAGAATCGCATGATGTGTACTCTCTTACATATGACTGCCTTTGCCTAACATTTTGTGTGTGAAATTCATCTATGTTTATGCCTCCAACAGATTTGTCTCTTGCATGGCTATATAGTGTCCTCTGATAGACACATCTTATAAATTATCTGCTCTGTTATGATGGATTTGGTTGCTACTTAAAGTCTATTAGAGGTGGTGGCTCTATGAACTTTTCTTTTCTTTTTGGTACTGAGATTAAACCCAGGGCCTTCACACTGAGCTACATTCCTATCCCTTTTTAAATTGTTTATTTTGCCACTAAGTTGTCAAGGCTGAGCTCAAACTTGTGATCCTCCTGCTTCAGCCTCCCGGAGTGCTGGGATTACTGGTGTGTGCCACCACAACTAGGCGTACATGTCCTTGGATAGATCTAAGTATGGATTTCTGGTGGATATATCTCTAGGTGTGAAATGGCAGGTGTTTGAGGTAGGCATAGGTGAGCCAGGAGCTTGAGTTTTCTTTTTTCTATTATGTCATTCATTTATTGGTAAGAAGAGATTTGAGAAATTAACTACTTTGTGCGGCTGATTCCATGAGTCTGTGGAGTAACATAGGATCCCAGAAGGCTCTGAGGCAGAACCAAGATGGTGGTTTGGGCCACTGTGTGCAGGCCAGGGCTGGTGAACACCAGTGCAAAGCCCGGCCTTTCAGGGCTTCATGAATCTCCTGGAGATAAGCATAGTGCCAGAAAAGCCCTACTTTGCCAAGCTCTACCTCTATGGCTTTATCCAATTAGTGTGTGTTTCAGGGCATCACAAAACATCCAACATAGAGAAACGTAAATACTCTTGTCTCAGCCATCAGCAAAAGAACAAAGTTTCCTCATGAAATTTTTCAATCAAACTCAACTTGCCATTTGCCCACTTGGAGATTTCTCAATGTCATAGCAATGGTACCACTGCAGTTCCACCTTTAAGGATGAGTGATTACTTTTGTGGTAGGCTGCCTTAACTGGAAGCCCCAGGAGTAGGCTTCTGCCCTTGATGAGGTGGGTTCCCCTCATCTTTCATCTTTGCAGCCCTGCTCTGTTCTTTGGGGAACCCCAGTTTGGGTGCTGGAAGAGCTCAGAGGCCATAGGCCAGTGAGGGCAGATCTTTTAGAACTTTCAGTGGTACAAACAGCCTGAGGGAGCATGCATGCCATAGGTTCACCAATACATATCCTACCAGTGACAGTTCTAGGTGACAGGGATTGTCTGAGGATGTGGGCATAATGGAAGGAGAAAAAATGTGGGCTTCAAATGCAAGTAGGCATGGGTTCACATCTCATGTCTACTTATTTTTTGACCTAGAAACTATTAGTTAATTCTGGTCCCCTGCTTCCTTCTCCATAAGACTAAGGATGATGAAATCAACCTTAGAGAAATACTAGAAAAAAAAGTTAACTAGAAAGATGATAGAAATGGGTGATGAAGGGCGTAGTGGTGAGTTAGGTATGCTGTAGCCATCCAGGAAATGTCAGTTGCTTTTTTTTTTCTGTTTATCAAACATGTTCCAAGTTGATATAGTTCTCTTCTAGACTGCACAACTCCAAAGCCTCCAGAGGTGCTTTTCCCTGCCTTTGTATCTTCTGGGTTTGACCTTAGTGGGGTGGATGGTAACCTACTGAGGCTGGCATGGGGACATCAGGGAACTGGCCGGCTGCTGCTTTTCACTAAACATGAGCCTTCCTCCCCTTCCTCTTCATCCATGGCTAACTCGGGATGGTGTGCAGTCCTTCTGACTCTTCTGTAAATTCTTTACAATTTACTTTCCTGTGTAACTAATTCTGAAGGTTAAGACTGTCACTGCATATTTTTTGTGTATTGATGGGTTGATATCCCCACCTTCATCTAGAAATTTTGCACTAAAGACAACTACAAAAGGTCAAAATTATTTGTTTGTAAACTAAAAGTGGGTACCAAGCAAAACAGAGGAAGAGAAAACAGAAATGCAAACTTATCCCTGAGGAAGAGTTGAGCTCTTAGCTTCCTAGCACAGAGGAGAGGGGTCAGTGTGGACCTCAGAGTTGTCATCACCTCCCTGTAGGGTTAGCAGGTCAGGAGGACCAGATGTGCCGCTCTTGAGTGGACTTTAGTACGGGAGTCTTTGTATAGGAGATTTAAATAGGCAAACCATTCACAACTTGTCAGATATGTCTATTCCCAGACTAGCCTTCAGGAAAGAAGCAGGTGCTCCCACAGGGCTGCCGTGTATATTAGAGTTAGCACATCAGCGACTCGTCCCTCCAGAAGGAGGTGCATTATGGAGAATCACTTGGAGGTGGCCCATGCCCATTCAGTGATGGCTCCACCATGCATCTGCTGCACGGCTTTGGACCACACATGCAGCCCCTCTGAGCCCTGCGTTTCTCCTCTGATAAACAAGGAGCCACCTACAGTTCTGAGAGCCAGTGACTCTCATACTCCACGTGCCCAGGCACCGCAGACAGGCTTCAGAGCAGGACAGTGCACTGAGAGGACAAGGAGAAAGGCACAGGTCACCATAAGCAAGAAAACAAGTCCTGAGACCAGCTTTGGGGGGTGAGCGTGTGGCAAGGCCAGTATGGATTACACTAGCCGCATGTCTTCTCCCAGCCCCATTGGCCTGTGGAGTTTATCTTCTCTTGTTCCTTTCTCCTTTCTGCAATTTATGTTCCAGCCGAAGATCAGGCAATCCTGCAGTCTCCTGAGCTCTCTGCCCTGGCTCTCAAAGCCCAGGCTTGCTGAGCTCAGCAAGTTAATAATCCCTGAGTTTGCCAGGGCTCAGCAGCCTCGGAGCCAGGCCAGGTGCCCCTCAGGGCCTGCGGCCCTTTGCTAACACTCATGCATCGCTTTGTGTCCCCTCCCTGTCACCAGGGCACCCAGACATGCCCAGAACAGGACAGACCTGCACAACACCATCTCTGCCTGCCCGAAGAAGAAAAAATATCCTGGTACCTCCAGGGTACCTGCTTTTCCATCAAATGGGGATGAAAAATAAAGTCCCTTACATAACAACTTTTTCTTCAAAGGCCACAAGTAATTCATGCTATTAGTGAGTAATTCCAAGGTAGCTGGTTCTTGGTGATCATGCAGCCTGAGTGCCTAGTTTCCACATGGCAATCTCGATCATAATTATCATGAAATTATATAACTGCAAATTATCCTGCCATGGGAGGGATGTAAATAAACAAGTACCTGCTCTGCCACAATGCATGTGAATGGCATGGCTAGTTAACTAGTTAACTAGTAGTCACTGGAAGTCCATCCACCACTGGGCTACCAACTAATAACTTTCTCTTAAAGAGAGAAGAAGGTGACTGAATTTGGTTCAAGTTGTAGTGACAGCAAAGCTACTACATTTTTCCCCCGTCCTCTTGATCTCTATTTGACTCTGAAAAGTGAAGCTGTGTTAAGTGGGCAGCCAGCGCTCCCTAGGATGAAAATAGAACTCAGAGTTGAAGGGAGATGATGCTCACACCCTAGTGGTGTGACTTTGGGGCAGTGTGTAACCCGTCTGAGCCTCAATTTTCCCCCCTCTGTGAAGTGGGAGTGCTGCTAGATGGTGGCCGTGCATTCTGTCGAGGGCTGTCGTGAGGATCAGCTGAGGTCACTGCTCTGGGTTAGCTGCTGTGGGCTGCAATCGGGAGGAAAGCCCAGCTCCATGGCAGCATGGCTTCTGTACTCCGAGCACTGGATCTGGTTCAGCCGGGTGTGAAAGGCTGGCAAAGCAGAGGCACTGATATTCTTTGTCACTGGAGGGTGGTGGATTGAATCCATTACTAAACTTTTGTGGCTTTCTGAAGGGAGATTATAAGTCCATTTCCACCAGGATGTGAGGGGTGATGGTTTGGCTTCATGAAAGGAAGGGAGTACACCCAGAGGAACCCAGCCAATCATCCCCCAAGAGTCAACTGCCCAGCACAAACTCCGTAACACAGTGCGAGGGCTCTGGCCTGGCCACTGCAGCTGCCCTGCAGCCTACTTTTCCTGCTTTCTCCCAGAGACAGCTTTTCCTGGGTGCTTCGCTGAGACAGGTGAACAACTCCCAGCAATTTTTCAGCAGTGTCTCGTCCCAGCTCCGAGGATCTTCCAGTATGATTAGGCCAAGAAAGGCCACTTTCCTTACGACAGAAAACTAAGGCTGCTCCTTGGCTTGCTTTTTGATGTACGCAAGAGCTGCACCTTGACAAATAGAAAGCTACTTTGCGCGATGATAGATTTATATTCCAAAGTGCTACTAAACTTGTAACCATAGTAACAAACAAAGCTATTACATAAAATGGCTTTGCCATCTGAAAGCAATAATTACATTAACCAGATGGGAGGAAAAGGGAGAAGGAAGTCTGATCAATGTGGAAGGCACCAGCAAATTGGATTGAAAATGCATGACATTTTCTTAAATTACATGTGTCTGGGGGAGGGGATGGAGCCCACGGGTGAGGAGCATGATGAAGTTGAGGCCAGGCCCCACCAGATGGCAGTATGCAGAAGTTGTCAGGCAGCACCTCTGGAGGGATTTGGGGCTCCAGAAGCCAGCTTCATTCTTGTTCAGGGCTTGATTTTCCAACATTACCTCCTCCTGTTGCCGATTCGATGGGGAATTTCCCTGTCAACACTAACAATGTAGAAGTGGCCCAAATTAGATTTTATTAAAGAGGATGTTGGTTGAGAAATATTCTCGTTGCAATGAGCAGTGTGTGCTAAGCGAAACATATGCATGATCTGATTAGACCTTGAGTGGAGAATATAGATCAGGGCTCATGGTGCGGTTAATGCCTGAGTTTCTACCCACATCTCTCCCTCTGAGCAGTTGCTTTGGCAGCTCAGCTACACAGCAGAATGAGCTTGGAGGGCTTTTACAGATACTGCTTAGCTGCCACCTGCACTGTCTCTCATTTAGTCGTATGTGGTACCAGGCTGGGCACCGGGACTTTTGAAACTTCTCTGGGTGATTCTAATGGTATCTGCAGGGGTTGGATGAGAAGGAAGCTATTTATTAAGCTGGAGCTGGTGTGAATTATTCAGAGTTGGCATATTTGGGGGTGATGGGAGTTAGGGACTTCCTCTTCAATGGTTTTGTCTTTGAGTCTAGTGGGTAGAGCTCTGTTTTTATTCTAGTTCAAAAATATCAGCTAAATAGCATGGAAAGTGACATCCTGACATTTCAGGCTGTTGGCACCTTTGTCATGAGGTATGATCAAAAAATGCAGTGAGTGTTTAAATTTAGAAAATTTATTATAGCAAAAGACACATTGCTATTAACCCCCTCGCTTCAAACACACTTATCCCATCGTTCTTATGACTTTCTGAAGCAGTTATGAAATCCTTTTTTGTGAGTATCTTCAGTTGCGCTGTCCCGGATGGGTTAAAGTCCTAAAGTCCTGAATTGATTCAAAACATTTTCATTTTTCACAGTCATTTTGACTCTGGGGAACAGCTAGAAGTTGCACAGTGCCAGAGCTGGTGAATAAGATGGACAAGGACAACCGTAATGTTTTCCTGAACCTGCCTTCCTGTTGAATGGCACTCAGTAGCAGCATTTACTGTATTTTTGATCACACCCCATAAAGATGCTCAGGAAAGAGAACTTCCAGAACTGCTTTAGAAAGTGTACAAGAATGGTGGGATACGTGTGTGTGAAGTGAGGGGGCGTGTCTTGAGGGGTATTAATGGCAGTATGTCTTCTATTATCATAAATTTTTAATTTATTCTAATAAATTATGTTGTATATGAGGACCCTTCCCTTGTTTCCAGGGAACTGCGTTCTCAGGGATGATGCCTGCTGTATACTCCCTGGCCTGTCAGATCTACTCCTTTATGAGCCTGGAGGATTACACAATGCAGACACATCACATCTGTGGGAATCTGAATATCTAGTGAGATCTTGTGTAATGTTACCCCTCAGTAAAAGGACATGTACAGGGACAGCCCTGGGGAAAATGTAAAGTAGGCAAAACTACCTTTCCTGCTTGCCACTGCTCCTCGCCTCCCCCATCAGCGCCCCACCCAGGGAGTTGTACACCTCTCTTCCCTTCCACTCAAGTTTAGATCCAACATGTTGGTGAATGAAGCCATGGCTTCATCAGAGAGAGAAGCTGCCCTCACCCAGCACTGCTGCATGGACCTCCCCTTCCGTGCAGTACTAGGGATCGAGCCCAGGCCCTCAGACATGCTTGGCAAAAGATCTGACCCTGAGCCATTCCCTAGCCCTGCACAGAGCTTTCCTAATGGCTTCACATCTGGAGCCCTCACCGTGTGCTAGACAGCGCTCTACGTGCTGGACGTCACGGCCAACCTGTGGGGAAACTACTCTTCTCGCCTTCACAGAGGAAGAGAGACTGAGCAGGGAGGAAGGGAAGAAAGAGTTGTCTGTTGATGGCGCTCACAGTACTCTGGACGGGAAGACAGAAGAGGAAAGGCAGCTCCCAAAAGAGAGCCTTTTGGGGTGTGCTGTCTTGGGCCTGGCCGTAGAGCTGGAAAGTGGCAGAAAGGATTTGAACCCCCTGTGTATGAGCTGGACTCCCACCTTCTGCCACCATCAGTTCCGCTTCTTGAAGCCAAAGTCGCCTCTCTTCAAGGTCCCACAGAGGAGTCGCCAGCTGCTTGGGCTATTTAAATTTAATCTAAATTAATTAAGATTACATAAAATTAAAATGTCGGTTTTTCAGTCACACTAACCTCATTCCAAGTACTCAGTAGGCCTGTGTGGCCAGTGGCTACTGTGTGGAGCAGGGCAGGAATCAAGGGCTGGGAAGGGCTATGCTTAGACATAGTCTGCCAAATTGTTCCAGTTTGCAGATGAGAAACTGAGTCCAGGGAGGAAGCATGATTTGCCTAAGGGCTTCCCATCCTGCAGAGCCCCACAGTCCCCATGTGTTGAAGAGCCCAGGCCTCCTGGATCTCCACTCCAGGCTGACCAGCCACTCAAAATCCCTCTTCAACACTCAGTGAAGGAAGGCTCCGAGAGACCAGGGAGGCCATGTTGTCTGTGGTGTGTGGCATGGGCAGACCTCGGGGAGACTTTGGATGTGCAGTCCTGGAAGGGCCTCCCGTTGCAGCAAAGGCTGAGCTGCAACTGTGTGACAGCAAGGAGACCTCCCTGCATAGCAGCCCAGGCCCTGCCGTGGCAGTCACACTGCTGGGGCACTTCCTATGGGGCTTGCACTACGTAGGTTGGGGGGCAGGTGAGCAGGTTGGAGGCAGACCTATAATGGGTAAAGAGCTCCCAGTGTTTGTAAACCAGATTGCAGCTCAGGAAACAGGTGTGTGTGCTGCTTCTGGCCCACACCTGGGAGGACAGGCTGCAGGAATGGCTGTCTCAGCCTTTCCGGGACTCCAAATCCAGGGAAACACCAGGGGCCTGGGGAGAGCTGCTTCTCTAGAGTCAGACAGCTCTTTGTCTAAGTTCTGCTTAGGCACTTTATGGTGCGTGACCTTGGGGGTGATGTAGAGTCTCTCCCACGCCCCTCCTCATCTGTAAAGTCGGGATCACCGTGAACATCTGGTTTTGCTTTGAGAACTGGAATGAGAGATGGAAGCATTTGCCCTAGTGCCTGACTCGTGGCCAGACCCAAAGCAATGCTAGTTCCCTTCCTCTCTTTCATTCAAGCTTTTTCAGAGGCTCCTGAGCTCCAGGATCCTTGAACATTTCTGAGGTCACTCAGGAAGGGAATAATCACCTGAGGATGCCTGAGATTTGGGTCCTTTGCCGCTTTCATTTCCTAAATGGTGGGACTCCAGGCCTTGGTCCCATGGATTTACCTTTCATTTATTCATCATGTTCACAGATTACTTCCTAGTTAGATGAAATATCCAATAGAAAATGCATTCCAGGACTTTTATGGCTTTAGAGCAAAGGAAACACACACACACATTTTATGAGAAAGAAGTCAACTAAACTACGAAATATTCATTCACACCACAAATGTCTGCTGAGCGCATTCTGTATACCAGCTACTGAGCTGAATACTGGGGATACGGTAGTGGAAGTGATAGACAACACTAGAGCTGCAGAGCCAATTCCAGAAACCATGAATGGGAAGCACACCTTCATATTTCTTGCCGCAGATGTAGATGTGACTATCCCTGTCTGTAAGAAGGACGGGGTGCCTATTCCTATCAAGTCTGGCTGTCCAGTTAGTAGATGTGTTCTCTTTTGCTAGGAGCCTGAACCTCCTGGCCTTCTCAGCACACAAGGCCTTTGGGAAGGCCCCTTCCCTACAGCCCCCCACCATTTGGTGCTTCACCAAATTATCACACATTTTTTCCTGGCTATGTGATTCTTCAGCATAGTGAAGAAAGAACCATAGGCCCTGAGTGTGAGCACCCCTTCCCCCATGCAGATCATCTGTTGAGTGTATCTCCTGGGTGCCGGACACATTATTAGTCATGTTACAAAGCTGAGAAGAATGCCTTTACCTACAGAACTCACCATGAGGAAAGGAGACAGACGGGAAGCCGAATCACATCAGCTACCAGCCTATGTTCCACAGGAAGGAAGGACTGGAGAGAGAGAGTTGTCCTTCTTTTGACTCCCGGTACTCGGGTAGAAAACCAGAGGAAGAAAGGCAATTCTCACAAGAGAGACCAGCATGATGTGAGGGCATGAATATCTTTTGTCCAGACCTCCTTTAATTGACTCCAACTCTACAACTGTTATTTTCACCCTAACCAGTAAAGCTAGATTGTTTAAGCAGGTTCTACATGCAGCCAAATATTTGCTCATAGCCATTCTTAACCCACATCTGCCACTGACAAATGTCAGCAAAGCACAGCCGCCTTTGTTCTAGTGTTTGCCTCAAAGTAGGGTCACCTTTCTGCTTTCCAGTTGACTCCTGATGAAACTCAAAGAGCAAAGTGAGGTGGGTCATTGGATACACACAGCTGGGGTTGGAGGGATGTTGTGCCCACGTTGTCTAAGAAATGCAGAAGTGACAAAGAGACCTGACAATAGATAGAATGCCCAGATGTTGGCCAGTTTCCCTCAGGCTTTCCAGGGAGAGGTGGGCGTAGGAAGCTGGGGTGGAGGGTGGAGGGTGGATCACATGCTTGCTCTACTGGCTTCCAAACTGGAGGTGTGACCAGGAGCTCTCTGTAACTTTCCAAAAGGCTGTAGGAGTGGCAGTGGACTTCAGTGTCAACAGCAAGGGTCCCACCTCGAGTTTGAGAGCTGGGTGGCTGAGCTCTGAGCTCACCCTTAAAGCCCATCACACGATTGCTCAGAACCCAGCACGAGGAGGAGCTCTGCACAGCATGGCTGCTGTTCCCCACGGGGACAGTGGAGCTGACGTAGGCTGAGATCAATAGGAACGGACCTGGCAGTGTGGGTAGGCAGTCTAACCTTTGCAAAGTATTTTGTCAGGCTGAACTTGTTCCTAATATTAAGTTGTAGTAATGGTTGCAGCACTCTATAAAGTTACTAAGATCATCAAGTTGTACACTAATAATGTGTGGATTTTGTGGTATGTAAATTATAAATAAGCTGCACTAAAAAATGTTAAATCAAACGTGTTAATGGATCTTTAAACCATTTCCCTGGAGCCTAGAGGGTTTGCAGGCATTGCCTTAAGCAAAATAATGGACGGTCCGAAGGATCCCCAGTACAATGGCCCTGCCCCTTCCCCACCCTATGACTTTCTCCCCAGTTGGTTACTTGGCACCTTCTCTTTTAGCCCCTCTTGCTCCCAGAGAGAACTGCTCAGTATTTTATGTATTCATTAGTGAATTAGTCCATTGTCCTGCATTGATTCTTTAATATATCCACACTTTAAATCTGTCTCTCATCATAGAATGATGTTTTTTAAATCCCCATTTGATGGATATTAAACCCTAAGGGAAGGGATAAAACAAAATGAAAGAAGGGTTTTCCCTTAGGAACCTAGGAATCGCAACAGGAAGGCATCTGTTGTCTGCCAATAAAATCAGAATAAAAGCAGAGTGTGAGGAAAGATTGGGTTGGTCTGATGGGAGCAGCGTGCGCTGCCAGCCAGACTGGCTCACCATTCCTCCACCTGTCAGCGAATCAGATACAGGCAAGAGCTTCCACCAGAGAGGAGTTTGCTACAGTCATAAAGACAGCCTGAGACTCATACAGGTGTTTACATCCACGGAGAGGCGCAGGGACTCCCAAATATTAGTATGACTGACAGCATAGGGATGGATGTAATTAGTGTCACCCTTTTAGTCTTTAAGAGTGTTTTGCATAAACCCAGGAAGCATCAGTGTGATTCCTTGGAGAGAAGACTGGATGTAGAGCTAACCAACCATTCTTTGTCCCTTCCCTATTGCTCTCTAGCTGGGTGAATTCAGATGAGCCACCCAAACTTCCTGAGTCTCAGTCTTCCCATCTCTAAAATGAGACTATTTCTGCCAACTTCACAGGGTTGTTTTGAAGTAAATGCTATTCACCTGTTTACACAGCCCCCCGGCCAATGAGATGGAGGATTCAAGGCGTATTTTATAAGTTAAAGGCTGGACAGTTGGAAAATATTATTTACTAGGTTTTCCTAATAGTTTTCTGAAAATGATGCTGCAGATGACTTTTCCCTCTCTACCTGATGGAAAAAGCAGGGATCGGGGGACCAGTAGCTGAGAAGTCTGTCTGGGATTAATATTCACATCTCCTGATAAAAACACAGAGCCTTCTGGAAGCCAGCATTTTTAAGATGCAAGGTTAGTTTCTACTGTGGTTCAGGGAATCCAGACAGGGAACATCAACCCTGACATTTGTGAAGTCTTCCAATTAGTCTCAAGGGTTCACACACTGCACTCTGTTCGATACGACCTGGAGCATAATCGTTTGTTGGTAATAACCTCTCCCTGTTTAGCCTCATGGATCCGACTCCGAAGCCGGACATCCTATGGACAAAAACACCTCTTGCTCATTATTGGCATGTTGGAGGAACGGCTCCACACAGCTAGGAAACAATTTTATTTTTCCCCTTTGCAACTCAATTATGAGGCTGAAGGGCACGTATAGATTTTCCCACAGGAAGCAAAGGGCTTTCAGGCTTACTTGATTGGTAGATTTCTACATCACCTCCGTGGTGAAAGGTTCACTGCCTTAAGAAGCAAAACTGCCCAGAATGAGATAAAGAAGGAAAGAAAATAGTAGCACATTCCAGATAAGCTTACAAAAAAAGCGGGAGACATCTAAATCTTGGCCTTTAACTCCTGCTCCACATGAGGCCACTGTTCCTCCAGAAGACTCTGAACACAGAGCCAGAAGTCCAAGTTGGGGTTCTGTCCCCAGATCTGCTACTTGCTAAGTAGAGACCCTGTTCAGAGCCTTCCACCTTTTGTTCCTCCATTCCCTGTCTATAAAATGAGAGAAAGCTGGCCATGATGTTGCACACCTATAATCTCAGCACACTGAGAGGCTGAAGTAGGAGGATCGAAAATTCAACCCTAGTTCAGGCAACTTAGCAACTTATTGAGACCCTGTCTCAAAATTTTTTTAAAAAAGTGCTTAGGAATATAGCTCAGTGTGAAGGCCTTGAGTTCAGTCTTAAGATAAACAAAATGATAAGATGAATGGACTGACTACTTCATAAATGCTTCTCCTCTGAATATTCTGTGACTGTTTTCTGTAGATTTTGTCTCAGCGCATCTTCTTCCGTATTTATATGCATGAAGAGTAGATATTTCAATACAGGCTAAGCTTGAGAGAGAAAATGGAAACCAGGAATAAGTTTGGGTCCTGGGCTCCCGACTACCTTTGTGTGGTGGATTAACTAATGGGATGCCCCACTAAGCTGAATCAGCATGTTTTGGGTGTGGAAGACCCACCTGAGGATTCTTGCCAATGGCATAAAAAGAAAACCGGAGGGGAAGATTGGAGGCCATTGATTTTCTAGGAGAAACTTTCCGTGGGTTGTTTTCCTGATGTGAACTTGGCTGCTCTCACTGGAGGAGGAGCTCGGTCTTGATGTCTCTGGGAATGGCTGCTGTTCTCATCAGGGGAGCTCTGATCTTCACCATGAGCATCACTTCCTGGCTCCAGTGTGGATCCCTCAGCCTAGTGGCACAAATCCTTCACCCCACCAGTACAGGTTTTCTGGCTTCCACTACTGGCCTTTGGGTCTTCCGGGTACAAATCCTCAATATAGGCAAGCATGAAACATTGCCCTGGACTCTAGGCCTTTAGCTGGACTTGTGTGGGACATTGCCATGGGATCCAGGCCCTTGGCTGGACTCTGTGGGTCTCTAGTGTGAGGCTAATCTCTTGCACTCCTCTGCATTTGACTTTGTGGGTAACTGTTATAAAATAATCCTATAAATTATGCATCCTGTATTAAAACTATTCCCTTGCAAATCCTGGCTACAGCACTTTGACTTGTGCTGGCTCACAGAGGTGCTGAGAAGCCAATCCCCACAGCATCAACCTCTAGGATTTGCAAACGTGTTATTCCATTAAATCTCAGAAATACCCCCCCCCCCCGCTAAAATCCTTGCAGCAGCTCAAGGGTGAGTCTGTGGTGTGATGCCTGGAGTGAGTCCCGAGCAGGTGGCCTCGTGGGACCCAGTGTCCCTACCTCTGCATATTTGGGCTGGGGAGGGATGCAGCTACTGCAGCCCTGTGTGTACCCCACTCGGGATGTGCTTGCTGTCATTTCTGCAGTTTCAAGTTGAGGGGTGTTGATGACTCCAGCAGCTCCCAAGGACCTGTTTCCTCCTGCCTGGAGGTGCGCCTTGTGGGAAGACCCCATCCTCTGCATCCCCATGGAAACCATGGGAGTAGGCCCTTCAGGAAGGGAAGGCAGACTGGCTGGGCACAGGGAGGACGGAATCCTGAGTCGGGAGGGACCTCCTTTCTCTCCAGCACTGTGTTGTTTGTCCACAATAACCTGAGAGCTCTCTGTACCAAAAAAAAAAGGAAAATAATTCCCATCTTCATTGCACCAAGGGGTAAACAGGGCACAGTCGCCCCTGTTCTTAGTATCTGGCAGTGCAACACTCAGCTGGCAGAACCAGGCTTTCTGTGTGAGCACTAAGCTCAGTATTCGGCCTTCGTTCTGGGGCAGGGGCAGAAGAAACTGGGCAAGAGACCGCTGCAAAAATGAATATCGCATCCAAAGCATTCTTGTTGGACTCTCTGGAGAAAATGGCTCCTGAACAGAGAGGACTTTTCAGTAGCATTTGAAAAAAGGGATGACTCTTCTGGTTTTTCCATTTATTGTAGCTTCCCAAAGCTTATTTTTAGCAGCGGTAATAGTGCCGCCTACCCCTGTACTCATTTTCTACAGATTTTAAAATTTGGAATTATCCTGTCTCTCCAGAGGTGCCTTCCATTTGTAAAACATTAGTATCGTGGAAGGGGGGAAATAGGGCATTTTCTGAGAGGAGGGAGGCTTGGCTATTTGCACGCCATTTTGATTAGTAGGTTTTTGTTTCTTTAGGTTCATTCTGAACCAAGGGAAAACATGCTTAAATGGAACACGGTGTGATGCCAACACCTCTGGACGCAAAGGGACTCCCTCCCTCCCTCCCTCACTCACCGTCTCACACACCCCAAGTGAGTGTCCCCTGAGGGCTGGGCCTGAGCACCCTGAGTCAGGAGCATCACTGAACCCAAGGAGTCTGGGGACGTCCACCCTAAAAAGACTCTGCAATGAGCAGGTGCAGCCAGGAATTCGGTCTCTGACTGCAGAGGCTGCTGCAAGGAGATGACCATGCTTGAATTCTAACTGGAGCTGCAGACCTCAGGACTCTGCTCCGACCTCTGCCATGCTAGTGGCTTTGCCGAATGGTATGTGATGTATGTGGAGGGCAGCACGTGCCACTCGTAGCTACTGACTTCTGAGGGGCTGACCACTCCTGCGGGGGAGCTCACTGTGGATGTCCTCAGTCCTGCTCTCAGCCCCCCTTTTATGGCTCGGTGACACCGGGTTGCCTGGGTTCTAATGGGATCACGATGGGTCAAGTTTTGAGAAAGCAATGCTGCATGAGATTTCCACAGATGACCTCTTCTGGCTCAAAGAATTTATAATGTAAGAGTTTAGGGTGCTTGATCTAGAAGGGATTCCGGGGGATTTTCTAATCTGACTCATTGTTACATATTTGAAAGCATCGAGCTCAGAGAGAGGAGGTCACTGTCTCAAGGTCACCCAGCGAGTGTCTGGCCCTGGTTGATTTCCTGGTTCTTGCTCCTCTTTCTTGCTCTTTGCTCTTTCCACGGTGCTCGAATATGATTCCCCTGAGCCTCTCTTAGCCTCCTTTCCCTCCCTTGTCTCCTTCCTAGACTCTTCCCGATTCCTGTGTGCTGTGCAGCACTGGGCAAATTGCCTTACCTCTCTGTTCCTTGTTTACTCCGTGTGTAAAATGCAGCTGATGTTCGCAGTGATGGTCCTGGGACATTGAGGAGAATGACTATGGCCGTGTGTTGGCAATGATGATGGAGGTGTTGCTTACAATGGTGTCTCCCAGCATGAGCTTTAGAGTCAGAAAATTGGGTTCCAACTCTGATGCTACCTCATTTCAACTGCTTGGAGCCCTGAGAGTCACATTCTCTGTCCAGGAGCCTCAGTTTCCTTGATTTTAAACTAGGGGAAGTAATTTCTAAGTTATAAAGCTGTTGTGAAAATTAAATTATAAAGTATCTACCTAAAGCTCTTGGCCTAGGTGCCTGATGAGCAGCTACTACTATCACCGTGGTTGCCAATAATAACAATAAATTAGAAAACTACAGATAAAAGTCCTTAAAATCCTAATATGCAATAAAAATATTACTTATGACTAATCCTCATGGCTGTAATATGCATCCTAAACTGTCGGTAAGATTCCTCCCTATCTAGCAGCTGGGTAGGCCTGAGTGGGGATATTAGGTTTGTTTGCTAAAGCATCCTAAATCATTTGCTTGCCTCTGGTCCGGTCTGGCTACTTCTGACCCAGCCAAAGAGACCCCAGAGGACATTAAGCTGCAGAAGAGGAGCTACGGACAAGATCTGAGAGCGGAAGAGATTTCCTATAATGGTCAGGACCCCCTCCCTGCCCCTTTGATTTCCTGTGCAAATGTGTGTGTGGAAAAGATTTATGTAGGTGTGACCTTGAGAGCCTGTTTGAAAATCCCACATACAAACGGTCCTTTAGGCTATGTGCGCTCATTGGGGGATTGTGTTAATTACATTTGAATAGGGAGACAGTGATGGTTCACTAGCTCAGCCCCTGGTAGTTAATGTTGTTACATCCAGGGAAAAATTCTGCTGGGGTCTATGAGTAGCTGCGGTGCAATTAGGCAGCAAGAAGGGTTTTGTCAGTACAGTTGCTATTGATTAGTATTTACTTTAAAAAGAGTAAAAGCGATTCCCTCATGCAGAAGCTGCCTAATCTGTCAGCGGCAAGCCTATGTGTTCCTGAGACACGTAGCAGGCTTGCTCATATATTACGAAACCCCCCCAAAAGAGAAGAGTCCAGTTTAAAAATCTTCCCAACTGGTATTAATGATGCCCCAATAAAAGGCATATACCACGGCCACGATCTCATTAAAAGAGAAAAGTCTTTTTGTAGATTTGCTTATTTATTTATGAAACGCCTCTGAAATATTTATAAATGCTTCCCTGATATTTGTCTGAAAATACATTTGGTGGGAGAGGGAGGAAAATATGGGAGAGAATGCAAGTGGAGGAATGAGAGGGAAATTCGGCCCCGTTTCTTTCTGCAGCAAGGAAATGGAGGTGGCAGCGTGTAGGAAAGTGTCACTAGGGGGTGCCCCACGAACCAGGCCGGCCGGCTCTAACCTGCGCTGCGTGGCACAGGTGGCCTGACTCATGGCTCTCTTACACAGGACGAAGCAGTGGCAGTCGCAAGGGGTCTGTTTAATTTTCCTGACAGAACGCAGGCAGATGCCGAGGCTCCTGAGGCCTTGATCACTCCTTTCCCTTTTAGGGCTATTTATTAATTGAAATAATAGTTATGCTACCCCTGGCCTCAGACCTACTTTCATCTGTTTAGCAACTGCTTTCTGGGAAACACAAAAGAGCTCGGAGATGACACTCCTCGTGGTGTCTTAATTAACCATTGAATACCTTATAGAGCTGTTGTCACAACTCTTGTCACTTGAAAGCAAGCACAGTGGTCCCTGTCTGAAAAAAAAAAAAAACAATAAAACAACACATATGCAGAGAAAATAAAGTTGATCTAATGAGCCGCCTTTGATGGGTCTTCAGAACTGCGTTTCTTTATCATCCTACTTTGGACTCACACAGCAATGCAAATGAGGGACTCTAGCTGCTCCGGAGAAAACCAGGAAATTTGCATTTCTCCCCACCCTCCAGAAAAAGACAGTGGCTGCCCAGTGGCAGGGGAAATGGTTTGAGATCAGAGATGATAACAGAGCTAAACTGCCTGTCAGTTAAAAGGGAGGAGGGCTGAAGTTGGCTTTTGCAACGAAAGGATTCTCAAGTCTTTCCAGCCCCTGGGCATGAAAGTCTCCTTGAGACCCTAGCCCTCACCTGCCAGTGTAGGTGGCACAGTCTCCTGGCCAGCTCAGCCGACCTCAGGATCCTTTTGGCTCCCAGGAGGTATTTTACATGTGTGTGGGAACCAGTGTGGGCCTCCCGTGCCCAGAGTCTGTGAACTCCTCTCAGCTCTGCGAAGCCATCAGCCCTGGCCTTGCCAGCCCAAACCACACCGCCCCGATTTCTCTCAATGGTTACTCTGGACTGCTGCCCCTGCTGGAGCTGATGACAAGGCCCTAACCACCAACCCATCCCTTCTCTGGTCACATGGCTGAGCGGCAAGCAGCCAGTATGGATGAGAAAGGCCTCTGCCTCCAAGCTCATTTAGAGCACACCGGAAGTTGGTGCAGGAGGCCTTTCAGTGACACGCACAGCCCCTTCTCCCGGGGAGATAGGGCCGGCTGGGCAAACACCAGCCACCACACTTGTGGCTGCGTCCAGCTGGCCCTGCCAGCTTCTCTTGCAGTCACCCTTGTCCTCATCCCTGTCCTCTAACTTTCTCTCTCTGCTCATCATGCTTGTCTACATGTGACTAAGTTCCTGTTGTTGCTCTTTTTTAAGTCCACCCACTCAGCCCCCATCAAATAAATATTTAGGAAAACACTCTTATCCTACTCCAAACACTGTGCCTGCAGCTCAGCTCTGTCCCAGCAAGGACCCCATAGAGTAAAAGAAAACCTTATAAGGGGGCGGTCAGCCCTTAGTAAAACCCGGGATAGGTCTTAGGGAAGATGCATGTGCCAATGATATAGTAGTCGGCTTGCTTCAAATATGTTACTGCAAGTTAAATGTGTTTGAAATGTTATAAAGGACTTAAGTGCCTGCTCCCTGGTCTGTGCCTTCCTCAAGGACAATGCAAATGCTATTTCTGACTCTGAGATTGTGGTCCAGAGTCAGTAAGCAGTCAGTATGAATGGCAGGAAATCCTAGCCACCCAAGATTGTCATTATTGACCTTTCATTTTTCAAAGCAAACAAGCTGCCTTCTCCATCACTGTATATAAATTCCACATGTACCCCCCTACAAGCTTATCAGTTCAGAGGAACAGCAGAGGATTTTATTTAACATGTTAAGAGATGTTATACCCAGGCCCACCTTATCTCTCTTACGGGAATTTTAGGGACCAGCCTTCTTCTATTTTTGCATAATTCTAACGTGATGGCTCCTGGGAGGGTCATCACCTCTCCGATAACTATCATGTTTCTGTTGGTTCCAAATACAGTGTGTGGTCACCTGTGAACGTCTGAACAGCAAGCCTGAGAATCTGCCACTTTGCGTGCCAGCTGAATTTCAAAATAAAGCAGAGCCTTGAAAAATCGGTACCGTATTATGTGCCCAGGGCCTAGACAGAGCAAAGCAGCTGGATGCAAAGTGGCCAGAATTAGGGCTCTGGGACAGACTGGCTCACATGGGGCGGGAGGGCTCCGGAAGACATCTCATGTAAAGCTTCTTGCCAAATTGGCCAACAGGGCCCATAAACGCGTCCAGCAGTAGAAACAACAGCTCCTGCTGGGCTCTGCCAATGGTGCCCCTGGGAAGACAGACACTGTTACTGATTTACTGTAAAGTTTCAAGGAGGAGCATCTAGAGCCCAGCGTTGCTTGCTCCGTGTTCTAACCTCCTCTCCCTGGCTGTATTGTCCCTTTCTCAGGGCAGACTCTACCTTATTCTCTCCTCCTCCTTACTAGCAAATACAAACGCAGGGCAGTGGGTGCCTGACTACCACCTGCTTGTTGACTTGACTTCCCTGGTGTGTCACCTCAGAGCCCGCAAGCTCAGCCAGAAAGCTCAGGACAGCATCCCCGTGCACAGAGAGGAAGCTATCTCCTGCAGAAAATGCTTCCGGGTAGCCCGCTTTCTCAATGGGGCACTCTTTTTTTTTTAGCTTCATTTTTTTGTGTGTGGGAGAAATCCTCAGTTAGGAGCTACTAAACTTGAGCGTTTGCAGATCTTGCTCTCCGCGAAGAGTGTGTCCCCTGACTTAAAGCATCCTGCAGACAGCTCTGCAAGAGGAGGAAGCCTCAGCGTGGGGTGGCCCCAACCTGCTGACCAACATCCTTCCTGACCCTGGATTTTTCAGCAACCTCCTGGACTATAGGAGGAGCCTTTGTAATGCAGAGATAGCAAAGTAGATCAGGGGTTCCCCTCTAAGAGACCTGTTAGGAAGCATTGGCCAGCATATCTCCTGCCCCACCCTCCCTAGCCTCTTCTCACAGGCTTATTCCACAAGGTTTAAACCACCTTTCAGCGATGTAAACATGCCTATAAAACAGCACAAGACAGAGTCTGAGTAGAATAGGTGAGCCCAGTGTTCCTCCAGGTCTGCATCTCAACTCAAAAGAGCAAGCAGCGTCCACAGGCACTGAGCTCTTTTCACTTGAGACAGAAGATTCTCTCTTTCAATCCCTACTGAAGCACCCGGAAGCTGATCCATAGGTCACTGATTCTTACTAAGGAGATAGACCACCTAGAACGCTTTGGGTCACTCTGTCTTCTTTGGTATACAATCAATCAAGACAAGCAAACATCTGCCTAGTGCCCCAGAACCTTCACTGCAGAGTTTATCTGGTGCCCAATGACACCCCAAAGACAGCTTTTTAAAACTGAACTAGAAATAGGAAAGCAAGTCAGAGCTCTATCAAAGCAAGCCCTTTGTCCAGTTGCATTGTCCAATTCATATTTCTATGAAATAATTATGCATAGAAGAAGAATCTGACTTAGTGTGGTTGATTAGCCTCTGGGTGCCTGAACGGTACATGCTCTGCACGCTGCTGCACACACAAGTGTGCCAGGAAATATTTAAAATAGTGGAGGAAAATGTACCCACTCTTTTTTTCTTTTTTTCCTTTTTCTTTCATTGTGGCACTGGGGATTGAACTCAGAGCCTTCTCACTGAGCTACATCCTCAGCCCTTTTTATTTTGTGACAGCCTAGCTAAGTTCCTCAGACTGGGTTCAAACTTGCTATCATCCTGCTTCAGCCTCCTAGAGTGCTGGGATTATGGGTGTGCACTACCACAGGTGAACCATTACCTCAAAAGTGGGTTCTAGGTTTCACTGTAGGAGTAAACATTCTCTCGGTGATGTTGTGACATTGTGAAGCCATGTTTTTGGCAACAGCTGTAAAAATCAAGGGGGTACCTCAAAAAAATCATGGTGGAACAGGAGAGGAGGACAGGGCTCTCGATGTGGTACCCCACAGGCACCTGCATCTCAGAGGTACTTGTGATTATTTAACAAGAAAAATCAAAGTGTCATTTTTCTTTAAATGTAAAGATTTTTATTTTTTCAAAAAATATTAAGGTGTTGGAACATAAATACTATTTTGGGGGTCTAATAAATAAATAGGACTATTTAGGTATTTCTTTTAGCTTAAATAGACTGTGAAAATGTCTTTCTTTTTTCCTTTCTTTCTTATTAGTACATATTTGAAGTACATAATGATTACATTCCTGTGCAGAGTTGGTTCATGTACATAACACATCTTAATTCCTTTTTCATCCCCTTTCCCTCTCCTCTCATCTCTTGGTCCTCTTCCCATTTGAGAAAGATCTATTTCCCTGTGTCCTATTATTTATCTTTTATTTTGCTCTTTATTTATAGTTTAAATCAAAAATATTTGGTAGTTTCTCAATTATGGAGCAAAGAGAGGTGAATAATCACTGTTCATTATGAATTAAAGACAGGAAGTATCTATATCTGCATAGTGCATAGAGGCAGAACATCAGTACTAAAGAAATGCATGCACACGTACCCGCATACGTGTACAGACACACACAGAGACACATGAGTTTCTTTCTGACCTAAGGGAAGGATGACAAGAATGGTGTTAAACATGTAGTATGTGGCAGGGCCACATACCTTACGTGGAACCTTGTTATAGCTATGTAGAAGCCTACGTGGAAGATCATAATGGTCCTCATTTTCCAAAATATAAACCAGTTTCGGAAATAAGACCCTGGCTGCAAATCACACAGTGCAGTATGCATGAATCGGCTCATATTTGACCCAGCTGTGTCTGACCCAGACCTGTTCAGCCTTGTGCTGCAGAATCCAGGGTTGTTATGACAGGGGTGTTACATAGCAGTCCAGGGATATTGATGCAAATCCAGAAGATGCCACCTTACAACATCAGGGGCAATCCGAAGAACTTGTATGCCCTCAGGCTGCTGCTGTTTATATTTTCCAATGTTGGCCATCTTGTGAGTGTACTTAATTTGTATGCAAATAAAAATTGTAATGCCCTCTTTTTTCCCCAATTGTGTGATGACATGGTTTCACTTTGAAACATTCCATTTGGCCGCCAATACATGACACTAGGACTTCGTATCTTATACCTAACCAAGTTGAAAAGTGCCAAATATCAGCACCTGTACTGTGTTTGGGAGGATGTTTCATAGTCAAGCTGAATGCCCAGTAACTAAGACAACTCAGACAAGGAGGTTTCTACTCAGACAACTGAGAAAACGCTATTTTGTTCCTTTTAGCAAGCATTTAAAGTAATTTTGCAGAAAATTTACTTCCTGGTCTTTGCATGAAGAAAAGCAGGCTCTAAGGTAGAAGCAAGCATGATTGAGCCTCCTCCAGGCTCCTATATTGGCTGGATTAGGGAGTCCTTAACAGCATCTCAAAAAAGAGTTTGACCCTGTGGTCTGACATTTGTGTAATGGATGTTCTGTACACACATTCTCTGGATTTTGTTGATTCAGAGATTACTCAAACTCCATCCTGATAAAGCTCTATTTAATCTGGGTTTACTTAGTCATTTGTTTAGGTTGAAGTGTGGGGAGCTGTTTTGGAAAGTAGGTTGCTACTTGTGTTGAAAAGGCTCTCTGCTGACGTCCCTACCAGAGAGATGGGAAGATGCAGTTTTTGTAGATGCTCCAGTGCTGGGTCAGATGTTTGTCACCCTGAGGGGTGGAGACCATCGTGGGAGAAGTGTGCTGAGAACTTCCAGGTTCTGTTGCTCAGGAAACTCCCTGTCTGGGTTACTTACCTTCTCTTACTAACTTTTCACCCAGTTACTCTACTGGATTTCCCCTTTTTCCTCTCATCAAATTAGTAATCATGTCATTTCTAATCCACGTTCATGCATTGATCAGATAACAGCAGGGACATTCCTATGTCCATACTGGGTCGTGCACTTTGGTTTTTTTGTGTGATGATCTGCTTTTGATGTGTCCAGGTGGCTGAAGGGAGAGTTCTGCTCTAACTGTATTGAGGGTTTTGAAAATGGTATCTCTGCTTTTGCTTCTCTGAGATCTTATGTAAGAGATACTGAAGAAAGATGGGAGAAATGAGGTTGGAAAGTGCCCTATGCACGCTGCATGCCTGCCCATTGGCTAAGACCTGGTTTCTGGTGCACTGCAGATAACTGCAAGTGATTGAGAGGTGCAAAGCCGCTCCTCGTTCACTCAGTAGGGTGCGGACCACCCTGACCCCTGTGTTGGCTGACAGTGGCACGAAGGTCAGCTCTTTCCCTTGGGTATTCATTTGTGCATGCTTCTAGACATTCCAGGGAATATCTACCTTGATCTCATCTCTCAGCCCAAGAGATCCTTGCCCCACTCCCTCCTATCCCCATGTCAGCTCCCTGGAAATATGTGCTGGATACAACTTCACAGTCAGCTTCCCATGATATTTTCCAACAAAACAAAACCAGAAAGTAAAGGTTTTGTGGGGGAGGTAGCATATTGGTAGAGTGCTTGCCTAGCATGTTCTAGGCTCTAGTTCCACCTCATACCCAAAAAAAAGCCAATTTTTTAAAATCACAAACCCAGAAAGTATCCCTATGTTTTCTGAAGAGTTCCACTCTGCCCCCCTGCCAGCCCTAGGGGAATTGAGTCCTACAGACCATTACCTGTTCTGTGTACTAAAACTAAGCCTGCTTCTCTAGTAAACAGAAGGCCCCAAAGCCTAAAGACCATCCCAACCCCACCCATTCTTCAGAGTCCTTGGAATGAGGTTTCAGTCTTGGTGCTGTGACTTATTAATGTGCAGGTGGACAAAGCTGAGTCTCTGCCTCTTTGTCCTGTAAAGTGGGAGGGATAGTACTGTTTCACTGTGCTTTTACATCCTATGCTAGGTGAGCCAGTGCATAGAAGATGCCTGGCACATAGAGGGTGGGAGAGAATTAGAACTGTCTTTTCTGATCTTTCCCTTTCTTGGCTTCTGCTCCAGGTCTCAGTCCATCATTTATATTCCTCCAGGATAAAGGGAGTGGGAGGTAAGGGCCAGGAAAGCACCCTGTCCTGGTTCGAACTCAGGCCTTTTCTTCTCCCAGGTCTTCCTCTTTTTCTTGTGGGCACAGTTTGATGGGGCCCCATTGCATGATCTCGATGTTTTGTAGGAAGCTCAAGAAGATTGAAGTGAATGAAGGAAGATGTGAGCCTTACAGATGATGTGAGCCTTACAGATGTTAAGTCTGGATGGAATAGACCGGTCCTGGAGGGAGCTTTGTAATTTCCTGGTGTTCGCATTTTCTATGGGCAGACATCAAAGTTTTCCAGGGTTATCCCTTTCATGGAAGCTTCATCCTTTGCATGAGAATGCAATTTCATGAGAACTTCACATAAATAAAACTGACAAACCATTTGGGATTTCAAATGCCTCAATTTGGGGGTCAAAAATTAGTGCTTAGCCACAGCGCATCTATCCAGTTACCCCCCGAATACAGAAACATGGGCTCTTCCCTGAGCAATGGTAATCAGACTGATGGAAACTTTTATTCTCACCCCTCAAGATAGATATGCTTGGTGTCTGGATGTCTCACTAAGAAAATTGGTTCAGACTTTCCTTTACATATTCATTTAGGATTCACATCCCCTCCCTCTGCAAAAAGAGGATTTGAGGCGACTGTTTAACTTGCTCTTTACTGAAGTGGAGATTTCTGTGGTACGTTCTGATTACTCATTAATCCCACAGCCAAAGATCTGGAGATGGCAATTTTGAGATCATGAGTGCAAGTGGCTGATATGTAATCAAGTGAGGGCAGAACTGGAGTGAAACTGGTAAAACTGTGGGCAGATGGGGTTATCATCAGATGAGTGGGTAGGTACGAGGTTGCTCTGCTAGTCCCTTTTTGTGTTCTCTCTCCTTTGAATGCTTGTTTGCTCCCCTCTAACATTCCCCTGCTGCCTGTTAAACAACACACACAGACCCACACATATGTCCCACCGGTGACCCACTCTGAACGTGCCCTGTGTTTCTCTTCTCTTCTCTTTGGAATCTTAGCATAAAAATCTATCCTGACCTCTCTCACCTCGGCCAGTAGCCAGTGAGAAAGAAGTTGGCATTATCAACCTCTAGCCAAGTGTCAATCCCAGTACAGCGAGTACTTCCTGCTTTTTTATTTACTCCTCACACGTAGATATTATGGTGTCTTTTTATAAATGATGAAGCAGAGCCTCTCAGAGAGTGAGTTGTCCAAGATCACAGCATTAGGAAATGACTGCTCTTGATTCTCAACTCAGCTCTGTCTAATCCTAAACCTAAATTCTCTTGGCTCTGCAACCAAAATAAAAGACTTGCTAAATTCTCCAGAGTCTTGCTAATTAAATAGACTTAATGGGTTGCCTCTCAGAATAGTTTAATATTAAAAGCATATTCCTGGATCTCAAGTGTCATAAGGATTTGTCAGTGGTGAAATTTTAGGCATCAGGTAGACTGTAAGGACATGCTTGGGGCTGGGATTTTTGATCACTTCCCTGATGTCGCACACCCTATGGCACAGCCTCCTCTATAATACCCGTCAGGCCTAGGTATCAGCTTTGCCCCTAAAACTTGCAGGGCGGATCTTAGGAGAAATACTTGCATCTGGACGTGGATGTTTCTAAAGGGTCTGATGGAAGAAAGGGAGAATTTAGGAATGTAATCTGTGTGCTATGGAATAAAGTGAATTTATTCGTAGGTAGAGTGTCTTGTAAGTGTGTTAGGTCTCCATTGTGGTTCTGATGATGCCAAAGATATGTTAGCTTTGAGCACTGATAACAGAAAAAGATTTGGGCAAAACTGTGAAATAGGACAGGAAAATGGGAGTGGGTTGTCCTCTCATAGGAATCAAATACCAGAGTGTCTCTAAGTGCTTATGGCTGAAGAAAGTCTTTTGTATGTGTTCGCTTAATAAACAGAGACAAATTCTCCATAACCCAATGATGGAAACCAGAGATAGCTCAGAAATATAAGTGGGTCCCTATGGTGATTTGTTTAAGAGCCTTCTACTGGTAGAATCAAAGTGTGTACTCTCAGAGGGCTGCCACTGAAAACGTTCCACAGTATCAATGTTTGCATTTTTCCTAATTAAAAAAAATTAATCACCTAAACATTTTTAAGGATGAAGTTTAAGCTCATGCCCTCATTGAATGAATAAATTGAGCAGTTCAATCTTAAGGAAAGAGACCAAAATGGAAAGAAATTAAAAGCTGAAATAAGACCTCTTGCTTACAACAGCCGTGTGTGTATGGTTATCAGGGAAATTGCAGAGACAGAAAAACTTCCTTTGACCATGCATGTTGTTCAGACTCGCTTCCAAAACCTGCACCAGGTGCCCAAACGATTTATTTCCAGCCACTGACTCTGCCACGAATGAGAGGGTTTATTCTATTTTATTTGTTCAAGGAAAAGTCTCAGCCTAAGGAAATACAGTGCTCCCACAAGATGCCAAGCTATTGAAAGAGCCATTCTGAAAGAGAGGGTGGAGGCGGGAGAAGTATATTCTCTAAGATTTTCCGATACTAAAACCCATTTACGACTGTTGAGAAAAATCTTTCTGACGGAGGATTTAGCTCTCACTAATCCTTAAGTGACTTGTTTTGACAGAGCCTTTATAGGAGATTTTCTCAGTAACTTTGGTTTGCTCTAAAGGAGCAATTACTGATTTGTCCTCCAGCACCTTCTTCTAAATTATTTTCTTTTTTTTTTTTAAATATTTGCCTGTTAATGAAGTTCATGTATGTTTCAAACTAGCAAGCACCTCCTCCGATCAGAACCGCATACGGCAGAAATTCAGGAACCTTTGGATCTTCTTGGATCTTGCGTTTCCTCTCTTGCCCCAGGGCACCAAGGACCTGGATTTCATTTCTGGTGTCAAAGCGGCTTCCTCAGCACATTCTTTGAGTGGAGCTTCTGGAAATCCAGCCCTACTTTCTATTCACTCTGCACTTTCTTTACATAAAGACATTTTCTCCTGCCTGAGGAGTGAGCGCGGGGACCCTGGGTTTTAAGCCTTGTCGTGTTTGCTTTTGCTCAAGGAGGCGTAATCGGTTTGGAGGTAACTGTGGTAACCGCCCTGTACTGTTCACTTCCCCATTAAAGGGACCACTGGACCTTGTTATGATGGGGCCTCACATTTGGGCAGATTTTTGGGTTTTTCTCAGCACTGGGGATTGAACCCAGAGCCTTCACTCTGAGCTATATCCCCTGCCTATTTTTTTACTTTTCATTTTAAGATGGGCTCTCACTGACTCACTAAATTGCCCAGGCTGGGCTGGAACTTGTGATCCTCCTGCCTCAGCCCCCCAGAGTGCTAGCATGACAGGTGTGCGGCACCATGGGAAGCTACATCTGTGCAGCTTTATGTCCTGCCCTGCCTGCTGTGCCTGGGAAGGGATTTTAAAATTCCAACTCACTTCCTGTCTTCCGCATTTTAATTAAGTTGCACACCAGCAGAGGCTTGAAGGTATCTTTCCTGCTGTGTGGTTGTCAAAATGTGGGCCTGGCAATATCAGCTCCACCCAGGTACTTGGTGAAAATGCTGATTCTCAGGCCCCGGTCCAGACCTGCTGAGCCAGGAAGTCTAGGAAGGGCCCCTGGATCCTGTATTCTGCAGACCCTCCCAGTGACTGGTCTCCAGGCTGCTGGTGCTGTTTATTCTCATTCCCATCCTCCAGAAAGACCACAGGATGTGTCCTCCAAAATATCCACCACCTACTCGGTCCAAACCCTGGGTTTGTGACCCCCACACCCACCTTTGGTTTATGACTTCAAAACCCTCACCTGCATGGTTAGGTTTCAGGTCCTAATTTGTGATTTTGCCCACTTTCTGGTTTTCATCACTTCAATAAACCATGCAAGTTTGTTCTCAGGGCATGGTGGGAGAGGCCGATGACTTTCTACAAAAGTATACAAAATTCTAGGCAAGCATTAACATAGCATGCTTCAAATTATTCTTACGCTTGGAGAAGCTGTCAGCTCCTGCTCTAATCCTCTGGTCAGGGAGCCGCTGAGTCAACAAATGGGTTGTAGCCCAGTGGTAGAGTGCTTGCCTTGCATGCATGAGGCCCTGGGTTCAATCCCCAGTACTGCCAAAAAAAAGAAATAAAAACCGATCACTGAAGTGGCTTTGGCAGCCAGAGATGGTGTCCCAGGAAGAACTCTGTGTCTGCAGGGCCAGAGGAGAGAATGGCAGTCACAGTACTGATTAGAAGGACAGGAGCATTGCAGTTGGCGTCTTGGGGGTGACACAGATAGGTTCTTGTTCACAATGGCCATGTAGCAAGAGGGGCTACAGGAACCTGGACCTAGGACCTGGGAGAGCCGGGTTTGGGTCTCTGTGTGCTCTTTACAGGCTGATGACCTTAGGCAGGTCCCTTGTTGTTTCCAACTTTCAGGTCTCTCATTTAGCAAATAAAGGAGGTTGTACCGGGCAACCACTAATGTCCTCTCAGGGTTAAATAGCTGAATTTGGGATTCCTTCGCCTGTCCCACTCCCTTTGTGCACTTGGTCCCCTACAGGCTTAGCCACCCACTGCCTCTTTCTTCATCTGCCCTCTTCTCTCATAGGAGCCTCTTTTTTACACAGGACTTGGAGGGCAGGACTCCAACACAAACAGAAGCAAGGGAATCTGCTCTTTTCAGTCTCTTGGAAATTCAACTGCAAATGAGCTGGTTTGATTTGTACAGGGAGGTAAAGTGGTCACTCAGGTGGTGGAGAGTGGAAGGAGGGAGTGAGTATCCAGAAATGCTTTAGAGAAGATAGAGATGCAAGTGTTAAATGCCTGCTTCCCTCCGAAAACCAGGGCTGTCCTTTGAATACCATTCCCCCCTGCTTTGTCCTCTGAAGAAAGTGAGCTGCTGAAAACACAGCTGAGGTGAGATAAAGGCCGTGGCTGCTAATTGCTACGGAGCATCCTGGGAGAGGGTTTTAGGAAACTTCCCATCCGAGTTTCCACTTGCTTCCAGTCTGGGAGTCCTCACACCTTTGGGCAGAGCCACGTCCTGGCGTGACCTGAGGAAGCCGGTCACTGGATGTCACAGTACATGACAGGAGCACACTGGGAAGTTCTCTTCAGCCCAGCTCTCAGGGCACAGCTTACAGGGCTACATGGCCCTTCATGAGCCTCTGCCACAAGAATTCATCCCAAAGCTTCATAGAAGAAGAGGCAGTGAGAGAAAAGAGACAGACAAATGTTTCGAGTTTTTTGCCAAAGCACATAGAATTCTATAGGCTGTTCCAGCTAAATTTACATACGGGTCATGTAACTGCTCCTTGTCCTGCTGGGAGGAGGCCAGCTTTCCTTCCCTTCTACCTCGTCACCTCCTGAAACTGGAACCTACTGGAAAATTCCTTTCACTGCAAGACAGGGAAAGAGTTTATCTTATGGAACCATTGTAAGTATATTCCTTTCTCAGGAAAGTTTTACCTTCCAAGGCAAGGAATGAAAGATGAAATTGGGAACAGTGGCTTCAACTTTCTGCACTCTTCCTCCCTGAGGCAGAGGAGGGCACGTCCGTTTTGATGGTGTATCTGTCGTATTGAGAGAGTCAGCCCGGAACTCTTCATTTTAGCTTGGGTGACAGGCGTTGGCAGTGCTAACACTGAGAGAGAAGTATAAAGATGGGGACTTTAGGAGGATTAGGCAGGGGGAAACATAATACACAGAGGCTCAGGTGAATGGGTTTCTGTGTGGAATGTTTGCACCACTGTAAAATTACCCTCTCCCCTGGAAAAAGCTATGGATATGTTAGGAGTTTCAGTATTCCCGATCGAGAATCTTTGGGAATCCTATTTAAAAGGAGAATTTGCTTAGGAATCACAAGACCTGGAATTCCTATCCTGATTTTGCTGTTAGCCACCTTTATAACACTGGATGAGCTGTCTCTACCTTTTAGCCCCATCTCACTTGTCCGTCTCACGGGGATTGTGTGTTGGATCCTACATGGCAGAGTTAGGACCCACACCCTCAAACAGCAGACCTCCTTAGCTGACTACACCATTCTTTCCAGCCGATGCTCGACAGGCTCTCAGAATCATTCTCAACACAGTGCCCCAAGTGGCCGGGACCCTTCCAAGGTTCAGAATTGGCCCTTGATGCAAAACTTCTTTGCCATTTAGGAAAATGGAAATTAGCAAGACATCACCAGAGCACATAAGGGTGGTACTGAACTTGGCCTGAAGGTCTGGCACTGGAGAAGCCTTCCTGGAAGAGGGGACCGTAAGCTAAATCTTGAGAAATGAGGAGAGATTTTTAGAAGGGTGAAAGGATTGAAGCACAGAAAGCAGAGAGAAAAAAGCAGGAAGTTTAAAAAGAGCATGCAGAGGACGCTGCATCTTTAATTTGATGGATTTATTGTGTCCCCTGGGAAGTAGCAGAAAATGAAGCTAGCGAGATGGCAGAGACCAGGTTGTGGAGGGCCTAGGGGGTGTGGCTTCCTTGACTGTTCCTCATCCTTCATGCCCCCTGCCTTGCCCACTCCTTGCTGGCTGACAGTTTCTGAGCATGCACCTCTCTGCCTCCGTTGCTCATTTCACTCCTCTGTCTCTGATTTGGGTACACGCCTCCCCAGTGCATACACAGACACACACACACGTACACACTTGCGCACACACATACCATATCTGAAGTCTACATCAAAGGTGCTGGGGAAATATTATGTAATGACCATTTCCTTCAGAGAGGCTTGGGGCCAGTTAGAAAAAAGAAAGTGGGCTCATTTGCAGGGTCCTGTTGGCTCTCATGGCAGAGGGTCTTTCTGAGGCTCTAATGGGCAGGCAGCTGGTTCCAACGGCAGAATTCAAGGTCTTTGATCTTCCCTGGACATCTCCCCCCTGTTTTGAACATGAGCTGTGGTGTGGGTCCTTCCCAGGGAGAGCTGTGAATCCTATTCAGCTGGCTCCTTGTGACTTGGACACGAACAGGGAGCTTTCTCTGTCTACTTAATTCCCTTTGAAAGCTTTCTCACCCCACTATTGGGCACTTCAGAAAGAGCACTGCAATAATATCTTCTGCTCTGGTTTCAACTTCGTATGGTTTTGTGATCTTAAAATAGACGGAATTACCACGGCAAGCATTGTTCTGCCTTGAACTTCAAGTCTCAAGAGCCAGTACTTCTAAAAAGTTAATCCCTTTCTTATTTGCAAGGATTCTGGACTGTAGTTTACAAAGAAATATGCTAAATTATTTATAATCCAGGATTACTGCAATACCAAAGATTTCCTTGCCTAACATCCCAGCATCACTAAAATGATGGATAGCCCCTGGCCACACCTCACCACGGCTGCTCTGCGCGGTCCCCGGGAAGGGGCCCCAGAACATGGTGAGTGAGTTGTGAGGATGCTCTGACCACGCCACACAGGTCCTCCCAGCCGTGCACTGCAGGGTCCCGTGCTCGGACTGCTATGGCGCCTCCAGGGCAAGAGCAAAGCTGAGATGTGGGGACCCACAACGTACCCCTGGGGGAGCAGCATGTGATTTCTCTCTTATGTAAGACTTGTATCTTGGCGTCCTTGTGAGGGGAGCTGGCATGAGCTGGAGTTAAAAAGTAGCATCACGTGAGACATTCAAGAAACAGGCCATGCTCTCCTGTTAACTATGAGAAAACTCACTGAGCTCTCAGCTTCCACTCATGTGAAATAAGGTTGAGATGAATGAAGATGGAAGTCCCTTTGGCTGTTCCATCCGAAGACTTTAAGCAAGACCTGATATTATGCAGGAATATGAGTGAGTACAGTGCGGGCAAGTGGCAAGATGGCGCCGGGGGATCTTACTAGGGCCTTGAGTCAGAACCTTCCAGAACATCTGAGTGATGTGTGTCATACATTTCCCTCAATTTTCAAAATTGGGAAATAACTTGAAGCTATTTTAAATCTCTCACTCTATATAAGTCATTTATAGATTTTGGAAGTAATCGTCTCATATTTTAAGGTATTTTTATGGCCATTGCTGTCAGAAAGGGTCGTTGAGATTTTCATTCCCAGTGGTGGTGCACGTGGGTCCGGCGTATGGTTCATACACTGGGAATTCACGCTGGTATAAATTTAACTGTGCTGATGGGCAAAGGTGAATGGGATGTGGTAGAAGCTGTGTGGTTTTCTGGTTCTGGTCTGTTGCCCAGGATCATGGTGGGGGAAAACTAGGACATTTGTGGGACATGAGAGGTGGCCCTCACATGGGGTGGGGGGCAGGAGAGGCCCTCTGAGGTTCTCCTGTCCCACAGCATCTCTCACCATGGGAACGCCTCAGGGACCCTGAGGCCCCCTGCACACTGAAGACACAGTGTTTCCTGGGCCTCCCCTGCCCTACCACCCTGAGCCTGTCCAGGGAGGGCTGGTAAAGGGGCCGGGTCGCCTCACACGGGGTGACAGATTTTCTCTCCACTGTTCCCTCTCATCAACAAGCGCCTGCCTGAACTCTGAAAGGGAAAGAGGAGCTTGAAGGGAGCCAGAAGCAGCAGGTGGAAAGAGCCATGAGGTGAAGGACGTCATCAGCCACACTGTGCCCAGAACTGCCATGTGCAGGGAGGGCCAGACGGCTGCTGTGGCTTTGGTTTCATTCAGGTGAAGAAAAATGACAATTAGCTGCTTGTCCTGAGAAGCCTTCTGGGATGTGTGTGTGTGTGTGTGCATAGGTATACATAGGTGTGGGCCTGTGTGTGTCCATACGGATGCATGTGTGTTTGCGAGTGAACATGTAGGTGCCTACCTTCATCCCCCCCATCCCTCTCTCTACTCCATGGGACTCTCTAAGACACTTACACTGTCCTTTCTGCTTCCCTGAAAGCTTCTCCAGGGCCTGCTGACACTTGGAACCAGGTCCACCAGCCTGTGGCCATGTTTCAGTCCACCCAGCACCCCTGGAGGTGGGGCAGTCTGACCTGACAAGTGTGGGGGCCCCCAGCCAGAGCCCTGAAATTGGCCCTGGAGTCTGTGAAGCGAGAGGGCAGGTGACACACCATGGCTGGCAGAGGCCCCAGCAAAGCTGAGATGGGGTGAGAGGCCGAGAAGGCAAAGAAGCAGGGCAGGAGGGCTGAGGAGCCAGGAGGCGTGGAAATGGACCTTCCTGCACTGTGTCCACAGCACAGCCAGGTCACCAGGGTGACCGGTGATGTGCAAAGTGGGGCTGGGGTTTTTTTCCTTCATTTTGAGTTCTCGGTAGCCTTCTTTTCAGATGCCATGATTAGGCTCTGTGACATATGGGACATGGTGAAGTAAGATGTCAGGAACGTGGTTGTCCCAGATGGAACAAAGTCCTTTTGCTGGGACCTTATCATGGTCTCCTGCTTCTCCCCATAGCCAGACGCTGGCAAGGTCACCCTGCGGTATTTGCATAAGGACAACTCTGCAGCCTGGGTGAGCATGTTGGAACAACCAACCTTTCATGCTGGTGCTGTCCTATGCCAAAGAGAATGTGCTATTTTTATAAACCCCTTCCCTACCCTCTGCCTGTCCAAATCCAAACTACCTTGAATGTATCGCTGCAAAGAAATAGATGTTTTCAGAATGATATCCAGGGTGCATGAAAAGATACTTTCTCTACCCATTTTGTGCTCCTGCTTCTTTGCCATTTCCTTCTCACCCTTCCTGCTTCTTTGCCCTTGTCTATAATATGTAGGGCACTGGAGATGGCAGAACTTGGGTTTAATCCTAGTAAGGGTGCTCAATTATTGTGAGACCTCTGAAATGCCTGGAAAACCCAATCTGGCTTCCTTTTATCTGGCCCTGGACCTGCACCCTGGTTCAGTATGGCTGTCAGAGCACATCATCACAACTGACTGAGGACTACATCTCTTCGGGCTGCGGAAGTTTGCAAATCTCATATGCTTTACATCTCCGTTAAAAGACCAGAGGTGTCAGAAAGGCACTCGAAACATTTTTTTAAATTCAAGTTCTCCCTCTCCCCTCCCCTCCCCTCCTCTCTTCTCTCTCCTCCTCTCCTCCTCTCTCTCTCTCTCTGAAGTGAGCTTTTTCTGACTTGTCTTGGTTTTCATTTGTAATAATCTGATGCAGAACAAGTCACTTTCAGAAGCCATAAAAACTATTGAGGAAGATGATTTTATAGCCCAAGAGCAGGGGAGAGAGAGACAGAGACAGAGAGAGAGAGAGAGAGTCACAGATGACAACGTCTTAGCAGGCTGTTAGGTTTCAGTGTGGTAACCGCAAGTCTCTTCCGGTCTCTGCAAATGGTAGGGATTTTAAAGTTCTTACTGCCTTCCAAGTCTACCACAGACACACACCAGGTGTGCCAAACCATTTTGGAAAGAGACCTGGTTGTCTAGGAAGAAGTGGCAGCTATAAAACATACTTCAAAAACTGCACGAGGGCATAGTAATTTTAGTAACATCTTAAGTTATTCTTCAATAGTTTTAATCATTTCACCCTCCTTGCAATTTTTACATGAAAACTGCTCTTTTCATTACTGTTGGGGCCACCTCAGGTGGAGATCAAAGCTGTCTCTATTGACTAAGCAAATGGGTTGAAATATTTTGCAGGAGGAATTGAAATCCATGATTATAACTGGTTGGCCCTTGGCAGGCGACTCTATACAGCATTTCACATATGCAAGGGCAGGGAAGGGTCCAGAGGAAGTTGGGTGGAGTTTGGGCCTTCCTTTCGCGTGGGGTATTTCTGTTCAGTTTTAGGCAAAGGGGTTGCTGTGTATAGCCTTTGAGTCCTACCTTCTTTCCCCGAAAATAGGACCTAGCCAGAAAATAACCAGCCTTGAAAAGTAAGGATAAAAAAGGCTGGCCCCAATCAGCCTGTCCTTGACTTACCCACCTTACAGAGTAGTCACTGAGCAAGAGAATAGCCATGCCTTACTGTATGTAAGACAATGCTGTCTGTTCTCCTGGGGAAATTCAATCTGCTCTTGTCTCGTTCACGTTAAGGACCATTTGAATTCCAGGTGGGGTTCTTTTAAAGGTGCCCTCTATTTGCTAGAGATCAACCCGTGAGATGACTGAGACACAGACAAGACCAACAGTGGGCATTAATTCCATGGGAAACTAGAATAAATGCAGCAGAATGGAGGTAGCAGGGAAACAAGCGGAGAGCAGCATGTTGGAGGCCAGGATGGGCATGATGGGCAGACAAGACCAGCGACAGAGGCCTTTAGCTGGGACCCACATGCCGTGTTCTCTGCTTTCACCACCTCGTCCATTAGGTAGCTGTTGTTTTCCCTGATTTGCAGATGAGAAAGCTGAGGCCAAAGAGTTGAGGCCTCATACTACTGGACAAGTGGAAATGTTAAGATTTGAGTCGAGACAGTCAGCATTTGCACTGCATTGTGTTCCATCGAGAGCACACTGTGTTTTATTTCTTATTCTAGTGATGGTGAACCTTTTAGAGCTTTCAGTTATCGAAACAGCCCACTGTGGCATGAGTGCCATAAGTTTGCCACCACTGTATATCATGTGTGTCCATCCATGGGGACATATGTGGCTCTCTGAGACAGAGCTATTACTGAAAGTAGACAAATATCATCAACCTGTTGCCTGGATTTATCACTGTATAACATGCTACTCTAAAACTTTGCAGCTAAAACACAACCACTTTATTATATTTCATAGTTTTTATGGATGAGGAATGCTGGCAGGGCCCGGCTGAACAATTCTTCTGTTTCATATGCCATCCAGTGTAGCTGCTTATTGGTGCTCATCTGCCACCAGGCTTGGTCTAAAGGATCCAAGATAACGTTCCTTACGTGTCTGGTGACTTGAAGGGGAACAGGTAGATGTCTGAGGCTCAGCTGGGCCCCTCCCTCTTCCTGGATCATTAAGTCATCTTTATGTGAAGCTACCCCAGAGTTCTAGGGCTTCTGACTGGGAGGCTCAGGGCTCCCTGGAAATAGTGGGAGCTGCCAGCCTCTCAAACTCTCCCCACAAATAGCCGCAGTATCACTTCCACTACTCTATTGGTCAGAGCTTCCCAGGTTGGCTCAGACTCAAGGAAAGAGAAAATCATCCCCACTTTGCACTGAACAGAATGTTGAAGAGTAGACTTCATCTTTAACCTATAACAGTGACATGTACATTCCACAGAATCAAATAGAAGAGCTACTTTTTAAGACAGGGCTGGCCATGAGCCCAACTATGCAGAAAACATTGGTTTCTGTGGCCTTTTTCCTTTCTGTGATGCTCACCTTCCTGTAACCCTCAGATTCCCAATCACCCTTCCCCTGGTGTCCCAAAAACATGAGACATCCATGACTCACCTGCCCTTTCGGGGGGCCTTTTTCATCTTGAACTATGTCTTTAGTTAGAAGATGAAGGCTTTTTCTCTTATTAAAAAAGATATGTTGCTCCTCAAAGTTATAAAGAAGGTAGAAGAGAATGAGCTTGGGCTGAGGGTCATTGGAAGCTCCAGTAAACTCCAGTCCCTCCAGTGACTGCAAGTTCTGCCCCATGACAAACTTGCCCGGGTGTTCCTGGTCTACAGGCCTCTCTCTCTCCCTCCCTCCCTCCCTCCCTCCCTCGCTCTCCTTTTCTATATGCTAACTCTTTTATAATTGCTACATATGCACATGTGGATTTACATTTTCAGATTTGTTTATTTCTTCAATCTCCTCACCAGGGTGACCATAAGTAGGCAAATACTTGAAATCACTGAGCTTTATTTTTTTTAACCTAGGTAACATAAGGATCCAACCATTCCAGGAAAGGGACAGATAACATTTTTCAAGGTTGTAGCCCCAAAGAAGCATTTGTGAAAAGGCGAAAAATGAAAAAGTCTACAAAGGCTGCAAGAATCATATGCATGGGTCTGGGTTAACAGGGGTCTTTTTAGGTTGCTCCAGCACCCAGCCTCTCATGTCCGTGCCACTTTCTTCTCCTCTCCCTCTCTCTTTGCGATACTTTTTTTCTGTTCTATTTTGAGCAGCACAGCATAGCTCTTTTATTCCATTTGTCAGCTGTAGACACACACACATCCAGTTGAAAAGCACCCCCAGCCTCCACGGCGGTCACAATGCCTCCGATGCTGTGGCGGCCACTGGAGCCCTGGGCCACATGAATATGTTGATTGGTGGCCTCTACCAGTGGTGGAAAGCTGGACAGAGGGAAGAATGCTGAAAGAGGAAGCCAGATGTCACACCGAAGTGTTGCTGGCCTGGTGGGTTACATATAATCCTGTATTTTGAATCCACGGTAGCCGTGTCACCGTGTCCCTGGGTTGCATCATGGAAGAGCTTCCTAAATTCTGCATGCCCTTTTCTGTGTCCTTTTGTACCACATTCTTTCCCCACCGCCACCACTGGCTTAAATTCTATTATGTTGTTTTACTTTTTACAACATCAAAATAATTGATATATTTTCTCTTTTAAACATACTACAAGCTTTGTGGAGAATCTTTGAAATATAAACAGGAAAATAAAGATACTGAGTGTCTGTTTGACCTTGATAATTACATTCCTTTATAACCACCTTCATTTTACTTGCTCAATAACCATGGCACCCTCAGTGTGCAAAGTGCTTTGGTATCAGTGCTGCAACAGGAATCAAAAAGGAAAACACTCCTGAACTCATAGACTTCAACCTAATGGGGAGACCAGTGTTGAAATAATGATGCGGTTATCGATATAATTTTTCAACAGCTGCATATTATTCCATCATTTGCATTTTTGTTGTTGTTTTACTATGTAGTGCTAGGGATCAAAGCCAGGACTTTGCATATGTTAGGCAAGTGCTGTACTACTGAGCTTTGCCCTGGCCCTAGATTGATGCTTTCTAATATAATCTATTTTATCTACACCAAACTATAATTTGTTAAACTAATCACATTGTTAGCTATTTAGATCATTTCTGGTGCTTTATGATTATAAAGGATGTTTCACATTCTTGTACATAAACCTTTGACAGACTTTCTTTCCGTGGGATAACTTTCTCATAGAATTACTAGCAAGCCAATGATGGAACATTTTCAAAGACCATGTTAGCTATCCCACCCTGCCACCTCATACTGTGGGATCTCCATATTCTTGCCAGCCATAAATATCAATTAGGGAAGCCAATTTTTTGTTTGATATAGATTTCAAAATAGAAATAGTTTCTTCTTCCTTCTTATAAAAGCAGCAAAATTTTTATTATGAAATTTTAAAATACAAATCCAGATCAGATAGGCCAGAACAAAGAAAAACATCAGTGCCTTCAGACTACATTCAGCAGTGATCACAGATGACATTTAGGTACACGTCCTTCCAGACCTTCTCTGGTCTGTAACTAAGCTAGAATAGTAAATCCTTTTGGAATACACATGCGCAGGAATGGCTGACATGGATGACACGCCTGGCTTTGCCATTAGTGGGACTGAATGGTTCTCAGGAAATGGCACCACCAATTTCCCTCCCTGGCCTTTAACCTCACCTCACGGAGTAACCCTGAGGCCAGAGATTTTCATCCTTAGCACTGTGGAGCGTCTGGTCCAGAAAATCCTTCTGGGGAGTCGGGGTTGTCTTGTGTGTTGCAGTTGTAGGCTGGTCATCGGCATACCCTGCTCTTATTTATAATAATCTAGGACATCTTCAGAGCTGTTGTCACCATACTGCTGTCCCTGATGGCGAAGCACTGTTTTAGGCTGAAAAACAATGTACTATATTCCATGTCTAATGAATTTTAAAGCCTGCAACCAAATAAAACTTCTGAGTGTCTTCCAGCAGTGACTGGGACAGGAGCTGATTAGTGGACAGGAGAATGGCAAAGTTAACCCAGGAGGAGGTGCTTCCTGAGACACTGGCCCAGATAGCATGTGGGGAATGTTCTGGAACACCTATCTGGGAAGGTAGTGTTTCCATCCATAGCTAAGTTTCAGGTGTCTGGGTGCAGGCAATGTGGAGGAAAACACAGTTCTTTTGAAGTAGTTCTATTGTAAGCCAACAAGTAATGAATTATTGAATGGGTACTTGTGTATAAACATATTTATTATCTTTCTTTTTCATCAGTCCTGTGGTGATCAAGGGAAACATTCTGCAGAGAGCTTCCAGTGTGCAGTCCCTCTGGTGAATAGCCCCCTGGCTGGAGGTGTTATTTCCTTCTTGAGTGGTCTTTCTGCCTGAGGGACACTTTTTATTGCAACTATTGTTCAGAAAATGAGTCAGCCAGTTTTCTAACACTTTCTCTTCCCTCTCCTCCTTTTTTTGTTTATTGCGGTTAAAAAAGAAAGCCTAGAGGTTTATTAAAAATGAGAGGAAGTCACAGAGTGGTCATTTTGTGTTTTGAAGTGTTCTTTGAGCCTCCGCTGGAGAGGCCAGCCTCACAGTTCAAACCGCACCCTGATTTCCTAAGTGGTAGTGTTGAGATTTACTGAGTGTTTTGATGGTGTTCACTCAATGTGGGGTAGGGAATTTCAGGGGATTCAAAACACTGAGCAAGGATAGGGCAGCCTGGGCCCTGGGCACTGGTCGGCCTGTGGCCTTGCCGGATGAGGGACATCTCATCAGGTCATTCCCAGTTAAGGTAGTAGATGTGCTCAAACACAGGACCAGAGGGAGGAATGGGGCTCAGAAGACCATGGGGTCTCAGCAGGAAGAGAGGCGATGGCACCCCCTAGGAGCTGTCTAGAGGCTCAGCTGATGATACTAAAAGTGTGTAAAGGTCAGAGAAAGACAGAGCAGGGCAGGGCTTTGATCCCACTTGCTCCTCAATTTCTTTAAGCCATTGTTTTTCCAGTGGTTGAGAACAGGATTCAGAAGAATGGGCCTCCGGGGGGTTAGAAGCCTAGTGGGAGACGGATGCCAAGTTGTTAAATCAGAAGGTAAATGGCAGCATTTGGTTCATGGACGTTTTTATTCATTATTTTATTAGTACATGTTTGCAGTCCATGATGATCACAGTCATCATGGGGAGTTGGTATATGTACATATCGCGACTTAACTCTTTTTATCCCCTTTCCTTCCCCTTCTTCCCCACTCCCTGTCTCTTCATTAGTACATGCCCCCTCATGAAGAAATGAATACTCTAAGAAAAAGGAAAAACCGTTGAACCCATCAGCAGATTTTTGTATTTCTAGTTTCCTATTGAATCTTTTTGTACCATAATTTCCCTATAGATAAAAATCCAACCATTGTTTATTTTTGTTTTACTCATATCTTTTCTCTTCTTTGAAAGGCTTTGAGCTGTCATACAATAAATCCATAAACTAACATTGGTTAAAAAATAGGTTGAATCAAATTAACTTGTCAAAATTCAGTGAATTGTGTTGCATTAAAATGGCAATAGGTTTATCCTGCTAGAAATCACTTTTATCAAAACCACAGATAAGTTAGAGTGAAGACAAAGATGTCAAACCAATACCAGGGAGAGTAGAGGATAGACAGTAGATAGACATAAATATCTTGACCTGTTGGTTGCTAAGAGTTGATGGAGCCTCACATATTCCTGGAAACCAAAGGGTAAACCAAGATGTGGTTAGAAGAAACAAATCTCAGTCTCTGAGGAGGCTAAATAAACTCTTCATACTTTCATCTAGGAGTAATTTTTGCATGCAAGCCCTGTTGCAGGTCCATGGTTGGTGGAGAAGAGTACTTCTTCAAAACACGTCTACAGGAAATGCACTCACAGATTTCATAGATTGCTTTCTAGAGACCCAAATGACAAGCCCACATATATGGTGGTGTGGCTTGTGTGTTTGTTTTCAAAAGAAGCAGTAGTCTAAAGTGGCACATAGAGGTGGTAGGTTTACGCTTGTGTCTTCATTCACAGGTGGTAAAAGGGACATGCTTTTTTGCTTCTGCTAAATAACATTTAAAAGCATTTCCTTTTAGTATAAAGAAATTTCCAGAAGCCTGACCCTGAAACTTTTCTGTCACTCAGAGATAGATTTTATTGATATCCTTGCAGATCTTATTATCACTGATGTCATTTCATGTCCTTTTCAAGTGCGTCCTCATAATTTGTCTCTGTAATCTAAATCACTGAAACTGGTTTTTGTTTGGAGGGGTTTCCTGTTCTTTTGCTTTGGGGGTTTGTTTAGGACAATGCTTCAAATCAGATGAATAGTGCAGTTATATGACAGTGAGGTTATCTAACTAGGTGTTTGATATGTCACTTTATTGGATTTTGATATTTGTTCACCTAAGTGACACTAACGGCTAATATTTCAGCACATTCGCTGGCCATCTGTCTGTATCCTAAAAGCTTTGGGTACATCATTTCACGTACTTTACCCCATAGTCCCATGACGCAGATACTGTTATTCCCCTTCTACTGATGAACAAACTGAAGTTCAGAGAGGTTAAAAATAATAACTTACCCATCTCGAAATAAATAAATAGACAAATAAAAAGACTGGGCATGTAGCTCAGTACAAAGGCCCTGGGTTCAATCCCCTGTACCACAAATAAGTACGTAAATAAAAATGAAACTTCCCAAAGCTGGCAGCTAACAACTAGCAAGCCAGGACTCAGACTGAGCACCATGGACCCTGTGAATCTTATTTGTTAGCAGAGTCTATACTTGCCTTCCTGCAGGCACAGGTAATCGTTCCTGGCTGCTGCACAGGGGGCATGAAATATAAGCTTCTAACCCAGAAACAAGCCAGCCAAGCTTGGCATGGAGGAACTTGGGCAACTGGGCATCCTTGGGCAGCTAATTCTTAATAGCAATGGATCCAAGGGCTAGAAGGGTCCCTGGAGGCTCCACCCACCCCCTCCTCCCACACACATGAGCCAGCAGGTGAGGGGTTGGGTTGTACTTGTCTGGAAGCCAAGGAGCTCCCATTAACAAAGTGAAAGCTGAAGATGGCAGGAGAAGTCACTCATTCTGGATACTTGGAGCAAGGGCTACACAGTGGAATTTTCCTTTGTGCAGCCCACTGCAGCAAGTTGGGCAAAGGGCATTACCTCTGCCTAGGAGTTACCTCATCTGGGAAAGTAGGCAGAGTAGGCCACCGTGATAACGTGGCTGCTGAGAACTGCTACTTCTGTGGACCCAGGTTTGCAAACAGTGGTCCGATCAATACTAGGAAGTGAGATGCAGTCGGGAAGGCTAAAGAGAATCTAGCAGGGGAACGCAAGGCCTTCTGCCAAGAAAAGGCTTTCAGGGATCAGAGCTGACCTCATAATGGCCAGGGCCTGGCTTCTGGAGGGGAACAGACAGACTTGAACAAGACAGAGCGACACAGGATAGAGGCAGAAGGACCTCCTCTTCAGCTTTCTGTCCTTTCATGTCACCCACACCACCAGCAGGACGGTGCTGCATCTGCAGTTTTCACTACATCCCCAAAGAAGGAGCAATGGGCAGGAGAAAGACTCTGTCCTCCTTAACACTGGAACATTTTATTACGTTAATTTCAACTCTCTGCTCAGTTCTTCACCAGCCCAAACTCATTTCAGCTGAATCTGTTTTTAAAAGCGTGTGCGCTATGGTGAGACATTTGAAGTAGTAGAGTGTTTTACACATTTTAGTTTGCCTTGAATAGAAATGAATCCAAATCGGGTCTCATTAGAGCACCACTGCTGTATGATTTAGGCAATTTTACCATTATCTGCAAAGAGAAGAAATCATGGATACATTCAGACATAATTCCGAAGCATAAAAGTGAAATCTCCCTTTCATTGCTTTGGCTGCTGGGTTTTATTTATTTATTTATTTTACTTATGCTTCTGAAGCAGTGAGCATCAGGAACTCAGTGTGATCTCAAATTGTTCATGAAGTTTTAGACCTTGGGACACACTAATGATTCTTAGCGTAGCCTTTGGCATTTTCATTAAAATGACTTGGTTATTTATTGGATTGAAAAAAGACAAGCTAGTTCTAATTATTGTAAAAACAAATCTACTGAATTCTACTCGGGGTCAAGATGTAAGTAAGATGCCATGGAAAGATAGCAATAAGATAGAAAATAGAGGTGCTTAACAAAAATGTCCTCATGGGCTAATGTTGTAAAAGAGAGTTCCAGGTGCCAAGTATTTGGTGACATTTTCAGCTCAGTGGCATTCACTACCATGATTGTAAAGTGATGACAACAGCACAGTTCACATATCATAAAATTCACCCTTTTTAGATTTACAGCTCATTGGTGTATACGCAGATTATACAGTTGTCATCAGCATTGAATTCCAGAATATTCTCTTCACCCCCAAAAGAAATTACATATCCATTAGCAGCCACTCATACTCCCCTTGCCCCAGCCCCTGGAAGCTACTAATCTACTCTCTGTCTCTATGGATTTTCATGTAAATGGAATCATGCAACAGGTGATCTTTGAGACTGGTTCTTTGAGTTAACCTGTTTTATGAGGTTCATTTATGTTGTAGCATGTGTGAGTATTTCATTCCTTTTTACTGCCACCATAGGATTCCACTGTATGGACATACCACATTTTGTTTATCCATTGATCAGTTGATGAACCTTTGAGTTGTTTCTACTAGTGTTGCTGTGAACATTCTTGCATGTGATTTTGTATAAACATGTGCTTTCAGTCATCTTGGATATATACCTAAGCATGAGATTATTGGATCATATGGAACTCCATTTAATTTCTTCAGGTACTGCCAATCTGTTTTTCAAAGTAACTGCACAGTTTACAATCTCACCAGCAAAGTACTGTATAAAGGTTCTATTTTCTTTATATTCTTTGCTAAGACTTGTTAGTATTTTGATTTTAGTTAATCCTACCAGCTGTAAAGTGGTATCTCTGTAGTTTTTATTTACATAATTACTAATGATCTCAAGTATCTTTTTATATTGTTATTGGCATTTTGAAGAAATGTGTTTCATCTTTTGTCCATTTGTTAATTGGGCTATCTTTCTATAAGAATTGCCTCAGTGTTCCAGAGTGCTGGGATGATAGACATAGGTCACCATGCCCAGTTAGTTCTTTATATATTCTTGATACCCATATCTTATGATATAGGATATTTATAGATTTTCTTCCATTCTGTAGATTGTTGTTTTACCTTCTTGATTATGTTCTTTGAAGTAGGAAAGTTTTTAATTTTGGTGAAGTCCAGTTTATCCATTTTTCTTTTGTCACTTATGCTTTTGTTACCATATCTAAGAAGTCTTTCCCTAATCCAAAGTCACAATGATTTACTTCTATGTTTTCTTCTAAGAATTTTATAGTACTGGGTCTTGAATTTAAATCTGTGATTCTTTTGAGTTAATTTTTATATAAAATATAATGTAAGAGACCAGCTTAATTCTCCTGCATGTAGATACCAGTTGTCCTAAAATCATTTTTTGAAAGGATTAATTTTCCTCCATTGAATTATCTTGGAATCCTTGTCTAAACCTTTATTTTATTTTTCTCTCACCAACTAAATCTAGATATCTTAAAGTCACATTAAAATAGTCCCAGTTCCTGTCTTCAAAGAACTTACTATCTCTTAGAGAGAAAATGCACTAAGAAAATTTATAAAGACATTTATTCATTCATTCAATATTATTATTGTATCCTTACAAAATATCAGGCCATAAGCCAGGTCCTAAGGAGACTAAGATATATAGGAAGGATATGAATGTACCACCATGAAGCAGGTGAAAGAAACAGAGCTTTCAGATTTTAATAAGACTACGTGAAGTCCTGGTGATTGAGTTTTGCACATGCTGAGCTTATTACGTCCTTTCTGGCTTACCTTCCTTGGCAAAGCAGTTCTCACACTTGTATTGAGAAGTTCTTTCTTCTCAAAGGTATTGCCAGGGTTATAAATACCTCTAAGATAGCATTTAGCATGCTGAATTATGCCTAGGTCTCTGCCCCACTCATCCTTGGGGAAAGAACCTGCTGTCATGACATCATGTACTTGAAAACACTTAGGCATAGAAGGCAACCGGTATTTTTATTAATGGATAATTGGATCAGGAGTGCAAGATGGTGTTTCTCTTGGAAGATTTCCTGGAAGTGATCATTTTCAAATCTTCCAAAAAGACATGAAAGAAAATCTTCAGGAAAGAAAATCTTAACAAGCAGGGTACATAATGTTACCCGTATACTGAAGTCTAACTCTATCACATTGCCGTGATCTGATAGCACTGGTTAATGTGGCTGGGCACCCGTGTGGTGATGTCCCCACTTCCAAAGAGAACATTGTCTTTGGCCTGGGAAAAAAAGATCTCAAAATCAGATTTAGGCCCAGTATAACCCAGATGTCTCAAGTCCGCAGAACCATTTATCAGAAGAATTCTACTGATTCCAACAGTGTGGCCGTCTTCTAGTCCTCCCACTTCCTGACGGAAATCACAAATGACAGACCCCCAAAAGCACTAACCTCAGGAAAAACTGTGTTTCAGTGGGGGAAGAGACTGACCTCAGAAAATTAATTCTCTGTACTTTAGCTGTCACATTCGCAATTAATTAGCTGTAAGTTCCTTGAGAGAACATGTATTCTGTTGTGGCTGGATTTAGTTGAAATAACAGAAATATGTGGGCTTTCCAAAGGGTGTGGTGGCATAAAACCCTTGGCTCTTCTGGCTCTGGGTTTTTCTTTTTCCCTGAGGATAACTTATGTTAAATTCACTGAACAACTGTGGTCATCAAAGGATTTGGGGGAGAACTTGATCTTTAAGGGAAGCAAGCAAAAGGTTGAAAATAATGACCATGAAAAATAATATTCTGAAGGGCTTCTTGGGTGGTCTGCTGGAGCATGCCACCAGGTGGAAGAAGCCAAACCTCATCCTGGTCTTCTGGTCACAGAAAATCTGCTGGAGCCTTGGCTTTATTTGTCCATGGAGGGAATGCATTTTCTCATCGACGTTAGGGCTCACTGCACAACTCACTCTATGAACAGCCATGTTTGTCCCATGGGAAAGTTCTACTGATAGTGTTACATTGGGCACACTGGTCAGCTAGTAGGGACTCGTTATAACAGACAGGTGACAAAAGGCCCATTTCTCTGAAGAGTCTTTCAATATATCACAAGCCATCCCTAAAACTCTGGGTCACAGAACTGAGTGAGTCCTGCTGTCATTTGCACACATGTTGAGTTTTTATTACTCCTGGATTGTGTGATTTACTGTGACCTGGGGAGAATAATGAGTATTGTAGGCAATGACATTGGAGGCTTAGTTCCTGAGTTTCTATCCTGACGCAGACAAGCTCTTGCTGTGGGGCTGTCTATGTATAATGTCACCTCTCTCAGCCTCAGCGTTTTTGCTGTCACCAATGTTGTTGGTGATGATCTCATCCATATATGGAATTTAAGAGTTTCCTGTGTGCCATATGTCCTAATAAATGTTCACATGGATTATCTCAAGAACCTCCTGAGGAGTAGGTGTTACTATTGTCCTCTTTCTCAATGAGACAAATGAGGCCTGGAGGGATTAAACGGCCTATGCTAAGTGAAAGAGGCAGGATCTGAACCCTGGCAGGCTGATCCCAGAGGCCACATTCTTAACCGTGATACTACTTCATGAGGAGAAAGCAAGATTAAAATGAATGGATGTCCTTTCTTCAACTCTTAATTTCCATAATGTTATCAATAAATTCTATTACTTTCCTATTTTGTTTCGGTGATTTGTAAGCACTTTCATGAACAGAAACAGGAGTTGGGAAACTGTGACCTGTAGGCCAAATCAGGCCCTTGCTTCTTTATACCAATAAAGCTTTATTGAAACACAGCCACATTTATTCCTGTATTACTGTCTGTGGCTGCTCTTGCATCACAGTGATGGGACTGAGTATTCTATAAGATAGTCTAGGCACAAAGCCAAAATACTTATTTTCCTGATGCTTTATGGGAGTTTTCAGGCCCCTCGGCCAAAATCTAAGTCTATGAAGTTGGGAAATTTATTCTGTTTACTGCTGTATTCCCGGCACCTATAACAATGTTTAGCATAGTAGGTGCTTTTATATAGTATGTATAAATATGTAAAATATAAATATATAAAATAAAATCTTTTGTTTATAACTTCAACTTTGCCCTCTTGGACACAGCTTCAGTCTGCACAAAACAAAAACCTATAAAAGTTGATGTTCATGTGTATAAATTTTATAAGCTGCAGATGCATAAAATGAGATTTTTATCAGTTTTCCTGAGCACTTGGCAAAGAGAGGGCGTTCTGAATGTAAGACAAACAGTTGTTTGGGACTTTTCTTTTCCCCTTGGACTTAACGCCTTGGTTTGGTAGAAGTAATATTGACATTGAAAACCAAGTTATCCATTTTAGGTGGGTTCCCTGTATAGCTAATGGGCAAATATGCCCAGAAAGATAGACAGATTGATTTGCACCCTTTATTTGCCCTGTCTTCTGTGAATTACTATGTGAAAGGTAAATTCCCTGCTATTTTACACCTGATACTAACAAAATTTGCTTTTTGTTCCAGAATGTCTTTTGGGGGGATAATTTAAAGACCAGCCAGATATCTCTAACTATCCCAATTTAATAGAGCAAATACAGCTAGTTGAACGTGGAGTTGTTCAGTGGAAGTTATTTCATATTCTGGAACAAACTTAGGAACATCATAGCTCTGGCAGGTTCCCCACCACCACCACAAATTCTCATGGTCATTTGTCTTAGTGATGAATGAATTAATTTCCTTTCTTTGTGTGGTACTTAGTTATAAAATGTTGTCATTCTCAAAAATACTCCATATATATTGTTAATGTTACTGAACTGTGTGAGTTCACCACTACTCACAGGAATGTGTTTGGAAGTGATTCTAGTAGAAATAACATCTATCTCTAATACCAAGCTCTCCAGGCCTTTTAGAAGCACATGTGGACTTCTGGAATAGATCTAAGGGATGTGGCCACTTATTCCTTCATTCATTCATTCCAGATTCCTACTTTGTGCTGAATATTTGGCTCAGTCATTAGGATCCTGGAAAACACACATGTGGCCTTCCCCATAGAAGACTGGCATCTGCCATAGAGGATGTTAGATAAAATATAAGATGAGTGGTTTAACCATGGATGAAAGAAGACTGGATCCCAGAGTAGGGACCAGCTGGGATTGAGAGAGGCAAGAGGTCAGAGAAGAATCTTTAAAGGCTTGGCACTTGCTGTAAACCTGAAAACTGAGAGGAAGAAAAGTAGGAGAGGGAGGGAGGCCATAAAATGAAGGGATTAGGAAAAGTGGAAGAGTGGGATCACCGTAGAGAGGAAGCTGTGGAAGAGAATTCAGGGAGGAAGCAAGGAAGGCGAGGGCCCCAGGGCAGTAAATAACACACACACTCAGGAAACAGCAGGTAGGGGACCAGGACTGCGTGTCAGGAGGACAGGGTGAAGCCCAGCAAAGGTGCCAGATGTGGAGGAAATTGTGTGCCGTGCTGGGAGTTGGACTTAGTATTGAGTTAGGAGCCGTGGGAGAATGATCAGATGTACTGGGATGGGAAGGAATAACAATAGCGATGACAGATGAGCAGTAGTGAGGCCAGCATTTGTGGCAGCAAGGGCCACTCTGTCTACCTACAGACTACCTCTACAATCCCTAGACAGTGGGGCCACCCTACTGTGGGGCTCCAGCGGTTCCAGAAGATGCCCACGCAACCGTGGGTACAACCACTGCCTTCCTTTGTGCTTCATCTTTGAACGTGCTGTGTGCTTGTGAGCTGCCCTGGTGGGATCTTTCATGAGACACTGGAGTTGAGAGCAGACAATACCTGCCTGTGTGTCCGGCTGCAATCACATCCATTTGACTTATCCTGACGCTTGGTGGTTCCCTTGGTCCACCTGGGAATTCACTGTTTCTGGGTTGCCAGGGCATACTCAAAGGACCTTTGCATTTGATCTTTCTAATGCCCTTCAAGAGATGTGGAGCCTTATATAGATGCAGATGTCCATTCCACAGGAAGTTGGAGGACTAATGTAAGATCCCTCCCCCCGTCTTTCTCCTGTACTAGAAATTGAACAGAAGGCATTTGCACTGAATTACATTCCCAACCTTTTGTTTCTTCATTGAGACAGGGTCCTGCTAAGTCGCTAAATTGTCCAGGCTGGGCTGGAACTTGGGATCCTCCTGCCTCAGCCTCTCAGAGTGCTGGGAATACAGGCATGTGATACCACACCTGGCTAAGGTCGCACTTTTTAATTATATGTAAAATTGGGCCTACTACCTCTTAGAGTGGTACTGGCTCTGCTATAGCTCACTAGCCTTCTGCTAGAGATCTCCTCCTAGCACTGCCAGTGAGTTCCCTTCCAAAACATAAATCCCTCCATAAAGTTTTAGTATACACTTATTTTGGAATAATTGCAGATTTGCAAAGATGGTACAGAGAGTTTCCATATGTTCTTCATCCCATTTCTTCCAAAGTTAATTTTTGCATAACTATGATTCACTCGTCAAAACTAAGAAATAAGCATTGACATATTACTATTAACTGAAGTCTAGGCTTTATTTGGATTTCACCAGTTTTCTCCCCTAATGTCCCTTTTATGTTTTGCTATTCCCGTTGCATTTAGCATCATTAATTATACATGACTAGGGCATATTGAAGCTGACTATCTTCCATAAGGGGGCTTCAAGCCTGAAGAGACTGAAAGAGAAGGAGCCATTCCTGAAAAAGGAGAAATAATATCTTCCTTCCTTCCTTTCTTTCTCTTTTTTTTTTTTTTTTTTTGGTAGTGGTGGTGGTGATATTGGGTATTGAACCGAGAGTCTTCCCAGGCCTTTTTTAATATTCTATTTTTGAGATAGAGTCTCATTAAGTTGCCCAGGCTGAGCTCAAATTTGGAATCCCCCTGCCTTAGTCTCCCAGAGTACTGGGATTATATGCATGCACTATCAGGCCTGACTTGAAAGATCTTTCATTTTGAGTCTAAAACCCATCTAGCTTTTGTGATGTAGGAACAACATTTCCCTCATCAACTCTCCTGACTGAATGGTTTCAACAAATACAAACAGAGGCACAGTCTGAGTTGGTGATATTTTCTTGATGAGTAACAGGCACCCTTCCCGGTCATGGCTGTTGAAGCAAATGGTGCACATAAAATACTTCAAACTTCAAGTAAGTGGAATCCTCTGGCCCCATAAGCAATGCTCTATTTGCCAAGGCAGTCCTTCAAAGAAGGTCATTTTTGGTGCACCAGAAGTTTGTAAGCTGAACTCTAAATTTAACAGGAAAGTTACCAAATAACTTTTAAGTGCCCTTGAAGAATTTGGCCTAGAAATGTATGCTTTGGTGTGGTTTATAAAAACAAAACAAAACGAAATGAAACTTTGATCTGCTGCAGGAATGCAATTTGGAAACGTGTGTAAAATATCTGCTGCCTGGACCTCTCCACCCTATCTGCCTTTGTAGAGCTGACCCGTCGCATGCTGAGGTCCATTCTGATTCCTGCTCTGCACGCTTACTCTCAAATGGGCTCAGAAGCCATTTCCAAAAGTTCTCACTTTGGAGAAAAGTGGATCTGGCTGGGTTTGCACAGACCAGCAGAATCTCTCCACCTTGAATTTTCCACCAAACTGGTTAACTATGGTGTCTCCTCATTACAGGGCATGTAGCACAACTGAGAGTTAAGACATTGTTTAAAAAACACTGCTTAGGAGGAGCTCACAGTAATTATCTTGGAAAAAAGTAATATGATTAAGACCTGTCTCAATCTATGGCTGGAGGCAGGTGTGTTCTAATGGCACAAGGATAGCTGATCCACTCTACAAGTGACCCTTCTTTGGCTTAGAGAGTGTGAGGATCAGGGTAGTATGAAATGCCCGTGACCACTGAGAACTGGAACTTGGGGTGAGAAGGTGGTGAACTCAGGCCGTTAGCCAGGAGGCCGTATGCTTTGAGTTTCTATGCAGCAGTACTTGTGCATTATCATCCACATGTGGTTACCATGACTACCTTGTGTGAAGGCAGAGGGGCCTTGGGTCTTTGGGACATGGACATTTGCAGGCTAATGACGTCACACTTGTCTGTCACTGCTGACACTCCCACACACCTCCACCATCTTCTCAGATTCAGGTCCTTTTTTTCCATCGAGGACTCATGTGAACTGCCTCTTCCAGGTGACCTGGTCCAGGTGTGTAAAAAAAAATATTAGTTCTCCCTCTGAGTTGCCCCCAAATTCTCTGTAGCTCCTACATGCACTTGTCACTCTCCAGTTATGTAAGTAGGTGTCTAACTCTCCCTCATATACTATAACCAATTTGTGTGCAAGATTTATGTTTAATTTACCTTTCTATAGTCCAACTGGGCTTAGCATGCTGCTTGGCATAGAAGAGCGGTTCAGTAAGTATCTCAATAAATACCAGCTGGTATCGAAAGCCAATTGCAGCCAATGACAGAATATTCCTAACCTTTCTCATCACCTCATGAGTGAAATCATGACTAACAGGAAGGCCTGGTAAGATGCCTGATTGAATTTTAATACCACTATTAAAAAGAGCACTTCATGGAGATCTTTTCTTTGACCTAATCAACTGTGATTAGCTTTTGTCAGTGAGTGAGATAAGCAAGTGACCAAAGAAGACACAAGATCCCAAGTCATTTTCCCCCATGTTGCTATGAGTTCATTGTCCTGAGCTACATTCTACTAAGTTGCCTCTGCTCCCTGGGGTGCAGGGTATCAAAAGCAGATAGCATAGGAAAAAGTCAGAGGGGAGAAAAGGAAGAAAACCCAGATGTCATGCCCAGAATGTCCCATAGGGCTAGCACCTTTTATGTCATTTCTTGTCCATTTTAGGGTTTTCCAAAGAGAAAGGGCACTATAGTTGCTCACTTGCTCTTTTCTTTTTCCTGGAAGTCTGAGAGTCACCTATTTAAGGGATTTGAGAAAGCCATGAGCTGGGAAGAGCTGGGGCAACTTGAAACTCTGAACACATATTTATAGTACCTAATATGTGGCCAGCCACATGCTAAACACTATAGGCCACTGGAGCTGCCCACTCGCCTTTTGAGTGACTCTGTAAACAAGAGAATGTCAGCCATGTTTCTAACAAAGGATTGGTTGAACTAGAGCAGTAAGCAGAGCCATATCCCTCTTGGTTGAGACTAGCATTTCTTCTCCAGTTCTATGTACCTGGGATCCATGTTGCCCACCACCTGAGGTGATTGCTAAAGTCCTAACCTCCCTAATATATGTCCATCTTTAAAATCATGAAATCAACCCATGATCCTTGTATCTCTGGGAAATTATCCCCCTATCAACTGAGCCTCATCCTGGTGCCTTACAACTCCATAGACAAAGGTCAGAGGAGAAAATGGTCACTGTGGTTGCTGTGGAGACCTGCAATTTTATGGTCATTCCAGCCAAATTAGAGTGCTGGTGCATGCTTTTGTTCTAGGCTTGGCATATTTTCTGAAAGGTGCCACCATTAAAATATTATAGAATAGTGGTTGTGCATCCTGGAGTGATTGTGGCCAAGTTTGACTTTAATGAAGCTGGAATGTCCGTCATGTCTGGTGTGTGTGCTAGGCAGCTTCCTTGTTTGAAGTGTGCTGCCCATGTCTTAGTGGAAATAATCAGATTGCCAACCTGTGTTCAGCAAGCCACAGAGAAAGAGACTGTTTACTCACAGATAGACAGACAGCCATGAGGTGCACTTAGACATTTTCTCTTTCCTCCTCTTTCTTGTTTTTTTTATACTCTGGGAAATGCTTTACTATCCAACTGATAAGCTCCCAAGTGAAATTTAAACATAAAAGAAAAGAGGACTTCTAATAACATGACATTAGAATAGTTTTAATTCTTTTTTCTCAATACCCTTATGCTATCTCTGATTGAATGGATCTTGTCTTAGTCTGTGTGGTGTTGCTGTGACAGAACGCTGGAGACTGGATGATGTATAATGGACAGAAACTTATTTCTCATGTATGATAAACAGAAACCATTTCTTATGATGCTGGAGGCTAGGAAGCTCAAGAGGGCAAGGGGCTTTCTCACTATATCATCCCACAACGAAGATGGAAGGGGAAATGAGTGAGACAGGGAGACAGAGAAAGAGAGAGGATGAGGACTGAGCTCATCTTTTTGTCAGGAACCATCTCCCATAATAGTTAACCCATTTCTCTTCTGACAGCATTAATTCATCTGCCCTTGTTATCTAATCCTCCCTTAAAGGTCCCACCCTTCAACACCCTTAAACTGGGGATTATGTCTCCAATACATGGTTTTTCAAGGAACATATGCAAACCATAACCAAAGTATCATGACAATGGACTTCGAAGAAAGCTTAAAGATGACCTGATCCAACTCCCACCTCCAAATCGAACCCCTCACTGTAGCTGTACGAATGGGCTAGATCTGAGACTCCGAGTCTTTGATTCTTCTGATGATTGAGTATTGGCTAGCCCGAGAGATTAGCCAGGTTTCAAATGAATTTAAGCTGATAAAATAGCTTTCAATGCATGAGTCTCTTTAATAACAATAGCTATTTTTTTAGAAATGCTCACTAAATGTAGTAGTGTGCTAGGACCTTAAGTGTGACATGGACCAATGTTTACTATTTAAAGTAATTTCAAGGAGAGATACTGTTATTCCACTTTACAGTTAAAGGAAAACCAAAGTGCTCATCTAGTTTATGCATAGATGACCTCCGATGACAGGTACCATGTGGCTCTTCTCTAACCAGCTCTGGCCTTCAGGCACTGCTTCTTCTAAGCCAAAGCACATCTTCTTGGAAATCAAGCCGCAGGTATTTCCTGCTCAGTTTGTAGCACTCTGCCAGGATTTTCACATCTTTGAATCTGAAATGCCCAGTGTTATTTGTGTGGTTACTTATCTTCCACTTTATTTCAAGAAATATGTGGGGCAAATAAAAGGAAATGTATGATATACAAAAAAGCAAAAATATAGTTAAGACCAGAGACCTAGGTTCAAATTAAGCACAGTTAAAAGCTATTATGAGCAAATTAAAAAGATGCTATACCAATATATGGAATAAGAAAGAGTCTATCAGTTCATTTCATATTTTACCTGGGCTTCCTGTCCACCAAAACAGAAAGGGGAGGACTCAGCCAAATCATGACCCTTATAAGTAGAATGATCATCAGGATGGCATAAATCCTTTCCTGAAATCAGACTGTGAAGGAAATCTCTCACATGGGCCTTTCATAAGCACAGAAAATGGAAAGATCAAGTTAACTATAGCCACAGCCAAATACTTGTATGATATACTGCTACTTAGGCTCTTACAGCAATTTTTTGTAATGGTTTTTGGAAGCCAAGAGCAAAGCATTAAAATAAACTTGGCCAACCGAACAATATAGGTCAAATTTGTAGCCTGTACCCTTCCGTCTACATTCACCAAGAGGAAAAGTTTTCTCAACTACTGCTCTTGCTACTTCACTTCTAACACCAGATGTGTGGCTGTTTTCTCCCACAATAATTGAGTTCAATTTTCTGCCAGACATCAATTGAGCATTCCACAATTTAACTCAATTCTGATATGACCTACACAGAGAAGGCCTCTCTGGATGGGGCCTCCGATGCCAGAGGTCGAGGGCTCAGCTTACAAGACCACCCCTGTTTCACATACCCATCCAAGCCCAGGGTGTCACCTGCATGCCTGATCGACAGGCCAGAAAAAAAAGGTTTCAACCATTTCCTCCTCAGTTCCTCGGTTTTGATGGTTTGCTAAAATGGCTCAAGGAATTTATGAAGAACGGTTTTCTTCTAGATTACTGATTTACTATGGAAAGGTACAAGTTAGGAACAACCAGATCAATCATTTGTATGAGTCATCAGATCCTCCATTCATCTTTATTGCTCTTAGCACTTAGGAAATTCTGAGGGTTTTAGGAGCTCAGTGCAAGGAATGGATGAAAACCATTTCACGATATTAACCCAAGATACATAAAATGTTACCTCTGACAGAAAGGGTCTTCTCGGTAGCTCAGAGATGATGAGTCACACAAGCAAGCCTGAGTCCCAGACTGTCAGTGAGGAGAGTATCAAGAGCATGAACTCTTCTGCGGGTCAGAGGGACCACCTGTCCCTATGGCTGAGACCAGAAAGTACCCTCTTGGAAAGGGTTGTCTTTGAACCCAGCACACCAATCAACCATTGAGGAAAGGATGGATGAAAGAGGGCAGCTGAACGTGACTGATTTGATTTCCTTTTCACTAAAACTATATTGTGTCTCAGTTTCACATGTCAATGGAGAAGCCTCATCCTTGGCAATAACTAGAACTTGTCACTACTGGGCATTTGTGGGTTCTGGGGAGGAGCAGTCAGCAAATCACTAATGCTTAGAACAGGTCTCATAAGACTTATCTGGCTCCAGGCAAAAACCACATCTCTATTTTCCTAAACTGATTTCACTTGTTTGCCCCAGTTAATATTAATAAACCCAGGGCTATTATGCTTTTCCTTTTCAGAGCATAAAGATATCAGAATAATGGTATTTTCAAGCTGAAATGGACCTTGGAGAGCTTCTAGTCCAACCTCCCCGTTGAAGAGATGAGGAAACAGAGAAGAAAGAAAGGAAAGGATTCAGATAGTCAGGGTTACCAGCTGACCTGCAACCCAGGTACTCTGACAGCCAGCCCTACCCATGGTCCATCAGATCTGTCTGACCTTTTCATCTTGCTACCTCATCCCTAAACTAGAAGATGGTGGAGAATGTGGACCTGGGCAATGGCAAAACCAGAGTTTACACCTATTTTCAGTAGTCTTATCTTGAGTTTCTCTAGTGTCTTTTTTCATCTTGATAGCATCACCTTCTTTGTGAAAGTGGATGCCTGATATTGTTCCCCCAAGGAGGAAGCAAGACAAAACGGAGTCTGCCCATCCCCACAATTCTAACAATACTGTGGTCCTTTCAAATCAGCTCAGGCTTGGAGCATGTTCAGTGTTCCTAGTGCTCCTTCAGATGTTCCTTGATGCTCTGTAACTTTGAGCACATTTTCTGGCCTCCTCAAGCCTAAGCCTTACTAGACTCAAGCAATTACTAAGTGAATAAATAGTTGTACTACTTTATATAATCGTCTCCCAGTATTTGTGAAGGATTAGTTCCAGGACCTCCATAGAAACCACAATCCATGGATGATCGAGCACCTTATATAAAATGGTTTAGTTTGGGGCATATACAGTGGTACTTGGTACTTCTGTTCATGGACTTAATTTGTTCCAGGATTGTAGTTGTAAACTGAATTGGTCGCCAATCAAATCAAATTTGCCCATAAGGTTCAGTGTCTATTGAGGCAGAGTTTACAAACAGAAGCAAAATTTTGATGAATGGTTCTGTTTGTGAACTGAATTGTTCACAAACAAAAGTATTTGTGAACCAAAGTATTATTGTAATCTGCACATATCCTCCCTTATTCTTAAAGCATCTTTGGATTACTTACAATTTTATGATTCCTAGCATAATGTAAATCCAATGTAGATACTTCTTATACTGCATTACTTAGAGAATAATGACAAGGAAAATAGGTTTTTCCAAGTTCAGTACAGACACTTTTTCTCCCAGATATTTTCAATTGACGGTTGATCCCAGGATGTAGAACCCTTGTATGTGGGACCATTGAATATGGATATGGAGGGTCTATGGCCCATAACATGTGGCCTGGCATGGAGATTATCAAGATAAGCTCATTCTCACTCCTGTGCTCCTTTTTCCTTGCCAGAGGATCATATGTATAAGTCCCTGTATCTCTTTAAAGGACATGAATCTCCCAGAATTCCACATAGTCACAATGAAGGGTGATATAATATCCCTAAGTTACTTACCTGTTTCCACTGATTAAGCAAGTCAGCCTACAGAGTTCATTTCCATTTTTCTTCAACTAGACAAACATCCATTTTCACCTACATGGAACCTTCCACTGGCTCGAGGACAAATAAATCACATTTCTGGTTGTCCCAGGATAATTCAACTTTTTAAAAAGAAATTTCAGGAGGAGATGACAACATGAAGGACATTTGCTGAGTTGGGCTGTCTTTAGGTCCCAGCCAGAACTATGAGAAATTAGGGCCAATAAAACAACATTTTTCAAAATATGACACTACCCTTAAATATATCTTGACCAATAAATAGGTTTGGGAAGGACTATTTGAGAGCAATCCATTCTTCACTCAATAACATATCATAAATGAGTTGCATTATTAATTTATAATAGAATAATTGTTTTGTCTCAATAGTCATTTTCACAAGTTCTGACGTTAATTTTCTTCTTCTTTTTAATCATCTCAAAATATAAGCATTTATGCCACCCCCAGTATGCCACCCAAACCTCTTTGCTCCTCTTCTGAAATATGAAATTCTTCTGCCTGGTTCAAATCCAGAATCTTCTGACCATCCTTTTGTGATAATGAAGAGTTAAAGCAAAAGCAGCTAGTGTTGATTGAGGCTGATTCTCTGCTAAATAGTGTGTGAAATAGTTTAACTGTATTATTTCACTTAATCTTCCTGACAATCCTGTTAATTATGTATCATTATTATGCTGTTTTACACATAGGGAAACTGAGGCAGATAATCTTTTTTTTTTCCTAATGCAAAGAAAAAAGAAAGTTTCTGTTTGTTAGGTTTCATGAATACAATGTTCATAGACCAGGCTTGCTTAAATCAGGATGTGTCTGACTACTCTTTTTTTTATAACACAAAATGTAAATATCAGCTTCAATTGTACTCAAGTCTAAGTAGTAAAGGGCAGTGAAATACCCATTAGTTAAGACCACCAAAACTATGTCTTTGAGAAAGGATTCTTTCTTTCTTGACATGTATTAGGATGACCTTATCATGACATATACAGGTGTTTTGATTATTTTGCTTCTGGAAGGTCCAAATGACTGAGTGTTGGCCTCATGTTTTAGTTACTTTTTCATTTCTGGGGCAAAATACTGACACCCGCAAGTTAAAGGAGGGAGAGTTTATTTCGGCTCAGTTTATAGTGGTTTCAGTCCATAGTCGGCTGGCTGCAAGGTGACATAGCAGAGGAGAAACAGTCCATGGCAGAATAAGCAGGAGACAGCAAGACTTCCTTCTTCTTTCCCTTTTTATTCCATCCAGGCTACAAGCCTATTGGTTGGTACTCACCCAGAATGAGTCTTCACTAAGTCTATCACCCACACCCATAACTATGCCAAACCAATCAGTGGGCTAACCCAGTATCACATACCCGTGATCTGGTATCATATACCAGCAATCCAGTTGTTCCCAAAAGCCCCACCTATGAACACATGAGGCTTTGGTGAGACATCCAGATAAACACTCTAACACTCCAGCTTTGTACCTAGTCAGAAAGTTGCTTCATCTCTGTCTCAGTTCTCTCAACTGTTAAAAATTGGCCCTATAGTTCCAGCATTCTCAGAAGTTATATTGACCACAGGGTAGATATGAGTAAGTGTTTACAGATTGATCAGGAAGTTGGTAGAGGAAAGGAACCTATTGGAATACACCCTATTTGACATTGGAAGGTGCACTCTTACATCTCAGCCTGCTTGGAAGGGAGAACCACATTTTTGGACAGCAGAGGGGAAAACGTGTGCATGAAAGCTGCATAATAACAATAACCCCCCCGAAAAAAACCCTGAAGCACCATGCCACTAAAAGCTCATTAAGATTTTTGTCCCAGATATGACACTCCTAATTGAACAGTTACACAAATAAATCCACAATACAGTTGTGCCTTCCATTAAGGCACCAACCTCAGAAGCTAGTAAAAACACTTGTCCAGTTCTCAGTCCCCCTTTCAATAGCTGTTCTGGGCAAGCTTTGGGAAAGGAGACTGTCCTATTAGGACTCCATTGAAATAACATGAAAATTTAATACAAAGACTTCTTTTTTGTTTTTTTCCCAAACACATCTCCTGCTCTCCACACATTTCCTTTAGCTTCTGGCATTGTGATCCTTGGGCAGGAGAGGATGCAGTTTGCCCATCCCAGTGTGTCCACCATACGGCTTTAAGCACTTTTCTGCAGTGCCCTTTACCAGTGTTCAAATCCCCAAGACCACGGTGTCTGGTGCTCTCGTGCTAAGTTCTCTCCCCATTGGGCAGTTGGCTTCCTGGCAAATTAACTGAACTAAATATTACTTTCACTTTCTTTTGCTCACTTTTCTGTGTGTGCGTGTGTGTGTGTGTGTGTGTGTGTGTCTGTGTGTGTATTAGATCTCCAAGCTAGGAATTGTAACAGATAAACAGTTCTGAGTTTCTCTGAGCTCCTTTTTCTTTCCTTTTGTCTTGACCTTCTCAGAGAAGAGGGATGCCATTACCCACAGGAGGTAACCTTGGGATTAGGAGTGACACTCGAGGGCTGCCTTTGAATAATGGAGAGTCTGCTGGGTCAGAGAAATTCTAAAGAGAGGGCTAAAGGCAGTTAAGGATTTGTACATAAGAGATATCCACAAAGTGCCCATTTCCTATCACTCTGAGCTGGCCACCTTAGATGTTAACGAAAGTTGTGGTATTCATGACCAGGAGCCAAGATAATATCTCAAGTGAATATCACTTGAACTCCGTGAGTTATTTTCCTTCTGTCCTAAAACTAAGGACCTATTTTGAGGGCAGGTCGGTACACATATTGAGGAGAGGCCAGTGACCTGGAATTCCTTTAGATCCTCTGTCCCCTTAAATCTGAGTGGTGTAGTCTTCTGCAGGGGGCTTAAATGGAAGAGAATCAAACACACCAGGATACTGAGAGTCACATTACATAAAGAAAAAGTCAGCTTAGAGAGAGGCCTCCTCTCTTGGAATTTCAAAAATTATTTTTAACACTTTGAAAGTAGAGAAGGACTGTCTTTTGTTTGCTAGAGAGCATGGCACAGGAGACTCCTCGTCTCAAGCCTGTCCATACTATTCATGTCACATTGTGGCAGGCCACCAAGGAAACTGAAAGGTACCAATGTAAATAAGTTCTATAAACATATCTGGCTCCTCTAGTGGGATTTGCTTTACAAAAGGCACATTTTTTTTCTGAGATGTGTGATTGACGTTAAGCCACCTCCACTATCTTACTTAACTGAATGGATGGATGCATTTTGTCAACTGTGATCTGCAGAAGATTCCTTTGTACATTTTCTAATCCAATAAGCATCACCAGTGTTGGCTTTAGGGTCTAGTTGTATTGTTGACATCCTCACTAATAGCCAAAAAGTCTTTCAGAGATTAAGTTGGGGCACAATTGGTAAAGATCCCCCTAGAGACTGTGTATGTCAGTATTAAAGGACTTTTCACACCATGTCATTGGTTGATGTAATTGTCTTTTCTAACTAGGAGCTAAGGGACTCCAGGACAGAGACTCGCCTGCCTCAGGCCTAGTGGTGTTTCTGGGACATCATACATGGTCACTAAATACTGGAAAAGGAAAAACTGGTGGGGAATGAAAGGGAGTTCCATACTGAGCCTGCAGTATCCATCCACTCAGTAGTGAGACTCCCCAAAAGTATACATTGCGTTAATGGCTTTGATGTGGGCAGTAAACATTTGAGAATTGTAGAGTTGGATGATGCTAGACTAATGACTGATGCTTGTTTAGCATGTCACAATGTAGAGAATTTGGCAGATAAGGCTGAGGACTTTGGTTTCGGGTCCCTGGACTTGAACAGTATCTCCAAATCTCACTGGGCTATAGTTATGGGTTGCTATTTTGTGTCCCTTCAGCTGTAGTCCACTGCAGCAGAAAGTATTGTTCTGGTTTTTGTTTTCCTTAGTAGTCTAGCAAAGAATTCAGCCCTTTGACAGAGGCAACATAATGCACATCTGCTTAGGCTGGACACTGGTCAAACACTTTTTATCTTCCTCAAAAATTTTAACTGAAGACTTTATTATTGGAAAGTTGAGGTTTGACCTGGACTCAAAGATGTTAAGTTTCTCGTAACTTTTGACCTTCTCACATACACTTAGATTTTCCATTGATGAGCAAATTCTGTATCTGCTATTAGAGAAATGACTGTTCTCCCTTAAATTGGGTTGTATAGCAAATGAAAACCAGCAATCAACATGTCTGGAATGGGTTGAGAACACAGATTAGATCTCAGTCCCCATCGAGGGGTTAGATGGTTATCTGAACTTGACTCATATGGTCTTAATCTGGATCACTGAATTTATAGCACTAACCTCAATGCCTCAAGCAGGGAGGATTCCTGACATTTCTAGTGGTGCCAAGCTCCCATTGGGCCAGCCACATTTCAATGAAATGCCCTGAGCAGTTTGGCACGTCCAGTTCTGTTCCAAGTCTGGGTTGTGGTTTCTTGGAAAGTTGTAGGAGTGGGTGGTGGGTGCATGGAAGTGCGCTGCTCTATGGGATGCATGTACTCTGCCTAGCTGAGGAGTGAAAGGTGCAGCATTTGTGGTTCCTCCATCCCTTCCCTCTGTCCTCCAGGCGGAGCAGTACATTTAGCAGGAATAACTGGATTTGTCATCGAATTTCCACAAACATTGATTAAGTGTCCTTCACTGTGGCCAGAAGTCACCTGGGAGTCTGGTTAAGTGAAAAATCCAGATCCTGAAGGTCTGGGGTAGAGCCTGAAGTTCTGAGGTTCTCACCATGTCCTGGATGAAACTGGCCCTGGGGAACGTAGAGTACATTCCAAGGAGCAAGGCCCTGGTGCACAAGGATGGCAAGCTCAAAAGTGGTGATGGAGCAGACAAGCCCATTCCCCTGCAGAAACATGCCTTGGGAAAACAGGCTGGAACTGTTGCACAGGTCCTTGGGGTGAGGACTGAAGGAGATCCAGCACTGGGGTGTCCTGAGCTGGGTCTCAGGGATGAGAAGGAGAATGGTAAAGAATCAGAAAGGGGTGTTTCTAGCAGAAGCCAGAGCCTAGGTCGAAAGAGAAACCAGATATAATGTAAGCTCCCCATCATTCTGCAGAGCAGGCCCCTAAGAAACTGGTTTCTCAGTTCATTCTGGAGCCCTCAGAAGAAAAAATAGGAAGAAAAGGGGCAAAGGGGAGCGGGAAGTGGGAGGGGTAGGGGAAAGGAAAGAAGGGAATGGAATTAATATGAGAAAATGAAAAAATGGAAATAAAGTCTTTGTTAATAGGGAGGGATGGAGGGGTTGAAGGGAGGGCAGGGGAAGGGAGAAAAAATAAGAACCAAGAGGGTATGTAAAGGTGCATATCTCCAATGATGAATGTCATTATATTGTACAGCTAAAATGTACCAATAAAAGGTTATACAAAAAAAAAGAAAAGAAAAGCAGGTGCCCATGAGACTCCTCTGTGGTATGTTTCCAGTGCCACTGTCCTGGTCCCCTGGGAGTCTAAAGATGGAAAAAAATAATAATAATGTCTTCTGTGAAAGCCTGGAGCATCTCTGAGGCAGGTCAGCCATGATGGCATGCCAGGGCCGCAGCCGCCTCCTGCTACACAGTCCAAGGAGAAGTCTCGGCCTCCAGGAGCCAGGAGAAGCCCCGTACAAGGCTGGGGTGCAATAATCCTGCTGAAACTGTGCACAGTTGTCTTTCATTTCTGCTAGACTGACCGAACTAGGGATTCTACTTGTTTAATGTACTTTCTCTCCTTCTTACCAAGTCTTAAAACTCAGAGTGAAAACCCCAGGCAAATAGCTCAATTTCCCCAGGTTTTTTCCTCTCCTTCTTGCTGTCCACCCTGCTTAACCCCACCCTGACTCTCCCCTTCACCTCCAGAAATGAGATCCTTTGGCCTGGAAGGTGTCACAGATCTTCACTCGCCTTGTCTTTGGCGCTGCATGAGAGCCGTCTTGGTCCCAGCCTGACCAGTAGGGAGGCCCAGAACATTTCTCCCCGGGACATGAGTAGCCCCAGTTTGCTTAGGTGTTTGTACAGCTTTCCCCTCAAGATTCCTGCCTGTCCTGGTAAGGAACTAGTGACCATCAGCAGAGCTAACAAGCCTCAAATAATCTAGACTTCTGAGAGGAAACCAAGGTCTTGGGAAGCTAAGTATATCCCTGAGCTCAGTGAATCCCAAACTTAGGGTGCAAACCCATTTGTCTGGACTGTATCACTCCTTAGATCATCCCACCACCCTTTCCGCCTTCTCTGGGATTTCTTTTCCCCTCTCTGGGATGCAGGCAGCTGTCTGGGTTCATAAAACCTCCTCGCAGCTCGAATATCCTGTGATATGGTAATTTTGTCTCGGAAACCAGAGTTCATCATTTCCAGCTTCTCTTCAGTGCTAATCATTGTGCTTAATTACGTTGAGCTGTGAGTGTTGTACGGCAGCTGTCAACATGCTTCGCTGTGTTGTGCTGCTGCGGCTGATAGCTGGGTGCAGACACCTGTGTGTCATCCTGCGGCGTCTAAGCCAAGCGGGGCTTCTCACTCGGCTGCCTGCTGCCATGTTGGGTCTCAGTGCCAGCTTAGTACCTGTGTTTGTACTAGAAAGTAATAGGTATACCTTCGGTGACAAATTCCCAGAAAGTGACATCAGCTGCCTTTGGCTGGGTGTAAATTGCTGGTTTTGTTCCAGAGCCTGGGGCCTTGTGCTGTGTGGATAAGTGTCCAAGGTGAAGGATGCACAGACACATGTACTGTGGTCCCTTCATATCCACAGGGATCCTGGACCCATGCCCTTGTATAAAACAGTCTAGTATTTGCATGTATCTGTACACATCCTCCCTAGTACTTTAAACCATCTCTAGATTATTTCTAATACCACACACAATGTAAATGCTACGTAAATAGTTGTCAGAGTATATTAAGGAGTAATGACAAGGAAAAAGTCCAAAGGTACTCAGTGGATACGCAATACTATCGAAAGTTTTTCATACATAGTAAGTTGACTCCTTGTATGCTCTACCTGTAGATACAGGGAGCAAACAGTACTTCCATTCTGGATGCATAGGCAAGGATGACTTCTTCTCTGTGGTACTGTCCCCTCCTGAACAGTGGCCCCTGTGGATTAGCTCAGCACCCTCAGTGATACCTGCGGTATAGATTTCTTTGCGAGTGGGGATAGGGGATCCCTACGTGGCCAGGGGAAATCAGGGCTACCTGTCTCCTCAGCATGCTCCTTGTAGCCTCAGAGAAGAGCAGGACCTGGGCAGTGAGTCACAACTTATGCAGGCGCCTGTACGATCTGTCTTGTGGTTTCCAGCTTACGGTAAAAGGCCATTCCAAGCTTTAGCTGCCCTGCTACCCTGAGTCTCTTGCTGTCTCTGGTTCCCAACATGAAAGGCCAGGAGACCTCTCATTCCTTTGATACCTAACACCCCAGGAAACTTTGAAGTACAGATTTCTCCCACATCTTACCAAATACCTGTGCCTACCAACAAGTTCCTTGCAGACTAGTAAAGCCAACTGGGCCAAGAGCTGTGGTCAGCTGCATAGACAAAGGTGATCTTCAGCTCGGCCCCAGCTTCTGAACCTGAGTCAGCTACTCCGCTCACACATGTAACGCTACAGCATCTTCTCCAGACTCATTTTCCAGGGGCAGATTCAGGCCTTTAGAAGGAAAACTTTTTGTTATGTTGAGTAATACTCAGTTTTGGAGCATTGCTGATGCTACGACTGATTTTCTTCTGGAAAAGAAGGGGAGAAATAGTTTGAATTACCAAAGTATCATTCCTGTCCAATCTCCTCTGCTAGGCCAATTTAAAAAGCAAATACTCCGTTAACAAAAGTAATGGAATGATGTCAAATGCCCTTTGCCAACGCACACTTGAGGGAGCGATATCCCATCCTAATGTTTCAGTGTTTAAGGGGACTAATCATCCAAAGTATTTACTTGTGTATTTCTGTTGCTAGGAAGATTAGCTGAAGTGCTACAAGTTGCTAATTTTGCTTCTGATACCCACCAAAGGCCATATTCAGTCATATGTTCACGCGCTACTGTGAATCTTTAGTTTATTTTCTTCTAGTGCTTCATGTATCATCTGACCCAAATAGTTCTGTGTATAGCAGTTTGCAGATTCTCTTTATCATCAACAGCAAAAATTCCTTACCTTTGGAAGTTTTAACACAGAAAAACATCACCCAGAATGAATGGGGATAGAGATTACTTCAGAGTAGATATTAGTACTGGTTAATAATAGTATTAAGGTTTGTGTTTATATTTATATTGTACCTGGTCATTTGTAAAGGACTTTTCTGCCTTTTCTCATATTTAATCATCTCCACGAGGGCCTTATGCAGTAGGCATTCAAATTGTTCCATTTCCAAAGGGGGAGGGACTAATGAACCACAGTCCCAGGGTGATTGCACACCGGATAGGGACAAGAATTGAGGTTTGAATGCAGGTCTGTTTGACTCCAATTTCAGTGATCTTCCACTTCTATGTTGAAAGTGTCCTAAAAGTCAACAAATGAGATGGTGGGAATGGTAGCCCCTGGTGGGCCACAGTGTTGGAGGTCATGTGTTGGAATTCACGTGTGATCACATGGCTAAGTCCTGTACTCCTGTACCAGGATAGATAGGTCCAGGAGTATCGTGAGCCCATTTCCAAATCAAAGGTGATGTCGTGAGATGTTTTAATCGCTGCTTTCTCCTTCCTCTTTGATATCTTCTTGTTGACAATACTATAGCCATTTGCTTCGCACACAATTAAATCAGCAGTCTTGTAGTCTTTTGTAGAATGTGGGAACTTCTCATTTTATGCCTTGTGACTGCTTCCTGAAGCCGACAAGAGAAATGGCGGAAAAGGTTACAGTCACTCCATCTCTCTGTTATCCCCTTTCCCTGAGAGCTTATCACCAATTTCAGTGTCAGAGCAGCAGTCATTCTGAGGCCTTATGAAATCCTACATACTCCCCAACAATGCAGACTGCACCCCTGACCTTTGCGGCTAGCGATAACCACCAAGGCTGTGGCACAGTGACCTTTAGGCCAAGAGTGGGTGACAGTGCTTTCTTTTCTGTGACATTCATTTTGTTTTGCCTCTGTCTGTAGTTTTAATTGGAAGCATGTATGGTGTGAATTTTCTGGGTTGTTCCCCCCGCCCTCAACGCTGAGTAGAAAGATTGCATCTGGCTCACTCTTGTTACAAAGGATGCGCTCAACAGTGCTAAGTTGGGGGTCTTTACTAATTGTCACAGTGACAGACACAACATGTATTACTCATGACCTTTTGAGGGAGATGCTATTAGCTGAAGAGGGCCTTTGTTCTACCTGGTCCAGCTCATATTTCTTTCTCATATTCATTTTACTCCCGAGGTCCCATGGGATGAATATGGGACTTGGATTTTTTCCCACGTGGCATGCTTTATTACTGTACAGATGTCACCATAACCCTGGAGTCCATTTCTTCAAGTCCCATCTCAGGTTTCTGTCCTCTGAACATGGGAGTCTACAGCAGACTCTCCTAGGCCTTCATTCCCTTCCCTGCTGCATGTGGCTCTACCTCTTGCAAGATCTTGTTATTTACTCTATTTAGTTCGTTATCACTTACTACCTCTCCTATGTTCCAAGTTGCTCACCTTATTTCTTCAGATAGATTTGTTTACTACTTCTCAAAGAGAAACGAGCCATGAAAATTTCATGAGCACCAACTAAGGCACTAGGCCCTGTGGAAGGTGCTTTATGTATATGTGATGGTTTGTGTCTAGATGTCCCCCCCAAAGCCTCATGAAGTCTTAGATGAGGCTTTTTTTAGAGGTGGCTGAATCTAGAGTGTGTGATTGATTCATGGTGCAATGCTAGGCTTGAGAGCAATAGGATTAAGGGTGTGAATGCTACCCACCCGAAGTAGTCTGGATAAAATAAAAGGGGCAGAAAGATGCTGTTAAGGTTCCCTTGTTGCTTTGCTACTGTGTGGCCGCCATGGACTGTTTCTCCTCTGCAACACCCCTCTGCCATGTTCCACCCTGCCTTAGAGCCAGCGGATTATGGACTGAAACCTCTACAAACTGTGGACTAAGTAAACATTCCCCCTTTAACCTTGGGTGTTGGGTATTTTGTCTCAGCCAGGAGAGAAAAGTAACTAACACAGTATAGCTCCACTTAAGCCTCACAATAAACCTCCAAGTCAGGTGTGGTTATCCTCCTTTACTAGACACAGAACTAGACCATTCTATGGGTAAAGGGTCACAGGCAGCCATTGAGGAGGTGTGTGCTCCTTTGTGGGTCCCATGGACCAAGGCAGATGCCAGCCCCTTTGACATGGGTTGGGGAAGGGAGGAGACTCGAAGACTACATGAGGATAGGCTCCTGGAAGCCCTAGACACAAGCTCCATTTCCCTCGTATCACCTACACCCTATGATGTTCAATGAGAATGCTTCTGAAACATGGTTTTCCTCTGGCTGGATCAGGTAGGGACATGGCACGGAGCCCTGGCAATGGCGTACATCCAGACAGGGATCCTCTGCCAGGCCTGCCAAGGACTGTGATCGAAAGAAGGTCATAGTGGTATTGCTTGTTTCTCGAATCCCTCAGCAAATCCTCTATAATATGGTTGTGGGGGGACTCTGAGGGGACCTTCTGGTGACGCTGCAGTCAGGTCTTAGCCCTGAGGGAGCAGACCTTATCAGGAGACACTTTCTCCTTCCTTTGAAAGCCCAGTGATCCAGAGGGAAGGTTTTCAGAACTTAGATCTAATTGGCAGAGTGAACTTTGTGTCAAAAGCTGGAGGGAAGAAGAATCACACCCACCCATCCACACCCTCATATACACAACCATAAACCAAAGCCACTCAATTGTGCTTAGTAAAAGACAACTGACAGAAGCTGATATCTACTCCCTTCCCTATTCAAAATTGCTTTTCATTTTCAGAAAACTCAGAGTAGGAGATAATGATTTTGTTTTCCTTTGCATTATGTAATTTGGACAGTCTGCAACCTGGCATACCTCAGTTTCCCCTTTTGGGTACTCCAGTCTGTAAACCAGAGTACCTGGAACCTCAAAATTTCCTTGGCCTATAGTCATGTGGCTGCCCATGTGACCAGCCCAACCCTTCACACTCCTGCCAGAGACCCCAGTGTGGCATAAGAGTACAGCAAAAAAATCATGCCTTCTTGCTTGCCATGGGGGCCAAGCAGGATAACACTGCAAAAACAGCAGATGGACATGTGAGATTGTGGAAGGGGACAGATGACAAAGTGCCATCATCTTAGAACACTGTGCTTTTATGTTCCTCTGATTTTTGAAATCCAGCTTCTCCCCGTAAATCTCCGTGTAACCATGTCACGGACTGGGGAGGGCTTTTGTGTTTATATATATATACACACACATTATTGTTCCTGATGATCCATGCAGCCACGCTAGCGGGAAACTCAGTCCACCTCACAAAGTGCTTAACAAGAGACCTGACAACAGCAATATGTTACCTTCTTTGTCTGCACTGCATCATCACACCCACTCACTCAGCCACAGACTGAATGAAATGTGCTCTGGTGCTTTGTGTGGGGGAAAAAAAGAATGAAAATAATGGCCATTCAGGCAAAATAAAGCTTTTTGGTGCTTTTCAGACAGCAGTCTTGTTTTCATTGTTGTCACTGTGCACACATAATGGCCTTCTCCTGGTCCTTCATTGAAACGTGCCCGAAACAAGGAAAACATCTCACCCTGCACACACGTGAATGTGTGCTCTTAAAGTGACCAACAGGGAAGCTGAGGGCTGGGAGTGCAGTAGACCAGGTGTCTGTTCAAAGCAAGATACTAGGCAGGTGACTGTGGACAGTAGCAAGTGACTTGCTGGAGAATTGGCTCAGCTTCTGTCTGGCAAGACCTTGCAGAGGGGGAAAGCAGGATTATCACTATTATCACCATCCATGTGCACATGATTTGAACACTTCCTTTGCAGCAGGCATGGTGTTGGGTGTCTCTTATGCATCATAGAATCTCCCCAAACCCCTCTAGGAGGAGTCATTATCATCATCATAGTCGGTATTATGATGATGGTAAGTCCCGTGTTAGAGATTAACTGCAGTTTAAAGAGGCCAAGCAGATTGAGGTCATTCACCTGGAAAATGGTGAAATAGTATTTGACTCCACAAGTATCTGACCCTCCCAGCTCCTAAAGTGTTTTAATCACTACTCTTTGATCCTCAGAATTAACTCACATAGCTTACAAATTAGTGGGAAGACTCATACCTGAGGACAGGATTTTCAGAGAGGGATCCTCTGAGAACTGCTACAAAGAGGGTTGTTCATCTGTGGCTCATCCATCCTTATGGCAGGACTGTTGGAGGACTGCATGTGGTATCGGTCCTAAATGTATGAGAGGCCAAACAACTGAGAACATCCACCTGGACTTGGGTCTGGCCATCCTGTGAACAGCTCAGGGACACAACATTCACTGCTTCTTTCTGGACTTTGGTGGCCTCAACTCTTGACTATGACCCAGGCTCACTCAAATGAGTGCCAGCGTGGAAAATCTTCAATCAAATCTTCTGCTTCTGCATCTTTCCAGCAGCCCGCTTTGTGGTGACTTCTGGTCAGTTGCTGTGTCCATATGTCTCAGTAACAAGAAACCTGCTGAAGTTATATGGACCGCTGGGACCTCAGCTCACCAGCCTTGAAGAGATTCTTGCCTTTGTGTGCAACCTTAGGCTGTCCATACCCCACCAACTCTTCTAGGTCCAGCTGAACTCCTACCTTCTCAGCCAGAGTCCCTTGTAGATATCGTTTTCCAACTCCACATTCACAGACATCACAAGGATAGCTTGAAATTCATCATGGTAGGAGGACCTATATTGCAGAAATTTGCAAACGCTGCAAATGAGGCCTTTGTTGTTGTTTTGAGAGCTGATTTACCAGCATATGACTGCTCATACCTAAGGCAACCATTACCCATTTGGCCCCAACAGTTTAACACATACTCTGGCCATTGTTTTACCACATACTCATGCCTGTCTCTATATTTGACTGTGAGAGGACCATCAAATCCTTTTTTATCTCAGCAACGCCATTCTGCTACTCTTGTATATCACTGTGCCCCGTATCTGTCTCCAAAAGTTTTCCAATGATATCAAAGTGGGAAAAGCAAATCTTTCAATAGCCAGTTGCCATCCCTTCATCCACCCAACCATTTACCAGACAGATGAGCCTGCACTACATGGCAGGTACTGATTCCAAAGCAGGGTACCCAGAAGTACACACAATAGTTGAGGTCTCTGCCTTCAGGAGGCTCACACTCTTGTCCTGAAGGATGGGAAATAAACAAGAGAATTCATTAGGTATTATCTGATAGCAGGAAAAGATACCAAGAGAAGGACATAGGAGGTTGGAGTAGAGGAGAGTGAGAGATGCATTATTTTCTTATGGCTGCTATAAGAAATGAATTCACATTTTTTGACTTAGAACCATACCAAATTGACGATCTTATAGTTCTGGAGGCCGGAAGTCTAACATGGGTTGGCAGGCTATATTCTCTCTGGAGACCTAGGGCAGAATCCATGTCCTTCCCCTTCCTGGATTCTGGAGGCCACCTGTATTCTTTGGCTTGTGGCCTCCCATCTCTCCTACCTCTGCTTCTGTTGTTACATTTCTTTCCCTGGCTCTGATTCTTCCACCTTCATCTTTTCCCCTTATAAGAGTCTTTGTGAGTATATTGGGCCCCCTTGGATAATCCAAGATAATCTCACCATCCCCCTCTCCATATCCTGAACCCTGTCTAGAAAGTCTCTTTCACCAAGTATGGTGACATATTCACAGGCTCGAAGGATTGGGAGGTGGGCATCTTTGGAGCCATTATTCTGCCTACAATAGGAGGTGATGGAAGGCTTATCAGAGAAGGTGAATTTGAGATGAGACCCAAATGAGGATTCCAGTGTGCACAAATCCCGGGCATACAGGATGCAGCTGCAGTTTCTGGGGAAGAGTGGCAGAGGAAGGCTGAAAAGGTGGGGGCCTCCAGCACCTCCACGTGAAAGGGCTGGAGAAGGAGCCGGGATTCACTCCGAGTGTGGTGGAAGAGGACAGCAGGTTCCAGAGCTATATTTTCTTTGACTTAATCCATACTCAAATGGAAACAATTTCGCTTGTAACTGTGCAGAGCAGTTCTGCCTAATAGAAATATAGTAGGAGCTGCATTTGTCCTTTTAAATGGTCTAGCAGCCGAAGTTTTAAAAGTGAAAAGAAGCAGGGAAATAATCTTAATGAAATATTTTAGTTAACCCAGTATATCCCAATATTTTCATTTCAGCATATATACAATATAAAAACTTTTTAATGAGATGTTTTAGCTTCCTTTTGCGTAGTGCCACGTGACCAGCATCCATCATAAGTGTGGTACCTGCAGCACATCTAAGTTTGGACTGACTATATTTCCGGTGCTTCGTGGCCACATCTGGTTAGTGGCTGACATTTTGGACCGTGCATGTCCAGACACTGTTCCCAGAGTCTTGTACCAAGTCTACTCAGGAAGTATTTGAAAAAGCACTGGACAGGAAGGGATCACAGAGAATGCGGGCCACTTGCCACCCTATTAGCCATCCTCTAGGTCACAGGCAGTGGATTCTAGAAAAGAATGTGTCTCCTGGTGGTGCTAATGGAGCTCAATTCCAGATCCCTGACCTGCACTGGACCCTTGCCTGCATAGAAAGTCCAAGAAAGTTATCCCTGTCTGTCTATTTGATTGATCTTTAATTCACCCATCACATTTTCTCCTACAAGAGTATTAGCCCAAGCCAGACTTTTCCCATTTCTTTATAGACAGCACCGTTCGTTCAGTTCATTGTAACACTATTACTGACAGCAAAGGCAAGGTCAAGAATGAGAAACATTCCATGAGACAATGAGAGGGCATCAGTGGCTAGGGCAAGAGGTATATCCCAGGCACTTCCAAATTATACCCCTGCTTTCTTGGGCTCTGGCTATGACCCTGATATTAACCACAAAGTCTAGTCCAAAAAGCTTAGTACCAAAAGAACATCATGTACATCTATTTAGATTTTACAGTGGTATTAAAAGGGCTTATGAAACAGAAAATAAAGATTTGAATTAAACATTTAGGTCATAGTGGTTCGCATAAAGGCGAGCTTATGAGAAGCATATTCAATACTGCACAAGGCAATAAAAATAACAATGTTTATTAGTATATTCTATTTAGAATCAGCAACCTGTGCAACACACTCAGGTTCCAGCAAAGGGACTGGCACTGAGTTTCCTTACAGTGGTAAAACTAGTGGGCCAGCGTATCAACCCTGACATCACAGCTGCGAGAGCCAGAAGCCCCATCAGAAGGCAGCTTAACCATGTTGCTATGGAGGGAGAGAAGCTCTAATGTACAAGTACAAAGGTGTATTCAGATGGTGCCTTGGGGCTTTAGGGCACCAAATTACCAGTGGCTCAGATCGGTGTTCCTGTGCTCTGGGGCAGTTGATACCTTCATTCCAAAAAGGAGTGGAATGTTTGCCTCTGATAACATGTTGGCACACGTCCTTCCTGAGTCAGTAGTCCAAACTTACAGGGACATCATAGTGTGTGGGGACATGCAGCTATGGTACAGAAACCCGCTGTCTTGAAAATCAGCAGTGATCTTCTAAATCAGCGGATTAGCAAATCTTTATCCAGTTTCTATGAAGTGCTATGCTCTTTAGGGGGACTTAGGAAGCACTTGGTCCCAACTTTCCAGGGGCTTAAGACCTGGAATGGATGGATGGATGGATGGATGGAATAATAAATAACAGTACATTGCAGTAATGTACTGGGTCAAGCTCAGTTCTGGGAATGGATAGCCCTTAATTCTGCCACAAACTTGGCCACTTATGAATACTGCTATCTCTGGTTTAGTCATTGTCTAAAACTAGCTACTAGATCACCCAAATGCATTTGCTCAGGACAAGTGAATTTAACTCTCTGGACCTCAGGATCCTCTTCAAGAAATTGAGAGGATCGATATCAGTGATGGCGACATCTCACTTTGTACTGATTGTGCTAAGTACTTTATATGAATTCACTTATTTTTCTCAAGTAAACTTAACTAGGAGATGATAATCCCAGTTCATAGATATGAAAGCTGAGATTTGAGTTAAGTAAATTAACCAAAAGCAGTGGGCCAATGACTAATGGTAGAGCTGAGGTTTAGCTGCATGTCATTGAGCCTCTAAAATTTGGGATCTACTCCCCCTGAGGCCCATCCTAACTGTCACATCTGTAGCTCTGGGGACCTTAAAGAATCCTCTGAAGCTTGCTTGGGAGAATAAAAAAAAATAGAGACTGGTAGAAGAAATCACACTGCAGTAAGTCATGGACAAGGCAGGGGCAGAGCTCTGTGGCTCAGAGAAATGAGACTCTAACTATAGCAGAACACCACAATGGCGACATGCAGCCTCTCCTCCTGGAATCTGATCACTCAGTGCTGGTATCTCAGTGTGAGTTAATGTAGCAGTGGTCATTCACACCTTCATACAGCAGTCAGGGCCCCCCAGAAAGGGGCTTCTGGCTGCTGCGATGCCACCTAGTTTCACCTTTCCAACCTTTCCATTTTATTCCACGATCAGCTGCAGCTCAGGAGCTGTGAGTTTCATTTTAGCCATAATTTTTAGTGAGCGCACACACACACACACAGTGGCACCCACAGAGTCTTCACTTTGAGACAGAGTGGGTTTGGTTTCCTTCACTTACACAACTGATGTCACCCAGAGACACTTTTGCTTTGATGGCTCATCAGCCACAAACCGTTTCATTATGTGTTGCCCAGTTACCTTGGCTTCCTGCACATTTTCCTGAGCAGAAAGCTCATCTCCTTATCTCAGAATTGCTTCCCCAAGTGTAGTCCTAGAGTCAGTAGCTTTGATACCATCGAGGCACGAAGGCATCAAACCACCTTCTTTGTAATTGTTTGAGTTGTATTTTTTAATGTCTGTTTCATGAAAAGATGATGTGGTTAGATTTCAGCCAGGCCTCGCTGAGGGTGTCATCTGCGCCTGGGGTTACCCACAGCATCACATGGCTCACCTTCTGCAGCCCAGTGATCTTATCTTTGCCGCTGCACCTTCCCATCAAGCACCAGCTCCTTCCAGCTCCTGTGTGCTACACACACTAAGTGTGCCTTGTTCTTCGACACCGGGAGAGGTTTGCGTGTGGCAGCAGTTGGTCAAGCAATACTTTATCATTTATCTGTAAAGGAAACCGATGGTCAAGACCTTCACTGTATGCTTAGATGAAAAAACCCAACCTTCAGTGGCTTTTTCAGTTGGGAATTTGGAACAAAGTTTTCTTTAAAAGGATGCTTTTCTCTTTCTTTTAAGCTGATAATTCTTTTGTTCCCTCTGTGTTCCAAGAATTGAGCGAGTACTCGGGGTACAAAGATGAATATGACTGAGCTACTGTCCTTGAGAGATTCTCAATATAGCCACGGAGGGAAAACATATTAACAGATCACCAGAATTCAACTCAGGAAGGGCCGAGCAGGTGCCATGAACAGAGCTCTGCAGGAACATAGACGAGGGAGACCATGAAGAGGAGCAGGCATTTCACCTCCTTCTTCAAAGACAATTACAAGTTTGCCAGTTAAAGAGAGAGGAAGTGCTCCTAACAGAGGGGATGGCAAAAGAGGCTGAAGAGGTGACCCCATGACTGTGTGGCTGTGTTTAGCAGGTCCCGAGCAGAGCTGTTCTATCAGGTGAAACTGAGGAAAGATGGGGTGGGGAAGGCATCTGCATTATTCTGAGATGTTTAGCACTTGGAATATGCGTTAAGATTTAGCCCAGAGACCCAGGAAGCCAAGAGGAGGACTTTCAGGGCCCTTGGTAACATGAAGAACTATGTTTCTCCAGCCGGGAGGGCTGCACTTGCCTGTCCAGCTCTGGTTCTGACTCAGCCTTGGCTTTCTTTTGCACGTGATTGTCACAGAACTCTCCTGGTGCTGGTCTCGGCTGGCCAGGCTGTGAGTCTTGGAAGTGTCCTTGGCCTCTCCTCATAACTGAAAGCACAAGTGGGAAGAATCGCTTTTGTATCTCATGTGGCCCTTGAGAAGCCAGTGGGAAATTTACCATGGGTTTGTGTGGCTGCAGGTTTGTAGAGAGAGGGAGCGAGTTCTGTGGTCTTATCCATAGTATGAGCCCTGCCACTCACACTGAACGACTTTGGACAAGTTGTTCTCATCAGCCTCCAAATTTCTCCTCTATAAAATGAGATAGCTGGGATGTATGGATTCCAAGGAGCCTCGTGCGAATCTGCCTTACCTCTTTAGTCGGAAGAAATCAGAGTGGAAGAGACTAACTAGGAAGTGTTTCCTCTTAATACAAGGGCCCTGGAATCTGTGGCTGAGAGAAAAAGAGGTCACCAGGTGGCCCAGTGAGGATCCTCATTCCTCTCCCTCCCCCTGGAACAATGGCAGGGATGGGAATCAGAATCCAGCTGCTGGGCTGAGTAGATCTTGGGCTTGGACATTTGGAGAACTCAGCTAGGAAGAGGCTTCACTAGGAACCCCAGTGCAGAAGGAATGTGGGTAGAGGAAGAAGCTCCTGCAAGAGGTAGCCAAGGGACTTAACTTCAAAAATGCTAACAGGGGTGCCCACCCAGCCTTGGGCCAGCGAGCAGAAATTTTAACTCTTGTTTCCCAAGCTTCTCTGGCTTCCGTGAAGTAGGGTAGTCAAGGAAGGAGGTGGCATCATGGCTCCCTTCCCCTGTAGTGTGACAGAGCACAGATTGCTATCTCCACGCCCAACTCAGTGATGCTTTGGGGGGCAACTAACAGCTTTTCAAAAGCCATCGGCTCAGCTCCTACTGGCCAGGATTCCATGATGGCTCCCACAGAGCTAGGCAAGGAGGCTATGGGCTGGCTTTGGGGGACAGTGTCTGTACCCTCCCTAGACCATAACCCCCTGTTCCTGGGACATTGTGGGGGTAAGAACTTGTGTTCCCTCACCTGGAACTCTTTCTGCACCCAGCAGGGCCTGTTCTGTGAGGCAGCTTACCCACACCCCACTCTCGGTCCTCCTTCATGTAGCAGCCCTGAGGCCCAGAGTCTGAGCCAACTTGTCCAGGTCCGGTCCAAGCCACTGCAGGTGAGAGCAAAGAAAGGTTTGCAGGGCCATGACTCCAGGCCCACAGCTGAGGGACTCCTTGGTTGGATGTGGAGCGCCTGGCATGGCAGCCAGATAGAGCAGGGCATATCCTGCCTAGGACCCGGGAGACCACCCTACCTGACCCAGTGGCAAGTTTTCAGTCCCCATCAGGAAGCTCGGAGCTCTGTGGATGAGAGGCTGCTGAGAACAGGACATCTCATCAGGAGGACTAAGCAGCACCCTCCTGGAGAGCAGGCCCTCCCAGGTCCAGGGCTGGGGTCACAAGCAACCAGGGCTCCGAGTTCACATGGTGAGTGGTGATCACCCTGGAAGCAGGTCCAGCTGCTGCTGCAGACTCCAGCCTCCTCTGGCTCTGAGGGTGACCTCAGCACCAGCTGCACCATGCTCCGTTTCATCTTCACACCTTGCGCCCCTTTTATGGTCCCCCCACTGAAAAGACTTTCGCCAGCCCCTCCCTCAGCTGCAGACCTTAGCAGAACTTAACTCCCAGATCCTCTTCCTTTAGTCTGGCCATCTGCCTTCACCACTTACCTATTAAAATATAGCCATTTAATGAGGACAATAGCACCAGCTGAATGCCAGCCACCATGTTAGACACTTCCTGGGATACAGAGGCATATGTAGCTGTCCCAATGTGGGATATTTCCTTCTTCCCAAGGAAATATCTGGTTCCTGTGTCTCACAACTGCAGCAGGGTCAGATCCCTGGTCCCTTAGAGAGTCTCACATGAATGGTGCTCTGGCGAGGGACAGACTCACTGTGCAGGTCTCGTGTGTGTGGGTGGCAGCCGTGATGCAGAGAGGAGAATGAGTATGTGGCTCTCAGATCAGGCAAATTCAAGTCTGGGCTCCACTGTCAATAAGCTGTGTTCCTCAGGCAAGTTACAGAACCTCTCTGAGCTTCCCAGCATATAATACCGATGGAGTTCCCCTAATCCAATAATCCAAAATCCTAAATCCTCCAGAATCCTTGAGCATTGACTTAAGGCTACAGGTAGAATGTTCCATACCATACCATGAGACTTTGCAACATAAACAAAGTTACTTACGTTATTGTATAAAATGATCTTCAGGTTATGTAGATAAGTAGTATATGAACATAAATGAATTTCATGCTTAAACGAGCATCCCTTGCCCAAGACAGATAGGTGGATGAATGCATGGATGGATGGACAGACAGACAAAAAATTCCAACGAAATTTGAAAAAAATCCAAAGTCTAAAATAGTTTCACTTCCAAACGTATCCGATAAAGGATATTTAACCTATAATGGTATTGAATTTTAGAATGAGTTGATAAATTAAATGAAAAATGCAAAGAGATATTTTTAGTGAGGCACATAAAGGGTCACCACATACATGCAATTATTGCTGTCACCATCATTAATATAATTACTCTAGGCTTGCTCCGTATGTTCATTAAGGGCAGGTGCTACATCCTTGTGGTGCCTGACACGTAAGCATTTGGCAAAGATGTGTCGAATGACTGCTCTGAACAGCGAGCGGGTGTAAATCCTCCCTTTTGAGAAAAGAAGACTGGGGACTGAGTTAGAGCCAAAGACACTGAGCTTTTCAATGTGACAGTGGTTAAAGCATGTTCTGTGGGAGCTGCATGCAGAGGGGCCTCTCACCTGCCCACGCTTCCACAGCCACAAGAAACATCGGAAAATGGGGTGTTTGTGAGTACCCTGCTGCATTCCTGCACTTCTTTACAAAAAACTTCCAGAAAGAAATTTTCTAAGGTCTTGGGTCTGCCTTCACCCTGCACAGAGGTGAGGTACAGCCCCCGACTTGGAGGGTCTGACCCCACTGCCAGCCTCAGGTACCCACTGGGAGACCCTAGCACCTGCCACCTTCCATCCTTGAGCAGCACACCCAGGCCAATGGAGCAGGGGCCAGAATGGGGCTTCTTCCCCAGGGCAGATATCTGCATGTTCAGAAACAGCTGGTTAGCTTTTTTCCCATGATGTCCCAGATGTTTGTAATTGTGCAGTCACAGCTAGAATAAAACTCCAGCCAAGCCCTCGCCTGGTCTGGGTCACCCTGTGTGCAGAGATAAAAGAAGGGACCGGATCCAGGACTCTTGCCGAGGGGACCAGGCTTACATCAGCAGGTCAAAGTCAAGAGTGAGCTGGCGGTGATAAACATGACTCGTTTCCGGGGCAGGCTGTGAGGTCTGATCCTGGAGGAATGGCGTGCTGGGGCACTGCGATGGAAGGCTCAGGCAGCAGTCCTGAATCCATCCACAGAGGAGAGCTTGGAAGACAGGGAGGGTCGCCTTGCGCGGGGAGCGGGGCGGCGCTGGTTGTCTGTTCACCAGGGCCCTTCTCACCCATCACCCCTCTGCTGACCGTGGGCACAGAGATGAAGGGGACAGCTCCTGTCCTTTAGGCTATGCCGTAATCTCCCATAGATGAGCAGCGTGGTAGGCTGTAGAGTTCCATATATCCATGTTTGTTGGCATCGTGGACAAAGTGATCAGATGTGAGCTTGCTTGGTGGAGCCCGGTAAGATTTCCATGCAGATGGAGACAATGGAGGCTATGCCCCCTGCCACTGGGTCCTTAGAGAGGTAAATGGCACACATACATGTGGCCAGCAAGGAGCCAAGGGCAGGCTAGAGGCCAGTGTGGGACGTGATTGGGGGGCGCTTCTCCCCAAGGAAGGAGGTGGCGCTTTTCTGGCTTTCTGTTTTTCCCATATTCAACTTGTACTACCTGCTGTCGAGCCGGTGTTGACAGGCATGAGGAAGGGCGAGGTTGGCAGTGTGTCCTGGGCACTGATGGATGGACCTGCATCCTCACCACACTGCAATTATCGGCACCCGCCCATGCAGATGGAGCTCTGCCATGCTGCATGCCACATCTGGAGTCACCTCAGTCACACAGCCAGTGCCTCTTCCTATTACGGTGTATTGACAGTAGGAAATACAGGGGTGGAGAAAGAGCAAGAAAGAAATCATTTCAGGGGCAGGAGCCACAGGTAGAAAGGCAGGGATGCTGATCACCAGCCAGGGATCTGCCCCTCCCCTACCATGTCTCTTTTCCGCCCTGGTTTCCTTCCACAGAGCCTGGGGGAAGGTCATAGATGAGGTTGGAGAGGCCCTGGCAGTCTAAATGGGGATTTTGTGTGTGATCATGAGCTTTCAGTAGGGGGAAACCATGGTCAGATTTGTACCACTCGGACCGTCGTGATACGCCATAACTTGTGGCAAAACAAATAGTATCAACAAGTTTGAAAAGGATGATGGGGAACCAGAGGAGGAGGGGAGAGAGGGAAAGACGGGAAAGGGATTTAAAAAATCAAGCTGCAATATGTACATGTAATCACTCCCCAAGATGATTGTAAACTGCATGGATTATAAACATGTATTAATAAGATAAAATAGAATGGAAAAAAAAAAAAGAAAAGAGAACCACCCTCAGAGGGCTGGCTCAGGGCAGCCAGGATGAGGAGGCAGAGTCCAGGTGCTCACTGAGGAGTATGTTAGGGGCTGAGCCCCTGAGGATGCGTGAACTTGTGAGCTACCTTGGGGAAGCTTTCAGGACGGTTCCCAGTTCTCCTGCGGGGTGAGTGGCGGTGTCTGCCGATGAGATGGAGAAACCAGGGGCAGTAGGTTGGGAAGGAGAGTTGGAGCCTCTCCTTGGGCATGTGGGGGGAACATCCAGGGAGCTCTAGAAGAGTGGGTGTTAAGACAGGGGGAGGGGGAACTCCGCACTAGAGGTGGATGTTGGGGATTGCTCTGTCCCGGGGCAAGTGTGCGGTGTGGGGCTCGAGCCTGCTGAGCAGGCAGCCCGTGGGGCCATGGCTTTAGGGGCAGGTGGAGGAAGAGAAAGGATAGTGGGAGTCAGAGGTCAGAACTCTTCTCACTCTGTCACTGTGAATGTTCCAAACTGCAGCGTCAAGAACGAAGATCCTCTGCTTTGCCTCCTGCCTCAGTTCACAGGCAGAGCAACACTTTGGGGGGGGGGGGGTAATCCATTCTGTCATTCTGTAGAGGGGCCCCCCTTTTCCACAGGCTGTTGCATTTATACCAGCTGAACAACTATTATGCCATGGAGACCATATTTTCAGCTGTAGGAAAATGCAAACCAATTTTGTCTGTCAACCATCATGACCAAACTTTAACCATTAAACCTCTACTCACTTCTAGACATCTTAGAAGAGGTCAGTGTGATAGAATAAATGATCGGGGGACACTCTGTGTGTTAATCTCGATCTTTAGTATCGCAGGACTTGAGTCTTCCAGGCAAAAACAGATGAATATCAGGGAGGATCTTTGCTTTTAAGTTGGTGGTAAATTTTCATCCCAATACCAATTTTTGGAGCTTAAAATAAAAAGATCAGTAATGTTTTCTACCTTTAGGGTGAATCAAATGACACAGGTCAGCCACCTACCGGGTTGTATATGAGTATCATAAGATGGAGCAGAGCTTCATAGGGATTCACAGACGGTTCGAGTTTAAAATGTCTAAATAAGCTACTGAGGAATTCATGGAGGGAAGTAGGAGCCGAAAGACCGAGTATCGCCCCCTGCCCCCACCATCCTCAGTCTCATCTGTAGAGATGATAATACACTGACATCGCTGGTCGTCATTAAAGTTAAATGTGAATAGAAATTGACTTGTGACATGGGTTGTGCTCGGGCTATTTGTCTCCCAGTGTTAGCAGGCCACTTCTGGTGCTGCGGGCATTTCTACAAATTTGAGACTTTCAGAACTTCCAGGGCCCACGAAGCTTTCATGTACCCTCTCCACTTTCCTACTGTCAGAAGGATAAATGATTGACTGTTGGAACACCAGCAACCCAGAGAGAGATTATACCGTGGCCCAGGGCTATACTTTCCATTTTTATTAAAATTCTTATTAACTTATGGCCCAAGAGCTTCCAAGCCAGGCTCAGCCTCCTGGAGGCCCCTTGGCTTCAGAACTGGAACAGCTTCTGCATAGAGTTCTGGCACCAGGTGGTGCAGATACCATGAAGACAGTGGCCACATGGTGCAGCTCTGAAATAACGAGGGTCTTCTCTGTCTCCAGCACCCCCTGCCCCACCCAGTATGTAGCATTTGGGCTCTACAACGACAAGCCATCCCCTGTATCTAAGACTCTTGTGCCTTTGAAACTCCACATACTGCTCAGGAAAGTACCTACCAAGCCTTTCCAGCTCAGGATGCTGAGCATGTTGGCTTCTCTTCTGAGGATGGGAAGCCAGTTTGGTGAGAAGGACCCCCAGGCAAGGGTGAGGGTCTGGAGGGAAAGCTCACCATTGCAGGGGGAGAGGGGACAAAGAGCAACAAGGAGGAGGGACCAAGAGCACTGGTCATGGCTCAGAGCACATCGTTGTGTCTGAGGTCCTGGAATCACAGTGTCTTCTGCTCGTCTGATGAACACGAGCTCTCCATCAGTGGTGGGTTTTGGGCCACGGTCAGGTAAACCTGCACCTGTGTTCTTCCCCCATGGGCTTCCAGGTGATTTCTAATCCTTCAGTTGGTGTTTGTTGAAGGGCCCTCCCTGAATTTCCCACATTTATCATTCCATTAGTAGGCAGTCTTCAGCTGAATGTTATCACCTTGGTAATCTGCTAAACTATAGAGCACCTGAAGATAGCAGCTCTGGGGCCTGCTGAGTCCAGGCAGTTTCTTGGCTGACATGAAATGAACCTGGAGACTCTGTGGCTTGAGTTCAGATTCATGTGGAGACCCAGAGTTAAGACTGAGAAGTTGGGGGGGGCACTGTTTATAGGAACTCACCTTGGATTTCTAGCACTGTGGACAGATTTGGTGGCCATAGATTAATTAGTAATTAAGCTCTTAAAACCACGCATAAATGAAAACTTGGGTCTGAAATCTCAGTTTGACATTTGCTCATTATTTCGTGCCTTCTTTCAGTGAAGGCGCTATCCCATTAGAGCCTTATTCTCCGCGATTTCACACTATTTGAGGAAATGTTATTTTTACCTTTTTTTCTCATTTATTAATTCTACAAAGATCCATGGAGCTGCCACACAACACATCCCTGGCACTGTGGTGAGTGAGCCATGCTGGTGGAGGATTCGAGAAAGGACAGACTCTCAGAACAAGCTTGGTACTTGATACTGATAGGTGGTGGTCACACTCGAGGGTTCTAATTCCAACCAGAGCACAGGAGGAGAACGTTTCAATCGCTGCATCTATAGAAAGGAGTCTGATCCTCCAGGCCACCCTTGCAGCAAGTGTTGGAACCCAGACTGGAATCTAGATCTTCAAGTCCTAAGCCACGTTCTGTCCACCACTCTGCCTGCCTGGATCATGCAGTCTTCCCAGATATAAGACTTAAACACATGATAAAGACAGCACACAGATTCTGTGATTAAACAGCCAGTCTATACAGATGTCACCAGATTCCAAAAAAGGACAAATCACAAATCGTGTCAACCAAAAAATGATGTAGCAGATGGGGCTTGATGGGTTGGTTAGCTGAAGAGAGAGTCGATGAGAACAGTACCTGAGGAGCAATGGGGCAGAAAGGATCTCAGAACCAGCAGGCTGCAGTCAGGGACAGCAGGAAGACGAGGTTGGAGGTGGATAGCAGGGACCAGAGATAGACAGAATAAGGAAGGGGGACATATAATAGACAGAGAATCAGACTTTGCTGCAACAATTGTTTTTTCTCAATGAAATGTAACAGAGAAATGAAACATCCCCCTACTATATATATATATATATATATTTTTTTTTTTTTTTTTTTTTTTTTTGGTACCGGGGATTGAACTCGGGTCCTTGCACTTGCACAGCAGGCGGCGAAACCACTGAGCTAAATCCCCGGCCCATCCCCCTACTATATTTAAATTGGGATGAATCATCTCTCCCCATCCCCAGTATTTTTTTCATCAAAGAAATTATCAATAACATTATGTACATTAGTTAGGGTACACTATTTAAAGTGTGCTAGAATCCTCAAAAGCTAGTAGCTTAGACAAGATGGAAGTGGATGTATCCTTCACATGAAAGTCTGAGCTAGTATGGCACTTGTGCTACATCAGGCTGGCCTGGCAGGTTCCTTCTGTCATTCCCGGGGTTTTCCCCACACTGCATGGCCAATTCCATATGCCAGCAAATGGCCTAAGGAAAGAGGCAAGTAGATTGAGGGGATTTTCTAAGACATGGGACTTTCAATGTGAAAACCAGGAAAGTCCCTGACAAACTGAGAGTTTGAGAGAAGATTGTCACCCTAGCTCTAGAGTTGCACTTGAGTTACACACCTCACTCACCTTTACATCTTGTGTGCTAGAATTTAGTCACATAGTCACACCTAGCTGCGAGAGATGCTAGGAAATGTAGCATTATTTCATGCAGAAATTATTACAGGTGACCATGCCCCAGCTAAAGTCTTTGTTCCTGGCTTATGACCATAGTCCTAACCAGCTGTCTCTTGCAATAACACAGAGATATTTTTGGTGGTAGAAGAAAATAGTTTTCAGCAAAGTCACAAGCATGTGGACCATTGGTGCTGAACCAGGAATCATAGCTCTGCAGGTTCAGGCTGTGGGATCTGTGTATTTCCTACTACATTAGCTGCAACTTCACTCTTTTCCCAATTCAGGAGCCATACCTGAGAGTGGTCTTTTGTAAAAATAAACATGAGCCCTGCTAGGTTATTTTTAAACTAATCCACCATGGATATTTCTTATGACACTCCCACAATTAATTGTGACATACCGTTATGGGAAGACATGGAATCTCAGGTGATTTGTAGTGGGTTGCCAGGATGGTGAGTTCAAGGGTTAGGAAATGATCTGACTAAAAAATACCTGAGAAACATTCATCAGGAGGTTAGGGTGTCTCTCTTCTTCCTCCCTAAATACCCAAAAGAGGAGTGGACAAATCCGCGGATCTGAAGCTGTATGTTTCAATATTATCAGGGAGAAGTAACCCTCGGCTCCAAGAAGACTGTGCTATGGCAGACTTGAGGATCTGCTTCAACTTGGCCTCTAGAGAGCTGACTGAACTTGGGGTTTGCTCTTGAGGCCCCCAAAAGCCACACCCCCACCTCCCTGCCCCTCCTCACTAACAGTAATATATCTAATGAAATGCAGAGTTTCAAAGGCCAGGCCTCATTGCTACCCCTAGGGTATAGCGAGATGTCAGGGTAGAACAAGACTTCCTGCTACAGAGCTGCCCTGGACATAGCCTCCTCCTTCCAGCCTGGCAGGGACCCAGGGGAGCCTGGACCATGTCGGCCCAGAAGGGTGACCTCACCTCTCTGGTAGGTGCTCCCCCTACCCCCTGAAGCATCCTACTCCACTCCCACGGAGTGTTCAGTTCTCCTAGAACTGGGGGAAGGGATGCCTAATGTCTTCTTTGCAGGATTCCTGGAAATCCTTCAGTGATCTCAGTAAATGAGTAACTCCTTGGATATTATGTGATGAAAGTAAACGAGTTACCCTGAGACCATAATGAATGCAAATGGATTCCGCACCTTTCCACAGGTGAGAAAGAAACTAGAGGAGCTGGTGCTGTCGGAACATGAGAGAGAATCCAAATCAACGGGAATCTGGAAGGAAAGAGGGAAGGAAAATGTAAAGCGGTGGTCCTTGGAGAAGCTATTAACCAAGATACGGCTTTTATCATTTTCTTCCTGAGGTTATGATAAAATATCCTGGCTGTTCCCACCTGGTGCTCTTGGGAGCTGTCTCTCTGAGGGCCACATCCAGGGCTCTGGGCTCACAGTTGCCACCTCTTCCATGGCTGGCTCCTCTAATCCCAATTCCTTTCCCTTCTCCTCCCTCCTTTTTCCTTCAGGAGGTCTATTCACTTTGTTCTCTCTCTCTGCCACTCCTGGCACTGCCTGTCCCACACCCTAGCGACCCTCCACTATGAAACACTCAACATAATCACCACTAGTTTTCTCTACAATGTCTATAAATCTTTTTTATTTCATCCAGCATTAATTGAGCAGCTGATACATGCCAGCCATGGTATGAGGGGTAGCAAATGAGAATGAGAGGGAAAACCTGGCAGTTTTATAAAAACAGAGAACAGGCAGGCATAGTGGTATAATCCCATCATCCTGGGAGGCTGATTTAGAAGGATCACAAGTTCAAGCCCAGCCTGGGCAACTAAGCAATTTAGCAAGAACCTGTCTCAAAATAAAAAATAAAAATAAGAGGCTGGGATGTAGCTCAGTGCCAAAGCCCTGGGTTCAGTCCCCAGCAACACAAGACAAAAAGAAGCAAACAAAAACCATAGAAAGCAGCAGCCCTATCTGTTGTCTGGTTGTCTGAGTGCTGTAAAGGAATTTTCCGGGATGCTGGGGGGTGACCTCGCCTCTCTGGTAAGGACACCCTTTAGGTTTGCCCTTTAAGTATGTTATGGCTAACACATATTCTCAGGCTGTTTTCTGGAAACCTAACTGCCTTTCATAACTGCATTTCCAAGTAACAGAACAAAACAGGTTCATTGTGGATTTGATATGCACCAGACATGTTCTCACCAACCTTCCTCTCTTCAGAATTCCCATTTTCCCCAGCACTCCACCTCTACATGTTGACTCATCGCTTGAAGTCATTTCTGTTAAACCTGTACTGAGTGAACGCGTCACTTTCGTAAGTGATGCATATGTATTTTAGCAGAGACTTCTGATAGACTAATGTCTTAAGCCTGGATAACAACCAAAAGGAACTGTGTCCACACCTGCAGGGGAGAAAAGTCTCAGATAGGTATTAATGCAAGTTCGTTCGTAATAGAGACACCTGGGAAGGGGGGTTGGGACACTTGGAAATCATACACCTCGGTCAGTACATGTAGATGCGGCATTAATACTGTTTTCCGATTGGGCTTAATGTTTCAGTCCTGCAGAGCCCTGACTGACATTATACGTACATCTGGCGGGGGGGGGGGGTCTTCTGTCCACCCAATTAGATGCCTCTAATTCCAAAATGTAATGGAAGGTTATGGAGTTTTTGATCTGAGACTGTATACCTTTTCTTCTCTGTGGTTGCCTTAAAGCTTGAGAATGAAAGCTAAGGGCAATAAATATCTTAAGCTTGAAATTTGAGGGGAAGGGGGAAACAAAGACTATGTCTTTAAAAAAGAGAGAGAGAGCAAGCAGGTAGAATAATGTCCCCAGGCCAAGAAAGCACCCGTCATTTTCAGATAAATTATAGCCTCTTCCTCCTCCATCGGAAAAAAAAATCATACTCAGACTTAACTGTCCCTTTGGCACTTTTGTCAAATGAGTTTTAGTAGCAGGAGCTGCTAAAAATATAAGCCAATTTCTTTCTTCATTTAAATCAAGTTCTTAAAAAAAGCATAGGGCTTAGAACTGGTGCAGGGCTGAGCACCAACACAGCCTGGGCCATCTCAGTCCTGGAATGGTCCTCAGCAACAACCTGGAGTCCTCTCAGAGGGGAGGAAAGTGAGCAGCACGGCTGGAAATTTACCCCGGAAAGCAGGCCTTGTTTTCAGCCCTGGGACCCAAGTTCCAAAGATGCCCTTGGGTAAGAAGTAGCCTGGTCCAATGTGGGAAGCATTCTCCAGGGTCACTTCTCATTTGCCTATTCATTCATCCTATCTTCCTTCTTTATTTTTTTCTTTCTTTCCAAAAGCAGTATTTCACAGTCCTCGTGCATATGCCAAAACCTGAACTAGGGTAGGATTTATAGCTATAAACGAGACATAGCCCCTACTCTTGGGTATAGGGAATCATTCCATTTCATCCAAGTTCCCACTGGGTGATTTTATGGTATTTGGAGAATGATTGGACCCCTGGTCCTCCCTGTAAACTGAGAAATAGTGAAGGCTGGCATTGTGCTCAGAGTTGGCTGCCTTAGAATAAAAGTCTAAAAGCCCTTTGAAGCGCAGATGGGTTTATTTATAAGGTGAATCATCAGTAATGTGATAGTGGGGACTCCTCGCGTCAAGTGTGTGTTGGGGGGGGGGATTGTTTGTTCTATCCAAGGATTAGAGAAGTTACATCTAAACTGCACTCATAGAACAAACTTAGCTTCCAATTCTAGAAGTGGAAAAGCTCTCCAAAATTACTGTATTTTTTATAGATGAGGAAGTTTGAGAAGTGTTACCCGGGTACTGTCTGTCAGTCTTTCACCCTGGCCACACTGTGTGCTTGGGTGCCCCACATGCTGCTCCGGAGTGGACACAGGCTACAGGTGGCCTTCCTGCTGCCGCCTGGGGGCCAGGCTAGGGTCCACTGCCCATCACACTCCGGCTCTGGGCCTGGAGACTTGTAAACGAGACCAGCTTGCGCCAAACTCTTTATGGGACCTCAGTGATTCAAAAACCTCCTCCTAAATGAGACTCTGAGAGTTTCAGCATAGTTCGGCTCTGGTCTCCAGGGAATGGTGAACATTGTTCTTAATGTCACCCTGACTTCCGGAGAACTGCTACAGCTTTTTGCAGCTTGGTCTGTCCCACACATGGCTTTCCTATGTGTTGTTCACGTTGGCACTTCCTGTGAATTGGTGTGATATGAATAGAAGTGTTTAGCCTGAGTTTCAGGGTACAGTTCCAAAAGCAGTGATGGGATGTACCAAGCCACCCCCATGGTACTGTCTTCCAGTTCTGCTTCATGACAGTGGCACAGGAGGGATGTCAGCTGTTTAAAAGTAACACGAACCCTGTAAACTTTGTCTTCTAAATTCAGTGTTCCCATCACCTGACCTAATGACCAAGCATCAGCACAAGGGAACTCTGGAAGTTCCTGGCTGCATAGTCTTCCTTTAGCCCATTTAGACCATCTTTATTTATGATAGTTTATATTCCACTACTAAGGCCACTGCTGTGACCTTCTCCAAAGGCCTAAGGTTATATTGTCCTTCACCAACTGCTGTGCCATCCCTTAGCAGAGTTGCAGTTTATTTTGCATGGTCTTTTGAATAAGCAAACAGATGTTGACAGCAGATTGCATGGCCCTGAGACTAGGTTTGCTTTCTAGATAATGTTAACCCCTCTGTAGCATTTCCTATGAAATTTTACATAAATTATATCACTTAATCTGCATAGCAACAGTAGTATGAGTGAGGTATTATCACTAGCCCCATTTTACAGAGGGGGAAACAGAGGCAAAGGGAAGGTATGCAAATTGTCCAAGGTCACACAGCCATTAAATGGCAGAAGCTGGGATTTGAATCCGGCCGGTATGGTTCAAGGACCACAACACAGGACCACCAGCGCACTAAGTTTGGGAAGGTGGATTTTATTATTGAATGCAATGTCCCAGTTGCTGGCACCTCAGGATTCTTTTACAAGGGAAGATGTCTGTGAAAAGGGCCAGTTGACCTCTGTCAGCAGGGCTGTATTTATAGCTCACAGGGACAATTGTGTCTCCTCATTTGAACCCCCAAATCACATCCAAGAACACAGTTTGTCTTGACTTCAGAGATTAGGGCTGCTCTCTACACAAGACCCAGGGGAACAGCGACTGTTTTAACTTCCAGAAGCTTTGTGGGGTCAAAAATATTTTTAAGTCCTAGACCTCTTCCTCTTCTACTAAGACCCCCCACTCCCCACTTATGCCACTGCATAATGCAAGCTCCCTCTGATCTGGTCCATGCATCTCCCTGAACCTAAATTAGGCAGCCAGTCTGACCTGTGTATGTAAGCAGTCGACACACTTGAGTATTAGAAATAACACTCCATGGCTTACTTATGGATCCTGCTTTAACTCCCTATAAGTGAACTCTGTTTTCCCAATAAATTCAAGGCCATAAACTCTGTCTCCGTCTTTAGCATTTCTTACAAAGGGCTGATTAATATGCTGACCATCCCCAAGCTGCATTTAATAAATATATAGGGACTGGACCTAGAGGAGCAGTAGTATTTTAGGCAAAGTCACTCTTTTGGCCCAAGTCATGGTATTGATTTTTTTGGTCAGTGTCTGCTGTGTTATTATTGTTGTTTAGTTTGTTTTTTGCCTTTTCCTTACTCTAGTGCCTGTGTAAAAATATTCCTAGTTGTCTACTAAAGTGAGCTAAACTTTCTTACTTCCAGAGAAAGGACATTTCTTACACAAATGTGGAACTTCAGGTCTTGCTGAGTGCTATGAAAATGGACAATAAAGCACAATGAGAAAAAACAGGAGAATTACCTTATGTTGCATTTAGATTCCAACAAGGGCTCTGTTGCAGTCGATCCACACATTACAATCACCTTGGCTCCTTTCACGCTGATGCCTGGCCCCTCCCCAAGAGATCTGTAGAGTTTGTCTGGGCTAGGGTTTGGGCATCAGCTTTTCTAAAGACACCTAAGGCACATGAGGGGTAAAATAAACAAACAGAGCACTGATGCTGGGTGGTTCGGGGAGAGGGTGGGGAAGGGTGTTGATTGTGAGCACAGGCTGGGGTGTAGACCTGGGTGGTTTGTGCCCAAATGCTGATTCATGAGCTCAGCACTCAGTGGCTTGGGAGTTTGCCCTCTTCCAGGGTGGACCTCGAAGATCCCTGGTTGCAGTGCAATTCTGTAATTCTACCCACCTGTCATATGAAAGAACTGGATCTTAATGGACCTACTTGCCTTGAACTTGAGCTCCACCATGGAATGTTTCTGCTGAACTTAAATCTCGGATACTTGGACTCTCTGTTCCCCAGTTCACCTTCAACCGGGTTCTGATGAAGTAGAAATCTTGGCAAGAGATCCAACTCTCTGGGTAAGGCTGTCTCATTTGCAACACAAGGGAATTAGGAGATTGCCATTATTCTTTTAAACAATGGTATTCTAGCAAGTGCAGTCTTGGAAATGAATGTGAAAATAAATTCTAGTTTCATCTTTGATAAAATAAGACTTCGATTTGTGATTTCTAAGACTGTGGTCAGCCAGAAGTGCTATGATTCTACCAGTAACAATAGCAATTTAGAAGTCCTTGTTATGTAGCAGGCACTGTTCTAAGAGATTGACAGTATCTCATTTAGTCCTAACCATAAAACAGTGAAATAAATTACTATCACCCCCGTCTTGCAGATGAGGACACTGAGCCACAGAGGAGGAATGACTTGCTAGGCTCTCAGGGAAGGAGGGGGCAGCTGTGTCATGACCCAGCCCGTCTCAGCCACACCACCGCTCCCACTCACGATACTCTACCATCACTCCCCATTTCACTGTGTCGAGCCTCAGTTTCCCCAAAAATAAAATCAAGTTTTGGTCTAAATGGTCTCTAAATGTGTTTCAGCTGTAAAATGCAGTGTCTCTGTGGACACGGCCATGCATTCCTTCATTTATTTATGTCTCCATTTATTCGGCAAACCTTGATTAACTTCTTCCCATAGGTCTTTGGAGACCAGCTGCCCCAACCACCCAGCAGCCCTGTGACCTTGCTAAAGTCACCTGAACTCTTTGGCCTTGCTGACCTCATTCCTTCACAAGGGGCTGATAAGAGTGGCTCTTGCAGGGTTGTTTCGAGGATAAAGTGGTGAGGTACACATTGCATAAAGTGGCACCCTGCCCCTAGCGCAGTGCCTGCCAAGTAGTAGGCACTCAATAAATGTTTGTGCCTGATCATCAGGCCCACACTGGTTGCTAGGGCTGCAGGGATGAGTAACTCACGGTCCTTGGCGCCAAGGAGATCGCCACCTAGGCAGGGAGGAGAGGTGGATGAGAATTATTGGAAGATGATTTGGACAGAGCGAGTTCCAAGCCTTTGGGGAATGCAGAGGAGGGAGTGTTTATTTCAGGGGTGTAGATGAAAGTGGTGACCTACCTGTCACAGTCTTGTGGAAACCTTTGGACCTCTTTGTGTGGAGAGAGAAATAAAACTCTCTTCACGCAAACCTTCAAGATAGCCAAAGGCTTTGGGGACTACAAGCACCAGGACATGAGCTGCACATAGAGTGGACCCAACATGGACTCCTTGGTGCCAACAGCCAAACAGGCCCAAGACGGGCCCAGAAGGGGCAGGCAGGCAGCAGGGAGAGAAAGATCCTGCCATGAAGGGGTGGGCTGTGGCCAGCAAGCCCAAAGGCACTGAAGTGGGTAGAGCCCTTATCCACCCAGCTGGCCCTGTTAACAGTAGGGCGGAGCCAATCTGCCTGAGGTCCTGGGCCTTGCAGCTGGGACAGGTAATGGGTGACACCTGGCAGAAGAGCATCTGGCACAGGGGCAGCCTCAGCTCCAGGTGGTGCTGCTTTCCAGACAACCTGCAGCCATGGGGCTACAGAGCTGGGTGGGGTGGGGATCAGTGATCCAGCACTTCTTCACAGGTCCTTGGATGCTACCCAGCATCCTGCAGGGCAGAACTGAGGAATCTCCACCTTCACGAGCAGTTCTAATACCGTAGTGTGCAGCTCACCCTGAGAGACACCATGGGAGAGGGAAGCTTAGTTGATCTGTAACCTGGAACCTCCGGATTTACACTTTTCATGGTTTAGGAGAAACCTGTGTTTTTATCCACAAAGTTTCCTGTAAGACCCACAAACTTGCTACCTCCACCCCCCACCCTCAGTCTTCATTCTCAGTATGAAAGCTACAGATCAAGAGGGTAACATTTAGCTTGAAAGTAATTGTTAAAAAATTTACAGGAAAGCGAATGCACCAATTTTGGCCTCCAATCTTACACTCCTTTCACACAATGCTCACCTCCTTGTCCCATGTGTGAGGTAATTAATCAAAGATCCTGCTTCCTTTAAGATTTCCTGGCACTTGGAAAGCTGTGCATGGGGTTCTCTCTTCCCTCCTTTTCAGCCCTGGAAAGCCAGCTCCCTATACTATCCAGTCTTTTGAAACTTCAGGGAACTGGCATAGAGCTTTGATCGGCAGTGTTTATCTATCTCAGGGTTTAAAAAAATAGGCAACTTTCAAAACACATGCTCCAACCTGCGCTGAGCAAGAGAAGCTCTATAAATTCTCTGATCCACCCTCAGGTTGCTGGAAGGTGAAGCCCCACATTCTGACCTACAGTGTCACTTGTCACCTTGTTCCAGACAGCTAGCTTCCCAAAGGCAAGTTGGAAGGGAAGGCTTCAAAGTCCTTTGGCCCAGGGGAGGGCCAGCTGTGAGAGATGTCCAACACTACACACACACACACACACACACACACACACACACACACACACACACACACTTCTCTTGGCCCGAGGGAGGCAGGCTTTGTATGAGATGGCTTCCTTCCAGTTTGCAGTGGGGCATTTGCAGGGCCTGAGTGAGTCTGGATCCCAGACCCCATCTCCCCAGTGGATCTCCCTAAGGGAATCCCTCCTGGCATTTGGATCCAGGGTCCTTACTTGGGACAAAGGAGCAGCCCACCAACTCCACCTACTCGAGGGAATCCTTTTGTGCATGTGCATCTGGGTTTGAGATCACCCCCTGGATGAAAGTCCCAAAACTCAAGGAATCCCCAAAAGGAATTCAGCTGCCCATGCAGCTGGAGATCAGAGGGGAACGGAGGGGCTTGCACAGAGCGCCTCCACTCCATAGGCCAACCCCACCCTCCAAACCAAATGCACCAGCAGCAGCAGTGACGAGGAAGAAATTTCTCCAGGGAAATCTCACAAGCCTGTAAGAAACTTGACCTTATTTGCATCTTCTGATTGAACCACAGATAGGTTTGAGCTCTCTCCCTTCCCTTTCCAAAGATCATCCCAGGAATGAAGAGTGGCAGGAGTACTTGGTGCTTGTGGGAGTAACGTGTCATGATCATGACTGAGTATGGACTTGGGTTCTCTGTCATAATGTTACCAGGCCTTGACTGATCCCATCATGGATGTGTGTCTGAATCCTGTGATTTGAGGATATTCCTTCTTGAGCATCATGGTTTAAAGAAAAGTTCATCAGGGAATCAGAAAACACTCCTGAAGGATTTATTAGTTGACTGGATCTTCGCCCTCATTATGGTGGGGATGGAATTGCTCTCAAGGACCACAGTTCCAGTAACAGCATAAATCAAAGACTGGGCTGTTGCTCGCTTTGCTCAGGAGTCTTATTTTTAATCTCATGCCCCAAAGGGAGGGGAAATTTAGATGTGAAAAAGCAGAGAGTGGAGCCAGGTTGTTTTGATATCACAAGTGCCCTGCTGGAATCTGTCCATAGTGCCTTTAAGGAGGGCCCAGGATGGTAGAGAGCTTGCTCCTCAGTCTGGCCCTTGGCCTTCCTTGTGCTGGACCAGCAGAGCCCATGAGCACAGTTCTGGCCACCTGGCCCAGACAGGGGAGGAAAATATTTCTGTGACAAGGACTTAGTAACTTTCCTGCTGGGGCTGTGCACACAGAAGGGCTCTGAGACATGTACCCAATCATAGGAAAGACAAGCCAAGAGCCATGGAAAATCAGTTCCAGTCATTTCCCTTCTGATGAAAGAAAGCAGGAATATTTATTTTTAATGCAGAAACAAGAAACTACACTGCAAAGTGCATGATTTACCACCTCATTGAGCGCTCAGTTCCTCTTTCTTCTTAGGGCCCCAGAGTCCAAAAAGAAGAACATCCTACCCTTCTAAATGGACAAGGTGGGATCCAAACACATTCCGACTCTGTACTGGGCTTTGCCACTTGAGTATGTGACTTTGAGCAAGACGCCCACCTCCCTGAGCTTCGCTCTCTTCCTGTTAAGTGTGGCTTGAATTCCTAGAGTAGGTGTAAGGAACAAAGGAGGTCATGTATGTAAAAACCCCATTAGATTTCTCCTTCCAGCCTCAGTTCTCATGTGGAAAATTATCAGCAAATCCCATTTAAGGATGGTTTTATTTTCAGCATCTTAACATATTAGAGTCCTTGTCCTTGACGACATTGAGATCCCTCCTTCTTTCTCACTTTGCCTTGTTCCTTGTCCCTTTTGCCCAAAGTATTTCTTCTTGGGCATCTATTTCTTCCTTTTCCGCCTTCTTCATCCTTTTTTACTCACCTGGGCTGGGTGTAGGGGAGGGGTAAGGAAGGATTAACATTAAGGAAGGAGAGACAGACAGACAGACAAGCAGACAGAGACAGAGACATAGACATAGAAGGACAGACACAGAGAGAAAGAGAGACAGAGAGATAGAGACAAGAGGAAAAAGGAAAGAGGACAGAGGGAGGGAGGGAAAGAAGGAAGGAAGGAGGGAAGGAAGGAAGGAAGGAAGGAAGGTATTCATACATTTTAAATTGCCTGCCACTCTGCCTCCCAGAGGCATGAATCACCCCTTTATCCATGTGTCCACTCTGTATATGTTACTCCCCATGCCTGTTACTGGGTTAGTACCTGTCTCAGTTATCAGATCAGTGGCTGTGATATTACACTGTTTATGTTCAAGTATTCCTTATTTTACTTAAGTAAAAAATTTTAAGAGTGCAACAGCAGTGATGCTGGGAATTCAGATATGCAAAGGGAACCCATGAAGAGCTTCCTTTAGATAAACGTTCTCAATAAGGAAAGAAAAAAAATCATATACTGAGAAGGCTAAGATTTTAAGTAATAACAAAATTTTTTTTCCATTCAGTGCTGGGGTTTAAACCCAGGGTCTTGCACATGCTAGGCAAGAACTTTACCCCAGCCCAGAATAAATCTTCTAACCATGAAATTGTGAAGAAGGAAAACTAAATTTGGGCTAGTTTTGCTGTTGCACCTCAGACTACAAGAGTTACAATTACAGAAACTGATAAGTGCTTAGTTTAGTTAGAAAAAAAAACATTACATTTGTACATATGTGTATAGAAAAACACATAGTGTAACAAAGGATTTGGTGCAATCCAAGGTTTCAGGCATCCATTATGTGTCTTGGAATATATCTCCCCCCAGATAAGGCTGGATTGAGGCACTGTATATTTATATTTCAAAATTGCTGAAAGACTAAATTTTAAATATCCTGGCCACAAAGAAATGACAAGTATGTGCAATCGTGGTTAATTTTACGATGTAAACATGTATCCTAACATCACATTGCACCCCATAAATATGCACAGTTATTATTTGCCAATTAGAAAAAAATTTTTAGAAGATCAGAATGGAGAAAGAGTACCAAGGAAAGCATGGCTGATGGTGTGCTGGCAGTTTTGCATGCCTTGGGGAGGATGTAGACTTGACTGCCAGGAGCCAGAAGAAGCAGCAGGCATAAATGGGCGGGCGCCTGTGGTCATATCTGTGGCATGGGCACCCCACTCTGTAGCTGGGAGGGTGAGGGGTCTGCTCATCTTTCCTCTGTGCCTCTCTGTTCACATTCATAAGTTTGGCCCTTAGTGTTGCCAGCTTCTAGACTTCAAAAACAAGCTGCAGGGCTTTCCATGGTCCAGCGAATTGAGATCAAAAGAGGTCTCCTGAGGCCAGGCACTGTTTTAAGGACTCTGCCGAGAGTTTAAACGGACTCATTTTGAAATGTAAGACAAACCATAATCACCAGGCAATGCTCCCTTGTTTTACCAGGGAGAGACATTTATAGGTATTAAAGTAACTCCAGAAGGCCTCTAATACAGTTCCTTAAATGCAATAATAATGCAGAATTATTAGGGGAAACTATTATTATTATTCCAAGTAATAACATAATTCTGTGCCCATGGAGGACATCCAGAGTGCTGAGAGAAGTGTGCATTGGTTAATTAAGCCTCTCCACTTCTTCCCGAGCTGGGCAAAGTATCATTAGACTTGTTTTTATAGAGGAGTAAACTGAAACATCATTGGGTTAGTTGAATTTCTTAAGGTCAAAACGTGGGAAGAGAAACTGGGGTTGATCTTCTCAACCCCTCTCACCTCATGCATCCTGCTTGTGAATGTGGATTCAGAGCTGCCCAGAGCCTCAGCAAAGAGTAAACCTCCAGGGTGGGAGACCTCAGAGCCCTGAGTCCTTCCTTCCCCACTCCAGGGTCACATAGGGAAGAGAGCTGCAGTGCCGGAAGTGATCCCGACAAAGTGCTCCTGGCTCCTGTATGCTCATACCAGCCTTTCTGCACAGAGAGAAGCTGATTCATGGTAATGCCAAAGGCAATCCTTTGGAAGAAAGTCACAGCATGCATGGAAAATGGCAAATGAAGCTAAGCAGGGTGGGGCGTGGGTGGAAGGACAGAGTCACTGTTGCTGGGGCTTCCTGTTCTGTTGCAGTATGATGTCCAGCAGTTCGTGAGCATCTCCTGGTACAGCCCTCCCCCTTGCATTCATCTTCTTCACCTCTGCTGGCTGCCTCCAAAATTCCAGAATTGAAGCTTGAGAAAGACACTTATGGGGCTGCATTGGGCATCTTAGGGAGCTGTGTCCTCCATTCTAGATCATTTGTTTATTTTTCCATTGCATGAAACTCTGACACATTTTAGAAATAGCTCTGGATGCTGGGATACAGTGCAGAATACAGCTTGATTCTTACCATCAGGAAGCTCTAGCCTGAAGGAGAAAATGGAAACTTCCACCCCTTCACCCTATCCGCTTCCGTCTACCTCTGGATCCTCAGCCTATGATCCATGCTCCAGGACAGGAGAGTCACATATAGGACACCGTGGAGAAGGCAGGCTGCCTAAGTCTGCCTGGGGAGTGGAGGAAGGCCTTGGGGAGGAAAGCATGTTATTGTCAGAATTCGAAAGATGAAATTATTGGACTCAGAACCAAGAGAGTCTTTCAGAGAAAAAGGAACAATCTAATGCTGTACAAAGTTTGGGAAACATTTAAAAATGTAGGTCTTCATTGCACAAACTTGTTCCCTTGGATGGGGAGAACTACATTTGGTTTTAATTATTTTCTCAAAAATTTTATAGATTGTACTATAAAGTGTACTATGCCTCTTTATCCAAATAGCTTTATGTTGTTGAAGTTCTCAGACTCTGTGTTCCCCCATAGCATAGAACTCAGTGGTACCAATATTTGCCTAAGAGCCATAAAGGAAAAATCAAAGTTCTATTCCATTGTGAAAACCTAGACTAGTGATGATGAACCTTTTAGAGACAAGTGCCCAAACTAAGACTCAAAACCCACTTATGTATCACAAAGTGCCAACATTGCAATTAAATCTGAATACTGAGGTTGTAGTTTAGAAAAAAACAACTCATAAATGAACATCTTTTGTCTTAAAAGAAATACACAATAACACATATGCCGTAGGTTCACCACCACTGACCTGTACCCAAGGGTCACATCTGCCACCAGCAACCTGAATGATCTTGAATGATTTTTCTCACCTTGATTTTTCTCACATGTGAAATTAAGATGATTATGATACTTCTCAAAATCATTTTAATGATAAAATAAGATGATAAGGTAAAAGTACTTTGTAAACTGTAATGTATTATAAAAACTATTGCTTTTAGATCTGGCTTAATAAATGATTACAATGAAGTTGTAATATTCTAGAGCAGTTTCTATGCCCTCTACCCTGGCCAGTTAGAGTCTCTAAGCTGAGCCACAAGGCATGCTGGGATTTCAATGGCAGGCTAGCTGGAAGATGGGCAGAGGCCACAATGGAATTGGGCTCATTTTGAAAACTGTATTTCGGTCAACAGATTCCAGGTTCCACTTAGTACTGGGATGGAGCTCCTAGCACATGCTTACCTAGATTCTCACTGCCTGAAAGACAAGAAGGAAACACAGATTTGAAATCTTTGCTATTGATAAGTTCCACAGGTCTTTGGTGGGCAGAGTTCACAGTTTACAGGCCTGAGTGCTCTGTGTAGCAGAAAGGGATTCCCTGGAAACTCACCATTTCAGTATTAAAATGATGTACATGCAAAGGAAGCAGCTTTAATGAAGAGCCTGAGGTGGAAAGTGTTTCACTGCCTAAGAGATGGTAAGTGAAATTCAGGTACTTTGGTCTGTGGCTGGTTTTACACTGCTCACCATGGATTAAATGGTCAAACTGGGATATGAGAAATGGAGATCATAAATTCACTTGGCAGAACCAGCCCTACATATGTACACTAGGTAGAAAAGAAAATTGAGATATGGGCCAAATAAATGGCATAAAGATATTGTCAGTTTTCTAGTGAATTAAGATATCTTTTCAGACAATGTTTTTATATTGTTGGTCCAAAATATATTTGACTATTTTACTGTGGTAAATATACAATGAACGAGCAGAGGCAAAGACACAGCACATTAAATACTCATACATAATCCTATTCGCTCCTCAAAACCCATTAAATTTTTTTGTAAGGAGTTTTTTTATGGATGACCTACAAGGGCAAAAGAGAACAGGAGAGAATGTGTTGGCAACAATATTTTGGAAGTTGGAAAGTGGTAGACTAGAGGCCACTGAGTTATCATATGTGAGGATGCTGAATCTCAAGCCAGCAAGGAGGAAAACCTAAAATGTCAGAACCTATTGTCATAAAGGTTCGAGAATTGATGCTGCCAGTTACCTCTGCAAATGGAGTAGCTGGGCTGAAATGAGATAATTGATTAGAGTCCCTTTCGGTAGCAGTTTCATCCCAGAGCTACTCTAGAAAACCATCTCACCACTCCCCTGAACTGCAGAATTACTCTTTGAATGGTATGAAGTGGCATCTGTGGATTCTGGACATCCTGTGGAAATGGTGGGATTAAGAGTGTGTTCATATACTTAGCTGGAGGCTCCCTGCTTTCTTCCCTGGACTTCTCTGTCCAGATGTGTACTTCTGGACAGGAACTAGAATCTTCCCTCTGGCATCTGACCAGTCTAAGAGGACTAAAATCTGAAGACATTGCCAATGGAGCTCCCCAAGGAGGTGGTCCAGTCAGTTATTCCAACAGTGATTGCATCCTCTCCTGTGCTCAGAAACCATACTCAGCTTTTTAATGGCCCATTCTTAAATATGAGCAGATGACTGAGAATTCCAGGTCCATGAAGAAAGCATCAAATATGAATTATAGAGATTGTTTTTAAAGTATCAAAATGAAGGAAATAGAACTCAGAAGACAGGAAAAAATTGGGGGTGACTGAGACTATCCCTGTCTTTAGTAAACACAGGAAGATGGTGGAGATGATTCAATTCATGGAAAAAGAGAAATGTTCTTGTAAAAAGAATACTCAAAAATGATAATGAGTTACAATGAATTAAAATTCTAGAAGTAGAAATGAAAAGTGAGAGAAAGGGCAGGGGACAGAAAGGATAAAAATATTCAGGAGGGGGCCGGGGGTTTAGCTCAGTGGTTGTGGCGCCTGCCTCGCAAGCGCAAGGTCCCGAGTGCGATCCCCGGTACCAGAAAAAAAAATATTCAGGAGCAATTTCAGGAGAATTTCCCTGAGCTGAAGTTTACCACTGAATTTCTGAGATGCCCAGTATAAGGGGTGAAACTAGATCCACACTAGGACACTAATCCATACTAAGGATTATTATGAAACTTCAAAACACCAAAGACAAGAAGCAGAGCCTAGGTTTCCAGAGAGAAAGAACAGGCTTCGTATAAAGGATGACCAGTTAGACTAGTATTCAGACCTCTCAGTGGGAACTTTGACAACCAGGAAGCCATCCAGCACAATTCTCAAAGTTATAAGGGAAAATGATTTTCAGTATTGAATTCTCCATCCAACCCAACTATCAATTGCACACAAGGTTAGAATGAAGACATTTTCAGATTAATGAGGTCACACATCACTCTCAGGAGACTATAGAAGGATGCACCATTGAAAGTGAGGGCATAAACCAGTAATGGCGAACCTTTTAGAGCTCTACATGCATGATACAGATAGCCTGCTGTGGCACTTGTGCCATAGGTTTGCCATTACTGGCACAAACCAAGAAAGAGATGAGGCTCTAAGCAACAATTAAACCAGCAAAATAGAGAGTCCAGAGAGTCCCCAGGCTCATGGGACTGAGCAATCACAAGATAGTCATGCAACAGCCCACAAAGAAACCAGCCTAGAATGGGACAGGTCTGAAGGCTCCTAGGAAAACAGCTTCAGGAAGATGAAGTTGATGAAATGCCCAGTGTGATAGAATGCATCGAGATTCTCCTAACTTGGGGACAGCTTGGGCTTGAATAATTGGTGCGCAGATAGAAAATTAAGCAAGCAAAAAAATGAATGATTAATTCCAGGAAAAACACAATATTATGCAGAAAAGGAATATGACACATTATATGTACCATGACCCAGCGGTGAAATGCATTTACAGTTTCATTAAACCAGGGGCAACCAGAATATTGATCCAACCAAAATTATGATTGACCCGCATTGACAGGACTGAGGACAAGAAATGTACATGTGTGTTGTGCGGATGGGAGTCCAGAGGAACCAGAAACCCTGTCCTCCACTGTAGAAGGTCAAGAGATAAAGCCTAAGACCGAGAAGTCAGGAAGTAGTTAGATAAGTCTGTTATTTAGAGATATAGAGGTAAATATCAGGAGAGTCAGCTGAAAGAGTCGAGAGGGGTTTCCCTGGGGGCATGAGAAGTATAGAGAGAGACTGAAGGTTTCTTCACCAAGCTTTGTGAAATTCTCTCTTCAAATAAGGTGCAGGTCTAACTGGATTTTTACAAAATGAATCTTTAAAAAGACAGTTTTAGGGTTAACTCTACAATTTTCTGCCGGTGGTTACAGCCGAGACCCCTATGACATGCAGTTTGCCAATCCAAATCTGAAGTCAACTTGGTCACTCTAAGGGGGCATGGAATTATTTATAGAATTCAGCACTGAAGAACCTTTTTCATAGACAGGAACCTCACTGCAGAGAAGTTAAGTGTGTCTGGGGTTCCTGTGCTCAAGGCAAGCAGAATCAAAACCGGAAACCCCAAGGGGCTTCAATATTCCTTCCTTGACAATCCAAGTTCCCTTGTGCCTGCAAACTGAGCTCGGAATTGTGGAAATCATGGAGAGGGTACGCTGCACAGGAAGGAAGTCCCACCTGGGTCCAGCTCTGCTCCTAACCTGCTGGTCTTTGGCCACACAAAGCATGCTGGTTGTTTTGCATCTGTGAAACAGGACTAAGAATATCCATGCTCCTTGCTCTGTAGCACATCATGGGGACAAAAGAGTATGTAGATGAAAGCACACTGCAAAGCTATCGAGGCCAAAGACACCACAAGTTGTCATTATTCTCATCACCCCTGCAACTCCCTGCAAGCAACAACAGTAAGGACAATCTCAGAGTTCCTATTAGTGACACTGATGACAGGTCCTGTGTCATACTGAAAGACTGGCCCTCTAGAAGACATACAGGAGACGTGCTAACTGTTGGGTGCTAGTGTGGCCTACACTTACATCCCCTGCACCCAGAGGTGGCTGATGATCGGAAGGAGCACGTGGTATGGGCTTCTGCTCGGCTCATCAGCAGCAGACACCAAGTGTCCTCCCCCCGCCCCTGCAGATTGTTTTCTTAATCTTGCAGTTTTCCCTCTTACCAAGAAATCAAAAGCCGAAGAGGTAGACTTCTGACAGTTCTGGCTTCTCTGCTGAAAGGAGAATTTCAAAGCAGCACATCAGAGCCTAAAATGCTTATCACAGATCCAGTGAAATCTGCCAGAACACTCGAGGGAGGCTTCACCTGAACCCCCCAGCACCCTGTCCCATGCTCCAGGGGGCCAAGGAGGCTGGAAGAGAGAGGAGCTGATGCTGCAAGGATTCAAAGGTTCCTGGACTCTGAAATGGAAACTTCTGCTGCTCCTGTTAACAATCTGGTATTGAGCAGTGAGCAGAGGAAAAGATACCATATTACAAAAACAAACTCGGCACTGGATGGCACCCATTCATACCCCTAGTTGGCAGAACTGAAAATGGATTTGCTCCTCTGGCCATTGGAAAAATCAGGACTGGAAACCAAGGCCCTTTCATATCCCTGTTAAGTTTGGTCTGCTCTAGAATGTTCACTAATGTACAAGGAAACCAGCCCGACCATATAGTCCTATATTAATAAAACAATATCCTATTAGCCAGCACTGGTTGAGTGCAAACCAGGGCCTAAGGGTTTTACATAAGGGCTCAGAGTTGGGTTCTGTGAATTACTCTAGACAACAGAAAACTGGATCAGTGAGAGTAGCTTCTCTAAGGCTTCACACCCAGAAGTACCAGGCCCCAAAGCAGTCCTTTCTGACTGTTGACTCCTCCGCCTTCTGCACCGTCTCCCTGCATTTCCTGGGCCCAGGTATCGGAGTCCGGGTTTCAGTTGTGGCAACAACCTTTTCCATTTTCTCTCTGCCCTTTTCTGAGACTCTATCTGAGCTGCCCAGCCTGGTTGGATTGGTGTTTATGGCTTAAATGACAGCATTTTGTTTGGGCTGTTGTCAGAGTGACTGGGTAGGTGAAGTCACTCTCTGGCAGGTGTTTCGGCGTCATGGTGACAGAGGATGGCTGCTAGAGGCACAGCAGGGGAGGGGGCAGGCTGAGGGGAGCTTGGGGTAACTGGGGCTGCGTGTGGGGAAGTAACTGGTGGAAGCAGTGATTCATTATCCTGGATCCAAACGACCTCACTGATTTTATACCCTAAACACTACTCGTGCTCTAGAACTGGTGCCTCAGAAGTCCTGATTTCACTGGGCGATGTAGAAATCATTTTTAAAGCTACACCTTTAAAGAGGCCAATGACTATATTTTACAATAAACAAATCTGCAAATTAGGCTTTTGGTTTCTTCTGTTGAAAGAGAAAGCTTCTTTTAATTTAGGAGCCAAGATCCTAGGCTTATAAACAGATATTAACTGAAAAAGGATCTCTGAATTTACAATTCAGATTTGTAAACCCTGGCTAAAATGCAAAGAGACTAATTTTTGTGTGTGGCTCCTGGAATCAGTCGCCTAATCTCATCCATATTTAATTTCCTAGTCACACCCCTTGTTTGTAGAAATTCAAAAATATTTGTAGTTCCTCTTGGCTACCATTGATCTTAATCTGATGGAGCTTGAGCAATCAGACTTACTTGGCCATAACTTACTGACTTCAGCACTGTGGAACCAGAACTGCTAAGAGTCAGAAGTCCTTGGATTCCCTGCATGATCTTGGACAGGTTACCTCTCTGAGCCTCAACTTCCCCATTTTGCCAATGGAGAGGATTTGTGTGGGCCTCAGAGATTGTTCAGAGCATTATCTGAGATAGTTTTGTTGCAAAATTCTAGCATAATAGGTAACATTGAGCAATAGTTGTTGAGAGCCAATGTCTGTGCTAGCACTGGAGAGTATGTTGTCTATTCTGCACATACATGGGAGGGGGAGAGAGAGAGAGGGAGAGAGAGGGAGAGACAGAGAGAGAGAGAAACAAAATAGTGAAGTTAGAAGAGAAGACCAAGTACAAATTTCCCCTTTAGATGTATAAATGCCAGTTCTCCATATCATGGGTTACAAAGACATGGTTCTCCCTGTTCTGGCTAGTTTAGGTTAACTGGAAAAGAATAGCTATAGTCACCAGGGTTGTACGAAGTAATAAATAACTGGCTGTGCTAATAAACCTCTACTTCCTCTAGCATTCAAGTCAAGAAGGTTGGGGAATCTTGGACAGCTTCTGTTTTATTGCCGGGGAAACTGAGCCCCAGAAAGATAGAATGGCCTGATCACGTGACATGCAATTAGCAAAAAAGCTAGCCCTGCAGCTCAGCACAGCCCCTGTGGCTTTCTGACCCTCTGAGATCCTGTCCCCTTCTGTCCCCCTGCTGCTCGGGTCATCTTCTGCCAGGACATGTGCCCCACACCAGCTTGTGTCTAGGGACAGTGACCTTGCGAGGCAGAACAATGACCGACAGGTTCCCGCTTTCTTTCCACCACCGTCTTCTGCCTCCCCTGAGAGTGAAGAGTTGCACTTGTCCTTCTGGGCCCTGCATGTTCCTCATGGGTCCCACCTGGCTACTGCTTGGGTGTGAGGTGACAGGGACAACATCAGCCACCTGGAGTACTAATTTGGACCTAAATTAATGCACACCTGACCAGGTGACATTATCCAAATGATAAATTGCTATAGGCACAGGCCATTGTGTTCCTGAGGGTGATTTATGGTCCTGGTTTGGAAATGAACAGAGAAAGAAATATTTAAATGTAGCCATTTAAAACCCAAGCTGTTAGGTATAGTTAGGGCTCTCTTTAAAAAATTGAGGTGTCTTTCTTTTGTTGCAGTTGTCCATATTATAACAGTGCATGGCTTTAAAAATGTTTAAAAAAGAAACAGGCGGAAAGGATTTAGGTTTTAAATAGGACATGAAAGTTTTTCCTTCCTATTTTATATTTTCCAGAACACAGAACCCAAAATGAAAGCTCCAGGAATCTGTACACACTTTCTTTACGTAGGGCTTTTCTCAGCATCTTGTCTTTTGAGGCTAAGCAGAAAATGAAAACCTTAATTGATTTCCTGCTTTATTGAATCTGGGCAAAGATTTTCATCTCTGTAGACACAGAAATATCTGAAAAAGACAAAGATGGTTTGTCCACAACAGGCGAATATCATTTCAAAAGTAAAGAGGAATGGAATAGGCCACGAGGCTCATAAAGAGCACAGATACACACACGCACATCGTGTATATGTACATATAACACACATATTCACACCATCTGTATAGATACATATATACTACACGCATGAACACAGCACACACATGTGACACATATACAGGCATCTCACCCTCTACACATACAACGCAGCTGCACACATCACCTTCACAATACTGCTAAAGCACTAATGGCCCCTGCTCTCTTGGTCCTTACCATGGACTGCATGCCCCCATCACTTGATCTACGTATCAACCCTTGACGTGGGAATTGCTGTCCACATACCCAGATGTGGAAATTGGTCAGAAGGGCAACAGAGCCCCAAGATCGTGTGCCCTGTCCCTTGCAGGCCCGGTGTAGATCAGCCCTGTGCTCTCTCCAGTCCTCTCCTTGCAGGGGCCCTCCATAGCCAGCACCCCCCCCCCTCCCAGCACCACAACAGCTGGTGTGGCCACACTGCCCTTCTCCAGCACTGAGACGTGGATCCACCCTGCCCTTCTCTCCTGGCCCTCATGGCCATCCGGATAATGTCAGTCATTCATACCCCACCAGCCAATGCGGCCGCGATGTCAAGTGCAACAAGAGGGAGAAGCGTGGACGTGGTACCAGCACCCCATCCCCAGCCTAAGGAACCACCCCGCAGTGTGCCCATGCGTGTTCTCACCCGGGAGCCCTCCAGCGACCACAAAGGCCCTGGGAAGTGGGCGCATTCTCACAGCGTCTGCACAGGAACCCTACACTGTTTCTGGCCAGGCAGCAGCCACCTGAGGGCTTTGGAGGCTGGAGAGCTTCATGTCTTTATAACTATGCATTAAAGTCATTTGTAAAATGAGGAGACATTTCAGATGGCCCTTATGTTTTCCCTTTTTTTCTTTTTGGCACGGGGCAGCAGAGCAATTTTCCAGAATGTTTTAAATAGGAAAAAATAGTCATTCTCAAGGCGGCTGTTCTGTGCTCCTGGCCTCTGGGTCATATTCACATTCGGCAGCATCTAAGTCTGTAGTTCTTTAAATGGGCTTCTTAAAAAAATTATTATTAAACAAATGAAGGCAGCATTCATTCCTTATCTAATATCCTCGCCTTGGAGCCCTGTGGGCAGGAATGCTCCGAATCCTGGAAGAAGGCTGTAGGGACACACAGGACGAGGGAGGAGCAGGAGGACACTACCTGGGCTGCTGGGGACCTACCTCCCAGGTCTGTGGGGCTTCTTACTGGGTCCACTGCACGGGGTTTGTGCTTCAGTGGGGTCTGTCCCCAAGCCAAAGCACAAGTGTGTGACCCACTTTGCGGTCTGCCCCTGGCAATAACTCTTTACTCTCCATACAAGGTGTGATCAAAATGTACAGTAAATGTTTAAATTCCAAAAGATTATAGGAAAAGACATATTGCCATTAATCCCCGTCAAAATCCTCCCCCTCGCTTTGAATACACTTATGTCATTGTTCTTACCACTCTCTGAAGCAGTTCTCAAAGGCTTCTTTTGTGGGTCTTTATGATCAAAAATAGAGTAAATGCTGCTGCCGAGTGCCATTCGACAGAGAGGAAAAACTTGTAGAAAGCATTATGGCGTGTCCTCATCCACCTGATTCACTGGGTGTGGCACCATGTGAGTCTGGCTCTTCTCCAAGTTCAAAAAGACCATGAAAGATAAACGTGTTGAATCAGTTCAGGACATAGAGACAGCTACAACAACATAACTGAAGATACTCACCAAAGAGGAGTCCCAGAACTGCTTCAGAAAGACCCAAAGGGATGGGATAAGTGTCTTTGAAGTGAGGGGGTGTATGTTGAGGGAAATTGATGGCAGTAATTTCTTTTTAATTTAAACATTCACCATATTTTTAATCGTAACATATATGTAATGTCCACAGCTTTAAAACCCCTCTATGTCCAGTTTTTCCATGGGACTCTTAAATAAGAAGTCAGTCATCATCTACCACAAGCCATATACCCTGGCAATGGCCAGAAATGCAGATTCCTTGAGAAGGTCACAAAGTGCTTGGGGGAGACCATATAACCATAGTGATAACTGCAGCTGAAACTAGTAAATGCTGGAGTCAAGACAGGAATGAGGGGCCAAAGGACCCACACACTGAAACAAACAGGTGGGAAGAGGGGCAAATGAACTGGGTCCTAGAGGATGAATAGGAGTTTGAAGGCTATGTGGGGAAGTTGCCCTATCAGGTAGACAGGTGTGTTCTTTACTATCTCCAGCAAGGAAAATGAGAGTCAACTGCTCCCTGAGGTTGCAAAGAATTGTCATGCATGACTTCTCGCTTCTAGCCTGGCCTCCTTCCTCACACAGCTGGGTCCTGGCCTTGAGGGCGGTTTGCATGTTAACATCAAAAGAAATAAGAAATGATGTGAGAGCTTCACCTCTTGCTTGTGGGTTTCTAAAGCTGATACTTTCCACCAGAGCTGAGTCAGAGACGCAATTACCACAGAGAAACTGCGTTTTAAATTAACCTTCCTGGCATCACCAAATCCCGAATCCCGAGCCCTCTCCCCTTGTTGTTGGGAAGTTACAGCTGCTGAGGCCAGAGAGGGCCTGGAACTGGCTGACTCAAACAGTACAGTTCATCCTTTCTCTGTTTATTTAACAAATATTTGAGATACACCTTTAGCGGTGGTGTGCGGGTGAATGCCGAACATCATCTCTACCAAGGGAAGGAAGAAAAAAGCCCCGGTTGTAGGTGGGCTGCTGTCTGTGGTGTAAACACTCTCGTGCTGGCCCACTTAGGGCCACGCGTGGAAGGCGAGTTGCAGAGGAGCTGCGAGAATCAAGGCCAAGTATGTAAACATGGTTCCAGTCCCCTCTGAGACCTGAGTCCCCAGTTACTAGGCTGGAGAAGCAGAGGCCATATTTTCCACTGGATCCCAGCACCATTTTCCTTATTGTTTTGAGCAGCAAACCAGAGCTAGGAAGCAGCTCTGAGACACAGAGACAGAAAGCTGGAGTGTGAGACAGGCATCTCCAAACATGCATCTTAATAAATGCTAAATGGAGCATTTGTCTTTGCCATGCTCCTCCCTCCTTATCTGCCTCTCTGCTGTTGAGATCTCCCACACAGGGTGTTTCAAAGAACATCCGATGGCGGGGAAATGAGAAGAGGAAGAAGAAACAAGGAAAGCGGATAGCCAGTCTCCACACGCCTGAGACAAGCACGCTCCTCCACTTCCGTCCTAGCAGCGGGGTCTGAGTGGCATCTGAATTTGTTTGCCTTAGCGGCTCGCTCATCTCCTCTGCCCTTTTGGACCAAGGCAGAATATAAATAAATATGAATCCAGCAGAAGGGCAGCGGTAAAGTGTAGAATAAGGAGGCATCAGACTGGTGCTCAGGACAATCTCTATCTCAGACTCCTCACTGTGGTGCTTCGGGCTGCCCGGAAGCAGAAAGTGCGTACCTGGTGTGATTTCCAGGACCCTTTCCGGGAAGGCCCTGTACCCCCAAGCACAGCGCTCACCTCTGCTAGAGGTTTGTTTGGCTTAGCTCTCAGCAAGCATTGATCCCTTGGGCTAAGTCAGTTCCTCCATTCCTGATGGAGGAAGTCTGTCCCGGGACCAGCACAGGGAACAGGACAGGGAGCAGGAAGGCGCTGGAGGCCTGGCTGGAGAAGGTCCCACCTGCGTGAGGGGCTGTGTGTTAATCCTCTCCACAAGCTCAGTGTCTTCACTGTGAGCATGAAGAATCAGACCCCACCACCATACCCTGATGTCCTTGGGTCTTGAGGAAACGTGTTTTATTGAGCAATAACTAGACACTTTTGTTAGTTCCTTATGTCAACTGTCTCATGTCCACAATAACCTTATAAGGTAGTTACATTCTGTTTTACAGTGAAGGTACATATATCATTCCTTTTTAGCAGGAAACTAGGGGTCAGAGGGAGAGAGTCAGTTCCCCAGTACTGAACAGCTAATAAGTAGCAATGTCTGGCTTTCAAACTCGGTTCTGCCCCGCTCCCAGCCTGCCTTCCGCTCCACCATGTGGTGTAGATGCCTGGTGCTTCCTGTTACCCTAGACTCGGAGTTTTTGTTACCTTCTCCTTGCTTTGGTCCTTGTGACTGTCCCAGTTCTGGTGGCCAGTCATCGCTTCTAGCCAAAGTCCTTGTCCATCACCTGCGGGGTCCCCTAACCCCTAGGAGTTCACATCGCCATTTAGGAGCCAGTTGTTTCCACTTATAAAAGAAGAGCCCACGGATTCTGAGCAGTCTCTGGGGCTTCTCCAAATGTAGAACTTGATTCTTGGGACATATCTTGAGCAAGCTATTTATACTTATTTTCTCATTCTTCACTATTTACCTAAAAAATTGTGAAGTATATTTTATAGGTAAAATATTGCACATATAGATTCATCATTGTAGGTGCACCATACATAAAATATGTACATAATGCATGCCCGTGTACATGTGTATGTGCAATGTATATGTGGGCCTAAGGGGAAACTGAGGGAAGGGGTGAGAGTCTGAGTTCAGATGATCATTTGCAGCTCACCTCTAAGCATTTTCCCCTGTGTGTATTTATTGCTTTAGTGATTATTGCCAGGTAAAAATGTTTGAACTCTGCATCTCCTTCAAACCGGAGTCCAAGCTCAGATTATCAGCCCCATCATCCTCCAGGGCGGTCCTGGGCAGCCGTAGACCACTGATGACCGCTTCACCATGTTACATATCGGGGGAGCCACACCCCGAGGTCAGCCTAGCTCCTACGAAAGACTGGAACTTTCCATTAAGGCAGTTTGTGAGGCAGGTGCGTTCCCTGTCCAGGGGCCTCAGGGGCTGCATAGAGGAGGCAGTATGCAGCGAGAGCTGGACTTGCCGTGCACACCAAGGCTTCCCCGACCCTTCCTGTCATCTCAGTGCTGGTCATAGAAGGAACTGGAGTGCGCTCATGACTTCCTGAAAGACGCTGGTGTCCTTGGTGGTGTAGGTAAGGAGTTAACATCTCATCCCAGAGTGGGAGGAGTCTTACATAACTCATTCAGCCTCATCTCAGGGGTGTTTTTCTGTGAACTCTGCCAGAACTAATTTCACGGTTTTAAAACAACTCATGGTACCAAAAGAATGTATAATGAGCTGCCGTGAGATATGATTGTTTCCCATTTGTAAGGAAAAGACCTGAAGCTCCTTGGGACTTATTAGGAATAATTTCTCAATTAAACCAAAAACTCAGGCCTCTGGCAGGGTACACACTGGGCCACAGAGGTGGCTTTAGGAGGGCACCTTCCACCCGCCCTGCGCCCACCTTTGTCTGGCTTTCTTTCATGCTGTAATAATTAACATAGCATTTATCATCGTAAACTCTTTATTGTATATAATTCAGTCACTTCGGTCCATTCATGAAGTTGTATGCCCATGACCGCTAGCTAGTTCCAGAACATTTTCATTGTCACAAAAGAAAATCTAATACCTACTAAATAGTTATTTCCCATTTCCCATTCCCTGTTGGACCTGGCAACCACTAATCTGCTTTCTGCTCTATAGTTACCTGTTCTGGGTATTCATATAAATGGAATTGTACATCAGGTGATCTTTGGTGGCTGACTTCTTTCACTCGGTGTAATGTTTTCAAGGAATCATACATCCTGTGACCGTGGATGACTGGCTTCTCTCAGCAAAATGTTCTCAAGGTTCATTCATATTGTAGTATGTATCAACCCTTTATTCCTTTTTTGTGGCTCATAGTCTATGTTTGTACCACATTTTGTGTCTTCCTCCACCAACTGATGAGCAACTGAGGTTGTTTCTGCTTTGGATGATTGTGAATAGTTCTGCTATCAAGATATGTACACAAGCTTTTGTTTGAACATTTCTTCTGGGTACGTACCTCGGAGCAGAATTGCTGGATCCTATGGTGATTCCATGCTTAGCTAATTGAGAAGCCACCAACCTGTTTTCCATGGTGGCCGCACTGATTTCCAGTCCCACAGCAATATCTGAAGGTCCCATTTCTGACATTCTTGACAATACGTGGCATTTTCCTTGTTTTTGTTTGTTTAAATATCCCTCATAATGGATGTGAAGTGGCGTCTGTCTGGCTTTATTTTAGAGACTTTTTTTCCTGAAAGGTTTTCAGAGGTGGCACACTTACACAGGCCTGCTCACTGCCGTAGCCATACCTAGCACGACCCATAGGACTGCATAAAACCATAGAACTGCATAAACCACTCCAGGTTTAGAATCAGCCTTCCACACTTAGGGAAGTCGCAGAGGTCACCTCCAGGCTAGGGCTGTGCACTGGGGGTGCTCAGGAATCCCCCACCTTCCTGTCTTGTGCTGTCTCATCACAGTTCTTCCGGCTTAAAGAGTCTGTGCCTCCCACAGAGTTACAGTGCCACCCACACTGTGACATGGAGCACCAGAGCCTTGCGCCCACGCCTGGAGTCAAAGTCACCACAAGGCGCTGGCCCCATCCTCCTTAATCGGGGCTCCTTTTCAATCCAAGATCCATATTCACTTCATTTTTCTCTTATTTGAAGATGTGGGGGTTAGGGAAATGTTGTAATGGTGATGGAAATAAGAGTTTTTATTCATTTCTGATACCCAGAATAATCCTGTGATGTAGGCCAGACATCAGGTAGTACTCTCCTTATTGCAAAGCTGAAGAAACTGAGGCACGAGGCCATTCAGGTAGTTGCTCAGCACTGTTACCCTCTATTACCTCCTCCTAGACAATATTTCACAGTGGTACCGTGCTGTACATAGGGCTGGAGAGGAGGAAGGCTGAGGGTCTGGAGAGATGACCCTGCTGTTTCTGGCCAGCACCTTGCAGAGGGAGAGCAGGGAGGGGCTTCATAGCTGTTCACAGCCTTTCTTTGCCATCACGCCCTAGGATGGGCTGCAGGTGCTGCCATATGGTGCCCCACAAAACCCCATCAAAGGACTGAGGGAACCGCCCGTCTAAACAAGCACCAAGTTCTTCACTCAGCAGTACTCTCCTGCAGTTCAGCCACCTTTGTGAGATAGGTCACGGGAAGAAGAGCAAATGTGTGTCATACAGTCCACCTAAGGGTTGGGCTTAATTGCTGCTGGTGTCCATGCTACTGCCTTATGGGGAGCACAAGGGTGAGGGGAAGAGCCCCTGCCAGCCCACTGAAGGGGACAAGCCCTTCCTGAGCACCAGGGTGAGCTGCCATGTTGAATACTCTGTCCTCACCACCAGTCTCAAAATCTGGGCTAGTTTTTGAGGACTCTTTGTGCTGATCACTGAGCTGGAACACCTCTAATGGGTGGGGATTTTGGATAGCTGATATTACCCCAGGCTCTGCATACCAGGATGGTGATAGATTGTCCATGCTAATGCTTGTGGCGGCATTTTCTTGAAGGTTTTATAGGGTTGGCAAGGTGGGGACAGGGTTGTCACATTTACAAAGGTCCAAGATACTGATTTTTGCTTTTTTTAGAGAAACTCCTCTGAGAGCAGTCACCCTACTTCCCATCAGAGCCCTGGGTCTGAGTTCCTTTGGAGCAGTGAGCTTACAGATCTGGGTGCATTGGCCAAGCGCCCTTCTCAACAAAGAGCAAGGACGGAAGCCAGGTGCTTTTTGCTCTGATTCTAATTCAATGACAACTCCTCACTGTCAAAATACAAGTACTGTTATTCAACAACCAGTGGCCAACAGCTTAGTGGCTTCTGGTTTTCATCTTGAAAAAGTATTGGATTTTGTGTCAGAAACTCACAGATAGCTTCCAGGGACAACAGTGACTCAGTTGCTGCTGACGTCAGTGGAGGTTTGGATTTCTGAAAGCAGCCTTTGGCTCACTGATCGTGTACCCAGAATTTTCCCCCAAGGCTTCGCAGTAGTTATTTTTCCCCAAAGAATAGCATAAAAGCAGGTGTAATGTCCTGGGGTGGCAGTGTTTCAATCCATCTAAAAGCCATTCAGAAACACAAGCGATGTATGTACTGCTTTATGTGCCCTACGCCAAGAAGCTGGAGCAAATTAAAGAGAAAAATTTAACCTGGGATGTGTGTAGGAGGGAGAAAAGATTTGTGAAGAATGCTGTGAAATAAGCAGAAAATTATTCAGCATTTCTTTGCTCTATTCATTAAAGCAATGGTGTTAGGCTTAAAAATGTTCTGTTTCAGTCAGACCTTTATTCCATGTATGGCAGTATTTGTAAATAATTATATTAATGTGACATTTTAAGTACACCTGTTTTCAAACAGCACGTTATTCACAGTGACTGTTTTCACGGAGAGAAAAGAAACAATTGAACACACTGTGCTCAGCAGAATTGTAAAGCTTCTGCCAAGGAAAGAAAGGCCTGAGTTTTTCTACCTTTCCTGGTCACCTTGAAGAGGCAGTGGGACCCAGGTCCCCAAAGGCCAATCATTCTAGAGTGCACAGAGTCAGGCATGTCCAGCCTGTGCCCGGAGATGCTAGCAACACAGCTTCACAAGATAATAAATCTTTAACATTGTCATGTGACTTTCAGTGGTGTTTTTCCATGACTCCATTGCATGGTGCCAAGCATGGATTGTTCAGGCAACAGTGGATGGCTGTGTAGGGGAGGCGCTGTGTGGTACTAACTCTGCCTCCTGTCCAGATCATACGTGTGCTACAGCAACTTGGCAAGTAAAACCCAGTGATTACCGGTAATAGAATTTCAGCCTGTCTATCTCCATGTGTGTGCAGGACTGCGGGGGAGATGTGCTATTATTGTTGCTAAACAGACGTGTAAGTTTTCTTATTCAGTTATCAAACTTTGGTTTGTGTTATTTCATGAAATAATTTAGTACGTTACAATATTTTTCAAAAGGAAGTTTTGTTACTTATGCACATCATCTATATTCCATATTTTAGCTGTGGCCCAAGACGGTCGGTCTTCTCTCTCCAGGGCCCAAGCAGGCCCAAAGGCTGGACGTCCATGATCCAAGTCAAGAGCTTCGCCACACTTGCTTAATGCCATGCTCTCGGAGGCTCTGAGGCAGGAGCAGAAGGCTGCACAAATATCTCAGAGCATCAGAACTGAGCAGGGCCACGCCAGGGCAGCTTCTCAGAATCTGGTGGCCAGCAAGCCTTGACTCTAGCTTGGCTCAAGACCATCTGGGTGACACAGCGCCAGGAACCTCTTTGAAGATCCCCCACTGTCTCCCCAGAGTGAAACACAGACAGAAGGAATGTTTGATGCACTGCTCCCTGCCCTGGGGGCTCACAGGCTCTCTTGCCCTGCTCCCCACTCAGGCAGGACTTGCTCAGTGAGCTTTCGCACATGCTAAGCATGTTGGGGTGTGCTTCAGTGTAGTCCTTCCTTGGTGCTGAAGATGACTAAGGAACTGGCCTCCGGTAGTGATGTATGGAAAATGTGAACAGAAGTCGGCCAATGGGGTAATAAAACCACCTCACCTCTCCGTATTGGGCTTTACAGCATGTGGCCTACAGTGGATCATCTGCCATGGGGCTATATTTTGGGCACCGAAGCATATTGATAGGTCTAAGACACTACTGGTGCTCATTAGTTCTCATGGGAATTTTGTGAATTTGTCTGATTATTAAAAATAAGACTCAGTTTCATAACCATTATGATAAAAAAATAATAACACTAAACATTAAGTGGAGATTATTTCTAATATACTGCTCTAGTTCCAGAGCCACAACATGTTTAGGCTAAAATCAACTGAAGAGATGGTTTAGTACATTTTATAAATGCAGAAATATGGGAAGAAAATGTTCAAATGGGAAGGGAAACATGGGAGGAGGGAGGGAGAAAGGAAGGGAGGGATAAGAAGAAAAGTGAAAATAGAAGGAAAACATGGAAACAAAGCTTTTGGACCTAGGGAGGGGAGGGGGGTTGAGGGGAGGAGCGATGGGAAGGAAGAGGTGAGATGTATCACGTACAGGTGCAAATTCCCCATGGTGAGTGCTGTCATTGTGCATGCCTAAAATGTACCAATAAATGTTTTGCTATAAAAACAAACACACAAGAAATAGAATCACAAATAAGTTAAAGTTTTGTGAAAGGTCACATAGCTATATAATAGAACCAAGGTTTCTTTTCTCTCTCTCTCTCTCTCTCTCTCTCTCTCTCTCTCTCTCGGGACTCTGTAACATCATTTAGCTTAAGGTAAAGTACAGTTATGTTGTATATATTCACTAACCACTGGAAACACTAATAACTGCTTATCTTTTGAATTTTATGACAAAAATATGTCATAATCAAATAATAAGGGAATAACACTTTTTAACAAACATTTCCTGTGGTCCTTACCCCCCACCCCAATAGGTCTGGGTTAGCACTGTATTTGATGTTATTTCCCTCCCGGCTGAGGAACTTCCTTGGTGGTTTTACTGCAGGTCTCTTGGCAATGAATCTTTCAGCTTTGGTTTATTTGAAAATAAATTTACCTTTATTTTTAAAGATAGAATTCTGGGTTGACAATTTTTCTTTCTGTACTTTGAAGATGTCATCGCACTGTCTTCTACTCTTTGCTGTTTACTTAGCAAGATCAGCTGTCATTCCTACTGTCTCTCTTGTATATAGCGTGTTTTTCTCTCACTGCTTTAAAGAGTTTGTCTTTATCTTTAGATTTCAGAAAATTGATTATGATGTGCTAAGGTATGGTTTCTTTGTATTTACCTGGCTTGGACTGTGTTGAGCTTCTGCAGACTGTAAGCTGACATCTTTGACCACACTTGGAAAGTCTTCATCCATTCCTTCCACTACATTTCTCTTTTCCCTTCTCTCTCTCCTGTCCTTGTGGAACTTCTGTTTCCCATGTGTTAGACTTGATGGTCTCAGATACTTAGTTCCCCAAGGCTCTATTCACTTTTTTCAGTTCCTTTTTCTCTGTTCTTAGGATTGGATGCTTTTTATTGATCCATCTTGGAGTTCACTGACTCTTTTCTGCCATCTCCAATATGCTGTTAAACCTATATAGCAATTTTTTAATCATATACATTTCAACTACAGGATTTCTTTCTGGTTCATTCATATACTTTCTATTTCTCACTGAAGTCCCACATCTGCTCATTTATTATATATATATTTTCTTGAATTTCATGGACATATTTATACTAGCTCTTTAAAAGTCCTTGTCTGCTAAATTATCTCAGTACAACATGGTTGGTTTCTATTGACTTCTTTTTTTTTCCTCCTTAAATATGATTTACATCTTTCTCTTCTGAATGTCTAGTGACTTCACTGGATAATACATAATATAAATGATTTTTTTGAGACTCTAGATTCTGTTGTGTTCCTTTGAAGAGAATTTTTGTTTTAGCAGCCATTTAACTTGGCTAGATTCAAACTCTAACTCTGTCTTCCTTGTGGTCGGCAACAGCTAAGTTCTCTTTTCTGTTCTTGCGGCTCCCTTGCTTTCTTGTTTCTCTACCAAGTCTGCTTTTTCCTCTGACAGCTCCAGTTATCCAGAATCCGGAGCCAAAAATCCAACTGTAGACTACTTCAGGCCAGAAGGAAGAGGGGAGAAGGGTGATCCACAAACTTACAGATTTACTAGGTGGAGGCCCTGTCTTTCAGGGTACAGCCCTTCCAGTTTCTGTTTGCTTTTGATTGCATTACATTGCCCTCTAATTATTTTTTTAAATTAATTCTGTGTTGATATCTTCATTATAATCTTTAAGGTAGTTAGTAGACTATTACCAAAAAACAATGCCTCTCTGAGTTACATTTAGATTTCAGAACACTTTGACTCCACAATACAGCTCTGGGAGGCAGTACTAATATTATAAATCCATATTACAATTGAAGAAAAAGACTCAGAGAGGTTAAGTGACTTGCCTAAATCCATGCAGCATTGCGGTTGCCAAACCAGGCCTGGACTCAGGGTGGATTTAATTCCACAGTTAATTCTATTGCACATTTGATTCTAAACAAGCCAGACTTTTCCAGTACAAATGCTCCACGTACATTCTCCTCCCACTAAATACTATTAAATAAGTGAAAGAGAAACAAAAGACAGTCCTGACTTTTGGAGCTTTTGGGGAGGTCTGGAATGTCCCAGGATTACAGATGTTTCTGAGAGGAGAGAATATGTTATGCTGGTACTGGAAGCAAAATATCAGTAGTAATCCTTGGAAGTACCTGATACCAACAAGCCCCAGCATGCATGATTGTGAAATGGAAGCCGTCCCTACAGCTTCTTTCGTGGGGAGCCACATAGGAGGAGGACTAGAGTATTGTGCCTTACATATCCAGGGACTATCTGTGGGCACGCTTAGTATGCACAAGAAGTCAGCCTGCTCTGTTGGAGAAGGTTGGAGAAGGTGCTCTGTCCCTCTCTTTCCTGGAGGTCTCAGTAGAATATGTCTACAGGTTGATATTCACAAGAAGATAAGGTTTGTTCTCAAACTGGGAGATTGCGTAGAATTTTCCAAGTATGTCTACAGCCTTCTGCTCCCCAGGTTCTTGGTTCCTGTTTTCCATAGCACTGGATATTCCTTGGGCCACAGTGACTGTTCACATTAAAGTCATATCCCAGCTTCTCAGGGGAAATACAATCTAGCTTCCCTCCAGCCCCCCACCCAGCCACCACCTAATTCCCCCAGCTCACTCCCTTTCAACAGCAACATTCATATTAGGGCACGAGTCTCTCAGAGTGTGGTTTTAGAAAATCCATAGCAAAATTGGGAGTGGGCACTTGGGTTTAAAGTGGTGACTCTCAGGCTCCACTCTGGTGGTACAGTGGATCCTTGACTTACGAACTCATTTCATTCACAAGGGCTGGTTGTAACTCAGGTTGGTCAATTGAAGGTTCATGCTCCTCTACACAGCCTTCAAAGTCTCTCTCCTATACACAGGCAGATCTCAGTGTCCTTAGAGAGACACTGGCCCAGGATTTCTCAATTAACCTCATGCAGGAAAGGATGTTGTACTCTTCCTTCCAGAACTCTTTAAGGGTTAAATCTGTATCTGAGACCATCTGGAAGCATAAGCAGTCAGCATTCAGGTCATAGCTCCAGACTTTGGTCTAAGTTAAAACTAAAATTCCAGTCGTAATCCAACTTGTTCCTATGTCAGGCCAGTCGTAACTCAAGGGTCCACTGTATAAAGCATCAGATTTTTGGGCCAAGAAATCTGGCCCAGGCCAAGGGACCCAAGTGTTGCTGGTGCTCGTTAAGGTGAAGAACCCTTAAAGATTGGCCAACAGGGCTGGGGATTTAGCTCAGTGGTTTCGCCGCCTGCTGCACAAGTGCAAGGACCCAAGGACCCGAGTTCGATCCCTGGTACCAAAAAAAAAAAAAAAAAAAGATTGGCCAACAGGAGCCACGGTCTTCTTGTTCTTGGCCCTTGGGGTCTTGAATAGAGAAGCACAAGTCTTGCAAGTCAGTTCTGGCTGCAGCTGTATGTGTTGTATCACCTGGGCTGTTATGATGTCCACAGGAAACGACCTGGCCGAAGGTCTTTGCTGTCCTTATTACAAACTGCAAACCCACAAGGAGTTCCCATTCCTTTGCTCATCCAATCCATGCCACCTCTGTTTATCAAATACTTGTTATAACCAATGAACTGAGCTCCAGAGACCAGAAATGGACCCACTTCAAAGCTGATAAAGCTTAAACATTAGGACTAACACTGGGTTCTTCCAAGAAGAGAGAACGGTCCTAATCCTGTGTTCTTGTAGTTATAAGTACTTGCGATATTTGCAAAAGTTAGACAATTTTATATTCTTTTTTCCTAAGGAAATTCGTTCCACTCATGTAAGCTCCAAATGCCCCAAATCTAGATTTACCCCTGCAGAGAGCTCACAACCGGTGAGAGAAAGAGACATGCACCTGGATTATTGAGATACAGTGTGGGTGGTCAGTGCAAAGGAGACCCATGTTGGCCAATCTGGGTCCATACTTCTAGGGAAGAAGGGTCAGGAAAGACTTCCGGCTGGACGTGGTACCTAAGGTTGGCCATGGAATAAGGGAAGCAGGACTCTTTATAGAAACAGCTTGAGGGCCGGGGATTTAGCTCAGTGGTTCCGCCACCTGCCTTGCAAGCAGGAAGTCCTGAGTTCGATCCCCAGTACCAAAAAAAAAATTTTGGGCTGGGGATTTAGCTCAGTGGTTCCGCCACCTGCCTCGAAAGCGTAAGGACCCGAGTTCGATCCTGGTACCAAAAAAAAAAAAAACGGGGTGAGTGTGTGTGTGTGTGTGTGTGTGTGTAAAGCACTTTGCTCTTTGAGGGCATTTCCTTTAGGCTAGGGCAGCCTCCCATGGTAGAATGAAGATTGCATTTCCAATCAGCTATATGAACTATGGGACTGTGTTCCCGGAGAACAGCTGACCATCTGGATCCCAGATCCCAGCCAGCCCCTCTGACTTCTATGAGACCTGTTGGGGACTAGACCAATGATTTTAAGGGAAAAAAAAACTACTCCTCATTGCTACCCCATATCCTTCCAGCCCTGCTGACTGTCAGCCTCACAAATCAATATTTCATTTTGAAGAGCCTTGTTTGATGCCAGTTCTGCTTATTTGCTTCCTAGCCACTGTGGGTAACGCTTTGTAGGTCTGTCAGTATGTAAATTAAACCAAGCATAGATAGCTTTGTGTTGCTTAATGTTCAGCTGATAAAAATTAATGTGGTGTGAAATGAGCATTTTATCTGACTGCAGATACAGTGAGGGAGTTAATTAGACAGGCAGAGGGAAATGGTAATAAGCGGGATGGGGGCTGTCTGAGGGAAGGGGGCCCCGACCCTCAGACAACTGATTTGTGTGGGCCCAGGATGTAGCCACAGAAGCCGGGCTGGGGCCGCCTGGGCTCGGAGCCTGCTGGGAGGGCGCCCTCCTTAACCCAATCAGCCTCTGGTGCTGATGACTGCCTACATCCTGCCTGGGGAGGATGGGAGGGAGGCACAGGCCAAGCAGGCCGGGTACTTCCAACTCACTGCAGAATGCAAGCGTCAGCATTTGCTGAGGTGGCTTCTTCGCAGTGCAACATAACTGCCATTGGTGGAGAAAGGAGTTTCACTCTGAAGCAAGGAAAAGCGAAGTCAGAGGCCAAGAACCGCCCCACCCAGCATCGATCCAGAGGAGCCAGGAAGCCCTAGCCTCCATCTGACACGACCACTGTGCTCTCCTGGCCTTTGCAAATGCTGTGCCCTGTAGTGGGAAAGCATCTTCCAGCCCAGACCCACAGGAAGCCCAGCCTGATTATCTGCTCCGCCTTCATGCTAGACTGCATGTTCCTGGGGTCAGACGCATGCCTTCCTCTGTAAGCATCAGAGGAAGGTGTGGGGTGCTTCCTCCGCCTGGGTAGCTCTCCGGGCCCCACATCCAGCCCCTGGGCCTGGCTCACTGCTAAGCACCCTTCCCATCTCAGCTCAAATGCCACAGCCTCGCCGAGTTTCTCCCTCCTCCCAGGCAAGATCAGTTCCCCAGAGAGATATTCTCAAGACACCTTGTGCTTTCCTTTATAGCACTTTCCAAATTTACTATTAGCTGTCTGTGTGCCTCTCGCTTCCTCTAGGCTGTGTGCTCTGCGAGGGTCGGGGCTGGGGGTTCAGGCCCCCACTGCATCACCTCCCTGCCTGCCCAGGGAGGGAGGCCCGTGGAACTCCTAGTCTTTATCCTCTTCTCAGGACGGTTTTCTTGCTTCTCCTGACAGCATTTCTTGTCCTCTGAGTTCCCATAGCACCTTGCATATTGCAGGGAGAGGCTGGCCGAAGGGCAGCTGCAAATATTGGATTATATGCCTTCCAGCCAATTAGAAAATAATGCCTTAAAAGACCTCTAGGTGTCTTATTCAGCTTTGCCTTCTCAGTGCTTGGAGAACTGCAGAGTTAGTCACATAATAATACTTCTATGGATCTGTTGGTTCCTTAAATAAACAACTTCTTAGCCCCTGAATGTGGACTGTCCCCACTCTGCCCTGCAAGGGGATCCTCAGCAGAGGTGACTGCTGTGCCCTCCCTCCTCAGTCTTGGCCGCAGAGAAAGGGTAACTGATGTGAGGAAATGCCACACCTAGTGGCTCCCTCTAGTCCCTGCTAGCATTTGAGGAGGGTACAACCTTCTCAAACAAACAACACAGGGACATGTGCCCTGTGACTTGCCACACATTTGCTTGTTAACTTCTCTGCTGCTCATTTGTCAAAGGAGATGACATTACATTTTTACGGCTGGAGACTGAAGGGTTTGGATATCTCCATAAGCACCAAGAGTTTCCACTCAGCCCCACCCGTCCCATCCTGAAGAAGGCCTGCTTCTCACCCCAATCATTGCTGAGTGGTCATCACAAGCTGAAACCGCAAGAAAGTATCACCTAAACTCACCCAGCTTCTGTGGGGTGAGGGTTGGATCCAGACCCGTGGACATCAGGGCAGGTGGAGCCTCCTCTTTATCCACCCATCCCAGGGGAGGTGAGGCTCCAGTGGCGTTAGAGAAGCCACCACACTGAAGCACATCATGAGGCTACTCAGGATCCCTGTTCCTTCCAGGGTGGCCCTGGTGGAGGAGGAGGGTCTTCCCCAGCTGTGCACAGTAGCCCCAAGCTCTGTCTACCTGATGCCACGAGACTCTGCCCACATTCAGCCCTGCCACACCCCTGTGCTGGCTGTAGTCACATAGGACAGTTGATCCCAACAAAGCCCAGGATGCTCCCACAGCTGCCCATGTAGGACAATGCATGCAGGTCAAAAATGCCATCAATATTTATCTTTGCAAGGCATTTTTCTTTCTGTTATCTGGTTTTACGCCCTGCCTGTCAGCAAGGGGCACATTGATATTGTCACCATCTGACAAATGGGGAGATGGAAGCACTAGTGTGTAGTCCAAGAGAGTGGCCACTGCCTGGAAAGCTCCCAGACTCCTGATGCCTGTGCAACCCCCTGCTCAGCCCTGGTGACATTGTCTAGATAGGAAATTGTGATTTCCAGCTGGAAAACCCAGAAGCGAGGGCTGTGTCTTTTAGAGTATTCCATAGTGAGCCTTGCAAAGGTGAGTCATAAAAAAGAAAAACAGTGTGGATGGAATTATTATTTGTCATCCATTTTCTTTGCTCCATTCACTTAGTGCATCAAAAGAATTACCTAACCTCTGCCAAGGGATTGACACCATCCTATTCTGCAGAGTTTACCATCTTCAGGGGGAGACAGACCTCATTAAGTTATCACCAAATACATGCAAAATAACAACAGTGACAAGTGTGACAAGTGAAAGGCCCTCTGAGAATATATTGTCCCCAAAGGGAGGGGAGGAACACATCCCTGAGGAAACACGAATAGGACTGAATCAGGCAAAAAGAACATCATGTGCAAAGGCCCTGTGAAAAGACAAAGAGTTGAATATTTGGGAAACTGAGTGAAGGCTACTGTGCTGGAGCCCAGAAACATGGGAAAGAGTGAAATGTAAGGTGAAAGATACACAGGAGAACTTCCTTGAACTTTCTAGGCCATACCAGAAAAAAACGTGACATTTCTGCACGATATAATTTGTAAATGAATCTGTTTGGCAAAATATATGGGATAATCCTGCCTAGTACAACTCTCCCATCCCCTTCTTAGGCCTCACTTACTAGAAATTAAAATTCAAGTCTCTTCTCTATTTACCTGCTCACTTATTTAAAATATTTACCACTGGAAAGGGGAAGCTGAAAGTTCTTTCTTTGTTTGCATCAATGACCTCAGAAAGAAAGCTCAGTGTTTCAAACCTGCACAAGCCTCCCTGCTGGAGTGAATCTTGGGAGACCATCTAGGGTGGGATCAAGCCTGCTGAAGTCTGTGGAGACTTGGCAGGGTGTGGATCAAGCCTGCAATCTCCGGTGGGAATTGAGTCTGCTGGGTGTCTCGGGAGACCATCTAGATCAGTGATGGTGAACCTTTTAGAGTGTTCAATGATACAGACAGCCCGCTGCAGCCCTCGTGCCATAGGTTCGCCACCCCTGATCTAGAGTGTGGATGGATTAAGCCTGTAATGAAAGTTGCTCGTGGGCTGGGAATTTAGCTCAACGGCAATGCACCTGCCTCCAAAGGGCAAGGTCCTGAGTTCGATCCCTGCTACCAGAAAAAAAAAAAGAAGAAAGTTGCTCACTGCTGTTTACTTTTTAAGTGCATGAAACCAGACATTGAAACTGTTCATTAAAAATTCCTATGTTCAAGCAGACAAAGAAAAATCATTTCAGAAGCTCTGTAATGAATGTACAAATAGGTACAGGTTATCTTGTCCAACACAGTAATCACGAGTAAATGCAAATAATGCTGCATGTATTCGATTTTTGCCTTTAATGGAAGCAAACTGACAGCTGCCCCTGGCCTCTGCCTCCTGGGATCAAGGGATGTGGCCTTTGCTTTGTGCTCCCCTCTGGCCAGGTTGGGGTGGGAACTGAGAAGCATCTGGTCAAGGAATAAGAAGGAGAAATTGAATGAAATGAACATACACACCGGTGTTATTGCATGATCCATCACACAGGGTTCCAGCCAGGAGACAGGTGAAGAGCACGGGAGATATTTCTGCTGTACAGATGCCAGGACAGATTTCTGCCTTACACAAAGGAAGTGAATGGGAGAGGTAACTGCTCAAGTCACACAGCTGTTGCGTGACAGAACCAGAATACACATAGTCCTCTTGAAGTGACATGGAAAGCGCCTCCTCGCATTCACAGCTGATCAGTGGATTTTTTTCCCCAGATTCGATGTCCAACTTCAGGACAGTTTAGGGCAGTGTGGCGAACCTATAGCACGTGTGTTACTTGTTTTTCTTTTAAGACAAAAGATGGTCGTGTACAAGTTGTTTTTTCTAAACTAAAACCTCAGCATTAGGGTTTCATTGCAGCGTTGGCACTTCGCAGGTTTGGGGTTGCAGCTTGGGCACTGGACTCTCAAAGTTTCACCATCACTGGTCTAGGGACAGTGCACTTTGCACTGCGTAGCCACTGCAGGGTTGCCCAGTTTTGCCACAGTAAACAGACAGGTGTAGAGATGGAAGCAAAGCTCTGAAGTTGCGGCACAAACATTTGCAAAAGGACCAAGACATTTTGCCAAACTAGTGGCCCAGTGGCAATGTCCACAATCTCCATCTCCATAGTGAATGTTTATTGACCCTAACTGATTTCACTAACATGGGGAGAGGGCATATAAGGTTCCTACATTTTTCTGCAAAGGAATAACATAAACAAAAGATAACTCAGTCTATGTTCACCATCTTTCTCCAAAAGGATAGAGTTTTAATGCCAAAAACAAGTAGAAAGGACATGTCTTAAAATTAGTAATAATTCTTTTACTTTGAGAATATTTAAGTTTATGAAAACTCATTATATTATCCTGATTTTTGCAAATGGATGCAAACCAATGAAAGTCAAGGCACAGACCTGGCCATAATGTCTACCAACTGGTGTGTGGAAAGTGCTGATGTATAAAAGAAGTGTAGTTTCTTGGTATGACCAGAAGTCACTGCGTTCATCCAATCCTGAGACGGGTTTGTTTTCATGTAGTGATATTTCCTAAACCTTGCGAGATAATAGGACACATGGACTGGGGTTTCCTTCAGTTCAGGATGGGTTGTCAAGCTGGAGGATTCTGAAACTTTGGTGTGAAGAGTTCGAAGGACGCCCCAGAAGTTCTTCCAGGACTTGAATGGACCTGAGCTAATACAGCCAATGCGGGGCTGGGTGTTTGCCCTGTACACAGTCTGCAAAGGGGATACTTCATGGCCAAGAACCTAACTTAGACCACAGAGCGAAGGACCTGTGATTCAAGGCTGCCCTAGAATCCAGCGTGATCTCAGGGACCTCTATATCTCATTCTTTCCATTTCCAAAACCTTTAGCAGAAGCCCCTTGTGTTTTCAGCTGGCATCTCAGTGTGGCCATCCTGTGGTGCATATCTGTCTCAGAACATCATGGAGCACACAGTAAATGTATGTGATTTTTTATTTGTCAATTAAAAAGCAACTGATTTTTAAAAATAAAAAAAAACCTTTTGCACCAATGATGTGAACAGAAAAAGAATCACCCAAATGGCCCTCCTAGTACATTTTCTACAATGTAATTTCTTTTATATATTAAAGAAAATCAAGAAAAACATTCAAGTAAATCCTATCATCCTCACGATATCAGATCTTAAATTGTCCCCCTGTGTCTTTTGGAGTTTAGCGGCTGTGTAATATTCCATCGTTTGTGATTTGTTAAGCTATTTCCAATTACTGAAATGTGAGGCTCCTTCCGGTGTGTGTATTAGATCTGATCATTAGAGACAGTTTGGGTAGCTTTTTGGTTCTGTCAGGTGATTTCTTTAGTATAAATTCCCAGGGGGAGGATTACTGGGTCAGAGTAAGCACATCTTGATGATTCTTGTTACAAATTGCCATATTTCTTTGGAGAAGAATTATGCTGATTTAACTCGGTGCCCACAGTATTGGAGTCTATCAGTTTTAACACAGTCTGACTGGCAATAGGCATTGCTTTTTAAGACAAAAATGCTTCCTTCTCATAGTTGCTTTCCTAGGCATTTTTTTTATTGCTAGCAGGAACGAACGTTTTCTCCCATGTTCACTTATCTAGGACTTTTTATTGCAAATGTTTTAGAGCCGCCTTTAGGGGTGGGTGCAGGAGAGAAACTCCACTTCTCTGGCTGGAGGGACAGAGGCAGCTCTGGAGGCGGCTCTGAGCACGGTGCTCATTTGTCCACCCTGCTGTCCTCACTGGCAGGAGTCAAGGGGTCCTGGGAGGCTCTGTCTCAAACCCTTCCTCCTTCCCAGTATCCACATAAAGACTTCAGAAGCCAAAAAAGTAGTTGCACCGAGTCAGATAAGGTGCACTTCCTTAGCTGAAGCTGTGCCTTAATTTCCATGTGCTCTCAATCACGGGTCCACTGAAAACAGTCGTGTAAGAGGGCGTATCTGAGGGTATTTGTGGCCTGAGGCATGCGGAGCCTGCTCTCCACCAGCTTCCCGCACACAGCTGACCAGAATCTAATGCACGGGATGTCAGATTGTAGTACTAAGTGGGAATCCCTGGGCTCCAGACTCCTCATAGGACTCTGGAAGATTTCGACCTCTGGTTTCTTATCATTATGCTAATGACACCCTTCCTCCTCCCCTCCCTCGCCTGGGCCCCTCCTGGGAAGCACCCAGCCCGGGCTTATGTAACTGTGATTTGCCACCACTGCCAAGTTACACTGAGCTGTGGCAAAATTGCTTCCCTCCCTGTGGTCACCAGGGTGGGAGCTCAGTTCAGGATAACCGGATGACTTCACACTTAACCCGGGACAGGGGACGCAGGCCCTGCAGAGTTGAGCCCTGGGAACTGGAGCAGACAGCTCTCAGGTAACTGAATTAAGTCCTAGCACTGACACTCAGGCTGGTTAAGGTGTAGACTCAAAGGGTTGCTGAGCATAAAGCTGCCCAGGCTGCTTGGCAGTGCGATTTCTGAGGTAAAGGGAACCCTCAACACCCATCTCAGATGCTTTGTTGGCTGTATCTGGAGCACTGTAGACCCAACAAGAAAAAAGGGGCGCTCAGCTTCCCCTCCACCCACCCAGCCAGTCAAACAGCACATGCGCCCCATATCTTCTCTGCATGGAAACAATAACGTGGGGTATAAATTTGGGCTGCTCAGTGCAAAAGACTCAGCTCTCCTTTTTACAAACCTTATGACCATCACGGAGAAGTCACATAAGCCCCCTAAGTCTCTGGAATCTCCATCTGTGATGAGAACCCACTGAATAGGGTAGCTGTGAAGATAAAATGAGGTAGGGATCCAAGAGCTCCAGAAAGATTGCAGGATCCATGGTAAGAGGCCAAGTGAAACCAGCCTTTGTCACAGTACTGTTCTTATCCCCTCCCCTGCTGGACATTATTCTGTTGCTCCGTGGCTACTCTGAAAGGCAGGTAAGGCCAAGATGGGCTGATGCGGGCTGGCATTTTTGATGTCTGGTTTTCAAGGCTAATTATTCACCAACTAGGTTTTCTTTTCAGGGAAACACAATAATTACAAGTGAAAAAAAAAATTTTTTTTTTTTGGTACCGGGGATCAAACTCAGGACCTTGCGCTTGCGAGGCAGGCAGCGGAACCACTGAGCTAAATCCCCAGCCCTAAGTGGAACATTTTTTAAAATACCCCTGACTAGGCCCTACTTATTGAGAAGCAAATTCAGTACAACTAAATTAGACATTAGAGTGAGTCTTCAAAAGTTTTGCAGATGGTTCTGATAAGCAGCCTAAGTTATCGGTAGGCTAAATCTTTCCACTCCCAGCATGGCAATAAAATAAGGAATTTTTCTCCCTCTGCGTGCCCTTAAATCCCCGTGTTCTTTCTAGCTCAGCTGCAGCACCTCTGTCTTCCCACCTAACACGTTTCACGTGTGTTCTCTGTAGAGCATTATTGTTGCTTGCTCCCTTCATGAGACGAGCAGTGAGTTGCTGAAAACCTGGACATGCTTTGGAAAACTGATGTCTGGATGTTTTAGGTGAGGATGTGTCTGTGTCGCCACCCTTCAAAGAGAGGTTCCCCCGCCTTGGGGCCTATGGGCTCAAAGGAAATTCCTGCTGGGTCTCGGGTGACAGTGCCATGATGCTGCAATCATGGAGAAAGATGTTAGGTTTTATCGATGTAAGGCAACTCCTGGGAAAAAGGCTGAACCAGTTTGAGGTCATTGGTGCCATAGCTAGGATTGTCTTGGCCAAAACGGTTTGCTACAGAGTGACCACCAGCTTGACTGTTGTAAGCGAAATGTAGATCACTAACATTAACCAACAAGCTTATAAAGTGAAATGTTACAAAACGTGCTGGCCTGTTAACTTGCCTGTGTATCCACTTGTGTGCTTTGCAACAGGGCATCACCAATACCAGTGATGGTGAACCTTTTAGAGACCAAGTGACCAAACTGCAACCCCAAACCCACTTGTTTATCACAAAGTGCCAACACTGCAGTTAAACCTGAGGTTTTAGTGTAGAAAAAACAACTTGTTCATTAACATCTTTTGTGTTGAAAGAAAAACAAATAACATGCGTGCCATAGGTTCGCCACCGCTGCCCCATACAAGCCTATCATCTGCCTCCTGAGCTACAGGTGTAGGAGGCAGTGGGATTGCAGGTGACGTCCATGGTGGGGCTAGGCTGCTAAAACACAAGCCTGCATTCCGGGGGTCTTACTAGAAGGAGCTATGCTGGCCAGGCATAGGCACTCAGGTGACCCCTCTGGAAACCTTTGACCTGAACTTTTCAGCTGGCTTGGAGGACACAATCCCTCAAGACCACAAAACTAAGGATGTAAAGAGGTAATGACCAGGCCAAGCTGGGTGTGGTGGAGGTAACCATCCCAGAGAGACGACTAGGCTTTGTCTCCTGGTCCTGGGATAAGCATTTCATCAAGTTTTATGAACGAGAAAAGTTGGAAAGCTCTCACCATGCACAGGAACCCAAATTGCTTGTCCCCTACCGACTATAGCTGGGCTTGAAACAAATCATTCACACTCCCATCCAAACATTCTCATCTCTAAAATGGGACTAATTCATACCTCGTAGAGTGAGTGTTGGGAGGGGGGACTAATTAATTAATGTTTACTATCTGCTTTGAACTTGAAAAGGGTACCATAGAAGTTGTTATTAAGTGTCTATCATTTTGACTTTGAGTTCTGGGGTGTGTCTAAACCTGAAGCTCAAAGGAGACTTCAGTGTGTCCTGCTGCCAGAAGGGAGAGAAAATGTTATAAGAGTCACGCAAATATCCAAAATGTGACCTTCCTTTAGTACTTGGCAGGGTGTGCTGCAGAAAGTTCTAGTCTAAAGGGTTCCTGAAGCAAAAGGAAAGGAGGAGCCATCATACAAAAAAGGAACAGGAGCAGCTCTTCAAACTGAGAAGGGGTGAGGATGGGAGCATTCTGTCCTCTGCTGAAGGGAGCCATCAGCTCTTAGAAAATACAGCTCTTGACACCTCTGCCTCCATTATGTCCCCAAAGAAACCAGAGTCTACCCAGCAGAAGGGTTTTGCATAAGGCATTAAAGCATACTCAATGTAATCTAATTTGTAGCTTTGCTAATGTATCCTGTTGTCACTCCGCAGCAAGATAGTCAGCTACAGACAGCTGTCTTCAGCCCGGTAACTGGACCGGACCAAGGTTTCCAGTCTGACACCTAAGGTAGTGCAGGCCAGAGAGCTCCTGAAGAGCTGGTGGCTCCTCGGAGTTGGGAATGTTCAACTCTTCTGTTTGGACAGGGAAAGAAAGGCAGGTCCTTGTGCCTGGAGAAAAAACTCACCATAACCTGATTTCATAGAGAAGATTGTAATTGTAAATATAACAAACCCCAACCCAGCTTCTCAGTAAGCCAGATCAAAAATTATTAACCACACTGATCTCTGAGCACTGACCATTCCCACCAAATATAGTTTGGGGTAATTGTTTCTTACTGAAGAAAGAACTACTACCTGTGATATGTATCAATATGGGGCCTGCGCAGTTCATTAGATTCTTCTCGCCAGAGGCTATGGCTCGAGTTTTAAGTCAATTGAGTCTATACAACAGAAGCGCGTATTGACTATTGGATTAAACAGCAAGTCAATTTATTTCTGGGCTCAATATTCAAGGATGCAAGAGAGCAAAGAGATCCTCCAGATGTGCTTTTGTGAGGCAGTGGTAACCTACTTACACTGTGGTGATGCTTTTTAAGCCATTTGAAATAGCATCCGCAGACTCCTTGCTCAGCAGTTCAATATGCGCCTTGACTATTGGTATTTTACTCATTCCCCGTGCTGGTGAGATTGCCGTTTGAGTCTCCGTTCTGTGAAGTGCTATTAAAGGTGAGCACCTGGTGGGGGGGGGGGGGGTTCCTCAGTACCTCACCTCTTGGCATCAATACCTGCTCTGCTGAGTAAGGGTGCTTAAATCAAGGTGTAATCCACCTGCATCCTGTGTGATGGGGCCAAGAGAGGCAGTTTTAACTTCTGTCCCATAAATGATCAAATTTAGGTAGTAGGCTTTTTTAGCGTCTTAACATCAAGTGGGAGTCGGTAGGGTTCTGCCTTTTTAGAACTAGAAGTGAATATTCAATGTTGAGATTGAATGAAGCTTAATATAGAAGGAGAAACTGAGGCACAGATGGGCAAAATGACTTGTAAGTTCATACAGCTGGCCTGTCCAAAGCTGGGACTTTAACTAGGGTCTTTTTCTATGTAGGCCAGCGGATTTTCCATGATATCACCAGGCTTCACCTTGTGATTTCTGTCTCGCTGTGACTCTTCCTGAGCTGATGTTCTGGGTTTGGTTTTGTTTTCAGTTTTTTGCTTAACTAATTAGGTTACACTTTGTTAGAGAGGACCAAACTACACAGTCTTTGACTTTGCTGTTGTGTTTTTGCTACTGTCATAAGGAGCCCCTGTGCTTCAGAGTATGAGGACTGCTCAGAAGGACTGCAAGATGCACTCATGTATTCAATCAATACTTATTCAGCATCTGTATTTAACTAGGCACCATTCTAGGTACTAGGGAGAAATCTGCAGACACAAAAAATATCTATGCCTTTGAGGGAGCTTCTAGTCCCACAGGAAGAAGACAGAGAAATGGCAGTGAATATAAGGAGCTCATTGCATAGTGCATAGGGAGGTGACAAGAGCTAAGAGAAGGAAAAGTAGGGCAGGGTAAGGAGTGGCAGGTTGCAGGTATGAATGGCGCGCTTGGGACAGGCCTGCAGACTTCCAGAGGCAGCAGCTCCACTGTATAGATGTAGCACGGAGACAGTGGGCCTTACAGAGAACATTTCAGGACTCCATAATAACTCCATTCCCCAATCAAATCTGGACCACAGACCTAGCAGATCCACACAATTGCAAACCTCTTACCCTTCTGGCTAGCGATCTGTACTCTGATCTCTCAGTTTGCTTTACACCATCTAGAAGGAATAGAAAAATACACTTCAGTGAAGGGTGGTTGTGAAGTCTTTGCGCTTTCCTTTAGCCCCAGCACCCAGCTCTCTGCTGCCACTCGCTAGCTCCCAGCCCCCGGTCACTGCCAGGCAGTCTTTAGCATCTCCGAATGCCCAAAGTTGCCCTGTTGTAGTTTCCTCCTCTCATGAAGAGCCTGATGGGAGGTGAACCAGCCATCTGAGTCACCAATCCAGGCTGAGGGAGACTTGGCCATGTGCTATTACACATTCTTCCTGGGTGGCATTTGCCTTTATAGAATAATCATGATAGCAAGCACATAGCAGTGTATCCCTTTGATGTGTGATGTGCACCAAGTACTGTTCTCAGCATTTTTAATAATATTAGCTCATTTAATACTCACAATAAGCATAGGAAAAACAGACTATTTTTATCCTCATTTGACAGGCACAAAACAACCTGGCCACAGTCATGTGTTCACATAGCAGAGCTGCCATTCAGATCCTGCAGCCTGGGCTCTTTCGGGGTGTAACCCGGGGGTGTAAGTTGGACTCAGCTGCCCTTTGAACACCACTGGAGTGGCAGTGACTGCTGGGAATTCTGCGGGGAGAATGACGTGGGGGCTGTGTATGGATTTAAAGGGCAGAATCCTTGACGAGCAGTCGGAGGGGACAGTGTCAGGCAGGGGCAGAGTGGAAGAGGGAGAGCCAGTCCCTGTTAACTCGTATTGCAACGTGGACTGTCCCATTTCCTGGCTCAATACAATGCCTATGTTTTTATCGTGGACTTTTTCCCTAGGAGTGGGAAAAGTGTCACCGGGAACGCAGGATTCCATGCAGTGCGTTCAGGGGAGCAGCGGGGAGCAAAAGGAGCATAGAGCCACGGAGCGGCTCGATCCTGCGCATGCTCAGGAGTCCCTTCCCGTCAAGCCGGTGGGCTGTCACAGTATCTCGGGTGCTATCTACACTCACTTCTAACCAGGCCAGCAAAGTACCTGCCCCTTCGACGAAGTTTCAGGTCCCCATCGAGTTACCGACAAGAGCTAAGCCACAGAATTTGAAGTTGAACTAGTTCACACACAGGCATTGCTGACGTCCGCAGATCTGACGCCTCTTCCTGCACTTCAGGATGAAGAGATGGGTTTCGACTCCTACCCTCTGACTCCCTCGTGGGAGACTCCCCCCACCCCACCCCTTAGTCCACAGTGACCCAGCTGTGACGGGGGGCGGGGGGTGCTTCTCAAGGCAATTCTTCTATGTCAGGAATGTTAACCCTAAAGAGGTTTGATGTCCCATAAGCATATTCATCTTTGCATGTTTATTAAATTAAGCCTTCCACGAATCCACAACAACATATTGTTCATTAATAGGGAAAGAGACCATTGTTTCCCCCCAGGGAATATGTTGGCTCAGATGTGTTCCAAGGTAGGCTTAAATGAAGTGTGTGTGTGTGCGCGCACGTGCATGTGTGTGCGAGCAAGCACGTGTGCAACTTGAGTAGTGGGTAATAGAACAGTGATGAGCAAAGAAGAAAAGAAAAAAAGGTCTTAGACTAGAAATATCCAAGAAGGATTTTTATCAGAACTAAATTTAAGTACTGCTGGCAGAATGCCTTAGCAAGATATTAGTTTTTATAAGGAGAAAAAGGAACGTGTAATTGTAGTGTCTCCATAGGAGGAAGAAGAATGCGGATCTGTTCTGGAGAACCCCCACACAAATTTAGAAATGGCTTACATATAGGAAAATCAGTATTTTCCTTCTAGCAACATTACCATAGTCAAACAACTGAAGAGAGATTTCTATTAACGAAGTGAGCTCCATCAGGGGAAAGCTGGGTACCACTGCCATCAGGGCTCGGCAGGAGGCTCATCATTTGCAGCTTGGACCAGAATAATGTGGAAATCCCATCCATTCAGAGACATCTTAGTGCTGATGCTCAAGGCAAATCCTTGGAGCCCACTAAGTGCAGGGCACATAGAAGGGTTGGAAGAGGAAAGAAGAGTGAAGGAAATTCAGGCAGCCATGTGACTCATGGGTGAAAAACTTTAGAGGTGTAGGGAGGCTCAGGCCCCTCTGATCTCTTGTTTCAGGACAACATTGTCTCTTCAGAGAATGTTACAGTAATAGACTCAAAATATCAGTCACAAAGGAAGTGGAGGAAATGTGTTGAGTAGTCATGAATTGATACTATAATTACCCCAAATTTTCAAGTTTCCAGTTAAAGCCAATGGTTGTTTTGTAACAGAATCTAAGGAACATGGTTATAGTGTGGGTTCAACTCAGAGAAAGCTTTCGTCCTCAATTCTTAAACTCTGCTTCAGGATGAAAATAAGTCACTGTGGGAGGGGACAGACAGGAACATTTAGAAAGAGACTGGAAAATGACTTCTGTCCATTCAGAAGTGACAGATGTGGTGTATCTCGGTTCTTTAGCAGAGGATGAAGACTGTGACACATTTTGAGTCACCTAGATGTGGCGCATCTGTTGAGACTCCCAAGTACTTCTAAGACAGGTGGCTCAGTGAATCAGCAAAACAGGAAAGGGCTTTGCCTTTTGTTGAGGGGCTGTGAAGAAGATCCTTATGAAAGAAGGTCTGGTGGGGACCCAAGAAGGACACTGAGCCTTGGTAGTCCTAGTGGACATCTGTCGGAGACCTCTTGGTATGATGTCTCCAGGATTGGGACCGGTTTTCAGGTGGAGACATCATGCAATGGGGTAGCACATTGGATGATGACTAAGAATGACCTTGACATTGATAAGTACCCCAGACTCTGCTGACCCATAAACTCTAAGGAAAGGCACTCTAGAGAAACAGCATGCTTAGATTCCTTGGGGTCTAAAGCGGGGAAGTGCCCTTGTAGAATCCTACAGGAGCCACAGGTGTGGGTGCCAGATGGCTTTTGTACTCTGAGTGAGAACGAAGTTCCAGTCTATCATCCGAGGGCCTTCAGCTGTGTTCCACCTTTGTGTTCTCTTTGCTGCCGAATATGCCTGGTTTATGCCACCCCAGGTGGCCATGCAGTATTTCATAAGTGACTGGAGTTTTAAACCTGGCAGAAAAGATCTATTTTAGTGAAATAAGTGCTCCTATCTCATCAAGTCTATTGCACACCATGTAAATGTCAAGTACACCCCAAAACACTCAGGGCTGCTAACCTCTGTGCTTGGAAAGCTGCAGTTTCTAGCTGGACAGGGGGGTGTTGAACTGGCTGGGCAGGTGACTCTGAGCATTCGCAGAGTCATGCTGACCTGACCTCCCTGGGTCTATGTGCTCATCAGTGCCTGGCTAGGAGTTGGGACTCTTCCTGAGCTCGGACTCAGCTGTGGCTGTGCGACCTTCGCCAAGTGATTTCTCCATTCTGGGCTTCACCTCTCTAAGATGGAGAGCTCTTTTCTTTCCATCCTCTCTCCTTTTTGTAACTCGATTTTAATTACATACCTAGGGCGGTACTTAGTGGATTTCAAAGGAAATCAGTATTGCCAGCGTAAATAAAGGTATGATACTAATGTAAATCTATCAAATTGATAGTTATGTAAGAGAATATTCCATTCTTAGGAAACACACACTGGATTCTTTAGGGCTAATGGACTGTGCTGTATATACCTGATCCTCAAATAGTTCAGAAAATAGAGTGTATATCCACATGTATGAAGACAGAGGGAAAGACCAGTAAATTACTATGAATGATGAAGGCAGTGGTAAGTATATCATTCTTCAGGTCCAAAATCACCATAGAAATTTAAAGCCAAGGACCTGCCAGAAAGCCTGCATTCCACCTTCCAGAGTGTGTTCAAGCTGGAGCAAGGCCTTACCCCCTACCAAAAAAATTCAGGTGCAAATGAGCTGTCCAGGAAGCTGGTCCAAGAGCAGGGACCCTTCCTTAGAGGGAGGGACTGGGTCTTCCATTTTAGTCCAAGGAAGCTAAATAGAACTTACAACCCAAAATATGTAATGATTCACCCCATGGTAATAAAGCAGCCCTGGAAAACTCTCCAGAGGGATTAATCTTAATCGGCAATTAAGATAAAGTCTGGGCACATGCTAATCCAGGGCTTAATCAGAGACATTTTAATGTGCTGCTGTGGTGTGGCTATAAGACTGGGATTCCACTAATTGAGCCTGGAATGTGGCTGTGAGGAGGAGGAACTACAGTGCCTGAATGGCCTACAGATCTGGCAGAAAAATGGAGTTTTTCAGGTCTGTTGGGCAGTCTTGGCTAGCACAACCCCCAGGTGTGGCCCACAGAGCACCACACAGGTAAATGCACACCCCACCACCTCACTGCAATGCCAGGAGAGCAAAATGAGAAAGCAGGTTGGGGAGATGATGCCCAGCCGATGTCCTGCTTTGCCAGCCCGTTCAGAAAGCCCTGGTTCATGACAGGATCACTCACATGCCGTGTGGGAAGCTAAGAGCCTTATAGAAAAGAGAAGAATTTTCAAATAATTTTCAAAGAAAGTTGAACCCTGAATCATGTTGTTTGCTTCCTAGAAATTTCTCATCTGCCTACTTCTTCAATCCAGGAAATCAGATGATAACAGTTTGTCGGTGTAAATTCCCAGGGGTCATGACATAGTACCCTAAGTTAGCAAGGGAGTCCCACCACCTGCTCACCAACTGGTTTTGTCTCCAACTATGTCATTTTGGCCATTATTTTTTGGCCATTATTTGAGGAGTTGATGCTGGCCTTAGCCCTGAAATTCCTGTTAGGAGAACAAACATCTGATTCAAACCATATACACTTCAGAGAAGTGTATTCCGTATTTTTCTCCTCATCACCAGTGCATTTCAGCCACACATTGCCTACATTTTTCCAACACTGTGTGTCCTCATGACCCTTACAGGCAGCCGGGCACCCGGTCCTTCACCCAGATGCCATAGATGATCTTTAGACAGATCAAGTGCTTGCCCACGTGTGTCTGAGCTTTGCATTATTTATTCACATATCCGTGATGAATTCATCTGACCACCAAACTGCTAATCAGAGGTATGACTGAGTGCTTATGGGTGGGCTTCCCCATGCTCACACTGTGGAGGAGGCACTGAGCCCTCTGTGCAAGAAAACAAATATGAGAAAGAACTGAAGTTGCCAAAGACCACAGCTCAGTGAGGATCAGTCACCTTTAAAATCAGTGGGACTCCCCTGTGCATCAGCCTTGTGAAGGGCCTTATGCCAGACTGTGCAAAGCCCATGAGGAAGTGGAAGGGGAAGGTCAGTACCACCCAAGAGTGTGTGTCCTCTCAGAAAGATAACCAGAGCTCATAAGAGAAATCGGAGCGATCCAGACAGAACCGTTGTTCTCTGACCTAAAGGAGTGAGTGTGCTAGTGGCTGGGTGTTCAGGCTGCCCTGAAGAGGCATCTTGAGTCACCCAGGGAGAGAGGAGACATGGGGGTTTTCCAAATGGGAGAATAACCCCAGCCCACTGGGGAGAGGGGCAGAGTTGGATGGTGTGAGAAACCAAGCAGAGAGAAGAGGCTGCCTACACCACACCAGCAACCCTGTCTCCTTACACGCTGTGCAGAAGGCTCCTGGAGGTGGCAAAGAGAAAGACAGGATGCCTAGTTAGATTTGAATTCTGAATAAACAGAATAATTTTCAATACAAGTCTGTCCCAAATATTGTACGGGCCATAATTATACAAATGTTACTATGTGTTGCTCATCGAAAATGCTAATAGAACTGGGCCTCTTGTATTTTATCTGGAAATCGAGATGAAATCTTCCAGAAAGGAGGCTGAGACTCAGGTGTCAAGGGACATGAAACCTCCTCCCTCTGCCCTGTTCTGTCCTCGATGGGAAAGCTCAGCGGGAATTTCATGCTCCATCTAAGGGGTTCCCAGAGCTGAAATGCATGAATTACCTGCTTATAAGATATGAGCTTTCATGAACCATGAATTCACCCATGTCACAAATGAAGCCCTTGTCCCTGAGAAGGCTGATTAGTGCAGAGCTGAAAGAGGCTCTGAAAACGTCACTTGTACAAGGTCCCACTTCTAGGCTTTCTGTGCCTGCCTGTATGCCCTGGTCATTTAACACAAAGAGTGTCAGACATCACAGGCATGCCACAAAAAGCCTAATAGGACATTCGTACTGGACCACTGCAATTTTCATTAAAATCTTTTTTTCTCTGAGGAAAAAAAAGGCATATGTTTGAATATTTCTAGTTTTTAGAACTTAAATGGGCAGCATTCAGAAACAAAAAGCCCTTTAACGAAGGTGTAAATTGTGCCTTTTTAAAATGACTTTTCTTCCTTAGCCGGGTACCCACAGTAATGAACACTCCTACCCAATCAAAATATGAAAACGAAATTGGAGCTGTGTCAGCAACTTGGCTGCAAATAAAACTCAAAACAGGTTATAGCACATGCTAGGAATACAAAATAAGGTTAGAAATAATGCTTCAGCTGTGAGTTCTTCAGGCTGCGGAAATAATAGAGCATAATTTAGTAGAAGAGGAACGAGGGAGTCAGCACACGCAGGAAAAATAAAAGCAGCAAGGAAAATGTAAGGGGTAGGAAACAGGGGTAAGAAGAAATTGGAGGAAGACAATGGGTGAAAACCATAGCAGGGGAAGTGAGGCCCAGGCTGGTGAGAGAAGGTCTGGAGCAGACAGTGGCCTGATTGGGTGTCACAGAAATTGCTCCTAATGCTGAGTCTTCTTGGCAATTCCAAGTGGACACCACACATCAGAAAGGCAAGTCCATAGCATAAGCGGTTGTAGTATCTGTGTCTGACTTCCTGAAAGAAGAATCCACCGAGAACTCTACAGTCTTTTGTTACCTGGAGACTAGAACATTCCAGGATGATTTATTTTATTAGTCTGAAATTATCCTCTAAAGCCTAACCAAATTTGTACAGCAGCTCTGCGATTATCTTGGCTTACAGTCAAGATGTCAGCTCTGAAGGTTCAATCAGATGGGTTTTTTTTTTCTTTCTTTCCTTCTTTCTGCAACCTCATCAAGGTATTTCTAGTCTAAATGCTCTTCACCCTGTAGGAACACTAAAGTCTGGTAAATAGAACATAAAGAGTTAGCAGGTTTCTGCTTCGGATTGTGTTTGTAAGAGGCTTTATGGAGATAGCTCTCCCAAGTAGCAATTAGCACATTGACTTTCGCTGTGACTCAATTAAAAAGTATTTTTCTTAAATATTTATCATGGAAGTTAATTTCCTTTTGTACCTTTCCTTACTGGGGCTAACAGTTAAGAACCTGTGATTAAAGGAGATAACCTTTCTTATCTCTCTGGCCACAGTGGGAAAAATAATTCAGAAATATCTCTACCATACACCCATCTTAAACAGGGGATCACCTGCCTGATTACAGTGACCAAGGTTTCACAGGCTGTGTTCTCGGCTCACAATTTAGAGATAACCACGCATACACTGTACCACATTTGCGAAGATTTAGTAGAGAGGAGCAATGAAAATATGCTGATTGTGAGTCCCCTAAATGCACTACAACCTATACTCTGGATCCTCCCTTGACAAAATCATTTTGCAAGAACACACATTTCTCACCTTTATTAATTCACTGCCAAAGTCAGCTCCTCCCCCCAACCTGGTCAATCTTTTCTTATTGTCTGCAGGTGATGAGTTCATTAAAAAAAATAAAAATCCATTTTATCCGCCCAGCTTTCGCTTCTGTCTGCCAGTGTACCTGCTCTTAGTTTTACCATTTAGGATTTACTTGTGAGGTGGATTTTAAGGCTTGGCCTCTGATTTGCTTTATTTCATATGGATGCTATTCCATATTAATTTTTTTTAATGAGGTCTTTAGTGGTTAGCTGCAGGGGCAATTTATTTTACACTTTCAGACATAGTATGGGGGCAGAGAATCAGAACTGAAAGTTCATTTGAGGCCCAGCCAATGATTTACAGAGTTATCAGTTTCACTCACTGCTCCGCTCACACCTGGGCCAACCTGCCCATCCTTCCTGCAGGGTCACAGGCTCTCGGCAGGGCTGCTCATTTCTTGATTAACTTTCCAGCCCCCTGGTGACCCAGCAATGTATGCCTGCGTGGTTCTTGTTACCTGTTCTGTGTCTGGCAACTTTCTGATGTGTTTCAAACTTAACGTCACTTGAATGAAAGTACTGGGCATTCAGAAAGGTGTGTATGTGGCCATCAGGTGGCAGAGCCTTGTTAGGCAGAGAGGGTAGCAGCTGAGTGAAGGAGTTGTGCGGGGCAGAAGAGACCAAAGGCAAATGTGATGATGTGTTTATTCGGTTCAAGAATGGACTGGTTGAAATGACACCTGCCTGCCCAAGCGATGCTTGGGATAGTCAGTATGTAAATACACCCACTGCCCAAGTGATGCTCGGGGTAAACTGTTAAGTGGTTAAAGAAGCTAATAGATAGCAGGAGGCCACAAATGGACCTTTTACCATGGATGGGACACTCGTGGGACAGTGGAGATTCCAGGAGCTCTGAGGTTGGAATACCTGACTTGGAGTTCCTGAACTCTTCACCCAGTGAAGCTGACTTGCAAGATGAGAGGGAGCTTGCAGGAACAGAAGGAAAGGTGAAGAGAAAACACTCAAGGCAGAAGGAACAGAGGACACAAACACAGTAAGTGATGGGGCAGCCAGGACATGGGGCCCAAGGGACATTCAGTGTGTGCTGGCCACAGCAGAGCTCGACAGGAGGCCAGCGTAGGTTCCTGGAGCTCCTGCCTGGCCCTCAGCAGAAGATAATGGAAAGGGGGATCTTCCAAAGCCAATGGGTCTAGATCTGACACCCAGCAAAGTAAAACTGAGCAAGGTACTAAAAACAGGCCTCAATTCCTTCATGTGCGAAATTGAGCATTATAATCCCAGCCACATAGTTGTAGGAAAATCAAATGAGATGACATATTTAAAGTACCTGCCATCACAATTTGTAGTAGCTAAAGCTTGGAAACAGCCCAAGTGCCCATCAACTGGAAACTGGGTTTTTTATAAAATGGAGTACTACCCAGCCTTAAAGAACGAGAAACTAGAGACATTTATAGCTAAATGGATGCATATCGAGGCCATACTCTGAAGTGAAATAAATAGGGCACACATGTGTAAATACCAGATAGTTTCTCTAGTGAGAAATTGAAAGTGTAAATAAGGGTTAAAATGATTAAAATGAATAACTGATAATTTGAAATAGGAAGAAAAGGGGTGATCAGAGGGGAAGGGGAAAGGAAAGGGAAAGGAAAAATTAGGAGAAAAGAAAAAAAAATGGAAATGAAGTCTATGTAAATAGGGAAGGGCGCACAGGTAATGGGGAAAAAATAAGAACCAAGATACGTCATGTACAGGTACAAGCACCCAATGATAAATGTAAACACATTGTATGCCTAAAATGTACCAAGAAAAGACTTTAAAGGGGAAAATTAAGAATAAAGTACCTGCCATGGTCCCCCAAACTTGCCAGTTATTGTCACCTTTGTGTGTGTCCTTATCATGCGTGGATCCCAGGCTCAAAAGCCCAGTGGCCCAGCAGGTAAATGAAGAGACTCCAACCACACCGAGTACAAGGAGCTTTGGAGTATCTGTTGTGCACTCTTAGAGGACAAAGAACGGGTCCCACGCAGACACATGGCCCTGCACAATCACACCTTCAGTTGTCCAGGTGAAGCTGCAGTCCAGATTTCTGAGTGAAATCCCCCATCTTCTCTGTGTTAATGTGAATTTAAACCACAGAGCAGGCCAAACAGTCCACGTCTGTGGGCCGCCAGTTGATGGCCTTTGATCTCCATCTTCTCTCCCACCACATTACAGGCTCTTGCAGGGTGAGGACTGTGGTTGTTAATGATTTGTGTCAGGGCTGGCTCCTGGCAGATGCCTCGTGGTCGGAGGGCACTGACTTGTGCCACATACAGACATTGACACCAGGGGCGAGGAAAAAGCAAGCCAACAAGTGAGGTGTTCAAAAGTGCAGAATTTCAAAGAGTGACCCAGTGCCTTCGCATAAGCCCAGGAATGAAAACTTTTCAAACTCGGCCCCAGCAAGAAGCTCCTGGGAGAGAAGCAGATTCTTGGGAAGAAAAAAAAGTACAGTCTGTGAAGGGCAAAGTTTGGCAATCTATTAAACAGCAAGTTACAATAGGCAAGTGCAGAGATCACAGAGGCCGGGATGAATGTACACACATCTATACAGGGAACTTTGATGCTTTCAAATGCCTCCTCGCCATCTGAAAAGCAGGCAGCAGGCATCGCCTACATATTTCACAGCAGTCTACCTGTCTGGGTGTTTGGGTTTGACAGCAGGAAGCCCTTTGAAAGGAGCCTGAGGCATTTCAAACGCTTTCTCTGGGATATCCAGTTTGTATGTTCTGCTGATACCTTTTTTAATTGCCTTTATTTTTTTTAACTAATTCTAGAATCTCTTATTAAGCTATAAATCTGCAAAAAGAGCAAATTACTAAATAAGATACCTTTTGACCATCTCCAGTGAGCACATACGCAGATTGTAGCTCACACACCATCCCGGGTAACAAGGAGAGGAGTTAGATGTACAGATCAGAGCTATTTTCCACGACAGGCCAGTGAAAACTGCCTAATGTTTGAACCTCTTGCCTCCTGCCCAGATTATTTCATAATGGTTTAGACAGGGATATTTACAGCTTTCTATGAGTAATAAATAATTTAGAAGCCATTCATTAAAACCTGCTAAATTACAGACACTGCAGATTCCTCCTTCTAAGAAGGAAAGGATGACCTGAAATCTGGTCCCCAGTCTCTGGCTTTCTTTTCTTTGATTCTTTTTGCTGTTTCTTCTCCCTCACTAAGTGAGCTACATGCCAGGGTTTAGAGGGGCTACATGGCCATCAGTGCTGAGAGCCACAGTGCAAGTGGAAAGGAAGTTGGGCTGCATTGCCCTGGTGAAATCATGGGTTAGAAATTTGAAGGTCTTTGGTTTGTTCTCAAGGAGGTCTCATCCATCCTCCTCTGCTCGTTTTTTATAAGGAGATGCCATATGAAGGAGAATGCCAGGGTCTGCAGGAGAGAGGTGACAGAAGCGTGGTGGCCTGGCTATCTCTTCTAACAGCCTGCTGATTGTGGGGTGTGGGAATCTTATGCAAGCCTTAACCAAGCTAGGAGTAATAGCTTTAATTTCGTTCGAACACTGAGAGGAGGAGCAGGCTGTTAGGACTCTAAAGTGATAGTTAGGAACAGGGAAAAGTGAGTGGAATCCTTTTGGGAGTGACAGTAAAACCAGGATTCAGAGTTGATCTCAAGAACTCCCAGGCCAGACTCGGTATGAAATGAGCTTGCTGTCATTTGGTTTGCTGGCAGATCTCGGGAGCAAGAGAGTGCTAGTTTAGCTCACAGATAGCAAAGGTGAGAAACGAAACTGTGGATGTGGGACCAATAGGCTGTACCAGAGAAAGACACACACACACACACACACACACACACACAGAGAGAGAGAGAAATTAGAAGTGTGAGTGGACTCTAGGGTCTTCTCAATGTAAAGCCATCCTTACCCCTAGTGGAAGCATCTCTGATTCTCAGTGCATTGTCACACATAGGGAAATTTGTCACCAACATTCTAATTTAGCCAAATGCAGTGTGACCCTCTCTTTTGTGGGGACAGTCTCAAGACCTCTTCGTTGAGATATTCTCCAAAGAGGACTTGCCTCTAGTGCTAGGCAGAGTAGCCATCTCCAGCTAAATGATGAACACATTTTTAAGATGTCCTTTTTATGGCTTCTTAAATGACAAGGCATTTTAAGCACAATGTGATAAAGGGGCAAGATCATAAAATAATATGGATGGAAAGGAAGGTATTTTATGTGAGCAAGGAGTGTCAGAGCAGAGCTTTATCAATGAGTGGAATTTCCTGCAAGTAGAAAGATAAATGAATTAGTAACTCAGAGTAATTTTTTAAAAATACATATCCAGATGAAAGCTTGGATAAGTTTGATCCCTTCTAACCAATGAAGTATGATCTCTAATTAGGTTTCCACGCAGACGGTGCGGGCTTGGAGTACATTTCTGAATCTAGTTGACCTTTTCAGCTGCATAAGCCAAATGATTTCCATTCCATGCTCTTTAATTCTGGAGGAATTTCTAATTTGTTGCCAGAGATAAAAACTCACTCCAAACAGGAAAAAAGTTTTATATAGTCCAGAGTCTCATTTATAGAATATTAAAAATTTTAGACCTGGGAAAACGCTAGGAGACCACTTGATTTAATCCCCTTATTTTACCAAGAATAAAACTGAGGACCAGACAAAACCGAGACTTGCCCAAGGTCATGCAGGAACGTGGGACTCAGGACTAGAACCCAGGGCTCCCCTTCCTACCCTAGACTCTACGTCTGGCTGATTTCTTGTTTGCCCGCCAGGCTGTTTTATGCTGTCCAAATGTTGCTGAATCAAAGGTCCCTCCCTGAACTCCACCAGCCCTGCTTGAGGGAAACTTGCATGGGCCCACACCTACCCTCTTGCCTTTCTTAATTTCTTTTGGAAATTCTCTATTCTCTCACCTTATTAATGTTAAAACAAAACGGGTTCTTTTATTGCCACAGGCAGCAGGAAAGTTAAATTCTTGATGGAGACAAGTGTCTTCCCTAGTGAGAGCAAGTAAATTAGTTCTGAGGTCCTCTCACTCACTGTGACTGTAATGAGAGAGACACCAGCCCTTCTTCATTAATGAGATGCCAATCACAGAGGAAGCAGCCTCACTGAGCCTTTGGGGAGGAGGTGGCGGGGGACAGTGGGTGATTGGCACCAGAGTGAGAAGGGAGGAAGCAGAAAATAAAAGTCTCCAGAGGTCAGCGAACACGTGGATGGTCTGGAATCAGAAGGGCAGGCTAAGTGGGAGCTGGTGATGCCCCTGAATGGGCGAGGTGGTGTGGCTTATAGAAAACATCTTTGGAAGCACACAGGAGAACTGAGGAGCTACCCTCTGGCATATTTCCCATATGTGCTTCCGGAGGGGTTGTGTTTACAGTGGATCCCACTTGGGGGACCCGAATGACTGGTGACAATTGGGGTTGACTAATGATTGGATTCTCATGCAGGGCTGGCAGGAGTATATCTTGTCTCTCCTCTGCCTTTGATCTTGTCAAGATTTTAACGTGCTGTGTAATCACTTAAAGTTAGAAAAAGGAAACTTTCTAAAGAAAGCTAAAGTGTTTGATGCTGCGGGAGTCTTGTCCTTGCGTGAAATCATTTCTGGTAGGAGTCCCTGGTCTGAAATGTACCCAAAGACCAGTTTAACCCAAGGCTGTGCTTCCAGGGTAGTGGAAAAAATCTGTTGTTCAGTTCTTCCTGTCAAAGTGGCTTGTGGGTAATCCTCCCCTCCAAAGATGGTACATGCTGTCTTTCCCTCAATCACCCGCAGCAGTAGTCACAGCACTGTCAAGAAGGTTGGGGGATATCTGCACAATTTCCCTATCTCAGCTTTCAACAGCTGTCTTTGTGTTGGTTGCTGGTAAAATCTGCATCTGGAAATGAATAGGATCTCTATTTAAAATTAAATGCCCCCCCAAGTTGTTTTTTATCCCTGCAAACTTTTTTTTTATGAAAATGGCTCTATATGAAGGTTAAGAGACTTTCGCCACTCCAAACAACTTAATAAAATGTCTAAGCACACAATTAGGTATGCTTACATCCTTCAAGAATCAGGTAGAGGAAGTTCTAATTGGCAAAGCAGCATCTTGAATGTCATTTCCTAAACCCATTAGACCATATCTAACAGAAAGAAGAGAAGCAGCCGCAGTTTACAAAATACGCATAGTGTCCCTCTCGGAGATGTACATCCAGGGCAGCAGTTAGATGGCATTAAACTTGTAGGTGTAACAAAATGTAGCTACAAATCCACAATTGCTCCAAATGAAATGATGTTCTTAAGACTGTAGGCTTACCTGATGATAATTGGAGACAACATGGGCCAGCAGCCTAGAGATGATCCTCTGTGTGTGTGTGTGTGTGTGTGTGTGTGTGTGTGTTGGGGTTGTTTAAACACACAGGCAGCCTTGGGTGCTGTAACACATCCCATTTTCTCTGAGTTGGTGGTGGCCCGAGCCTGCCAGCGCATCTGTCTGTAGTTACTCAAGTCTGATATGGCAACTTCCACGTCTGGAGGACTTGGCTTTACCACCATTAAAATTGAAATGAAGAAGAACCGGAAGTTTTTAATAAATCTAGGCCAGAGCAAGGCTTCTCAGGGCCTGCAGCCTGTCTGGAAGCCCCTCATCTAGTGTAGCTTTGCTTTTGGAAAATCTGACAAGATTCACCTAGGAATTTCACTCTTTGTTGAAAGCCAAAAGGAAGAATCACCATGGAAAATAAAGATTCAAAAAGCCAAGCGTGGGTTGGGTTTTTTTGACATTTTGTTTCTGTGAGAAATTTTTTTAAAACTTGGTGGACAAGACCTTATCTGTCCCTTTTTTTCTTATATATTAGACACCTGGGTTTTTAAAGATGAAATTCTTACAGATGTTTTAGATTAATTTGTTTTCAGAAGTGCTCAGAACTTGATTTCCAAGGACTAAATATTTTTTCTTTCTTCCTTACCAAACACCATAGTCTGCCGAGGGAGAAACTCAACTTGCTGTTGGTGTGCTGGGTCGTATCATGTCCTCCTGAGTATGCCAAGTCTGCCTCCTAAGACAAGTTCCCTCTCTCCTTCCATCCCTTGCTCCTTCCTAGGTATTGGGATTGAACCCAGCACCTTCTCACTGAGCTACAACCTCACCCCTTTTTATTGTTTTTTTTTTTTGAGACAGGGATTCACTAAGTCACTGAGTTGTCCAGGCTGGGCTCAAATTTGTGACCCTCCTGCTTCAGCCTCCCAGAGTGCTGTCATTATGGGTGTGTGCCATGATGCCTGGCTCTAACTCAGATTAAAAAATAATAATAATAAATGTATCACCTTTGCCACATCAAAACCTCTCATATCATGACTTGAGTTGGATTAAAGGCAAATTTGAACTGCTAGTGAGAAATTCAGAAGCCTACCCTGAAAATGGGTAGACTCATGGGCTAACAAGAGAATTTACATTTCACCTGCTTAGCATATTACAGAATAGCTGAAAAGGGAGCAGAAAAGGGAACCATTTTGAAAAAATAATTTTAAAAAAGAAGCCATATTTTAGATAAGAGCTTAAAAGAAAAAAAGGCCTAGAAAATTTTTGTTTTTAATATTATAAAACAAGGTTGCCCAGCACATTCTCGACGAGTACTTCTAGTGAACTAGCTCTTCCACACACTTACCATAAAGTAATTGATGTCTGTAATAATGCTAACCCTAAGGCATTACAGGATCCTAAAGTGCCTCCTGAATCATCAATGATTCATCGGGTTCTGAGTGGTTTTCTTGTTGAGCATATTTTATTGTATACTAATCCCTCTGAAAATCGGCAGTATGTCTCTGGTTGGTACCAGAGCTTTGCAACCCAGAGAGCACAGCCGCAAGAGGCTGCTGGGAAGTATCTTCGGTGCCCAAGCTGACTGCCACCTACCGCCCCCGCTTCCTCCTCCCTTGGTCTCAGGAGAGCCAGTGCTGCTCAGGGCGTCTGCAGAACTTGGTCTCTGTGATGGTTTCATCTCGCTCCTCCCTCTCCCTTTCCTGCTCAGCTTGCTGGATGGAACCACAAGCAAACTGCGATTCCATGTTCCCGACCCCTCCCTGTGCCCAGAGGAGAAGGGCAGCACTAATTAGGTTGAACCCTAGACAAATTCTGACGTTTGACCACTTTTTGCTCTACACAAACAGCAACTTCCTGTGACCAGCCTCAATGATTACAGATGCCGGGCACCTGTGGGTGTCCGTGTGTATAGATGTGTATATCATCCAATTACCCAAAGACTTGATTAACAAGAATGCCAAAGCTCAGGCGGACCACACAATCTGCTGGCCCTAGTTAAGCAAATGACTTTTCCTTCTTTGCGGTTCCTTAGCTCTTCACCGGGGATGGAACCCTGGCGTTTTCGTAGCTCTGGATGTGTTAGGTGAAATGCCCTTCGGACTGCTTGGTAGGCTCTGTTTATATTTTAATGCTGTTTACAGATGGAGCATTCCATAAGTATTCATTGAGTGCCTTACAAAGGGATGGCTCCAAAGAACACTTTATTAACAAGCTCCTGCCTGGAGGAGAAACTACAGGAAAGAGGTCTTTATTCTTTCTCCTCAAGTTCTCTCCCAAGAATCCAGGTACTTTCTTCACACATAGAGTTGGCATGACCTGGGATTTACCAGCGACTTTAACAGCCCAAAGTGTTAGCTAATGAATTATTCCAAGTAAATTACAGACCGAGGAAATCCTTTTTCTGTCCCACGCCAACACTCCTTCCATTAGCAAATATTCAGTGCGGGTGACTCGTCAACCGGATACCAGAAAATGGTTTAGCCTGTGTTTGCCCCTCTATATTAGAGATAAATTTTAATACTGAACTTGTAAGGAAGCAAACTGAAACCATTTAAAACAAACTTCCAGATTTGCGTTTTGAATTTGGAACTGTACTTCGTGGTAAATCCCAGGTACTTTTGGACTGATCTTGGTACCAAAAACAGTAAATATAACAAATCGCTTTGTATCTCCTTGGTGGGCAGAAATAAGCAAACAAATGCTATTCTTCCCCCATCTTCGTTTTAAACATGGTGAAACAGTGCCTTCTGCTCAGTCAGATCATTCTAACTGGTAAGATAATATTTGGGGAGAGAGTGGGTAAAGGGAAGAATGAAATTGGCAGGCGCCGAGACCCACAGGGCGCCATTTGGCACGAGCTTCTTTGAGGTCTACCCAGAAATGGTTAATCAGAATAGGGGCGATGTCAGATCACAGTGAAGGCAGATTTCTCTGTTTATGGGCAAATCTGAGACAGCCAGTCTTTCAGGTCTGGAGCTGCAGTTGCATGTTAAATGGGATCCTAAAACTGAAATACCAGTGTTTCATCCTTCCAACAACTCAGCCTCCTCCTTTGTCTTTGTGGGATTTGTGGGCACTACTGACTCAAAACTGTCCTGCCTTTCCCTGATGGGCAATGTGTTAATTGCTAGAGGTGACCCCGGCCTTACCTCAACCTGGGTTCCAATGGGGGGTCCTATAGTGAAAAGTCAGTTTGTCTCAAGCAAAAAATCCAGTGGCAAGGACTTTGAAGCCTTGAAATGCACAATGCTATGTGTGTTTGTGTGTGATGCGGGGCTCAGCCTCCAGCGTCATCCGGGCTGGTTTTGGAGGGGCGGGACTCCAAGTGTACTCTCCAAGTGAGGCCTTCCTTGGGGAATATTTCTTAGCAGAGTGCATTTTTGTTACATGAGGACACAACTGCATGTGGCCACTGAGTCAGCCTCTTGACGTAAGTCAGTTCTTTCCACTTGTCCTCATGGCAGTTGGTTTGAGCATTTGATTGGCTTTGTGTAGGTTGGTGTAGTTCAACTGAGTCAAGGTGTAGTACAGCGGGGGAAAGAAAACTGGATTGTAAATCTAAAAACTAGATCCACATTTAGCTCAGCTGGTCATGTGACATATAAATTCCTTAACCACTTTTGAAACGTCAGCTTCTTTGCCTATAAGATGATATCTGCCCGGCTTCTCTTAGCAATCTCTCAGGGTTTTTAATGAGGAATAAATGAGCCAATGGGTGTGAAATCTCCTTAATCCATATGAATGATAGGCTAGAACTTCATTATGGTTAGTTAGAGTGGCGCTATAGGACATGATTTGAAAATAACTTCACAGGACTTGCTATCAAAGTCTAAAGGAAATCTTTTACCATGCACCAATGGCAATAAGAAAATGAGACAGACAGCTACATCAGTTGAGCTCACTCACTCATGACCACTTTAAAGATGAGCAAACACTTGGAGAGAATCATGGCCAATTCTTTGCACTGGCTGTTACCAAAGAGATGAAAAGGAAAATCCCTACTCCCCAATTGTATTTGAAAACCAAAAAGTCTAAAGGCTTGGAACAAGTGGTGGTGAATGGAGAGGATGTCCTAGCATGACACTGGCGGTGTAAATAAATCACTGGAACTGATGGCACCCACCCAAGAGTTTTGAAGGAACTCAAGGGTGAAATTGTGGAACTGTTGGCCAAAATGTGTCACTCATTACAAACAAGTACTGTGCTCATGGCCTGGCATGTTGCCACCAGGACTATGAAAGCAGAGAAGTACAAATAGGTGAGTCTCGGTTTTATACCTGGCAAGCTGGAAGAGATTGAGCAGGTGGTGTCACTGAAGGCTGATCAGCGCTCAGAACATTTACTGAGCGTCCACCCTGGCCGAGGACTGTACTAGTGAACACATGCAACTGTCTAGAAGGCAGTTTGAAAAAGGGGTCACAAAATTCCAGGGCTGAAAACAGATTTGGGAAGTCATTTGCACTTAGGTCAGAGAGAGCAGATAGCCTTCCTGTGCTGGGGAGCTCTCCCAGTTTACGAACCCTGCATGCAAGAGCCAGTCTGCCTTGGAAAGTGAGCTGAGATCAATAAACAGGGTCTGCCCTGATCAGCACTCAATGCCCTATGTTTGCCATCTTCATGCAGACAGCGCCCTATGTCTGCCATCTTCATGTGGATGGGTGCTGGAATTGCAGTAAACAGGGGCTGAGGGGGTTGGACAAAAAGAGAAGGCACGAGGTGCAAAGGCAGAATCCCACAGAAAGTGAGGGTTGAAGGAATGAGTGGAGGAAAAGAAACCAGTAATGAGGCTGAAAAATTTCATCATGTACTCATCTGTTCATTTATACACATACACACACATAAAGCACTTTCAAAGTGCCAGGCACCATTTTGTACCCTGAAGTAACATCTAGAAGCAGACAATGATCAGTATTTGGAGACATCAAGAATAGGTCAGATAATAATAGACACTCGTATCAGAAGAGGGGAATGAAGTGTAAGGAAACCGAATGGGCCCTTTAGCTTGGCTGGTCAGCTCTTGGAGGAGCCAAGACCCAACTGGCAAGACTCAGCCAGCTCTGCAAAGAACTGAGAGAAGAGCACTCCAGGTGGATGAAACAGCTAGTGCAAAGGCCAGGAGAAGAAGAAATAGCAGAAAATTCTCTTACCAGAAATTCAATTATGTAGGATGAGAGATTGAAGGAAAGATGAGGCCGAGGAGTAGATTTCTCGGTGCTGTTTGTAATCTATTTATTGGCTGGCTGTGCAAAATGGGGAGACCCGAGAAAATCTGAAGATTCGGGAAAGGAAAAACTTGAAGGGGGAAGACTAACTATGCAGGAGAGAGAGAGAAAGCATGGTCGATAGTGTTGAGAAGCGCATTTGTCTTGAAGAAGGAGCTGAAATGGTAAGGTAAAGACAGGGATAGATAAAAAGATTGTCAAGCGGCATTCCCTAACCATATTTAAATGTCTGAACTCATTTCTCAGTCGTGTGTATTATTTGGAAAAAATTTTAATCATCTTTTCATTTTGCATCCTATGCAAAATGAAGTGATTTAATGTTTTTAAGTGTACATCATTTTAGATAAGTATAAAAAGTTTTATTAAAAAATTAATTGAATATAATATTTACTAATATTCATGGATTATGAAAATAAATTCAGAATGAGTTCCATCTAACAAGTGATGCACATGATTTAATTTATTTTAATTATGTAAGAAATGGCAATTCATAAAACATACATTAAAATGACATCTAATAACAGGCTTAATTTGAAAACCAAATACTAAAATGTGAGTTGGAATTTAACTGTGTATCATAGTAGCAAAAATAAGCAAAAAACAGAACAAAACCTGCTTTCGGAACTATTAGTAGGAAACTTCTCATTTCTTTAAAGCCAGGTTTATTTTTGTTCTTTGTTTCTTTTATTTCTAAATAATGAAGTAAAAGAGAGTATTTCTGGCCACTATTAATAAACACTTCTTTGTGAAAATTATTAAAAGCCAAACTGGATATGAATAACACCACATTTTCTGGTATTACAATTGATTTTTGAAATTATAGAGAGAGCTCAGTGACTCATGTGACACAGAGAAGGGCATAATTCTGAAATATGGTGAAGAAAAATCTTGACATGCAGTTGGCTTTCTATATCCAGGGGTTTCTGCATCCACAGGTTCCACCAACCATGGATTAAAACTATTCCAGGAAAAAATGCATTTGTACTGGACATAGGCACACTTTTGTTTCTTTCCTTGTTCCCTAAGTGATGTAGTGTAACTGCAATTTACAGAGCATCTGCATGTAGTAGGCATTATAAGTACTGTAATGTCAAGATGATTTATTTCTGTAAGGGGCTTGTGTTTCCATGGATTTTCATATCCACAGGGACAGGGGTCCTGGAACCAGCCCTTTATTGATCCTCAAAGATGACTTGGTATCTGTGGGATTACTACCATGTATCCATGTAACATTTTGAATGGTGTGATGGTCCAGTAGCCATGGTGACCTATCTATCCAGCTCCTTGTGAGCACAGGAACCTGACTTCACCCTCTGCTCTTTCAAATGGAAACCACAGTTAAGTGGTTATGTGGATTCAGTTATTTAAGTAGAAACTAAAATATATGCCATTATCACATTTAATGATATGAGAGCTCCAATCTTTTTGCCAAGCACCGGGTTCTGCTCTTAGGAGAAGGTGGAGACTTGGTGGAGTGAGGGTAAAATGAGGTAAAGAATTTTTAATGTCTGTGAATCAAGGGATAATGGACAAAAAAGGAGGAGGACAAGGATTTCTTTTCCTTGAATGTGCCTCCCCCACATCTAAACAATGCCCAGCCCAGAAAGGACCCATAAGAGATACTTTGCTGGATATGTGAAAAACTCCTGAGCGAGAGCAGGCTATGTGGCGGGTCAAGTCCTGCAGAGCTGTAGAGGGGAGTGGAAGAGAGGTTGGCATTGAAAGGAGAAATGACTGTAGGAAGAAGAAAGGGAATTGAGATCCCAGCCGCATGCTTCACGGACCTTGAGTAAATAATCCAAAAATTCATTTGCAACAAGAAGAGACCCAGAATAGCAAAAGCAATTCTAGGTAACAGAGACATGGCAGGGGGTATCACAATCCCCAAC
>NW_004624781.1:11452631-11710624 GCF_000247695.1 Heterocephalus glaber
AAGATGCATCATGTAAAGGTACAATTCCCAATGAGAAATGTAATTGTGTTGTATACCTACAATGTACCAATAAAAGAATTTAACAAAAAAAAAGGAAGAGAGGGAACCCACCGGGGATAAGTTACCAACCAACCTTATAGATGAAAAGGTAAACATTCACGTAAATGGCAGTCATCTATCTCCAAAGCATTTCTGGAATGTCTTTTGCTTGTTGTACTCTGAACTGTCCTATGGATTCAGAGAGTGAAAAGACTCCACTCACACTCTCAGGATGCTCCCTGAGTTGATTGGAATAAATAATGAGACAAAGTCCATGGTAGACCACGTTCATACTGTCTGTATAACACAGACATTGGGCCTGGGGAGGGAAAGACCTAGCAGAAGCAGCACTGGTTTCAAGAACAGAGAGAATAGAGTTCAAGTTGTAGTTGTGGTGCCATGTGGAAGTCATCTGATCTCTCTGAGCTTAGCCTCCTCATCTGTCTAGAAAAGACAAGGACTAGAACCTGCTGGGGGCCGGCGCAGCAAACCTCCGACCTCCTGTGGGCTTTGGAAACTCGAAGTGGGGCCATCGGTGTGGGCAGAGCTGTTAAGAGAAATGTCCTTCCTCCAGGATGAGAAAGTTGGGTTGGACTTAAAGAATGGGGAATGGGGAAGGGATGTGGAAGTTTAGAGCCAAGCATTTCAGGGAGAAAGTCTAGCAATGAGCTAAGTCATGAAGGGAAAAATGAAATAAAGAAAGTTTAATGTCTGTGAATGAAGGAGTGTACAAAAAAGAGCAGAGTTCGGTGATTTGCTAGATTCCAAGCTCAAGGTGGAATTAGTATGTGTCTGTTTATTGTAATGAAGGTGGATTATTAGCATACAGGTCCGAAATAATGGGAAAATTATCTAATTGGAATAATCTAGATTGGAAACCTCATCTGTTGATATCAAGGGCAGGTTTATACCAGAGCTAAATGAGGGAGTACACACGGAAATCTCCATGTTCGCCTGTGAGGAGGATGGTAATCAAAGAGCATGAAGAAATGGGACCCATTCTCATAAAGTGGGGAAGTATAAAAATAGCCAAGGCTATATTTTGAACATCACTTCCTACTCAGACCTAGATGGACCAAATGAGACAATGGGAGTGGTTTTCCTTTTAAAAGAATCAAGAACTATATTTGTTGTAATAAGGCATTAAAAATTGTGTATTTCCACACAGAGGTATACTCCTGTATGCCCAGCATTCTGGGAGGCTGAGGCAGGAGAATCATAAGTTTGTGCCCAACCTGGGCAACTTAGTGACTTAGCAAGACCCTGTTGCAAAATAAAATAATACAAAGGGCTGGGAATGTAGCTCAGCGGGAAGGCCCTAGTTTCAGTCCCCAGTACCACCACACATACACACACAGGGCATTTGTGATGGATATTTAGTAAGCACATGAATAGCTTCTACAGACACTCTTTAAAATAATTTCTTGTATTTGCAGAGTACTTTAGAGTTTATCAGGTTCCGAAATATATACATAAAGGGTCCCTGTACACCTTGAAATTCAGAACATCTGGGCTTGAGTGCCAATCCTGTCGCTAATATGTTGGCTAATGTGACTTGGGCTAGAGTTACTTAATGGCCCTGGGCTCACTGTCCTCATCCGTAACATGACTGCAGTGAGTCCTGTGCTTACAGGATGTTTGGTTTTATTTCCACCCTCCGGTAGGATGCAAACTTGCAGGGCTGGGACCACATCAGCTGTTGTTCCTAGGGTCCTCCATAGCTCTGAGGTAGAGTTGAAGCTCAGAATTTGTTGAATGGATGCGTGATGGAAATGCACAGGTAGTGAACAGCAGTGCTCTGTTCTAGAGATGAGACACAGTGACCTCTGCCTTCGAGGGAAGAAAACCCAGTCTCCGAATCTCAGTGATTGTCCAAGGATAGAGTCAGACTCTGCCCTATGAGTGGAACCCCACAAGTCCCTTTTCTACCCATCCTGTGCCCTCTCTTCTGTAAACCTCTGGCCTCTGGTAGGATCCTGGGTGACATTTTTCTGAGCTGTTGTCATATCTTTTAGAAAACTGGAAGCAATATTTGCCTTTGTTTTTGTTTTTGATGAGAGCTCCTAGAATAAAAAAATATAAAGCAACTTTTAAACATTTAATTTTGCAAAAAATCCAAAAGAAAAAGGAAAAAAAACCACAACTCATGCCAAAGTCTCAGCTATCTCTGGTTTGCACTATTCTTGGCCGGCTGGACATAGCTCCGGAAAATGGATCTGCTCTTTAGGGAAAGGTACAGTTTGTTTCTTTCTCCAGTCGACAGAAATATGTTTGGAAGGCTGATTCACCCGTGGCCCCTGCACCAGGCCCAGCACCAGTGCTTTTCAGTATTTGCTGTGTTCCTCTTTGGTTTACAAGGTCAGACTGGATGTTTTGGTTGTTTCCCCAGCAGTGCTCTACTGACCGACTTCGCTCTAATCCCTTGATGTCACTTAAATAAACTGGAGCCTGGTGGGGGCGGCTGGGGGGGGGGGGATCAGAGCACTCCAGTGATTGCCTGCCGCTGTTGTTCTCGGCGGCAAATTAATTTGCTGCTGTTATGTAAGTGTAATCATCCTCTCTAATCACATCACAGGATTGGGAACTGCCAGAAATAACAGAAGGGAACATTCGAGATATCAAAGGGGAGCCACTAAAATAGATTGTTTATTTAGGTACCAAATTGAAACACTATTATGGGGAGATGGAAAACAACCTTCTTCCCCACACTTTCCTGCCACACATCCGTCCCTATGCTTTGCTTACTGTATTTGTCAGGCACATCATGCAGAGGGAAAAGGGAGAATGGAGCAGTACAGCCAGCTTTGCTTCCGGGAGGACGGGAGGGGACTTGGTGGTGTCTGACCCTCGATGGGTTTCTGTGGGTACCTGAACTTCTCTGTCTTGGTGCTGTCCTAGCAGCTTCCCTCTGACCTGATGTTCTTTCTTAGGTCTGCCCCACTCCTTCCTGGATTCTCCCCCGCACTGCCCATTGCTTCCTCCCGCATCTTCTTTTCTTTCTTTTTTTTTAAGCAAGGCAGAGAAACGTCAGGGGAGCTCATATGCTGTACCTTTCAAGCTGTGGCTCCCCAGAGACAGGGCACTGTTTACAGTTTCTGAGCCTGTAACACAAAATAAAGGGCCCTCCTCTGCTCAGAGAGCATTTCACATGCAGCATGGTTTGCAGATTGGTCCAACTTTTGCATCTCAGCTCTGTTCCTTCCCCTAGGCAGGTGGGCTAGCCTTTCAGAGCCTCTGTTTCCTCATCTGTAGGAGGGATCAGCACACTCAGCCCCACTTGCTGCTGCTGTGAAGATGCAAGGAGCAACAGCCCATGAAAGCTTGGCCCATGATGGTTATGGACACAGGGTCTGGAGTTGAGAATCTGGATCCCAGCACTACCACCCCCTGCCTGATGACCTTGGTCCAAGCTTTGCCCTCTATGCATGACCACATCCTCATCTGTCAAGTACGCTAGTGTAGACTAGGTAGAATAGGGCAAGGGTTAGATAAGATTGCATATTATAAACACATGCCACAGTGCCTTGTCTACCAAACGTTAGTTATCGTCCTTAGCGTTCTCATTATTATTGTTGTCATAAAAGCAAGACTTAGTTAAATGATGATGATCTGTTTTCTGCTTGTTGTACTCTTTCTTCTCACTCCTGATTTCACAATTGTCAACTGGTGTTACCTGCTGTAACTAACCAATGAATGACAGCAGAATTAAAGCCACTCTGGGAGGAGGGAGCACACTTGGAGCCCCGGGCAGGTTAGGAACCACACTCCACGGAGCAGGTGAAGTACCTTGGCCAGGGATTATGGAAGGCTTTCTCCTTGGACCTCCAACCATGCTGCCTTCTTCTCTTCTGGTGTTTGAAATCCTCTGACTTGTATCCAACTCTCACCAGCCTTTCTTCTCTGGGCTGATCACCACCTACCTTAGATGCCTTCCATAAGCAAAGTTCTTGTGTTGGAACAGAATGTGCCCAGCCCAGGGCCAGGAGGCTCCAGTCTTTCCCTGCCCTTCATCCTGCTGGCTTTGTGTATGGGTCCAGCTGGCCTGGTCTGAGCTATGTAGATGTTCGGGACATGGTCCATGCAGCATGGAGTGCCAGCCATGTCGCTTTTCCTTACTGTAGGAAGACACTACTTTTCCTTTCTTTCCTTGAATAGGATAAAAAAATGTTGAAGTAGAACATGAAAATTCATTTCTACAAGTGTTCTCTACATGCTAATCACAAGAGGGAATAGATTACTATCTGTGTTCATCTCTCCCCCTTTCTCTTTGACTCTAATCTCAGCATGATGTCTTTCCTCCTTTGAAGATGGTATACGTGGAGGGCCGGGTGGTTGGGCTACCCGAGCTGCTCCTGTCTCTGGACAGATGCTGACTGAGGTTCAGTTGTCAGATTCTGGCAAGGCTGAGCTCAGTGGCAATCAGACATATACACTGATACGAAAATTGGAAATTGGTTTTCTTTTTCTAAAGAAAATTACCTGCACAAATTATTCTGAGTACATCACTTCATTCAATGTGAACTTTTCAAACCATGAGTTTTTCAGTAGTTAGTTTAGGCCTAGAACAAAGAAACTATTGTGAAGGGACCAGTGACAGTGTGGAGAGGAGTCTTTCCTCTTGTGTAGACATAGCCGGGGTCTCCTGGTTTGGGGGATGAGTTTTAGCTGTGCCACTTTCTGCCTCTCTGACTTTGGAAAAGTTACTTACCCTTACTGAGCCTTGCTTTTCTCATCTGTAAGTGGAGTTGAAAATTATACCTATTTCAAAGCATATTGTGAAAACAATTTGAAATAACAAATGTAAAGTACTTGGCATGTGGGAAGGGCTTGATTAATCCTACTTGCAGATCTTTCAGTGCCTAGGATGACGGAGCATGTTCTCTCTATGATGTCCCTTGGTGAAAGGAAATGCTCTCTCAGTGTCCTACCAGACACTCTGCTACAACTCTTGGGCAATTCTGCTCCAGATCCACTTCGTCTTGCAAAGCATAGTTCGCTGAAGAAGTATTACTCAAGCTGATCGTCAACTCTGTTCTGCCTCTTCACTTTACAAAGATAGACCTCTATTAATCTCCAAACGTAGCTTTTAAAATTCAATATTTGACTACATAACTCACTACCGTAGAATATTAGTTAGGAAAAAAAAACAAGCATTTACAGAAATCTGATTAATTTGCATTTCATCCCTCCTTAGAGCAATTTGCAGTAATTCAATCTGGATCGGGCTATGTTAATTTTTACATCTATGTTTTATACAAATGATTTGCTTGAATTAATGGTGCAGAAGAGATTGTAGGAGATATACCAAACTTTTTAATAATGGCAAATATTTTCATAATAATAATCTCTAGGAAAATAAAATTTGTAATTCACACATGGATGTTGTTCAATGAAGATGTCCAGATATGGTTCTCAAAATTGCACTCAAGAGAGAATCCTGGGGAGAGAAAAAGTGGAAGAATCCCAAACTGCATCCCACAGCTTCTAAATCAGGATTCCCGGTGATGAATTTTGGGAATGTGCGTTTTAACAGGTTCTCTGGGTGATTTTTATGTTCCCTGAAGTTGAGAATATCTATTATATGGAATATTGATTCTTTGATTAAAGTCATAGAGGAAACTTCTTAGCCATCACTAGAGCACCTCTGTGTTCTAGGAAATATTGGAACCTCCACTCCTTAAAATATTCTAGCATTCAAATGCTTTCACTGGTGTGCATGGATCTTTACCGCATCAGGCAAGACCCAACTTCCTGTTACCCATGTCATGCTTCCTGGATTGGAAACCTTTAACACTCAGAACTTCTGACAGCCTCCAAATTATGGTGGTGAGATTGGGGGTCAAGAAAATGATGAGAGGAAAGGAACCAAGCTGAGACCTGGGAGGCCTAGAAAGAGAACCAGAATAGAACCCGACAGGAGCTTGGTTACTGAACCAGGAGCAGAGTTGGCCTGAGTTCAGCAGTCCAGTTACAGGAATGAGGCTCAGGACAAGTTTGCCAGGGGCTGCCTTGATTCGGGGCCAACATTGAATCCACCCTGAGTTGGCATAGAAGCCAAAGAATCCTATCAGAAAGAGAAACCTCTTCATTTATATATGGTTTTCGAAGGTAGATGGCTTTTTCAGTCTTTGGACCCATTCCCTTGTTAATAACTTCATGTCTGAAGATGCTGGCTTACATTTCTGCCTGTGTCTAGGGACTCGGTGACTGTTATCTGAGATTCTTGAGACCAGAAGTGGTTCCCATGTGGAATTTTTCTGATTTTAGAATATTTTGATAGACTTCACCAATTGAACATCCCTAATTTGAAGTCCAAAATGCTCCAAAATCCAAAACTTCTTCACTGCCACATCAACAAGTCAAAAAGTTTTGGATTCCAAAGCATTTCAGATTTTGGATTTTCCAGTGAGGGTTGTTCAACCTGTTCTGCTATTTGTACTATCAACTGGGTTAGGACCACTTTTTTTTTCATCCATTTCTCTATAAAATATATCCTAAAGATGTGTGCGTGCACACACACACGCACACACACACATTTCAGACCAACACAAGTATATACATACTTAACATATTTTAAGCCAGGGCTGACTTAAAACCAGTTCTTTTGATCTGATTTTATAACAGCAAAGAATGTACAGCAAATACAAAGTTGACCCAGAAGTTCATTTATGCTTCTGTTTTCCAGAGATTAAGACCATGGGGTGAGCAAGTTTGCTGGTAACGAAGCCCAGACTCTTGGCTATTTGCAACATTTTAAACTTTAAAAAGTGTGCAATGCAATATAAATGATGCTTTAAACATTTATGCATTGGGTGGGAATCTATATTAATTATAAAACAAAAGGCCAAGTCCTAGAAACAAAGGAGCATTTTTTTTCCCTGAGCTTCTCTACTCAGAATTAGATCCCTAAAGGAGAGGCATAGAAACAAGAAAGCTTCTACCTACTTGATTCGTGGCTTCCCTGGGAGGCCTGGACAGTTTCATCCAGGGGCTCGCGGGGCTGGTCTGTGTGTTGTGCTCTGTGCCTTCCTCGTGTCTTCTGGGGACCACACACTATCTGCCAGCAGACCACCTCTCTTGTGCACAGAGTCATCATGGGGCCCGAATGGCAAAGCCACGCCTGTTCCCACGTCCTAAGATGGTGGAGGGGATCCAAACCATAGATATTTACAAAGTGTCTCTGGGAGGTGATCAGGGCATGTTCACACCTTCCTTTCTGTTTAAAAATATTTCTAGGGGCTGGGGAGTGTAACTCAGTAGAACAGCACTTGCCTAGCGTGTTCAAGTCCCTGGGTTTGATCCAGAGCACTGCTTTTTAAAAAAAAAAAAAAAAAGTATTTCTCCAATAGGTCAAGGTTAAAGAAAGAGATGGCAATTTTTATAAACCTATCCCTTTATCTTTGCTCTGCTTCCATTCACTCAAACCCTATACCAGAGAGCAAAGCAACTTCATCCTTCCCCTTCCACCCCTGTGGAACCTTCTAATATTCCTGTGAAGCTGGTGAATAAGAAGGATAGAACATGCTCACCTCTTAATTTAAATGTTTCCCCTAGCAGCTTGCTTTGATTCCAAGGATCCCACACTTTTTTCCTTCTTGCTTTCCTTATTTTTTTTCAATACTAAGGATTGAACCCAGGGCCTTTGAACTGAGCTACATCCCCAGCCCTTCTTTTATCTGGGGACAAGTTCTCGCTAATTTGCTAAAGTGGCCCGGGCTGGGCTTGATCTTGGGATCCTCCTGCCTCATCCCCCTGGAGTGCTAGAATTACAGGCGTATGTGACCATGCACAGCATTTTTTTTGTTTTGTGTACCCTCCCTTGGGGCCTAAGCCAGTGCTGTTTTGTGGGAGGTGGGCCATATCCAGCCCTTCTCTCCGTAATAGATATTGCCTTACTGCTTTCTTAGGGAAGAGAGCTCATGGGTAAGTTTTACCTTGAGCAAAAGAATATCCCCCAAGCCTGGGGTGCTTTAATGGAGGGACCTGCCTGATGGGAACACAGGGGACCAAAGGCAAAAGGAAGGGGGCTGTGAAGACAAATAGTAACCAGTTAACAGCTCAGCCTGAGACTGACGCTCACTCCAGCTGTCTGTGAACTGGTGCTCACTATTTTATTCAGAGTAGTTCAATGTGGAATTTAATAACTCATCGCCCTGGAAATCAAGTCCTTAGCTCTTCAGGTTTCACTAACATGGGGAACCTAGAGCATGCGCTGGAAATAATAATCTTATTTTTCCAAAATCAACAAGGGCAAGCTATTTTTATGACTATATTTGAGATGCTCTCTGCAGTTTGAAGAATCCAGCTCCTTGTACCGCCCTAGGTTTCCTCTTTACTGTCCCCACACGGCCTTAGCAAGACTGGGTCATGCACAGTGAGCTCAAGCCTGGGATCTTCCCTTGTCCTGAAAACTGAGTAGAAGCTCCTGTCTCCTTGGAGTTCTCTTTCAGAGATTTCACTTTGCTCTTAGGATGGGCCAGTGAGAATCTGGATCCTTGATCATGGGCAGTTTCAGGTCAGAAAGTTCTCTCTCTCTCTCCCTTTCCAATTTGTAACCGTGTTTATCCAGAGTCTTAAAGACAGAATTTATGAATCTTAGTAGCCTCTTAAGCCTCCACCCACCATCTAGTCGGGGCTGGGACTGTACATTTCTGCAGGGCATACCTAGCCTGCCCAGCACATCAAAAGCTACAACTGGCAGCCAACTAGAAAATCAAACCTCCATTCATTTCAAAAAATAAGAAAAGAAATGCATATGACCCACCACCCCTGACAGCTGCTTGCCTATATTCTTCCAGCTGGATTTTAACTTAACACCTTTTGGGTTGTCCAAGAGGCTGTATTTGTGCTTTTCAAATCTTACTTTTGGATTAACAAAATGGAGCCCAAAGACTCTTTTGGCCTCATACTTATTAGTCCATGAAGGCTCAGTCTACAGAAGCCACAGGAAATACTATGATATTTTGGAAAAGGTCGAGTTTCATAGATTCTGTAAGGCACTCAGCAGGTTGTAATTATTTTTTTTTTATTTAAAAGCCTTCCAGATATTTTTTTTCCAGAGGGTCTGCAATTGAGGGTAGCAGACATTTTTTTCATACTGTACATTCTTTTTGGCCGAGTGCTGGAAATACACAGGAAATCAAGTGGCTTTGGAAGACCCAGCAGAGGCAGGGCCAAGCCATCAAGTCACTGAAACAGAATGGGAAATCTCCAGATCAGCAGCAACAGGGTTGGCTGCCTCTGTCCCCTTCCTGTGCGGGAGGGAAAAATATTAAACAGGTGATCGGCTTGTTTTAACAGAAACCAAATGTCGCTGAGTCTGCAGGCAGGGTGCAGCAGCTGGAGCTGCTCAAGAGGTTTAGACACCAACCGACAGGACAGATGCACAGAGGCAGCCAGGAAAGTGGAAAGAGTTGCCTGCGTCTTAATTCAGTGTCCTGGTGCTGCTTTGGATCCCTGGTTTCTGCTGGGCTGGCCCCGGGTGAGGGCAGAACTGGCCATGCTGAGGCCAAAGAAAGCAAGCTGGTTGCTTATTGACCAGCCTCTGGGCTACCTCTTAGGAAAATCAGTGGAAGGCTGCTCGTCTCCAACCAGAAAGTGAGGGACCAGGCTTTTGGTCTCAGCTCCTCATAACACAAAGGAAAGATCTGATTCTGAGGCACCAGGTAGATGTCAGTCTGGTTTCCTTAGAGACCTCTACAGGCCTCCTCTGGCCCTGGCTCCAGCCTCTGCAATAGATGGAGATGCTGGTGGAATCCTGAAAAGCAGAGAGAGCTCCCTGGGAAGCAAGTGTGCAGCCAACAAGGCCTTAGCTCCCCGCAGCCGCCTCCTCCAGGCTCTGTCTGGCTGAGAAGGGTTTGGCCTCTGGGCTGAGGAGGGTTAATGTTGAGCAAAAGGAGGAAGGATTTGAACCAGCATGAATGAAGCGCTCCCAAGACAAGTCACAAAATGGCCTTTCAGAAGAGCCGTCCATTGAGCTGGGCACCAACGGGTGAGGTCACCTTAAGCACAGTGGCTGGGCATTGGCCGGACTCGCAGGACCTGGCCTGGGCCCATCACGCCCTCCAGCGTTTCCATTTAGTCAGCAGCAGAGGCCCCGTGGGAAGCCAGGGGGAAAGTTGTCCAGTTCCCCGTTGGTTTCTGAGGACTGAATTAATTCCTCCCTGGCTCTCAGCTCAGAGAACCTACCAGGAAGGGGTAGGGAAGAGTTGCTGTCAGCCCCGGGTGGAAGCAGTTTTGGGGGCATCCCAGCCTCCATGTTCCCAGCAGGGACATGACTCCCAGACTGTCCTCTGCAGAAGAAGCCATGTTAGGTAGCGGTCTTCGTAGTTCACACGGCACTTCTCTTTCTGTGGGTTGTCCCCCACAGCCTGTGGTGCAGAGACTCCTTATTGTTGCCCTGGTTGGCATGAGAGGACACTCAGCTCAGGGACATTAAGTGACCTGCCCTGGGCCAAACAGCTCTTAAGACAGGGAGCCCAACTCATAGTCAGGGCTTTGGATTCCCATTTCAACACTTCCCTAACTATGGCAAGATGCCTGCATGGATCACCCTCCTGTATTTGGGTCCCTGGAAACAGAGTCTGCAGCAAGCACCAAGGGTGTCACCATGTGACTTTATGAAGTAGAACTGCCTCGTGTCTCCAGAGCCAGCCCGGAGTCATTAGCAAAGCAGCCCTCATTGATTTCCAAAAATAATTTAAAAGCAATTTGTATCTTTGTGGTGCTCCTTCAGAAAATGCTAAAGGACGAGATCCACCTCTAGCATACAGCAGGTTTTCTGAAAGCTGTTCTCAATCCATCAGTACCCCACCCATCACATATGACAGTGGCCTTTGTCACATCCCTTCTTCAAAAAGGAACTCCCCCCAACTTTTCTCCAATCTAATGCCAGCTGATTCTTATCTTTTTCTCGTCTACTACTTAGCTTCTAAATTTTCCTCTTTCGGAAATCTAGCTTCTCTGACATGAAACAGACAGTCCTGGTATCCTTTGTTGTTCTCCATCCTCAGCCACTCCTAGTCTTCCACTCCTTGTCACACATGGACAGAACCAGAGATGGTGGCCTCCCACCTTCAAAGCCAGCAGTGTGTAAGATGACCCTGGCAGAGCCTCATACCAAACTCAGGTTTAGAATTGGACTGGTGACATCTGGAAAGGGACAGAACCCCTGGCGCATTCCCTCGCTGTGCCTTCTTTATGCTGCTTTTGTCAATCTCTTTCTTTCAGTGGTGGTTTGTTTGGGGGACAAGGTCTCGGTATATAGTACAGACTGGTCATGAGCTTGCAGTGCTCTTGCCTCTGCCTTACCAGTGCTGGGATTCTTCCTGCCTTTATTGGCCTCATCAGCGACTCTAATGAACTGCACTCAACTACCACTTCGAGTGAAAAGGCCACTTCTCTTCCATTTCCTTGTGGTAGACTCGGTTAAGGTTAAGGTCTCCACTTTGTTATAAAAATTACCCTTTCCTGGTAGGATGTCAAAAGGACCAATAATGAGTCGCCACTTTTTGCTTTGGAAATTAGCCTCAATTTAATTTTGCCTGTGTCATAGGGCCAATATCAGTGGAGAGTAAATGCATTTACATAGAGCAGAGTGTTGTGTGGGTTGTTTTGTGTGTCCGCATGCCTGGGTTCACTGCAGCATTATTCACTATGGGGCTCAATCTAGGTGCCCATCCGTGATGAATGGATAAAGAAATTTTACACTGAGTATACATACACAGTGGGGAGTTAGGTGTGTATACAAAAATCAGTCTTATAAGGGTTGGTGGAAGGGTGGGAATCCTCTCCTTTTCAGCATCATGAATTGACCTGGAGGACCTTATGTTAACTGAAACAAGGAGGCACAGGAAGGCAAATCCCACACAATCTCTCTCCTATATGGAATCTGAAACAGTCGACCTCGGAAGCACAGAGGAAGATGTTGCTAAGTGGGACTGAGGTGTGGGGGATTGGCGAGATGTTGGACAAAGGACTCAAAACCTCAGCAAGATGGGAGGAATGACTTATTTTCACTTTGGAAAGCAGCCAAAAGTTGCACGGTGCCTGATTCGGTGAATAAAGTAAATGAGGACACTGAATATTTTTAGGAGCCTGACCTTCCCTAGAATGGCATGTGGCAGCAACATTCACTGTGGTTTTGATTGCACTTCCTAAAGACACTCACAAAAGACAACTTCCAGAACTGTGTCAGAAAGTGGCAAGAATAGTAGGTGTTATGGTTTGTGTCTAGATGTACCCCCGTGAGCCTCATGCAGTCATAGTTGGTGCTTTTTCAGAAGTGGCTTGATCTAGAGTGTGTGATGCTGGGATTAAGGGTGGGTGATTACTGAATCAGTCCACTGATTGGTTTGACACCACTCTAATCCCGGTAGCCTAGATACAATATAAGTGGAGCAGAAAGACACCGTTAAGGTCCCTTACTTGCTTGCTTGCTTGCCTTGCTACCTTCTGCTCACCATGAACTATTTCTCCTCTCTGATGCTTGTCTCCCTGCCTTGGAGACAGCTGATTATGAACTGAAACCTCTACAAACTGAGCTAAATAAACTTTTCCTCCCTTAACTTGTAAGTATTGGATATTTTGTCTCAGTAATGAGAAAAGTAACCAAGACAACAGGATAACAGTGTTCAAAGGGAGATTAATATCACTGTGTCTTTTAACATTGTAATTTTTTACTTAAATATACACTGCAGTTTTTATTGGTTCTTGAATTCTGTAGAAACATTCTATAGATTTAAATACATCTCATTTTTTCAAATGTTAAAATAAAAGTTAGAAGAAAGTATATCAAAAGATTTAACCATGAAGAAATGATAAATGTTTAAGAATATAAGTATGTTTAACCGGACTTCAGCACTATGAAATGTATACTTGTATCAAAACATCATGTTGCCACAGGTTTACAATTTATTTTTAATATATGAGTTTAAAAATAAATAAAAACTTTAATAATAAAAAAAAAGATGGGAGGAATGATTTCAAGAGATCTATTACATATCGTGATGACGACACAAAAATATATTAAGGCTATTTTGCTGAGAAAATTGCTGAGAGTTCATTTTAAATGTTCTCACCACAAAAAGTTATTTGTATGTAAGGGCCGGGGATTTAGCTCAGTGGTTCCGCCGCCTGCCTCGCAAGTGCAAGGCCCTGAGTTTGATCCCTGGTACCAAAAAAAAAAAAAAAAAAAATTATTTGTATGTAACTGCAATACATATATTAAATACAACAACCATTCCTCTATACATATTGAAACATTTTGCACACCATAAATACGTACAGTTCTTACTTGTGAATTAGGAGATACATTGTTGTTTTGTCTTTGTTTCTGTTTTTGGTACCAGGGATGGAACTCAGGACCTTGCCCTTTGCGAGGCAGGTGGCGGAACCACTGAGCTAAATCACCAGTCCAGGAGATATGTTTTTAAAACATTCTTTCCTTCCCCAAATGAGTGTATCTCTGGGTACTGATGTTTGTGTTGTTTCTGTCTACTCATGTGACTGTTCATTGTGAGCATGTATCATTTTTATAAGCAGTAGAAAAATAGTTATGATCATTTTTGAAAAGAATGGCATTCAGCATGGATGGCAGAGAAGAGACAGGAAGAAGCATGGTGCATGTTGAAGACAATAACTCAGACTTTCATATGTACATCTCCAGTTGGGGCCCTGCGAATCCCTTGAATTTCTCTTTAATGAATGTAGAATGGCTTCCTGGAGGAGGCTGGGTTTCAGAAGTTGCACAAACGCAGTGAGAGGACCTTTTGTTTGGCAGGAGCCTCTCTGAGGAAGCTGGGCAAGGAGGAGCTTGAGAGCTCCCCAGGCAGTTTGCGCAGTCGAGGGTCAGCTGTGGCCATGCTGGAAGTAGAGAGCAGAGAAGGGGAAAGGAAGGTTGCTGGGCCTCATGTGGATCATGAAGATAAGGGCCCTGAGGCTGTGCAGATGGGATTGGAGGCAGAGGCTGACTCCTGACGTCCTTCGGGCCTGGGTGGTTGTGCTGCTCTGTCTACAGGAAGGCTGTAGGGAGGGACAGGACATTTACTCAGTGCGCTCGGCGTAAACCTGCACATGGTCCTCTATGCACTGTGTAGCCTTCGACTGGGATTTGAATCCAAGCCTTTGGTTCACTGAGCTTTCCCTTTCTGTCCTGCATTACTGGCGAATGGTCAGTGCTGTATCTGACTGCACAGTTGATGCATTTGGAAAGGATTTGGGGAAACCTCAAGCTGTTACAGACTGAACCAGAGCATGGAGTGTCTGCTCGTTCTAAACCACATCATTTCTCCTGCTCAAGCTGAATGCCAAGGACCCCATACTTTGTAACTGCTAAATGGCATGTAGGAAATACAGGTGAACTGAATGTGAGGCCTCAAATACCACAGCTGGTGGCTTACCACTTCAGGGGAGTCTTGGAGTAGGTACACCAGCTCGCCCTTGTTGGAGGCAGAATCTGACCAACAGGATTCTGCTAGCTCCTTCTAGCTGGTCATAAACACACTAGAGCTGAATTATGGAAGCTCCCATAGGAGAACAGTTAAACACGTCACTTGGTCCTGCATGTACACTGAGCAATGTCAGCTTTTGTCATCTCTCTTGTAAGATAACAAAAACCTAAGAGACTTAGGGCTCCAAGCGCCACTTCTGTGATTTCACAGTCATGTAGTTGGGGAGGGGAGCTTCTCTTGTGTAGTTCCTACTCCTCCAGCAAACATGAAGCTTGGGGTTTAGGCTCTTGTGCCCCCAGAGGGATCACTGTTCCTTACCCCTGCCTGCCCAGAGGGTCATTTCATGGAGACAGTCAGCTTTGCACACAGCCTGCCTGGCATTGTTGCTGGGGCCTAATGCTGTCGCAAGCTCCAGTCCACATCTGGGACTGTGCATGTTTCATGTACCGCATGTGCTTGTGAATGAGCTGGGTCTCTGCAGCATAAAGGGACAGGAAGAGTAACATCCTCAGTCCCCGGGCTGTGCTGCTTTGGTGGCTGTTTCTGTGGGAGCAGATTTTTATTCTGAATTGGGGTGGGGAGGGAAACATGGAAGGGTATCCCACACCTTGTTTGGGTTTATAGAATCTGTTGGGAATGAAACCATGGAGCCATGGACTGAGAAAGAATCTAGGGCCTTTTGTCACTGTGGACTGATAGTGACTAAAAAAAATTGAAGCCAAAGAAGGGAGTGATAATCTCAGGTGTCCTTTCCAATGTCCCTTGCTCTCTTTCTCTCTCTCCCCCAAGTCAGGAGAAGAGAGGCTGGTGGCCTGGGTGCATGCATGCACCTCTCTGTTTTCAGTCATCAGTTAGGAGCTGGGGAAAGCTGAATGTTGCTTGCAGGGCAAGAAAAAAGTGAACATGAAGAAAAGAATGAGAAGAGGATGGTCTCTGTGAAAATCAAATGTAAAGAAAGAAGAAATTGTTCCTTAGTTTCTAGGAAGGCTCAGCAAGGAGAAAGGAGTGTTCCGTGTATTCGGTTGCTCTGGAACTAGGTCCTGGGCGGACTCTGGGCAAAGTTGAAACTCGAGCTGGACCCCTGTGAAGCAGGGTATTGAGAGGCATTCATTTGTCTCAAATTGGCCCACCAAAAGATCTCTCTCGATGTGTGTTTAACTCCTGAAGTATTCTCTCTACTAAAGAAGGAAGGGAGCAAGGGAGGAATGAAGGAAGAAAGGGATATAAGAGACTTATTCCTCTTTCCCCCTCAACTCCTCCTGAACTTTGATCTCTTTTCTGATGCAACTGAAGACCCAAGACTGCTAATGCACCTCCAGAAACTTGGACAAGGCCTTGTAGCCATTACTCATCTGCTAAACACAGGGCCCAGGGCCCCATTGTAGAGTGAGTGTGTCCTCCTCCCCCAAATGCACATGGAGACTTCCTAATCCCTAGTACATCAGAATGACCTTGTTTGGAAATAAGGCTGTTCTGCACATGTAGTTACATTAAAACGAGGTCATCTGAGAGTAGGGTGGGCCGTCATCCACCACGACTCTCATCCCTATAAAAAGAGGAAACTTGAAGGCAGCCATGTAGGCAGGGAAGGTTACAGTCACGCTGCCATGAGACAAAGACCGGCAGGAAGTAGGGGCAGAGGCCTGGGACAGAGCCGCCCTCAGCACCTTCTGAGGGGCTCAGCCAGAAGTCTTGGACCTCTGGACTGTGATGATCATCAGATCATTGTCAGTGCTTTAAACTGCCTAGTCTATGGTGCTTTGTTCCTGCAGCCCTAGAAACTACTACTGCTCAGAGATACTTTGGGGAACCCATTAAACTATTTTATTTTCAATTGAGAAAGAAGAGTATGATAATGAATATATAACAATTAAATCCATCCTAGGTTATATTTGTCTTTGTACCAATTCCATCATAAAAAATTTTTTTGCTATTATATTGTTAAATGAAAGAAAGGGCTTGTGAAGGCAGAAGTGGTGCCCGAGGCCCACAAGATGTGCAAGGCAACCCCGAGGCCCTGAATCGATCTGAGACAGGTGAGGCGCCTCTCAGTGGGTTTTTGGAGCAGTGCTGGAATTTCGTGGTTGAGGCTGAAATTAGCCAGGGCACCTAAGAAGCAATAAAACGTCTGTTGCTCTGAGCCATGGTTTGCTGAGACAGTCCTGCAGCTCTGTGATCCCGGTCCTTCATCCCTAGTGAAGAGCTGCTTTTGCTTTTGGTTTTTGCAAGAGAAGCACAGTCTCAAATGTGCCTGTCAATGTTCCGAAGAGCCACCGCACAGAGTGGAGCAGGATCCATTGTGGCCTCGGCCTCCCTCGAGGAGCTGCTTACCTCCCTGAAATGAGAGGGCACAGCTTAAAATTAACCCCACACGCCCCCGCTCCCCTCCCAGTACATCCTTCTTTTCCACCATCACTCTCAAAAGCCGTGTTACTTATTTATGACCCAATCCAGTGGAAATAATATGCACTCAACTTGCACTTGTAGCTCTTACCCTGTTAATGACTCAGTTAAAATCCATAGAAGAGGATGGCTGTCACCAAAGTGTCTGCTTGAGTCCTCACCAAAGGGAGCTACTCTCCGTTAACTAGGATCTTCCCTGTAGTTTTTGGAAGGCAAATAGGCAAGCTTCTGGGAGCCCGGGTGGCCTGTGCAGATTGTATCCTGTCCCCTCCAGTTGACAACTCACAAAACTATGGAATGCATAGAGAAAACAGCTTTTCCTGACAAGCCGTGAAAAACAAGAAACTAAGTCAAACCTGCAGATGATTCTAAATCAATATCTGAGGTGTGCAGGTGACCCTCATAGTGCCACTGAATAGACCAGTGGTTCTCACACCACAGTGAGTGCCAAATCTCCTGGAGGGCTTGATCTAAGTAGGTCCCTGAGCCTGAGCTCACCCCCAGAATTTCTGATTCAGTAGACCTGGGAGGAGACCCAAGAATTTGGATTTCTCCCTTGCTAGGGCTGAGGTCCAGGTGCTGCTGGCCAGGGGCTGCTCTCTGAGAGCCTCTGGGCTAGACGTTAACCTTCAATTGATCTTAATTGCTAAAAGGGGGAAGAGAATCCCATCTTGCAATTACTGGGTGACGAAACAGACTTTCAGCCCAGGAATGGCTGTCTGACATATAGACCTTCCTTTCCTGGAAGCAAATACCATCACTTCTGCAGAAGGGTGGGATGCAGTGGGATGCAAATGCATGAACCAGTGACAGGGTAATCAATGTGATGGTGCTCCCTTCTGTGCGAATGGCCTCCTCTTCCCTGTGACTGTAGTGGTATGGGCTGGGTTATGGTACTGCTGGGGTTCAATTTGGAAAGTACCCTCGGATGCAGAGATACTGGGGAATAGTGGCCAAGGTGGAATCCAAGAAAGGGCACAGCAGGGAGAAGCAGTGCTTCATGAAGGCTGTGTCAAACCTCCATCTTCTGAGAAACCCTAGTGAGATGGCGAGAAGAGCTTGAATCCTCCAGGATGCCTGCTTTATCCAAAGTGTATGTGTTGAGTGCCTCCCCTGTTCCAATGTTGGTTCCAGGCAAGGTGGAGGAAGCCCAGATGACCCACCCTGGGAGCTAGTGCTCTAGTGGGAGAGAGTAAAGTGGGCCCTCAGATCATTATAATGCATGGTGGACAGGGCCACAAGCACAGATTCACAGTCCTCAGAGATGCTCCAGAAACCATGATAGCTCCAATGCAATCATCTCTCAGGGAGGAAAAAGTGAATAGCAGATCAGAATTCATGGAAATCCAAGAATATCAAGTCAGAGTGCACAAACTGAGAAATCAAAGCCAGAAGTCTCAGACTTTGGCCTAGGCAAAGCCTTTCCTTGGGGCAGGAATCCTTTCCCTGATATTACTGAATGATCAGCTCCTTCTGATCATGGCTAGCTGGTGGAGGAAGCAGAGGGGTCTTATCTGGAGTTGTTTTCTTTATTAACTCTTCCCTCCTGCTGATCTTCTAGCACCTCTGTCTCAGGTCCCTGTACTAGCTGAATTGCTACTCTGAATGCTTGTAGTCCAACCAGAAAGTGCTATTTCAGGATAATTGGGGACCAGGGGTAAAACAGAAGGCTAAATCTGGGCCCTACATTTACTGAACAGTGAGTTGCCATCTCTGTTTGCCCCCCTCACAACCTGTAAAGCACCTCCCTAAACCCAGTCCTTGCCTCTGATGGAATCTGCCCTATCCCCAGACAATTCATTAGAGGGGAGGGTAAGCAGTAGTCAGGAAAGGGGATACCTGAGCTGTGGTGGTAGCACCCTGTTATAAAGTCCATGCATGTGCCTAATCTCAGTGTTTAGAATTGGAAGTAAAGGGTTAACTTAGGCTTAGATGGTCACAACACTGTTTCTCTCTCTAAAGGAGGCTCAGTCTTCCTGGGGTCACACTTTGCTGCTTCCCAATGTATCATCCCAAATGGAAGTGAGAGATTGAATTTATCTTCAGAAGCACTGAGTCTCAAATCCAATGAACTGCTTTGATTGTGTTTCCTGCCAGACTACCTTGTGAAATTTTACCCCCTCCGCAAAACACTGTCTTCTACCAAAAGCTTTTCCCTGCCACATTCCAATTCCTATGGACTTTTCCAAACACACACATTGTGGCACCAAAGAACTTCTGTCTGTCTTGTCTCTTCGGGAGGTAAAAGTAGTACTGGTTAGGTTTTCTGTTCTGTTTTTGTTTTCTTTCTTTCTGTCCTTTGGATGCCTAGCACAGTTTGAAAGGCAGCAGTCTCTCAGTAGTGCAACTGGTTTTATTCTAATTAAATAGCATTTGTTTCAATGCTTTATTAGTAGCAAATTAGAGAGATATGGTGTGGGTGTCACATGCTTTCCCAGGCACAGATTAGAATGATGCCTGCCACAGATATGACATTTGCTAGTCTGTCTCTTCTTAAAAGAGGTACAGAAATAGTGTTTGGCAATATTATATAAAATCAACCTTTTATAAAGCAAGCTATGTTTAGTTAGGGGTCAGACGATGCTTTGTTCAGTATGTCTTGTCACAGATGTCTTTTATCATAAGCAACAAATCTTTCTGTGTTGGGGGAACATCTCTGAGGCAGATGTACTGTGACCCAGGTGGAGGCTTAGTCTTTGTTCTGTGATATATTTGCCTTCTCTTCAATCGCCAGCTCAGTGACTCAGCTTCTTTCTTGCCTCTGAAGAGATGTCAGTGACTGTTGTTTTGCTCTCTGATGCTTTGTGCCTCTGAGATTTGCTTTTGTAAATTGCATGGCTAAGGTGCACACCTTAAATAACACTGTTAAATAACTCTCTTTTATACCCAGCTGTGCTGCCCACAGTTTTCTGCAAGTCAATCTTGAGTGTGCACAGCAGAGAAAATGAAACAAGAAAAGCACGGTAGAAACAAATACCAGACTGATGTATTGGAAATGCAGGAACGTAGGTTAGTTAGCCATTGCCAGATGTGTCACAGAAGTTTCTAGCCCTGTCTGTTACCTCAAAGAGGCTTCGTGATTACTGTGACATCACAGCCCATGCTTTGTAGTCTTTGGGTAGAGTATACTGGACTTGTAACTAAGCATGTTACTAAGGTGTGTGGCTCTCATTCTCTCTCATTTCAGGGAATCTTACTTTGCTTAAAGTGTCTGAAAATGAAAGAAGACACATCCAATCCATGGAGAGGTCAGGGATCCCAGGAAGCCAGCAGTGAACCATTACCTTGGAAACTGTCCCATGAGCAGAGAGCCCTTCACACTCAAAAACTTGTCTTTGCAGTGTTCAGAATGAGGACAGACAAGCCCCTCAAGCTGCCAAAATCGATGTATAAAACCAGGATATTCCTGTGTTTTATTACTCCAGATGTTTTTTCAGGGAAGTTCCAGGTGTAGTCATTACATTGTGTTTAGGGCAGTGGTTCTCAAACTTTATCATGCCTCAGAATCACGACGAGAGCTTGATCAAGCACAATTGCTGGGCCGCACCTCAAATCTCTGATTCAGTAGGACTGGACCAGACCCAAGTTTGTTTTCTTTTCTTTTTCTTAGCACTAGGGATTGAACCCAGCGTCTTTTCACTGAACTACATCCCCAGTTCTTTTTTATTTCAGTTTTTATTTTGAGATAGGATCTCAAACTTGACCAGGTTAGGCTCAAACTTGTGATCCTCCTGCCTTGGCTTCCCAGACTGCTGGAATTACAGGTATGTGCCATCACAACAGGCTCAAGCTTGCTTTTCTTACACATTCCTAGGTGATGTTGGTGCTACTGATCAAGGCCCACTCTTGAAGAACATCATTTTGGGGTCACGCTGGATGAATAATAGCTATGTTCATATGCTAAAAATTGTGTGAGCCTCTAAGAGGCTCAAGAGCTGAAGTGGATTGAAGGTCAATGGAGTTGCTGCTCCACTGCCATCTCATGCTCCTTCTCCCCCACCCCACCCCATTTTCCCCTTTCCTCTCTCCTTCCCTTCCTCGTTCCCATCTTGCCCCCTCCCACGCGTGCACATGCCTTCTTCCCTCACCTGTGCATAGACAACTGAGTACCCATATGGAAGGTGGGTCAACTTCATAGTCACTGGCGTCATCAGACTCAAAAAATCCCAGCGGGTCATTGATCATGTTTACCACAATGACTCCCTTTCCCGCCACTTTAGTGGCCACAGTTGATTTCCATGCCTTCTTCTGATATATTTGTAAATTCAGGCAGGTTCCAGTCCAACTCTGCCTTCCAGGTGGCTCTTTGTGGTGACTTCCGTGACTCTGCCATCACCCTTCGGGTGGGGCCACGCAGTTTAACCTTTAGACCATGGTCTCTTTTCTTCCTTAGTGTTCATTCTTGGGGAATACCCTCTCTAATCCCCAAATATTGGCAACATTAATATCCATATTTTAGCTAAAGTCCAAAGACCTCCCTTGGAAGTGCACAACAGCACTGTTGGCTCTTCAGCATGAAATGCGTTGGCCACATGGGACCCTTATTTGCCCATGGAGCCTTGACCTATACTGACCATACTCACAATAAGCTGGGCATTTGTTTCCTTGCTTTTCAGTTTTCCATCTTAATATAGCATCCTGTTTCTAGCTGCTACAGTTGGTAGTTATACTTATTTAAAGAAATCACCCCATGAAAGCTGGGGGTGCAGGTTGAGAAATGACTATGGGAGGAGGTTGAGAAGGACTTTGACTAATGTATTTCCTTATTTAGCTCCATTTCCAAATTTAGGGAACTCATAAGAAGTATAATTGAGTCTCCTACTTATGAAAGTTCTGAGGCAGAATTCCTCCAGAGGAACAGGATAATACCATCTCAGCAATAAAGTGGCTGCAGCAGTGCGGGCACACGCTTATTTCCTATACAGTCCCCTGAGCCTGGGTTTATGAGACTGTCCCTTTAGAAGAAGGAGATTTCTATCAAAAGAAGGAAATTTTTTGTTTAGACTGAGAGTAGTATAATGGGAGAGGGGAAATATAGTCGAGTCTGCTTTGTTGGGCTAGTAATAGGGCAGTACGTGTATGCACGAGTGTACGTGTGTGTGTAAATCTAGGTGTAGAGGGTGTGGGTATATGAGTGTGTGAGTGTATGGAATGTATGTGTGACTGTCCATGTGTATAAGCGTTTGCATGTAAGTGTGCACAGGTGAACGTGTGTGAGGATGAGTGAGTGTGGGTTGGGTAAGAGAGAAAACAGCAGCAAATATCACATCTCAGACAAGCTGAAAGGTCTTGCTCAGCCAGCCCATCACACACTTGTACTAGGCTGGCCAAATCAGGGTAAGGCCTTTTATTTTTTTGATTTGCTTAATTTTTCTGATGAGGATAACTTCCACACTGAAATTGCAAGTAAGCTTCCGGAGGTATGGAGGCAGATTCTTTGGTGGGACATGGGAGGCCATCTGCTTGCCCCAAGAACAAAACCTTAGGCCTGAGCTGGCTGTGGGCACCTGCCCTTTGCTGCCTCTTGGATATCTGGAAGGTGCTGGCTCCCTCTCACCCAGATTCCCATCGTGTATAACCCCGCACTGAGGCACTCACCCTTCCTCCTGTTAGGTTTTCCTTAGTGGTTACTGTGTTTTTCCATCACATTGTATTTTTAGGTAATAGGTCCATTTAACAGTATCTCATTGGAGCATATATGCAAAGACTTGACTATCCAAGCAAGATGTTTTAAGACAACAACTTTATTAAATTCTTGGACTCTGTGTACTGAACATCTTCCACAGGTACATTCTATTCTATTTACAGTTGATCCTTGTAATTATTCAGCTTTGGCATCTGCTCTAAGTTGAGTATTTGTCTTGGACTGTCCAGAGAGCGAAGCCTTTGCCTGCACTGAGCTTCTTATCTGGTAGGGACAGATCCTGATATGTCAGCTCGGAGAAAGGCCGCCCCCTTTTCCTGCTCTACAGATACTTGGCTGAAAAAGAACCCAGACAACAACATGAAGCTTATGCAATTCACATCTCCTTGTGAAACTCTAAGTCATGGTTAGTAATAGTGGAGGCAGTGACGCTGGTGATGGAATGACAAGCTGGATTGCCTGTTGGGCACCAGCTACAGTCTGTGGTAATGGCTGCCATGAGTACTGAGTGAAGACGAGGTCCGCAGCCCTTGGCTCCTTGGGAAGGAGCACCGCAGTGATTATAGATGCTGCCTCGAACAGGGAGTGGGTTGACATGTGCTTGCTCTCCTTGCCATCAACTTTTTATTTTATTAAAAATGTACTTTTGTTGCCTGAAGACAACTTTTGCTCTTAGCAGCTGGGACCATCTGTAACAAGTGACTGATTGATTTCTTCAGTGAGTTTGGAACCCTTGCTGTTCTATTTTCTCTGATTTCTTCTTACGGCTCATCTCCTTTTCTTGAATCCCAGTTTCAGAACCCTTTCCCACTGAAACAGTGTTCTCCGGTTGAATCATGCTTTCTGGGAAAGAAAACACCTGACAAATTAAATAGTTTCATATTTCTAAAATGTCCATGTCAAAGAACATGCTTCGTGCTGGCCATAGCCCCAGAAGATGAGGTGCTCTTGGTGGAGGAAGATGCACTGTTGTGAGGTTGAGAGTGTGGCCCTTGTTCTTTCCGCCTGCTTGCGTGAGCACCCTCGCCCTCCCTGAGGGCTCCTTAGTCTATAAGGCTCACCAGACTCCTCCAGCTTCCTCAGTCAAAATTGCTGGCCTGGGTCCCTATTCCCTGGGTTAGCTGCAGTCCCAGCAGGTGGTTACCAAGAAAGGGAGAAATGCAGCGCTCCCTATTAAAGGAAGTGTTCCATGTAAGAGGAGCTCACTGAGATATTATTGAAACATTGGATTTCATATTGTAATACATCTTTGTTCATCCTGTGTGACACCATACCCCAATTAGAAAATCATACAAATATTGCGTAGATATATTGACCTGGAGATCAATCCATGACATATTATTAAGTAAAATAAAACAAATCATGGAATAGTGTGCAAAAAATACATGAGCCTGTACAAACACATATAGAAGTACATATTTAAAGTATGTAAACTAGACTAGAAGAAATTGCATGCATTAAAAGATGGGCCGGGGACTTAGCTCAGTGGTTCTGCTGCCTGCCTCGAAAGTGCAAGGTCTCGAGTTTGTTCCTCAGTATCCTGGAAGAAAAGAGATGGATTAGGGAATTGAAAGATGCCTTCTGACTTTTATTCTATGTACTACTGTGTCTTTTTAAGGTAGTTCGTATCGATTCTGCAATTTAAAGAAAGAATGGTTTAAATTAATCAAAAGACAACAAAACAAGTCAGACCATAAAACCTTCAGGCCACCGGCCAGATTCAGTTAGCAGATGAAGAAGAACAGAGGATTTCTTATGCTCCTTGATGACCCCCAATTTCCAGGCATCTGCATGGCTCCTGGATGCACTCCTAGAATGTCATAGGAAAGCTGTCTCCCCTTACAGAGGAAGGAATACCTTCCAGCCTCCTCCCCATCGGGCCCTGTCCCATGGTCAGCAGAAGGAAGACAAGATGCTGAGAGCTGCATATGGAAATGATGGCTATTTAAAATGATACCAGGGACTTCTTTTTAACATTGCTTCCCATGCATGAGCCATTTACTCTCTGTGGTTTTATTTATTCTAGTACAACAACAGATAAACATAAAGAGGGATAGGTCACAGCAAGGACCACTTTGATTCAGCACTGCTAGTGTTACTGTTTCCAGAAATGGAGCCAGAAAAGAAGGAATCTAGCCCTTTCTCATGTTGAAACCGAATCTATTGTGAGCAACTAGCCTTAAAGCAGAGAAGTAGGATGTTCAACAGAATGTGGTATCCCATCAGAATGTACTGATGATATGAAGTGTAAGTTGGATTAAACTGTGCGTTTTAGGTTTAATACGCAGAGGAATAAATGAATTGGTGCCTGCTCAAATGATTACAACCCAGTAGGGATGGGTTAGATGCCATTTGCTGGCACACTTCTTGCTCAGGACAAACCTACCCTACCCAGGGCACTGTAAACCAGGATCTCGGCAAAAGATCCCCTCTGCCTAACAAGATTCCTAGGCCTGGCTGTATGAGAATGTGTTTGTGTAACGGTGCAGGGCTTTGTATTGTGTCTTTGTACTCACAATGCTGGGAGATGCCAGTGTTGAAACTTAATAACAAAGGACTTGGAGGCGTGGGTACATAGATGGGTTTTTCCAAAGTCACTACAGTGAGTGACTGTTCTGAGATCTGAACCCAGGACTCCTGACTTCTTTGGGTTTCTTTGGGTTAAGGACTTATTCCCAGAAGATCCAGTTAAAATACATTGAGAATGTTGGAATAAGGAAAGTGATCAACAGATTGAACCTTTATGCTTATGGGGCTCTTTAGCCAATAGAGTTTTGATGGTGCACGATAAAAGTGGGAGCAGTGAAGAGGACCAGGTGGGAGCTCAAAGTGAGGCCCCACAGCCTACTACAAGGGACACCAGAAGAGAAGCAGAGTCAGCGTGAGCCTCACCTCTTCCTGTTGGCTTCAGGCTCCTGTCCTAACAGTGATTAAACCTACCATAAAATTCCCACTGAAGGGAACTGTGAATATCCCAACAAAGTGTTAGCTATCTGTTCAAGCGGGACAATTCAAATGAGATGAGTAAGACCCTCCATTTATGTAACAGCTTCATTATTTTACAAAGTTTTTCTTAGTCTGCACCTCTCATAGTGCTTTCACACTGGAACTTACAGTTTAATGATATGTAAGTGTGAGTTGGTTTCCCTGCTACACTGTTAGTTTCCTAAAGGCAGCATCAGTGTCTGCCTCATTTTCAGGTGATAAGGAATGACTGGTACTCAGCATATACTGATGTATTAATGAATGGATTTGGGGGAGTTAATACAGAGTTTTTAAAATTCTATTTAGAGTACAGACACTCCTCGTTTAATGATCAAGGTTCATGCCAGAGACTAGGTCATTAAATGAATTGGTCGCTAAATGATGAATTACATACAGTGTGGACATTACAATATTCAGAACAAAGAAATGGTCAGAGGAAACTCCAACTTGATGACTTTGCTTTATTTGTATAACTCTTCCGTGCAATACTATAATGTACAATACAACATAAAACTACAGTACTGTACAAACAGCAACAATTACAGTACTGTACGTGGAAGAAGCCACCATAAGGCCATACTGCTGCTCATGCGCCTGCGATGTAAATCCCAGTCCAGGTCCTAAGTCCAACTTGCAGGTCCCAAGTCCTTACATCGCATCTCTGGTGAGTCACAGCAGTCGTTAACTGGACAGGTCATTAAATGAGGAATATCTGCATTGTACTTGTAAATGTGTCACACTTGTAAAATGTAAATGGCGGGAGACTTACAACCTATTCTTTATTTTTAATCTGCTTGTCCAAATTTGAGTGAATTATGTGTCTATAGATGCATGAGGAGGTAATGATTTATTTAGTATTGATATTGTATTTAAAGTGAAAATGAAATAATATCATTATTGGTCTATATTAATGAGCTGTAAGTTACTGTTCAGCCATAGATCATCAACTCAAAGCCACCTCCTCCTTACACAATACAATCCCTGCCCAATACTGCCTAGCTGCATGGTGGTTGGGTGTATTTCAGATCCTTAGTGAATACTGTTGGATGATGAGAGAATATTTGTTTTTCAGTGTGATTATGGTTTAAAAGTAAAAAAGGAAGCATCTTATCTTGCTAAGTTCTCCATAAAAAAAAATAATCACCCAGATGGGAAGGATAAATGAGGTTTTAGTTCCAGTAGCACGCAGGAGAAAATGGAGAGACTCCTTTGGCATTCGTTCTTTTGATACAGAGGAAAAACACTGGGCACGGTGTTTCGCTCACTAATCTCCATTTCCCCCATCTCGGAGTAAAGTGGGGATGTGGCCTATTGTAAGCAGAGGCCTTTCACAGACACTGGCTGTGCATCTGTGGGGAGAAGGTGAAGCCAGGTCCAGGAGTCATTCAGAGGGGACGGATACCTTCCGAGCACTGTGAATGTCAGAAGTGCCCCGCACCTCTCCTAGGGTTTCACTTGGCAGGCAGGCACCCATTGAAACTATCTCCCCTGGGATCTCATGGGATTGGAGATCCTGCTCCTTCTCTTACTGGGTGGGATGAGAGCAATGGCCGGTTCATGTAAGGACAGAGACAGATTCTTTTCACTTTTGAGCCATTGAAAAAAAAAGTCACAAAGAACCTGTCTCAGGCCCTTGGCTCTTCTCCCATGGGTCCCACCTGCTTTGCCATTGTGTCTTTGTTCTCAGCGAGCCCCAGACACCTGAAATCCAGAACTAGCTGCCTCTTCTCTCTGCTTTGTTTTGTGCCTGAAGTTTACTAGTTGGCAGTTCAGAGCTTGGGTTTGTGAGGGATCAGCTGTCAGTGAGAGGAATGTGCAGCTCTTATTTAGGGTGAGGTTGGAGCAGTCTGTCTGAATCCTTGCTTGTGTCTGGAAAATGCTGAGAACTATCACAGCAATATGTGTGCCTGGTGGCCTGGGAATATAGGTGAATCCAAGCAGGGCTCTGTTTGCTAAGGAAGCTATGCTGGGAGTCCAGTGGGTTTTGCAGCCATGACATATTCTGAGACATACAAAAGGCTAAAAAACGAGCACAGGGAAGCAATTACAAAGAAGAGAGAGGAGGCACAGTACGGTTGCATTTTGGGCTATTTTTGCAAAAAAGGAGGAAAACAATGGCTGAATTCAGTGGGATGGGGGAGTTGCCTGAGGGCAGACATAGTCCCCTTCTGGTTACGAACATCAGTGCAATCTGGAGACTTACTGGGGAAGGAGTCCGGCCAACCTGTGAGTGCTGATGTTTGTGAGGCGTGCACAGGAGTTTGCGATCAAAACGATTGTGAATGTGAAAGTTATTACTGCTCAAAAAACACTTTATATCAGGTTAATTATAAGGAGATTCTGTAGTATAATTAGTGTTCTTTCTATGGAGGATTAAGGGGCTCTCCTAAATGGCCTTTTTGATTGCCTTCTTCCCTTTTTTAATTTCCTCCTTGTCCCTTTTTGATTATCTACCCCACGACCCTCAGGGCTCCTCAATGTAATACAATTAAAATAACATTTTTGTGTTAGAGGGTTTTATTTTATGAGCTATTAACCCCCTGCTTGCCTGAAGCCTGCCTTCGAGCCCGCACACCCACCCGCCCCAGACACAGCAGTGTGTCTGCAGCCCCGAGGGACCAGTAGGCACCGATGAGGCTGAGACGGCAGGCTGGGCTGTGTGGAGCAGGGGAGAGGGGCAACCTCAGTTGCAGAGATAACTGGATGCTGATGCCCCAGCAACAGAGAAAGGAAAAAGGAGCCCTCCTGGAAGTGCTCGGCTGGTGTTCCTGTGTCGGAGGCTGGGTGTATGACCTTGTCCTCCCTCTGCCGCACACTGCCCCGCACACAGTAGGTGCGCAACGCTGGTCCTTAGTGACCCCTCTCAGAACTGTTTACTTTCCTCGGGTGTGCAATCCCACTACAGCCAGGAATGGAGACGCTTCCACTTGCTTCCCTGTGGGTCCTGCACCCATTCACTCATTGGACTTGCCGTTCGCCTTTCTTTCCTCCCTGCTCGCCTGGAAGGGTTGGTAAGTGGGAGGGTGGCTCTGAGAAGCAGAATGAATGGACAGGGACAAGTTTGGAGCCAGGTAAGCCTCGAGTCACATCCCAAAGCTGCCTTGTCCCAAAGCCTTGCTTCTCACCGTTCTCATTTGACCAGAACGTGGACAACTCTGCCTGGAGACTGCTCTTTAAAATCTCCTTACATTCACTTATCAGTGGCCCAGTGCAGGACATTTAAAATAGGTTTATTTGAGGGACATAGCCTTTGAGGACTTGCCATGGCCTTTCTCAAACGACTGTTAAACCAATCCTTGAGTTAGTAGACACTGAAGAATCTCCCGAGACTTGAGTCACAGTGGTCTCTTCTCAAGAAATTTCCATAGAAAACGGTCAGAAACCTGACTTAGCCATGCACGAGTTAAATAACAATTGGGCACGATGGCATGGATGACTAAACCACACATGATTAATTGTCCAGCAAACAGCCTGGGTGATAAAAACACAGGAAACAAAAGAGAAGAAGACTGTCCAAGCAGGAGAGACAGGGATGGCTACGGTGCTGGCCAAGTTCTCATAAGATAATTAAAAGGACCCGTTCCAGCTTGGAGAGTGGGACTTCTGAATGTAGTAAGTTAGACTGAAGTCACGTCTATTTTATTGTCACTAATCAGGAAGGCATTTCTCCCTTGGAAAAAAATGCTGTTGTTTTCCCAGTTTGATGATACTTGAATGCATATGCTTTACAACTCGCAGAGTAATAGTTGCATAATTTTAGAAGCACCACCTAGACTTGTAGAATGATCCCAGCACAGGCAGGGCATGCTACAGAGTGACCACAAAGGGGCCGCCAGCACCGGCAGCAGGGAGCAGCATCCAGATGTGCCTCTCTGGGAGAGTGGCCGGAGGATCTCAGGCACAGTGGGCATGGCAGAGTGATAGGGCCTCACTCGTTCAGACAGCCCACGTCCAACTTCATTAAAAACCTGCACGGCTCACATGTCCTCTCAGGCACTGACAGCCTGACAGCGAGTAGGACATGGCCTCTCCTTACAGAGCTCCCCCTACAGAGGGACAGGCCCCAGGCGTGGGAGCTCCCACCCACCCCTGGATGGGGTGAGGGAGGATTTGAGAGAGGGTGGGCCAAGGTTGCTGAAGGACCAAAAGACTGGGCAGCACACGGGATAGGAGTCCCCACGTGAAACAGCAGGGGAAACCTCTGAACCCAGCACAGGAAGCTGAGGCTGCAGCCCGAGCCGAGACCCCAGAGCTGGAGCACCTGCGAGTAGAATATGTGGAGATTAAAATTCCAGCCCTGCCTCTTCCTAACAGGGTTTGTAATAACTCTCAGTGCTTCATTTTCCTCATCTGTGCTAGGGGTAATAACTGCAGCAATCTCAACAGATGATCCTAAAGAATAAATAAGCCAGCACTGGGAAAGCGTTTGGAATGTTGCCTGACAGAAAAACCCTCAGCAAAAGCTACCGGTGGTAAAAGTTGCTGTCTGTATTCTGTGTCTGGTAGGGTATTTATTCTTTCAGAATTTAGACCTGTGTGCTTTCCAAGAGAATTTGACATGGCTTACAATAATATGTAGAGGACCCAAGATAAAAATTCAGCAAATAAACCAGGGTAGGACAAAAACAAGAATGGAAATAATAAAATGCAGCCAGGGGTATAAAGGAAGTGTCCAGATGGCATATTAGTAGATGTCACACATCTGCCAAGCCACAGGAGACGAACACCTTTACCTTAAAACTATAGTCTATCCATGACAAGGTCAAGGGTTCCAGAGTTAGATAGACCATCCAGTCTCTAGGTGGCAGAGGTGCCCTGCACACGCATACGTACTGCCAACCTTTGGCTTTCTACCGGATTGAGAGCTTGTCTTGGCCCTTCTTACAGCTCCAAAAACAGCCCCCCCCGCAGCAGTATCTTGCGTATAACAAGCACTCCCAAAATACCTGTACTTCTTGGCGTGGTATTTGCATGGACGAGTGGCTGTAGACCCGCATTGGGTGGCAAAGTGTCTGCACATACTGTCGTGATAGTCCTGCCTGGAGTCCTGCCTCAGACCCTAATAACCTCTTGTGCACTTACCTCCTCATTGTTTGGGTGAGAAACTTCTAGTGCGAATTGTTTGAGAGGATCTATCAGTTATTTTAGTTAGGGAGATTGTTTTGCAAATCGTTTCACTGGAAAAAGTGCTCAATCAGCCTAGCTTACTTTTCTTTTCCCATCCTTTCCCCTTCTCCAATTCCTGGCCTGACCTGAGGGTGAAAATTGTCAATGAAAATGGAATTTACCCTAAATTTTCAAAGAAAATTGTGTGTGTGTGTGTGTGTGTGTGTGTGTGTTTGATTGTGTCACATCTGTTCATTCAACCAATTCAACAAATGCTTTTACATTTCTTTTCAGCAACTTTTCGGCCTCTATATTTATTTAATCCAAAAGTATTACTATTGCTAAAGTGAAACTTCACATAGTAAGCCATGTATTTGTGTATAATCATTAGACTTTTTATAAATTCTGGTCTGCATTATCTTCCATGACATCTTTCCTTAGGGAAGAAGTTCTGTGTCCTAAGAAAATGTCTATATATTATTATAGTGTTATTAATAAAAACTGAAATTCAATTGTCCACATGCCCTTGAAGACCTCAGCAGCCCAAGGACAAGAGTCTGGGGATCCCAGGGCTTCTTGAAAGCCAGTTTTATTGCCTCTTAGCAGAGATCTGTTGAGAAGTTGGGCTCAGTGGGCAGCACACCCTATGAACATGTGCAGAATCCCTTGGTTTCCCATTGCTTGTGGGACATGGAGAGGGAAGGATGGGAGATGGTAAGCAGGATCCTCATGCCTGCTGTTGGAAACATTCCTCCAAGCAAGAAGATCCTCATGTACCAAGGGTGTGGTCGTCCATTCCTTCATTCTTTCTGGATGACCGCAGGAAGGACCAGACTGGCCAATAGTGACCAGAGTCCAGCTTTGCTTGAGGGACCTGGCATGCAGCTCAGCCTCAGGCGAACAAGGAAGTGAGTCCAGTGTAGCAGCTGAAACAGGGAGGAGCATAAGGAGGTGAAATCCTTGGGTGGGCAGGGCCTAGAGTCCAGGAGGTCAGGAGGTGACAGGAGCAGAAAGTGGAGCAAAAGTTCTGAGTCTTCACAAAGGCAGAATTCTGCTGGTGACATCAGCTGGTTCCATGTGGGAGACCCAGTCCCTCAGGGGTTAACAAAGCCAGAAGCAGGTCAGAGAGCTGCAGGTAAGTCCTCTCCACTGAAAAAGCAGGATAGAATATACTCTATTTGTATGTATATAAAGAAAAATCTTGTAAGGAATAGTTCACTGCGTGTGTGATTTTTAGCTGCACCTCTGTTTACTGGGTTCTTTTTATGATTTTATTTCCTGTCCTTTTTTGGATACTGGAAACCAAGATGTTTTTTAATGACATGTAGCTGATTTCATTCACTGATGTGAATGATAAACCATATATTGGTGACACATTGACATTTTCTTGAAATTTAGAACTTAAAAAAATAGTACTATACATAGCTAAGTGAAAGAAAAGAAACTAGAGACTAGAAGAAAAGGTCAACAGTGAATAGTGATGACTTGAACTAGTGTCATTTCTTTGATAGATTTTCAGTAGAAAAGGATTAGTATAATGTCACTAATTGTGATCATTTAGACTCTGGAGAGGCAAACCTATGACAAAATAATTTGCTCAGCCAGTGAATATAGGCATCCTTTGTTGAAACAGTCACTGCATTTCAAAAGAGCTGGTTATGCACCTTCTGTGGCAGTGGTGGCAAACCCATGGCACAGGTGCCGCAGCAGGCTGTTGTCATTGAAAGCTCTAAAGGTTCGTCATCACTGCTTTATAGTAATTCTTTAAAATGAATCAGCAGGGCCAGGATTTAGCTCAGTGGTTCCGCCGCCTGCCTCACAAGTGCAAGGTCCCAAGTTCAATGCCCAGTACCAAAAAAAAAAAAAAAGAATCAGCAGCTTATGAAGAGTGATCCCCAAAGAGAAGATGCTCTTGCGGGGACAGGTGCTTCTCATCAGAGACAGCCCTTTGCAGAGACAACCTTTTTCAAATTGCAAAGCCTTTTACTTGTGTTTTAATTTTTTTTAAGTTTAATCCCTGACTCATCTGTTATAGAAGTGTTTCATACGTAATTGTTCCTTTTAAAATAGCCTTGTAGGGCCAGGGATTTAGCTCAGTGGTTTCGCTGCCTGCTGCGCAAGCGCAAGGACCCGAGTTCGATCCCCGGTACCAAAAAAAAAAAATAGCCTTGTATATCTGGAGTATAAATAAGAATCCAGCATTATTTTTTCTACTAGGGGAACAACTTGTTTAGTAGCACTTAAGAAATGGCTATTTACCAAGTTTTTTGAGGATACTTGTGTCTTCCTTCCCCCAGGGCACTTAATACTATGAATTCTACTTAGGGATGCTCAATACATCTGATATGTGTGGGTAAATAAAGTATATACTGAAATCATGCACATAAGAATATACAAGAACATCACTATGATGGAATAGATTCACTCCTCAGAGACATACTTGGCTATTTGTGGTTTCAATTTCCTTTTATCTATTTCTGACTCAGAACTTACACTAGCAAACTTGTGTAGCTCATGAGAACTGTATATAAAATACCAAAACTGTGTTTTGGTCATTCAGAGTTTTTGTTAATTTGGTCAGTCCTCCCACCAGCCCTTAGTTGAGCTTAATGAGGTCATGCTTTTCCCTCTCTGGCTAGGCCAATTTCTGTCCAAAACACAAGTCAAAGAACTTGTAGTCTCTATGTCTCTTCTGCCCTGACTCATTCAGTGACCTTCAGAATAAAGGCTGTGCTACCCCAGGAAAGGTGGCTGTAGGGATTGCAGTTTCGAACTGAGCTTTCTGGCTGACTGTCTGACTGGTGGTCTATGCTGTAGGAAAGGCAGTGGGCAGGGAGACTCTGGGGCGTGGGGGCAGAGGTAGGAGGTTTAAGAGGACCATCAAGCTGAACCAAGAGCAGGATGGGGCTTTTGGGCAAATCGTGTTTGAAAACCCTAGCAAGCCCCCAGACGAAATACAGCCAATTCAAGCCCAAGGAAGACTCGAAGTCATACCCACAAACTCTGGGAAATTACAGCCAACAGTTATTAGTCATTCTTACGGGCAATAGAGAATACCGTTTTAAAAACTACTCAAATCAGGAGCGATGAGTAAAGAGCTGCTCTTTCCTGGACCAGATAATAATATTACCAGGGTGGATTCAAGAAATTCACCAGAGACCTTGGTGCATGCTGCCAGCAAGCTTTGTTTCTTGTCGCGTCCAGCCTGCATAGAGGTGTTCTCATGTTTGTGGGGGAGCCATCAATCCATACAGTCCCCAGGAACTCGCTTTTTTCAGCATAAATGATTAGTGAAACAGAGCAGCCACTCATGGGGATTGTCAAATATACTGTTGATAAAAGGCAATAGGGCCCATTCACACATTTTATGTTAAAGAATCTGGATTTTGACATTGTTAACCTCCATTGTGCTGGTTTTCTTCTTCCTCTTCCTGTTCATCTTGAGCTTTGTGACCAGATGGGAGTCCTGTATGCTACCTGGGCCCAGAGAGAGAAATACAGGGGTGATGGTTAATGGTTGAGGGCATCAGGCTAGCTCTCATATGGGTCAGAACCCATGCACTGGAAGGATGCAAGGGAGCTTGCTGAGTGTGAGATGTTGTCCTGAAGTAGAAGTGCCCAAGGCAGAGTCACTGGCCTAGTGCTTACAATAACATGGAGCTGTGGGAAGGACTGGATTTCAGTTTCCTGCTTCATCCTTCTTCAAAATGTTGCCTTTTTTTTTTTTTTTTTGTAGAGACTAGAAAAGGACCCATAAAGGAAGGGTTTGTAGAATCTAAATGCCTCTCCAGCAAGAAGGTATATTTTGCATCTCCAGAAGGTACTACTGCAGTGTAGCTCTGCTCATGCTTTCAGAGCTGGCCATACTGCTGCTTCTGAAGCATGCAACACACTTCTGTTACCTGCGGACCCCCTCGCCCACCCCGACTTCAGTTTTACCAGTGCCCAGGTGCCTCACCCAATCCTTGAAGTAGGAGTCCACAAGGTGAATTTTCTAACAAGCTGACTTTTCAAAGGCTTTTCAGCTCTTGAAAACATGAAAGCCATGTTTAAAAATTTAAGGGTCTGATATGTACCAGTTCTGTGAGCAGCAGCAGGACTCAGCTTTTTGCAGGGCCACAATTCCCCAATCCCCAGCTCTTTAAATTAAGATGTTTGTGACAGCTACTTGCACTTAATGGAATGTGCATCAGATTGGCCATTAGTTATTGCTCGGGGTTTTTGCACCTATTGCCTGTACTGCAAAAGTCTGTATTGTAGAAACTACTTTAGGGCTTCTTTAAAGAAACTCTATTTAACTGGGGTTAGATTTTTTTTAACTTTTATTGTGAAAATTTCCAAAAATACTCCAGGGCTGAGAGCAAATGCAATCCTTTAGTGGACTCAGCGTTAGCATCAGCAGCCATCAACATGTTACCATGATTGTCTGTCTACCCCTCCTCTAAACACACACATAAACACACATTGTTTTTTAAATTTTGCTATAGTATTTCCATGAGAATCTCAGTCACCTTGTCATCTTAGTACTGAATGCTTCGAGGTAAATATTTTTTTTAATATTTTTATATTTGATCCCTGGTACCAAAAAATATGGTTTTATATAACCATAAAACCATTATCCAACTTAAAATTAATAATTCCTTCATACTGTATAATATTGAGCCCATTTTCAAAATTAGAGTTGATTTGATTGGATAAAGATCAAAATAAGGAAGAAAAGCTCTTTCACAGAATCATTGTGCAGCTTTAATTCTGTTGTTAACAATCACTTGGAAATGCCACACACACACACACACACTCACACACACAGCTATTTTCTTAAGAAGGTCAACAATTGAACCTGGGGACTTCTTCACCTTGAGACTGGATCAGGAGCCTCTGCTAAATAGAAACTTTCCCCAGGTCATGAGAGTATCCTGTATCTATTGCGCCATGTTCAGATCTGAAACAGCGAGTGTTATTTTTCTTGTGGCCAATATTTGTACAATTCTTTTTGATTTTCACCAGTGGAAGGCACATGGTCTTAGTGTACCTTGGAGAGATCCCTTTTCCACATATGAACGACTTCCTCATCTGCTTCTGGCAAGTGCTGTGCTTTGGGTTAGGAGGAGGTCAGAGTGTAGATGGGTAGGCGGATTCCTGCTACCCAAGCTCTGTGTATTAAGTTCTCATTATTCCAGCATGGCTCAAGTTAGCTTTTTGAAGTCTATTTCCAACATGGCGACAGTGTTGATGAGAAAATCAGACTTAGCGAATGATCCTTATTCATTCAAATGTGATTAAACCACAGACACATATCTGTCATTCATATTTAACCACAGCCCCTCTTCTAGAGTGGTTTTTCCTGTTTGATTTGTAAATCTAACTTCATTTTATCGGCTAGACTGCTTTTTAAAAGTGGACAATCACCTTTCTCAAGGTGACTATCTTTACTTCTCTCCTGTCACTTCCATCTTGAATTCCACAACAAGGAAAAAAACCTTTAGCACATGGGTAGGTGCAGGAGTGGCATCTGAATGTTCCATCAGAGATGAGAAGAGAAACAAGCATTTGAGAAAGATCCTTCCATCTGTGATTAATGGATGGACAGAAAAGTAAGAACTGCCCAGTGATACCCACGCTATCATTTATTTTACTAGTATGCCAAACTAAATGTTCTTATTCCAACTTTACCATGTTGGCATAGTTTTGCTGATCTAAAGGCCCTACCTAGAGAACATGGAATGTTAAAATAAAAACGCAGCATTTTGATTAATCATCCAGAGTGTCCTTACCTAAAACCCAGCTATTCTAGGGCCTGGTTGTATATGAAGGTTTGATCTGGATATTTGAGGTGGTGTCAGCATATAAAAGCAGCTCAGTAAAAACATGTTAATTATTTCATGAGGCCAAAAGATACCAACTTACAAATAATAACAGAGGATAATGAAGCAGCATAAGGGTGTCCCGCACACGTGTACAGTGTGTGTGTGTGTTACTAGGGACTGAGCCCAGAGCCTTCACACTCAGCTATGTCCTCCACCCTTTGTTTTCTTTTGATTTTTTAAACACAGGGTCTCCTTAAATTGCCCATCCTGGGTTCAAACTTGCAGTCCTCTTGCCTCAGCCTCCTAGAAGCCTGGGATTATGGGTGTGCACCACCACACTCACCTCATCGTGATTTTTAACATTGGGTTTTGCAACTTACTGCCCAAAGAGGAAGCTTATACCTTGCTTTCCACCTTCCGAGGTCAGAAGCAGATTTTTACTAGTGTGCTTTACGTATTACAGTCCCCATAGCCTTCTCCAGTTCACAAGCTGCTGTCACTCTTGCAGCACTAATTTGGGGCAAGATACTTGAAAGAGGAAAGAAGACTGGTGTTTATCGAACTATTGTGTGTAAGACACAATGCTGGGTGCTGTATATCCTCTCATCTCCAACGACAAGCTCATGCCTGGGTGTCTTGGCCCCATATTACCAATGTGTCTCACAGATGAGAAGCACCTGGCTAGGAAGTGGTATTGCTGAAATTCGAACCCAAGTTTGCCTGCTGTCCCAGTGCTACCGGCTGCCCCCTTTAGGTTGGCAGCTGCAAGTGCATGCCGAAAAGAAGGAAGGAAGCTGGTTCAAAAGGAGGAATATGGGTGTGAGCAAGGGAAGAGTCACAAAGGACATTGTAGCTCGTAGAGGTGTGCTATCCCAGCCATAATGATCTGTGGCCCACTTCTTACCCTATTAAGAACAATGACAGATGGGCTTGGTCTGTAATCTTGCTCTTCTAAGTTCAGTCTGGACTGGAAGTTTTGTCATCTCCTATGAGCTTGTAAAGGAGTACAGAATTTCAAGGCCCACCCAGACCTACTGAATCAGAATTAGCATTTTTAATAAGATTGGCAGGCAATTCATCTGTACTTTAAACTTGGAGAAGCACTGACCTAGAGGCTGGGAGAAATGAAAATTAAAGATGCTGACTGAGTAGTTCTAGGATAGTGTAAAATCATTCTGGGTAAAGGAAATTCACTACATTTGCTTGAGAGGAAGAATCAGAATTTTTTATTTTTTCTTTAAGTGTGACACAATTTCCTGCAACTGTGAATTTTATGATTGGTGGCTTGAACTAGGAAATGAATCTTTCCTTCCCCAAGCGTTTTAGATTGATTTCAACTACAAAGCCATGAATGTGTTTTTATGCACATGCACACAATTATGTATATGATTAGAATAAAACTAACCTATGACTGACGTTATTGGAAACCACTTACTGGGCCCTGGTTGGAGGGCTAAAGGATCTCAATTGTGTGTTCATATTTCTTTTCTAAAAATACAATTTTGGTTTTGTTTTTCAACATGCAGCACAATTTGCACAATTTATATAGATGCAGACCTTAAGAAAGAATGAAGTTGTGATTTTTATAGTGTTATTTGCCCAGACTGCTTCTACCCTCCTTAGTCCCAGAGAAGCTCTTTTAGGGGACTCCTCTGAAGGTCTTTGGAAGTGACCTTTGTGTTACATGGGCCATTATTTTCCCATCTACCTGTTCTTTTCACAGAGGTTAGAAGAGGAGGAAGATGCTGGCTGTGCCTCACACTTCATTGAAAGAAAATTCTCAGTATTTACTGTTTTCATACTTCCGCTTCTGCATTCCTCACCCCTTCTTGCTCCTTACCATAGCCTTGTATGTTGGATTCCTCTCCTTGTAGGTCTGCTCGTGGAAATGATTCTAGGCTGGGAGGCATGGCCAACTGCTTTCATCACAGAGCCTGCTGGAATAGGCATAGGATGTTTTGTATAAAGCTGTTTCTCCCTTGTAGGAAGAGGTAGGATCAGAAAGTCTTGCAAGGACTAATGCTTTCCAACCACACAGTAAATCAACCCAGACTCCAGAGGCAGCTTGGTGAAATACAAGACTTTGGTTCCAATTCCTCCCTTCCCCCTAATTAATTAGAAAAGTTTGGTCATATCTCCTGAACTCAGTAACTCTTCTGGCCTTTCGGTTTAAGGATTCCATCATTCACTCTACAAAATCATAAGACCACATTTCAACTGTCTCACTAGATGGTCTGTTTTCCTATGTGGTCACACAGCACATCCATATATTATCAGGCTGGAAAGGTAGAAGCCCATTTTGACATCCAAGGAAGCCCCATAAACACAAACTTTCCATATGGGAAGGAAAAATCATTCTTTACAGAAGGAATTAAGGAAGCATTGATTTGGTTGCTCTTGGATTTCTGCAAAGCCTGGTTTTAGCCCCTGAAACCACCTCACTCCTTTGAGATGGTTATAGAACTTTACTTCATAACCCTGTGAAATCTTAGCTTGAAAGCTGCGAGTTGGCACTATGCAGCTAACCACTATTACTCTGCATTACAAACACTGCTGTAAGGCTTGAATCTTAGAAATCAGGTGCTTTCCATAAAACACTGAAGACACTAGCAGCTCGTGTGTATTCAGCCCTTACTATGTGGCTGGAGGAGAACTGGGAACTGTGTTAATGTCGCTGTATTGTCGCAGAGACTGACAAGGAAAGGTTTTGTCACTTACTCAATCCTCCCAGCTGCTTGGGATGGCCTGAGGTTTAAACACAGTCAGTGGAGGACGTTACATCAGCTGCCTCCTATGAGAGTATTGCTCAGGGCTGAATATGACTCAGTTGGGAAGGAGAGAAAATGGCAAGATCGGAATGCTCAGGGAAGTGGACTTTAGAATGTTCTTTACTTTTGGATCTCTTCCTCCTTGTTGCCACTGTTCAGTCTCAGTTTCACAAAACTCTCCAAATAATCCATTCAGTATTCCCTGAGAACTGAAAATGCTGACAACAGGGACTGAGAACTTTAAGTACAGAGTTAAACATTGCCTTTGTATTTCTGCCAAACTGATAAAAGGTGCCATTGGGTTTCTTAGTAGGTGAAGGGGGATAGGAGGAGCTAAGAAGCCATTTCCTCCAAACAACCAGAGGAAGAATGTATCCCTCATGGGGGCCAGTTCTTGTCCTCTCTGGCTTGAGTTGATTGCTGGTTTTATCACATTCGTTTTCTTATGGAAGAAGGTTATGTTAATAACTATCCTCTTCCTCCATAATTTAGAACAATTTGATGTGATCTTTTTTTGCCAGGGAAGTCTTGGCTATGGTCTGAAGAAAACTAGATGAAATGGAAAATCTGTTTGCCTTGCTGATGCATGTAACCTAAACTGTTGTTTTTTCTCTGCTTAACCCAAGTTCTCCCACAGAGGAGAGAAGTCTGCCGAAGTAGGCCCCTGAGGGGGAAATGGGAATTCTCACCCCACTTGATTGGCAGGTCATTGACTCTGGCCGCCTGGGCTCCCAAGCCCCAGTGCCAGCAGTCATGAAAGGCTCCCTGGAAATGTGTAGAAACTGAGCAGGTCCTTGTGGGCTTTGGAATGAAGGTGAGCCTCAGGCCTCTGCAGGAATTGCCAAAGCTTAATTTGGAACCCGAGGTCTTTAACGCACAAGACTGCAGAGCTTGGGTGGGCACTTGAAGCTGGCAGGGTGCATTTTAAAAAGAGAAGCCAGCTAGGTGCAGTGGTACATGCCTATAATCCCAGCTACTTGGGATCCTGAAACAGCAGAACCACAAATTTGAAGCTAGTCCAGGCAACTTGGGAGAACTTGTCTCAAAATAAATGGTTTAAAGACTAGGGATATAACTCAGCACTCCTCAAGTTCAATTCCCAGTACCACCAGAAAAAAAAAAAAAAGAGAGACTGCAACGGATCTAAACCATCATGTGAACCTGATGCTAAATGGCCATTGATGATGGCGTCACTTCCTTTAGGCAGTAGGACAGTTGTGGACTGTGTAGACCAGAGAGCATGCATCCTGCCCAAAGATAGCAGTCACACCTGCAGATCACATTTAATTGTATAACACACTGGGTTGACAGACATCCTAGAATAAGTCTTCATCCCTACATCAAGCCAACCATGTTTTCAGTGTATTGTATTTAGGGTAAGAGTTCCATTTGAATATCTTAGCCACTCTAAGAGAACAAAAATCACTTGTGATATTCAAAGAAGAAAACAGACTGTCATTGACATTTCAGATTACATTTGTTTTTTAAAAAATCAGTGTATTATTAGACTGCATATCACAAAATAGTTTTGTTGTACTGTTGCAGAAAAAGAATTGAAACTGCTATTATAATTTATAGCATCTCGAGAGTGAACATGGGAAGACTAAGAAACTTGCTATTTTATATTTGCTTCAATAAAGTTGTTTAAATTTTGGATCTTTCTAGTAAGTCGTGGAGGCTAAGGTGGGTTACTGCAAGCTTTGGAGAAACCTGGAAGGCCGAGAAGTGGTGGTACCATCTACCCGCCCCCCCCCCAAGGAAGTCATCCCCAGAAAACTCCTGGTTCTGAAGGGTATCAGGACCAAAGGAGAAGACAGAGCAAGAAAAAAAGGGACAGAGTCAGGGATGGATGGGACAGAATTAATTAGCCATCCTTAGGATCACCCTCACCCTGGCTCCCTTGTCCTCTGTGGAGCAGCTCTCCAAAGAGGGGCCCTTCTGGTTCCAGGTATGTGGACTTGGAAGCAGCACATAGCAGTGGGGAAGACAAGCCCCTTTAGACTACCCTTGTTGCTGTTGGCTTTTAATTAGCTGTTGCCTGAAACCATCCATCTTCTTGAGTACTGTAGGCAACTTCTCGACATTTATTCATTGTATATTTATTTAGTACCTATGTATTGATTACCTGCTCTATGCTGGCATCTCTTTGGGCAAAAAGAAATTGACAGTTAAGGAAGACAGGGATGTAGTCCCAGGCCCGCAGAAGTTTGTAGTGTAGAAGAGGGAAAGAGGAATGGGCATCAGCGATTCATTGCAGGTGAGATGAGACATGCAGGGCTTTGAGGGCATCTAGGCCATGTTGGGAGCCACACAGAGGAAAGATGGGCATCCCAAGGGGCTGTGGGGAAAGAGGAACCCTGCTCCACTGCTGGTGGGAGTGTAGACTGGTACAGCCACTGTGGAAATCAGTATGGAGATACCTCAAAGAACTAGGACTGGAAGTCCCATTTGACCCAACTATTCCCCTGCTGGAGATCTTCCCCAAAGAATTAAAAGAATCATACCACGGTGATATATGTGCGCCCATGTTCATAGCAGCACAGTTTGTAATAGCTCAAACTTGGAAACAGCCCAAATGCCCATCAACTGGAGACTGGATAAAGAAAATGTGGGGTTTTTTATAAAATGGACTACTACTCAGCCATAAAAATGAGAAATTAGAGACATTTCTAGCTAAATGGATGCACACTAAGCCCATACTCTTAAGTGAAATCAATAGGACACACATGTGTAAATATCGAATAGTTTCTCTGGTTTGAGAAACTAAAAGTGTAAATAAGGACTAAAAGGTCCAACAGATAATGTGAAATAGGAAGAAAAGGGGCAAAGGGGAAGGGGAAGTGGGAGGGGTAGGGGAAAGGAAAGAAGGGAATGGAATTAATATGAGAAAGTGAAAAATGGAAACAAAGTCTTTGTAAATAGGGAGGGATGGAGGGGTTGAAGGGAGGGCAGGGGAAGGGGGAAAAAATAAGAACCAAGAGAGATTATGTAAAGGTGCAAATTTCCAATGATGAATGTCATTATAATGTATACCTAAAATGTACCAATAAAATTAATTTAAAACAAAATGACAGGGATCCCCATCCTTACAAGAATTCATAGAGGAAAAACGTCCTCTGGGATAGATTTGTCTAACTTGGGCTGCAGGGAGGAACCAGGCTGAGAAACCCAGGTAAAAGGAACCCGGAATTGGAATTCTAGTCTCAGTATACTACTTCCTAGCAGCATGATGTGCTTTGCCATTGCCTCAGCTCCCCCTCCAGGTGATGGGCCTAGGGGAGTCAGCATGGGGGCCTCTTTCTGCTGAAGGTCCTGAAGGTCTTTTCTGTGTGTTGACCTAGTGGGTGGGAGGTTTAGCAGCAACGCTTCCCTCTTCTGAGGCTGGGACTGGTGCAGTAGGAAGAGCTTTGCCTCTCCAAAGCAACCAGGAGCCATCTGAAAGGCTCACCGTGCTCCTCCCGCTGCTCTGGGGGAGGTGGGCTTCCATGGGGCTGGGGAGCTGAGAGTTAGGGTGCACATGGAATAGCGCTCGTCAGTCAGGCCCCAGCGCACTGTCCTTGCCTCGATAGATGCCTCAGCATCTCCTGGACCACATCCTGGATGAGTCCTTTATCCATAGTCTTTTTGAACACTCAACATGGAAGCATTATGTGTTTTGTTTTTTAATGTTGCTCTTAACATAAGGAGAAATCTGTCTTCCCAAATCCAAGTGCCAGGCAGGGTAGGGCTCTGTGCAGAGTGGCAGAACTTGGGTTGGAATCCAGTCTCCAATCCTGCCAGTCCTCCGGCTTTCAAATGACCCTGAGTCAGTGAAATCAATGTAAAACATCCCAACAAACCATGCACTGGATGTTTACAGCCTCTACCTCTTCTACACAGTATGGCCTCAGGCTCAGCCTGCAGAGGCAGGGTGATGTACAGGAACAGGACAGCCTTCAGATCAAAGGAGCTGGGTGTTCAATCCCCAGTCTGGCTTAATAAGTAATGAGATTTTCCCTCTTTGAGTTTCTTAATGAAATGCAAGTGATACTGACCAGTTCTTAGTGTTGTAGAATGATATAAGATCTACATGCAAAACACTTGGTACATAGGAATGATAGTTGGTATTAGTCTCTGCTACTGAAAGGAAAAGAGCCTTAAATGCAGTTAGTTCAGAGATGAATTTACTTGGAATTCACCAGGTTCCCTGAGGACATATTGTATGGTGGAATCCTACGACTGGTCTTTCTGATACAGGATTCGAGGTGGGACAGCCAGAAGGAAGGGTCTGGAACTCAGTGGCTTCTTGAAGACCTCTGTGATTCTCCCCACGTCCTTGAGCTCTCAGGAGCTTTCCTGGGACACTCTGCACATCCTGCCTTGCCCCCACAAGCCTGTGTTGTCTATGGTCGGAGTGAAGCCTTGTGTGGAGCAAGGGGGTCTTAACCTTCTCATTGCTGTTTGTTTCCAGCATGAGCCCTGCCCACCCTGGTAGGATACGGATCTCCTGATTCACCCCCTTGTCAGAATTCTACTGCACAGGCTGAGCTCTGAGATACAAATAATTCGAACTTGAATACCAAACAGACTTAGCCACACTTTTGCTGCTGTGCTCTGGGAACAGGGAGTATGAAAGTGCAGGGAACTGAAAGGCCCTGCAAGGGAGAGGAAGATGTCAGGACTTCTATGGAGTCTAGGGAGTTAAGTGAAAGGATTTTTGTGCAAATATTAAGGAAAATTCCTAGCTATTCCTAAGTGTTTCTCCCACCCACCTTGGGACACACACAGGCATAAAGTGACAGAGAAGCTGTCGAATGTCAATTGGGTGGAAAACTGGCAACATTTTGTTTGAAACAAAAAAAGGCCAGCTGGACAGTCAACACAGACAATTCAGTGGGCTGCTCTTGGCAGAGTGCTGGGGGGAAGAGCACAGGATCCTGTAGACAACCCTTTCCCCTCCAGAAGCCTGAGCTGTGAGTCTCACTCCATGCAGTTTGCGCAGGAGGCGCAAGCTAACCGCATATCTGTGCAAATGTCTGCAGGTGGGTGATGAACATCAAGCCAAGTGCATATGTGATGAGCTCTTTGCAAATGCTGTGGGGCTGTGGAGACAATCAGGGTGTGAAGCAGGTCTGGAAGAATTAAGGGTGGACCCCAGTGTTAAAGAAGCAGAGAGGCTGGCCTTGGAGCAGTGGGGTGATACTCAGGTCAAGGAGTGGTAGAGGATGAACTAAGAACTGAGGGCAAATGCTTTGTTTCCCCAAAAATAAGACCTAGTTGGAAAATAATGAGCCTTGTAAACTAGAGCTGAAAAATACCAGCCCCAATAAGCCCATGCTGGCCTTACCCACCATCACTGTTCTCTTGCTCAGTGGCTACTCTGTAAGGCAGGTAAGGCGAGGACAGGCTGAGTGGGACTGGCATTTTTGATCTCTAGTTTTCAAGGCTGATTATTCTCTGGCTGGGTCTTACCTTTTCAGGGAAAGTGGGTTACTGGAAGGAGAGAGGAGTTGTGAGAAAAAGGGCGGGAAAGAGCAGATATTCCAAGAGGAGTGAAATAAGAGGTGGCCTTAGGGACCAGCTGAGTATAGTAATACCTCGGTTTGTGAACGCTTCTGTTTGCAAAGAATTCAGTTCACAAATAAAAGCATTTGGCAGAATTTTGCTTCCATTTGCAAACTCCACATCAGGTGACAAACACAACCACAGCCATCTTTCTCACACAAACACAATCCCAGCCATCTTCCCTCAAATAGTAAAACAAATTAAATTCATAAACCAAGATATCCCTGTATCTTCCAGAAGAGAGGGCCATAGGCGCTTACAGGAAATGAATTTTGCTAGTGTGAAGAGCAAGCTAGATCCCCGAGCACACCAGAGTCACTACAGGTGGCTGAATGAGCAGTCTGTCCTTTACGCCAGCCCATTCTGAGGGCTTCATTGGGTATTCACCTTTCTAATGACAAACCAAGACTCCAGCACCTACACGAGGCCATTGATTATCTAATAAGTTCCAGCGCTGGACAGAGTGGTGTCTTCCCTCTGGGCACACTACATATATTCATTATTAGTGTCTTTAAAAAAAAAAGTGACTATTTTTCTTTGGCTAGGTAAATAAGAACCAGAAGCTATTTATTGTCTCAAAAAAAAAAATGTAGTTCCCTTCAGAGGCAGCTAGTTTATTAATTTGATTGAATTTTCTCTTGGGGTTTTTTCCTTTCTGGGAAGTCATTTTAGCAGAGTCCTAATGCCCCAGAGAGCACTGCCCTAAAAGAGTGTGAAGTTCCGCTCTGATTTGGAGGCTTGCTCACACTGTAGAAACCCGGCCTCTTCCCTTTCATCAGCTATTGGGGGGGGGGGGGGGGACCGGGGATCGAACTCAGGTCCTTGCACTTTCGCAGCAGGCAGCAGAACCACTGAGCTAAATCCCCAGCCCTCATGAGCTGTTTATTGAGACCACAGTATAGGTTTCTGTCTCTAGGCAGAGTCTGTGCCTGCACAAAGCTGAGTGAGTTCTGCCCAGGGAATGTTTAAAATGTAGTGAAATAGGGTGAATCCTGCCAGGTTCGGATCTCTCCTTGATACATCAGATGAAGACTTGCAGTGTGTCTCCTATTGCTTGATAAACAGCAGCTACCCAGTGACTCTGCAAGCCCCTGCTCCTCACTTACCACATTGGGTCCCCCAACCCCAAAATACCACCCAGAAACCCACACTGCAGTGGCACCAAGCAGTCTTGGGCAACCAAATTTAGGCAAAACCAAAGCCACATGGCTGGTGTGCTTGCTGTTGGAGGGTGGAAAATCTGACTTGTCTGAGCTATCAGGGCTGAAGAGACCACCATGCTGAGGGAGAGAACTGAGAGTTCTTTGGTTGGCATCTCACTAAAGATCACACACCAGGAGCCCAACCAGGGGAGAAAGCAAGGCAGTCAGCGAAAAGGTTTCTATCCTATTGCTCCTCTGGCAACCAGTACCAAACTGGATTGATTCTTCTTTTGAATGAGTTGATTGAGTGCTCTGAGGTCATGCAGACCTGAATAACTGGGCGTGTTCCCTTTTTGTTACACTCTATATAGCTCCCCTCTCTCACCCGAGGCAGGTGCATGCATGGTCCTTGGAAGCCTCTCTAGTACCTGCCACCTGCCTCCCACCTGGGGAGCCTAGAAGGATTAATTAGATAGATGTTCGATATACTTTACATTCCTTGGAGAAAGATTCTACATAAAAGCAAAGTATTATTATTTCTGGGAGTGATGATACTTATTAGCTCCTTGTAGGACCATTAAGCAAATAGATTATGTTTCCCTTTAGAGAAATTATCTCCGGGTTTTCCTCATTCTTACAGTCTATAGAACATAGTATACTCTTAAAAATTTTTTCTAAGTAATTTTGAAAGGGAGGAGTCTGGTGAGCTGGTGAAAGGGGATGGGGTAGATTTCTAACCCTAAGCAAACTCCAGAGGCTTGTGTTCGAGGGCTTAGTCACCAACGAAAATAGCTATCACTATCATCTTCTCTCTGATTTTATAAGATGCCCTTGTCTCCCTTCGAATAATTACACACTAAAGACAGCTCTACATTTCTAGCTTTGTTCGTTTTATGGCCTTTTGCCCCAGCAACTGCTAAATCCTTTGATTAAATCACACTGTAGTTAAGTGACTGTTCAGAAATCACAGGGTCATCATTACAAACATACTTGTGGTGATATTTTACAAATTTATAATGTAAGCTGTGAGTGGAAAATTTTAAATCCAAACTGCAGTCTCCACAGAAGTCTCAGGGAAAAACTCAAACCAGTATTTTCCACACTGTATCAAAATTTCTTCTTTGGTATTTAATACACATTCAACGTTCAGATAAAACCAGTTGACCTACCCTACCTTTTGGAATATTTTTGTTTGTTTGTTTTTGAGACAGAGTCTTGCAATAGAGCCCAGGCTGACCTCGAACTCCTGCCAATACTCCTGCCTCAGCCTCCCAAGTTTTGTGATTACAGGTGTGCACCACCATGCCTAGCTTCATTTTGGATCATTTGACAGAAGGAAGTAAAAGCTGGCCAGGTTTCTTCACTGTGTAGGAAGGAAATTGTTTGCTCTCTGTCTTTTTTGGGGGGTGGTGGCCCAAAAATGCCATAGCAAAGATGAGAACCTGGCTAGCAGGAAAGCAAAAGCAACCATGAATCAAGAACAACAATGATGAATACTTGAGCCCTTCAAGTGAGTTGCTGTGTGGCTTGGAGAAGAAAACTCAGAACAAGTGTTCATACCACCTCTGTGGGCTCAAAAAGGGAAGTACCAGCCCCTTCTGGCCACAAGGAGAAGCTGATGCCAGCAGGACCTTAAATCCTGGACCCATCCACAGGGATGCTTGAGGTGGTCCTGGAGAGGGCATGGTGTCATGTGCGAGCTTGTTCACACCCAGGTCGCTCCAGCCCAGGGAACCCACCTAAAGGCCCTCAAGCCAGTGCTGTGTAGCCCCAAAAGGTAATGGTGGTGTGGCCGGAATGTCGAAGCAGCAGGGCCAGGTCAGGTATGAGTTTCTGTGACGCAGAATTCTGTGAAAGAGCACCTATCCACTCGTCCTAGGTCCTCTGGCTTTAGGGACATTTCCTTGCTGCAGGGCATTCCTGGCTAGCCTTGTATTTTTATCTTGTATTTCCTGAGAATCTTACACTCCCTTCTGAGGGATTTAAGCAAAACCAACCAACCTCTATGGATAGTAGGAGGAGGGAAAAAGGCAACAACAGAGACTTCCCTGGGGAGAGCCCTGGCGTGGACTGGTTTTATTTTTTGCGTCTCAGCCTCTTCAGCCCCACGCTGGAAGAGCCTGCTCTGCATCTCCAGGGAGCCGCCCAGGCCACATGACAGCCCGGTCTGTGAGCCTGGTTTGCTCTCAGGCTGGGTGTGATGAATAGAGGGAAGTGACCCTTTCCAAGTGCACCCTCACGTGCCCCTCCCTCAGCTCACCTCCAGCCCGAAACCTCCAGAAAGCACCCAAAGTACTTTTTTAAAGTAGCTTTGAACACATCCTTCCTTTTACACCGAATGTCAGTTTACTTGTAGTCACCTTCTTCTTGAAGCCTGCCGTCTGCAGTCCAGGGTGAAATTCCTTCAGGACAGGAAGGGCTTTCAAAAGTACATTTCATTAGAATCATTGTGTTTTAAAAGAGGTTTCAACAAATAATCAAAATCAAGTTGGTTTTATTATGCCCACCATAAAAGTAAAACAGTACTCGTTATTTTTAAAGAATTGAAAAAGAGAGATAAAACCTCGGTTAAAATTTTAGTATGTTTCCCTCTAGAATTTTTCTCTCCTTTTTTAATATTTTTTTCCTTTCTTTCTTTCTTTCTTTCTTTCTTTCTTTTAGTGCTTTTTTTCCCCCTCTACTCCCAGGTAATATGATTCCAGGTACATATGTGTAGTATTTGGCAGTAGATGACATTAATGAGAATGCAGGGATGTGGCAGGATGTGTCTAAAATACTCCCCAGAATTCTCCAGCTCCTTCTCTGCTCACGTCTGCTCAAAGCTGGCCCCTCCTTGGTCCCTGAATCTAATCGCCATGAAGCAGATTAAGCGGTGGAGCTCCAGTGGTAAAACCTGCTTGGGACTGTCCAGTCCTAAGCTGCACTCCCCACCCACATCTGCTGCTGCCGAATGGTGAATTTTCATGCTTGACTGCAGAGGGCTTGGTACAAGGGGTCTTTCAGGAGCTCTGTGTTCACAGAGGGAAGTGCAGCCGAGTGGGAATGTGGCCTGCAACACGACTGACACATGCGGCTCCCGTGACACGTCCCACTCACTGCTGGATCTTTCAATAGACACAGGGCCACTGAGAGCATTCCAAGGTGAAAACCTAACATCACTTGTGTGAAGTTGAGGGTAAAGCCCTTAACCCTGGGACTTAATGAAAACAAAATTAAGTGCTTCTTTAAGCAGCTTAGATTTATCTTGTCAGTATAAGTGATGGAAGGTTTCTTTGTATGCTTTAGAATGAGACTGTGTGGTGTGTGTGTGTGTGTGTGTGTGTGCGCGCGCGCGCGCGCGCGATTGTGTTAATCTGAAGCATCGTCTCCTTGCTTCATTATGTCACCATCCACTCTGTCCCTTTATGATAGACAGGGCTCGACTATTCCCTTGCCCTAAACTTAATTACTTTGCAATTAATTCTTTGTTGAAAATAGCAAGGCTCCTAAACTTGGAACATCTCATTGTGAGGAAAGGCTGTTTATGGATAGAGGTCGAGGGGACGTGTTGGAATATTCTGCAGCACTGCCACAGATATTCTGAATGAAGATGGTGAGCGACCAAAGGCCCATTCCAAACAAGGCGGCTGGGGAAGGAGAGGGCTTTCTCCAAGTAGACTGGGTTAGAGTCAGCCTTGGAGAGTGAATTTTGAACATAAGATCATAGAAAAATCTCCTTCCGATCTTAAGGAACTAATTTTTTTTAGGATCTATTGTATGATACCCGTTTGTACAATTCATTATTTTAGCTAACCCTTGTGCAGTGTTCCAAGTGAGGGGATGCTAATATTATTGTCACAATGATGCAACTTGTTTAGATGACACACGTAGCCTTGAAGGGGTTCAGCCCATGCTGGTTTACACCCCCCAAAATCGCGGAGGCCCCATCACAGCCCTGTAAGAAAGGGACCCTCAATATTCCAGATTTCGAGAAGTGAAGACTAAGGCTGTGAATGGGGAGGTGCCTGGTCCAGGTCCCCCAGCCCTCACCCTGCCCTTGCCTTGTCCTTGTCCTCCACCGGCTTGTGCAGACACCTTTCAGATGTGGCTCTTGGTCAACTGAGTGCTCCCAGGAGGAAGGAGGACTCACCAAAGCATGACCTTTATGAGCAGTGTTGTCTCCCCGCATCCGGGACCTTTGAAGAGCAGAGACTGATGAAGCGGCCTAGATCACCCAGCGGCCCTGTCCATGCCGCCCCATCCATCTTCCCTGCAGACAGCGGAGGTCGTCCTGAGCACCTTTGTGATACAGAGGGAAGAAGCACCGTCCTTGTCTGCTAAAAAGCCATCCGAGCATGGGAGGACATGTCCAGGACAGGGCACTCCCAGAGCACATGCCACCAAGGACAGCCAGGCTCAGCCAGTTGTGCATGGAGCAGGTCGCAGACAAGAGTGATGAGTGTGTGTGTCTCCACGGTTACAAGGGAGGCAGAGGAAGGACACTGCACTGGTGTACAGAATTTGCCCACTTTACCCAAACTTTAGAGACACCGAGCCTCTGATTAGAAGACTGTCTGTGACACACTGTCTCCTCACTTCCTGCATGAAACTTCTCTCTAACTTCTCCGGTCCCCTTGAGTACATTTTGGTTGTGGCCTGTTCCCCTCTTTAGACTGAATGGAGGAAGCTTTGGGTACAGTACTCTTAGGAAGATAAGGTGCTTTTGATTCATTCAGAAAATATTCAGGAGCTATTTTCCAAGGAACTAAAGCCATTGTCCCCGTAACATACTTGGAAGGGATGATGTTTTATACCCTCCGGGATGGAGCGGGGAAGGAGACAGTGTACCTGGAGAGCAGGATGGGTAGAAATAGTGACGCCCCATGACAGCTGTAGGAATGGCTAGAATAAGAAAGAGCAGGGCACCTTTCGGTGATTCCAGAAAGCTGCCCCGTCCTGTGCTGGACGCCTTGGACTAGTGCATGAGACATGTCCTCACCCTTCCCTTCACGAATGCCCTTTCCCATAGCAGGCTGTACAACAGACCACGGTAGGCTTTCTGAGCATGCACTGTGGAATTAGTCTAGTAAAGGAAAGCGGGGGGTGGTGTTCCTGGCAGAAAGAACAGAAGACTCAAAAGCTCAGCAGTCTTTCAGAATGTGGAACGTTTAGGGAGCTGTAAAGGGTGGGAAACCAGGTGCCTTTCTTCATTAAGGCACTTCCTGGATGCTTGACTACAGCATTATCCCTGGAAGACATTTATCGCTGATGAAAAACACCGATGAAGAGATTCCTGACTTCTCTCCCTGCTTTACTGACTGGGCCATTCCTTCCCCGTCACAGAGTAGAGATGAGTGTAAGTTAAACTTGGGCCCCATATCATGGAGGAGGAAGTGATCCCTGAGGGTAAAATCAAGGAGCCCCCTTACCTGTCATCACATCAACTCTGCTCGGAAGATTGCAAGGGTTGAGGAATGGTCAGACAGCTGTCCTGCCCTTCCAGGGGCTTTGCCTCACTTTCCACACTTGCTGAAATTACGACTGCAAGTACATTCTTGTAGTGGATGTCACTGTCCTGGCAAAAGGGAGAAAGAACAATTTGTTGCATATTTGAACTGATAGATAAATTGGTATTTGAACCTCATGCAATGACCAGCGTGCAGTTATTCTTCCCCTGCTCAGTATTTTTTATTTTTTGGCTTTTTTGTTTTGTTGTGTTGTGTTTTCAGAAAGTATGTACTTCCCTTGCCTGCTGGCTTCTCCTAATGAGGACACTTGGCACATCTGGGTAGGAAAGCCCTCTCTCAGGCCACTTCCTCTCTCAAAGCCTCTCTGGCTCTCCTCTTGGACAAAAGGCGGATGTGCTAGGGGACAGGACAGGGGTCCCTGTGTACCCCCTCAGAGATGGAGAAGCCCTCTTATCTCCCGGAATATAATTCTGATCTAAGCAAAGGAGTAAATAGCACAAGGCGCCTTTTTAAAAAACAATAGAATCAGGCTTATTTTGAAAATTCTTGGTAGTGCTCACTTCGGCAGCACATATACTAAAATTGAAAACACTTGGTAGATAATAAAATATCCACTAGTAATTTTCATCGTGGGCAAATACTAAATTTATCAGAGATAAAAGTGAAACTTTCTGTTCTGCCAGCGAATTGGTGCACAAAGTGTTCGTTGTTGGTAGCGCAGAACTGTGCTTTCCCTGCCACCATCCCCATTTCACGTGGAAGTCAGGAAACATGGCCAGGATCACTCAGTGAAAACAAATCTAGGAAGTGAGTGCTCCAAATGTCGGGGTTTGGCCCCATTTTCTAAAAAAGGATGAGATGACTCAAATTCTACATGTAAAATTGGGACCTGGAATTTGGCTCTAATCCTTTTGATATTCCTGGGTTTTTGTCTGACATGAGACACAGTGACTTCTCTCTCTCTGGAAGAAAGCAAAGAAAGACATAAGGCAGTTGGCGTGTTGTTTAGACTCAAATCTCAAGAAGCAAAGTGGAATCGTTTATCTACAAGCTAAGCTAAAAAAAAAAAAGATAAAGATAAAAGTATATCTAGATAAATTCCATTTGAATTTTTAAGTTAAATAAGGAAAATAAAGCCATAAAAGTATTTTAAGATATAAGTGAATAGGTTTATGGATTAGCCTAAGTCTTTATCATAAAAGACTCTCTGATTAAACCCTTCCCTCTTAGATATTTTAAATTTGCATGTGTGAAAAACAATATTTAATAGGAAAAAATGTGAAGAGAGAAAAAAGCAACATATCATTACTCAGAATTCTTATAAATTAGGAAGTATAGGATTAAAGCCACAATGCAAAAATGAGCAAAATTCTGAACAAGCAGTTAACAAGACAGGTAATGCAAAAGTCAGAAAACTTACACAAGGATCTTAAAAATAAAGAAATATAAGTTTTAAAACCTTATGAGCCAACTAAGCTAATTAGGATTTACTTTTTACACTTATTTTCAGTGTTGGTAAGGGAGTATACTACTCCAAGAATTAAAAATTGGTACATCCTGTCTGCAGGACAATTGGATGAAATATATTCAATTGTTTCTAAAAGTTAAACTTTCAGAACTGTACCTTTTAAAAATAACATGCCACAAAAGGTATATGTTGTGTAGATATTTATGCTAGTGGTTGCTTTTAACAACCAAAGAAGAAATAACATAAAGAGAATGATTATCAGTACATGGTAAGGTTAACGTGAATTTTTAGATCTCTCTTGAAAAAAATTATTTGTTGTTATTTTCCAGATTTAAAAGGATGATGACCCTTCTTAAGAATGGTATTGAAGTCCTTTCCCAGTGGTATGTGTAGTAGGGGCTGAGGTTATGTGGTCAGCCCTGCAGGAAGGAATACTTTATCACTGACATTGCTGCTGTCAGCACATGGTGTTAATCAAAAGCCAACAGCTTTTAGTTGGGCTTTTTATTGTTTTTAAATCATTGTCTACACCCAGGACAGCTGGGTGACGCGGGTGATGCATCCCACACTGTCCTCTTCTTCAGACTGCCCGTGGCTGCTTATAATCCCGGACAAACAAGGGAAGGGGCCACGTTTGGTATCAGCATGAAGCAAGTCAGAATCACTCAAAATTGTGCTCTATGCCAATTTCTACAATAAGATGCGAAATAATTTCATGAGTGCAAACATCAAAGAGACTTCCGTCTGGCTTCCTGAGGTGACCCTACTTCGGTGGCTGTGGCTGCCCTCACTTTGTAGGTGACTGTCATAATCCGCCATATCGTGTGCGCTGTCCCCACGGGGGCCGTGTGACAGTCCTCTGCCGCAGCTTTGCAAGGGGGAGGCATGCTGCTGCTAGAGGTACAACTCAGTGTTTCCATTGCCGAGAAACTCTGAGTGAGACACCATCGAATATGAATGGAAATTCCTGCAGGCACCCCATAAATTTATTATAAAGCACTGGATTTTTGAAATAACAACAATAACTTATGAAATTTGAGGAAAATGTAAAAAATTAGAAATTTATGTCTCTTCAGGGTCACTATAGCCCCCAGAATCTACTGAGTTGGGGGTCTGATTTCACGCACACGGGAGCAGCCGAATCACAGCAGCAGGGGCGAGTGGCTCTGAGGGCTCCTGTACTGGGGACCAGAGAGAGAACTGATGTGGGGGTGGGGGGTAACGATCCAGGCAGCTCTGTAGGCTGAAGCAATAAGAACTGCTGGAGAGATAGTGCTGGGATCACTTTTTAAATCCACCTGTGTAGGATCCTTGGAAAGGACATAGTTAGGTATTGGACTGGCCCAGGAAGGTACAGACAGGGGAGGCTGCATTCCTACAGCCGCTTGGGATACAGAGTGTCTTACCAAGGCCTGTGGATCTCAGAACAATATGTTGAGTATCTAGAACTCTTTATACCAATATATTTCCTACTGGCTCGAAAGGAAGTCATAAGAAGAGGTAAAATGTGTATTGCAGAAGTGCTCAAATTTGCACAAAAAGTAATCAATCCCTACATTTGGCATGACTTTTAGTGCACTAGAGCTGTACAGTCTCTCCCCTGCTTGCCATGATAGCCACTCCAAACTGAAGGCAGGACACACGGCCTTTTTCAGAGACCAGGCACCAGTGTTGCCCCTAGTTCTGCTCTAAGTACACATCCTCCAGATGCCCAGCTTTCCTGCAACGGTTCCCCACCTCTGGAAGCAAGTAATATTTATAAATTGTATTTTACCAATGTAAAGAGCCCCATCTCTCACTCCTTATGTTGAAAGTTGATCAGAAAAATCAGGACCAAGTCCTGTGAGAATAAATCTCCTCTAAGACTACACCGAATCTAGGAAAACCAGGTCCTTTGCCTTTGCTCTGGCTTCACCTCAGCATTTTCTCCTGTAGCAGAAATAATGTGTTTAGTCATTTTGGAACAATGGTTTAACACATTTATTACATGGCTGTTATTTGTATGTCTCTCTGCCTGGTAGCTCTGAACTACCAGTGGTACATGCGTGACTGTCCCATTGGGTGACATGGGACAGTCCCATCGGGTGGTATGAGCTGCTGACAGACCAGTCATGCATGTACCACTGGTCATACAAGCTACCTAATGGGACAGTCATGTACTGCAGGTTGTTCAAGCCTGTGGGAACATATTAGTACATTAATAACTGATGGTGCTAGTCCTAGAATTTAGGCTCTACCAGTGTTCTATGGGGAGTGGATCAAAGGCAGCAAGCAAGAGTCATGTAAAGTGAGTATCTTGCAAAGCCAGAATTCAGCATGGTGAAAAAAAAAAAAAACACCCTACCTGACTGAATGTATGGAAACAGGAGCTATTTAGACTGTCAGAGGCCATGTTTAGGGGGAAGTGGTAGGAGGGGAAGAGTGGAAGGAAGGGCATTAAAACATAAAGGAAAAAGGAGAAAATGCCAGCTTCCCCCTGTTCCTTAGCTTGTGGAATTAGGGAATTGTTTCATAATCCAAGCCAGCAGCTTGAGATTTGGCCACATTACCTTAATTTTTCTGGAGTGTCTTTATTTTTCATAAGTCACCTTAGGTGGAAAGACAGCGGCACTCTCGTCAATGAATCAAATGGCAGGAGGGATGATCCAGGAGCCCGATTGCCCCCGGGCCAGTGCATGGTGTGTCTTCTGAGGCTGGTCTGGGCTTGGATTATAGGTTAAATGAATAGTCCCCGTTAGCGAGCTCATAGGACGGCTCCGTAGAGGAAGGAGACTCTGTACCTTGAATGTCACCATGAAGAAAAGGTAGTGCTCTTAGAAAAGTTGACACTGCCACTTGGCAGTGTCTTACTGTCATTGTTGAACTATAGAAAATGATGCCTTACAGTGAGGCTTGGAGTTTCAGCACAGTATATAATAAGACCTCTGCCAGGGATTTAGCTCAGTGGTTCCACCGCCTGCCTCATAAGCGCAAGGACCCGAGTTCGATCCCCGGTACCAAAAAATAAATAAATACAATAAGACTTCTGTCAGCGTTCAAGTGATGCAGGAATTCTTTGCCCCTGTGCCTCATCTGGGGTGTGGTGGTCGTGGAGGCAGGACCTGAGCCGTGCTGGCTGTCTGGGGCTGATCCACTCTGGGATGGAGGCACCACGCGTCATCTTGCTCTCTCACTCTCCTTCGTCACTTTTGCCTTCATTAGCTGGAAGTGAAAGCCTGAAAGTTTACTTGCTTCGTCCATATATGTTTTATATAGCCATATTTAAAGCACCCTTCTGTGAGTGACATGAAGTGTGTATCATTGGTGAGGGGACATCTGAAAAATCAGGAGGAAGCTGAGCCGGGTGAGAGGCTCCCAGTGGCTGAGAGCAAAGCCATCGATTTTACCAGAATTGACATCCAGGCAATGACTTGTTTTCTTGGCTCTGTTACCTTGGAAACTGAGGCACAGATTCCATGTGTGTAAACAGAAAGGAATAGAATCAGTCATCTTCTTCGTATAGCAGTGGTAAGGATTATTCGGAATGTTTAGATAATGTATCAGCAAGTTTTGAAATACAAGATGTTTGTAGGGGGAAGTACAGTCACACATGGCTTCAGGACAAGGACACAATCTGAAAATTGCATCCTTACGTGGTTTCACACTTTCTTCTCTAGGACACAAGAAATTCCAGGCCACTCTCACCAGCAGAGGAAGTAATAGTCCTAAAATGTATCACGGTTGGCAAAATTGTGATTAAAAATAAAGACTTAAGTGGACTAAATATTTCTTTTCATAAATCAATATACATAATACCTGTATCTACTTCCCAAAGCAATCTGCTCTGGTAACACTCACAGCTGCTGAGGAAATACCACTGAAGCATGTTCATAGGCAGAATCCCTTGCACATTTTATGTGAAGGAGACAGTCTTATCCAGGCAGACTCTTCCAGCTTTTTTACTATAAAAATTTTAAATATATACAAAGAGAAGCAAAAGCAAAATGAACTGCCTGCTATCAACCTCCAGATGCAACATTTAGCAAGAATTTGCCATGCCTGTTTAGTTTATCCCTTTTTCCTTGGCTGAAGCATTTCAAAGCAAATCCTAACATTGTATCATTTCATCCCTACCTGTTGTAGTATGCATACTGTTTGATATGAATGCATGTTGTCCCTTGTTTCCTTTTCAAGACCCCTCAGAAAGGCTTCGTGATTGTTTGGTTTTCTAGACCTGCTATGTTGCAGAAATTTGTTTTCCCTTTCTGTCCTACCCTTGAGACCTGCCAGTGTAGCCTGGAAGACAATCAGCCAAGAAATGATGCTGTAGCATTACATTTAAGAATGATCCAAAACTCACATATAAAATAATAATAATCAACCAAGAATGCGAACATGGGAGTGTATATATATAATGGCTATTTTTAAAATAAAGTATAAAAATTAGTTTGGCAAACAAGGTTTTGCCAAACTGCTGTTTCCTATTGGTCCCAATGTAATTGAATGGCAGTAACATCCTGACTTTTATTGAAAATCATTTTAAATAGGAAGGAAATTGTTAAACCCAAGTTAACCTCTGAGTTGTTACATCTAATAATCCTGAGTACTGAAATCATTGTTTTCAAAATAGCTTCCTCAGCCTCAGAAATGGGAGAGTTGAAGCTCTTCTGAATTGCCCTGTACGCCAAGCCACCCAATCCTGCATCTTGCAATAGCCCACAGTTAAGTGGAAATTTTTCTGCAGGTTCTTTATTATCCCAGAGCCAATATGAGATTAGCTTTGTAAGTTGGGTTTTCACCTTTACAGCTTCCGTGTTGGGGATCCGTTAACAAGATCATAAAGAGATTTCTAACAGATGAAGCATGCATGCCCTGCGTTCAGCTCTGGTAACGACCAAATCGATGTTATCAGAAGTGTTGAGCAGGGCCATTTTAACTTTTCTATTGATTGTCTAGCCTCTGCTCTGGGTCCTGGGGTTAGAGTGCATGTTTTCTCCCTCTCCCTCTTTGTGTGAAACCTTCTGATTTCCTTTTTCCTATGCACATCTCTCCTTACACGTCCTCAGGCCACTGTGTTCAGCACTTTTCCCACCACCTATGCTCCTCAATTTTCCAGAGACTCTGGGGTCACAATCAAACGACCAAATGTATGGTTTGGGGGAATCATCTCCATTCATTCATTCATTCATTCAATAACTTATTTTGAGCTTCCAGCTTTTTTTTTTTTTTTTTTTAGCTACTTGTGCCAGGCACTATTCTAAGAATCACAAGTACAGCAGTAAATCCAAGGACACTAAGTCCCTACTCAAGAGTTAACATTACTGAAAAGACATGGCACAATCCCATAGTAGCACATCTGAAGGAGAGTGGTCCTGTGATGGAAAGCAAAGCAACATGGAGAGCAGAGCAGAAAGCACAATTCTATATGAGAGAACTGGGAGATATCCTGGGAGGTAACTGTTAAGCACAGATATGAATGACTGTGATGGAGGCCAAGGGAGAGCTGCAGGAGAATCCAACCAGGGAGAATTAGAAGCGGAGGGAGTGGAAGCCACAGTAAATGGCAAGTGTTACAGAAGACTCAGAAGGCTGCTGTGGAAGAGGAAGATGGAGAGTGTGACCCAGCCAGCCAGGTGGTGTCGGAACTCAGGACCTGGGAAGGAGTTGCAGCAGGGGATCCACAGGACCTGCACTATGGGTGACAGAGGCTCTCTGGCTCCCAGAGGCTTCTGAACGATGCTGATGGAGTTGTCCCTGGCTCTGTCTGCTGCATGCAGTTCTGGAAGGCTGAACACATCCACGCCTCAGAGCCTACACAGCCTTGACCTGCTGTCTGCTCTGCCCCTGTTATCTGGCTGACTTGGAGCCAGTCAGTGAATCCCCTGAGTCCTCGTTTTTCATTCTTTTTCAGGGAGAGGAACACTCCCTCGAGTCGCTTCCACGTCCAGCATTGGTGATTCTAAGCTGTAAAGTAGAATTGTTTCTAAAAACTCCTATAGCTGAGAGACTCAAGACCATGGTGACTTACGTGAGGTAGAAGTTCCACTCTGTCTTCTGTGATGATCAGGTCCACAGATACTTCTAGGGAAGCCCCCGTCATGGGCCAGTTCAGCACAACCTGAAAGGATGCAGCAGGGTAATTAGTATTTCCATCTCCTTATCATCTCTTTGTGTTTGGAGCCTTTGAACTACTCTTTCCTACTTTTTCATAAAATATAGAATAGATGGTTGTAAACTCTAGTCACCTTGTGGTGCTGTAGAACACTGGAAATCTATTACACGGCGCAGGGTCCTGGGATCTCTCAGGGCAACGGCAGAAGTGTTCTCTCTTGCCTTGAGTGATCTGTAACCAGTCCCTGAGGTTGCTCAGTTGCCCCAGCCGTCGCTCAGCGTATGGCTGGTACGTGGTGACACTGTACTTATCTGCCTTCTAATCACTGGCATAAGCAAACTTACATTTGGTAGCAAATGGATGTTTGTTTTCCCAGGAGTCGGAAGTCATCTGTCATCACTGTCTCAGTCTCTCGCTGTATTCTGGAATATTCCATAAAACACACTGAGCTCCACAAGGCTGATTTCCAGACCTTCCCTGACACATTGATAATTACTGTCAATCAGATTTACACCACCATGGGCCCGCTTGAAAGCAGCCAGCTTAGCCATCACACTTTACTTCAGCCTACGTGCAGTTCCCTCAAAAGTATACTGCAATTAGTAGTTGCTATAGGAAACCGAGTCTCCTAATGGTCACAAAGAGATTTTTGCAATAATTACCAATATTAAGTTAACACTGCCATTCATTATTTCATTCTGTCCTCACAGTAGCCCCTTGAAGTAGATATTTCAATATTAACTTTTCTTTCCTATTATTAAAATTACCTTTATACAGTTTTGTTGTAGAAAATATAGTAAAAAAAAAAAAAAGAAAAATTATCCATAATTCCTCCAACCAGAGATAGCTACTCTCATTAATTTGTTGCATACACTTTTCTTTCCTGTCCGTATTTGTTAATTTTTTTTACAGAATTGTATTACACCATACTTTGGGGCTTTGGAATTTTTTTGTTTGTCTTAGAACAATTAGAGAGTCTCAGAGATTCACTTTTCATTTTTTCAGTGATGGTAAAGTATTCCATTACATAGACATATCACCATTTACGTAAGTCGTCCCCTCTTTCAGAATTTGTGTCGTTACCCAGGATGTTTTGCTGAAATAAACAATGTTATGATGAGAAGCTTTATGTATATCAATGATTAGTTCCTAAGGCTACATTTCCAGTCGTGTGTTTTTAGAAGGCAAGAAGAAATTGTTTTCCTTTCCTTGTACAGATGGGGAAACTGAGGCTTGGAGAGATTGTTCTGTCCCCAAAACACACATCTGGTAAGTGGCAGAGTTAGGAACAGTATTCAGGGTTCACTGGTTGTAAATCCCTGAAGGGAAAACAATGGATGCATCAAATCTAACACTGACCAAGTACTTGGTAAAATCTGGTATTGCAAGATACCTGCCTGGATGACTTCATCCTTTTCTTGGATTATTACCCAGCAATGACCAGTCCAGACACATTGCCTAAAATTCTGTGATTAGAGTAGAGGTTATAAACAGTAGTGACTTAGATCTAATAAATGATGTTCTCTTCAGTTTTTCCATCTTTCTTCTTCAAAATGGTGGTAATGTAGATTTTTTTTTAAAAGAATTCTTTACGTACCCTTGGCACCTAATATATTCTGGAATAATTGAAGTCACCTCTCTACTTTTAAATCTTTTTTCATCCCATTGGATTTCACCCTTCACCTGTTTTGACAGCAGAGCTCATTTCCTCCAAATTTAGAATGGATTCCCATTATTTCCACTTTGGAAGGTTCCTTCTGTTTTCTAGGTGACTGAGGACATGCGTGAACTCATGAGATGCTTTCCTCCTTCATCCTAACTTGGTCTGTCTGTGCTTCTTCCATCAGTAGCAGACTGGACAGGGTGGCTGCAGATTAGTAAACATTTCTTCTGCCTTTTCCTCCCTTGACTCAGTATATTGAGGCATGAGGTATGAGCTGTATAAGAGGAATGACTAGGTAGCCTATATAGTAGCGTAATACATGCAAAAATGTCCATAGTGTCTGACTTGCTTTGGGGCCAATGATGCAATAATCTTTGAGTAGTCCTTATCCAACCAGTTCTGGTAGCTTTAACTTTGGGAATTGCAATGACAGCCATGTGTTTATAGCATTCAGGTGAGTCACCTATAGATCATTCAAGTCAGTACCTGTCCCTATTAGTGGCAAACATAAACAGATTCAACAGATTCCAGAGGTACATAAAGTAAAGCATTTCCTGTAAAAGCACGGTAAAAGCTGCTGATTTTTACTTAGCTGATTTATTCACTTAGAAGGTATACCTACTCAGTTCCAAAGAGTGCACTGGATGTGTTGATAATCATCAGTTCACACCTCTGCCCAAAGCCCCAAGATCAAATTTCAGCCAATCAGGTAATATCTAATGGGTAGCTCCATTGTCAATACCTAGACTCCATAAAAGGTTATCAGTTTGAAAGAATAAAGATTCCTACTATTCTTACTGTGCATTTGTATTAATCATGCATTTGGCATCAGCAGGAGAAATTACCCTCCTTAGGTGTGGACTCTTTGTAATGTATTGAATAATAATCTCTGAGAGAGAAGATGGATGCTTTCCAAATAAGTTTTGTCTCAAGATTTCTTTCTCAGATGGACTGATGGGCTCTTTGTGCTCCCTGTTCTGGGGGATCTGGAATGAGGCTTTGTCCTTGGAACTGTTTTGTTAAAGATAAAGGCAGGACTTGAAAGAAGGCATACCTCTGGTCTGCTTGTCCAAAATTAAAAGTATTTCTGGTCACTAATGTCAGGAAATATGACCTAGACATAGAGGACACTCACAAAATTTTTAATTCAAGAAACAGGATGATTTTTTTTCTTCTCATCCATCCCCCTAACCATTTTTTAAACTGAAAAGGAATCTTTTTCATGGTGTATAAAGCAACTGAGTTGGCAAAAGAGTTGAAATAGCATTATGGAAACGGCTCACCTAGGCTCAACTGTAACATAAAAGAAGCCTCACATTAAAGTATTATTAATGTTCATAATTAGTATTTCCAAATGATTTCTAAAGGCTTTTATGCAATTATAAAATGTTTGATTGTCGTCACATTGCTAACGCTTCGATGCCTCCTGCATGTTGTCCTTGGTCCTTGAACCCCGGCATATCATTTATTTCTCTTTTGAGTGAACTCTAAGCATTAGTGTCCATTAAGAATTTTTGAAACAAAGTGCTGAGATTACTTGGAGCACTGTCAGTAACATGTACTGATCATCATTAATAGTTCTTTTGTCCTACACAAGGGTGATGTTTTCTAACAGCATCTTGTTTGGCCAGGCTGCTGGGGCTGCCCTCCGGAGCTGCCTCCTGCCCAGATTTTCTCCTGGATTCTGTGTGAATGGGGCGAGCTTGTAGGACAGCTCAGGAAGGAGGAGCAGAGTATGTAAGGCCAGCATAAAGTGGAAGCGTTTTCTTTGTGAAACAGTTGTTGGCCATTCAAAAAAAAGAAAAAAGAAAGAAAAAAACTACAATACAGGGCCTTATTTTTAGCTGGTATTTATTAGCAGCTGCCTATAAATTGTTGGTTTGACTGTTAGCTCTGAGAAAGGACCAGGAAGAAACTGTGCACTCTGCCCCGGGACTGTTTGTTGATAACATGGCAGGGAGGAGGTTAAGCATTCCAGGTTCATTTTCAAAATCCTTACCCAAGCTCCCGAGCACCAACTTTCCAGGTTATGCCCCTGTTTAACAGTTGTTCCTTATGAGCGTGCTTCTCTCTGGCAAAGGGCTCACTTTCTGTTATCTGATTCAAAGTATCCTCAAGGGTATGCAGTTAGAAACAGTTTTAGCGGAAAAGAAGCTTTATGCCCTTTGCCCCATGTAGATCATCTTAAGTCTTACCATAAACCTAATTACACCTCCTTTCCTGGTCTACCTCCCTCCCTCCTTCCTTCTTTCCTTACTTTTTTGGTACCAGGGATCGAACTCGGGTCCTTGTGCTTGCCAGGCAAGCAGCGGAACCACTGAGCTAAATCCCCGGGCCTTTCCTTTCTTTTTGGTCAAGGTCCTGGGGCTGGAGGCTGGGGCCTTGAGCATGCTAGGCAAGTGCTACACCACCGAGCTAACTGCACCCCGCCCTCTCCCCTTTGTATGACTAGGAACACCAAGGTCAGAGGGATCGAGCCATTTGCCCCAGACGTCAGAGCTTCAGTAACAAGCGTGTTATGGAGTTCGGGCATCTTGAGGGGAGGGAGAATAAATCTTAGGAAAGCCTTCAGATTTGTAACTCTTCTAGGAATTAAACAGTCAGTGTGCAGGGTGAGTATAGTATCATAAGTTAGGGGCCGGGGATTTAGCTCAGTGGTTCCGCTGCCTGCCTTGCAGCATAAGGACCCGAGTTCTATCCCTGGTACCAAAATAAAAATATGTATCATAAGTCAGGACAATAAAAGATGATGGAATTAACTCAGCATCTCTCTGTCTTCCTACCTTCCTGCCACATTTACCTGAAATGGGGTAATTTTGACATATTTTGAGGGGAAAAAGAACTTCATTCCCCCCGCCACCCCCCACCATACCAGGGATCAAACTTGGAACCCTGTGCTTACAAGGCAGGCGGTGGAACCAGTGAGCTAAATCCCCGGCCCCCTTCACTCCATTTTATATGTATTGTTTTCATTTGTTATTTTGCTTTGTGATGAGCATAGAATGAATCCATTCTTATTATGCTATGTCTACTCAACACTTGTTATGTCATTACAAAACAGGGCAAGAAATGGTACAGGCTGCATTCTGGCAAGGTGGCCAAGGAATATGTTTGTAGCTGGAGACTTGTCCAGGATTCAAGGCCTCTGGAAATGCTAGCTTTGTAATTGCTATATCTGAGGAAGAAGAAAGATGCCATCTCATACAAAAAAGGGGGAAAAAAGTTAAAATTAACTTGATATCCAGACACTTGCCTAGAAATGGAGAGACAATAAGAGGTCCATCAAGGAAGTTAATTGATCCAAGATTTGGCACTGATTGGAAATATCAGATTACATTCCTAAAGTGCTCTGCTCTGGATGGCTATAACTCTGAAACTTTTCCCTGCTGATAAGCATGACAGTGACAAATTTGTGTTATTTTCATGACATTTCCTTTGCTTTCCTTTGAAGCCTGGTTGGCTAAATTGAATCAGGCAGTCTAGATGTATTAGAAGCCCTACTTTGCTCTGTGTAGAGTGTTTGTGGGGCTTGTTCCCCCTCATTTTCAGAAATTTTAATTCGTAATTTTAAACTATTGTCACATTATAAAGTACTCTAAAGCATGGGCTGGAAATGCCCCAGGTACATGCCGTGTGTGTGTGTGTGTGTGTGTGTGTGTGTGTGTGTGTGTGTGTCTGTATCTGGGAGAACAAGGAGAGTTTGGCAACTCCATCAAAAGGTGCCGTTTTTCTCCAGCCCAGATAATTTTAAAAGATTCACCCAAGAGGTACATCTCTTACTTAATCTGTTATTAAGCCGGCCTTCTTTCCCCTTTGGTTTTTAAAGGCAAGAAGAAAGTTTCAGGGCGTTACCTTTGATCAGATGCTACGTTAGGTTTTGTACAGTGAGGAAGGGATCTGGCAACCTGTCACTCAGAAAGAGATGTTGCTCTGATGTTTAGAAGCATAGTTAGGAACCGTCAATGGATGAACTGGAAGGAAACAAAGAAATCATGCCATGCAACTACCCCACTCCGCAGATGAGAAACCTAAGGCCCAGAGAAGCAAAAGCCCAAGTTATCCACTGAGTTCATTCTGGGCTCGGGAGGTGAGTTTTTTGTTTGGAAACTTGGTTGTCTTCTATCACTCGCCACAGTAGGACCAAGGCCCTTTCTCTGCTGGTAGCAGCACTCCACCCGTACCTCTTTTTCAGCTCTCTGGGGAAAGATCTTGGTGTTCTTCCCAGTCATTTGGAAGTGAGTCAAAACCTTCGCAAACTCATTTTGAGTCCTTCGGTGGAGGTGATCATTGTCCTGCGACTGCTGGACCAGCAGCCCCTACGAGTGTCTTCCCTTGCTGTCCTGAGTGCAGAATCCAGTGTTTGGAGTTTGGAATAGAGCACATTTACTTGAGAAATGTGGTTCCTGGCCTTGCACTGTCTTGCATCATATATATGAGGACATTTTCTAAGAGTGTTTGGTCTAAAAACACAGTCCTGGGCCCTGTGTCGGTGGGAAACCCAGGGACCTTGTGTAAGGTAATGGGATGGCTTTCTGTAGCATGTGGTAGTTGAGTTTCTTAAACTCATACTGGGTATACTGTTCAACCTTGACCAAAGTGAATAATTAACATTTATATCAGTTTGTAAAGCTCATATATCACTTTAATTTTCATGACAGTCTTGTTGAGTATTAGGATGATTATATATAATTTTAAAGACCAAGAAATTCAGGCCTAGAGAAGCCAGGTAACATGCCCAAGGCCTCTCAGAGGCAGGAAAGTGAACAGACTAAGATGGCAAGCTCAGATCAGCTTGCCTCCAAATCAAGTCCCCATAAGAGCTGCCTGGATTTATCATTTTATGCTTTGGAATAGAATTAGGGATATTTCCCGCCTTAATACTCATGGTGATTTGTCTTTAGGAAACTTAAGTCTCCCAAGAAATCTCCATTCACAGCTGCTGCTGGTGGTGGTAGCATTTAATTTAGAGAAGTTTTTTTCCAAAGGTCTTCCCTTCCACTTAAGAGGAAAATTTCAGAAAGAATAACTGTTGTGATCTGGCTGAGGCTGAGCTCTCTTCTTGGTGAGAAAGATGGGAAATCTTGGAACCTCTGAAAAAATGAGAGAGGAAAGGGAAGACTCATAGCATATGTGAAGGCAAAACATAGCTGCTGGTAGCAAGAAGGGCACAGAGCTGGTTGTGAAGGAAGGTGCTGGGGCACAAGGGTAGGTAATTCAAGATTCCTGGCAGGATGTTCTCGTTCTTCTGGAATATTCTGGAATATTCTCCATTCAACTCAAAATGTCTTCTAGTTAGAGAAGCTGTGGTTTCTATGTGTTTGCACCAGTATCTGTTTTAGTACATCTTTCACCTAAGCCCAGATGAGGTCAGGGATAGGGCCACCAAGTTTAAATTATTTACAGAGCTGGCTCTTGAGAGATATGCACGTGGAAGTCAGTCCTTTCTTGAATATTTATTCTTTTGAGAAGTACTACCTATACCGGGTTTTAAAGACTTGTCATGGGCATTTTTGCAATCCAAAATTAACTTTACAGAGAAAATATTTTTCTTAGTTTCTCTGAGAAATGAAAAGGATGTTTTCTGCTCATATGTATATGGGTGGTGTGTGTACATGTGTATGTATATCTGTATCTGTACTCTTATAGGGTTATTTGCTATAAAGTACTATAGAAAGGAGGGACACAAATTCCACCCATTAGTGTGATCAGGGTTGTTTGCCAAGGAAAATAAAAGGGATTTCCAAAAAATTTCTGAATATTCCACAAAATTTATCTTTTGTGTGCATTGCTTTTATTTGTTCACTTTTTCTGGAAAAAATAGAATTCCGTAGTCAAAATGACTACTAAGAAAAAATAAGCAATATAATACAGTCATAGCTGTATAACTAAGAATTATAGTGCACCTTCTAAAAAAATTGCTTTTCTAACAGAGATGTGTATTTAAGCTTTTCTCCACTCTTCTTAAAAAGGTATATTAATTGATTAATGTGTCTTCATTGAATATAACAAATATAATCTATGTCATATTTATATAAGTTAGGGCTGCCAGATAAAATATCAGGTGCCAAGTAAAATTTGAATTGAAGATAAACAATAAATTAGTATCTGAAATTCAGATTTAACTGGGCAATTCTGAAAATTATCTCTAAAATCAGGCAACCTCAATATAAGCATAACCTCGAGTTGCTTGTATTAACCTTTGACAGTTTTACAAAACTATAGGCCTGAGAGTCTGCACCATTGCTGGCGGGCTTTCTCCAGGAGATAGATATGCAAAGCTTTAGCTCCATGCCTACTCCTGTGACCTCCAACATCGGGCAGCTTTATTGGAAAGAATTTCAAAATCTATTATCAGTGTAATCATCATGAAAATATTTGATGAGAACACCATATCACGCTGTATAGTAAATTTAAGTAGAAAAGTCAAAGCAGTGGTATTTTCACAAGGGCCCTGGATATCAGGAGAAAATAGTTCCACACTCAGCGAATATAGATAGGTCTGTTCGGGGCTGTGTTAAATCCAATTGTGTGGCGGTTTTGAATAATCAAGAGTGACGGTCTAAGCACTTTCTCTCCAAAGTGATTTTACAGAAAGCACCATTTCCTAAGGAAATACACCCTGAGCTCCCACAGTGGTGAAAGAGCACTAATGTTTCAATTTATTGGGGTTGGTGTCAGGAGCTAGAGTTGCAAACTGTATTCAGATGTTAAATTTTACTCACTGTTGCTATTGGGGGCAGTAGCTTTCCCATGCTAAAGGTTCCTTCAAAAAATTCTTAGTTTCGATGTGACAGCGCCTTCAAAAATCTTTGCAGAAAGTTCTAACTTCACTTTGCAAAGCCAACTAAAACATAATGAAAAACAATATAGCCTTCCTTAATAAAACGAAGGAGGAAAAAAGGAATTTGAGTTGGGCTATGTAATTTCAGCTTCCCTAAATAAGGCCTTTGGAAAAGAGTGGAGGGAACAAGTGTGTGATTTTGGTCTTAGACCACAACTTTGGAACTAATCTTTTTTTCTTAATGTCCACCATGGATTTTCATGACAGATTTCTTCCTTGGACACCATGTTCCATAGTTCAGTAGTAGATCTGAGCAGAGTGCCAAATGTTTCAACAACTTTTGCTTGCCACATGAGGGTTAAATACTTTTCTTAATAACTCAAAAGAAAAAAAATTATTTTCAAGGTTTACCACAGTTCGTAGTCACAAGCTAGATGTTTTCAACAGTTTGATTACTTTGGGCCTATTTAGTCTGGGGAATATCTCCCAAGAAGAATGAAGCATAAAATGAGTGGCGAATGTGGCGATTCTGAACCAGAGGTGGTAGGCTTTGCGTTGAAGCATGGGTGTCTGCTGTCTCTTTCGGCCCTCAGGTGCCAAGTACCACTGAGCAACACTTGTCACCTGCCATCTGTCAATCATCCCCCAAACATCAAGCGTGCTGACTCATGAATCCTCCATGTTTTCATGCTGTTCTATCTCATGCATTTTGGTGCCATTTACGGAGAGGTTCCAGTCATTCCCCTTCTTGGCTGTATGCGCACAGATACTTAGGTACATTTTGTGGCTGTATTTTCCCTCACCGTTAAAAGTTACATTTCACATGAGCAGGAAGAGCCCTTTTCATTAAAAAGCTAACATAAAATAAATAAATAAAAAGCTAACACAGACTCAATGGCCGTGCCAAATTAATTGCTCTGTTGCTCAACTGACTCTTGTCTTAGATTGGCATCGCTCTTTTGTACCTTAAATCTTTCCCAGTCTGCCTATAAACGCAATTGTCTCCCCTACTTCCAATAAAGAAATTAGATCCTTCTCTCATCCTGTTTCACTCTGTTTCATTACTGTCTGCTATTTCTTTTTTCCACAGAACCTTGCACACCAGTGGGTGACGCTCATAGTCTGTCATTCACAGGTACATATGGCTTTGGGTCGGTCTGGTGTCCCTGCCATACAAAATTAAAACTAATCTCACCTCTCCATCCCCATCTGAGCATGATGTCTTTCGAGCACACTCTGAATGATGTATATTCATTCAAAGGAGTACACGCAGGATACTTTCTTACCTTTGCATTATTTCTTCTCTTGCAGGTATCTCAGTAACGAAGAAGACGCATACATGTAAGTAATGCTTCTTTTATTTTGTCCAAAGTTTTCTGAAGAGTTGGAATTCACATATGTCTGGCTGCTGTGACCCTTCAAGTATAAACTAATGTTTCAGCTGTGATCCATGGTCAACAAAGGTCTTCTTTTCAACCTGTGCTGGTCAGAAGTGGCCCATATCCACCTGTTTGTACTGAGTGTGTGTTGAAGAGAGGCTAAACGTACTCTGATGGATTCTAATGTTCCATGTCACTTAGCCAGAGGATCAGTTACTTACTGATCACCCTTCCTCTAGATTCTTCTTAGGAAAGTTGGTATGTTTCCAGGAAACATCACCTTGATTTCTTTTAAACTTTGATCTCCTTTTGGTTCACCAATTAGGCTGTTTTGTTCTTATGTCTGTGGAGCAGAGATATGACTGAGACTGCAGGCGCTGTGGCTGGACCATGGGCATGGCCTACGAGGGCCCCAGGAGATGGACTTGGTAGTTTGAGATGGAAATGTGTACTGGATTTCTGCTCTGTATTCATCCCATTTCTCAGGTTAAATTGCTTCATCATTTGCCTTCATTCCAGCTACACCATAAGTTTACAAACTCATGAAAGGTGTCGTGATTTGCAATCTGAGAAATCATGTTTGACTGTGCCTTGAACCTCAGGATGAAATAATATATCACCGATGCAGGCAGTCAACTTTCACCGTACTTGATCAGCATATTATATAGGCTTTGAATTAATGGCGTCATTAGAAGTGGGTGACTGTTTTAGTACACAGACATGTGCTACCGTACCTATGAGATGTGCTTGGGCATCTTTCTCAGGCAAGCAGAGGAGCTAATTTTGGCACAATATAGGAACAATGAGGATATGTCCCCAAAGTTTTCTTAAGTACACTTTTTACATTTTTTATTTCATGTGAACCATTTGGGGGGAAAAAAATCTGGGTAACATCAAAGTAGTTTAGCTCGTGCCTCAGTTGATTCTTGAAATCTGCTCTTGGGTTTGTCTGTCTGTCTATCTGTATCTGTAGAAAACAAAATTACCAAAAAAAAAAAAAAAAAAAGCATCAAATTGCACAAGAAGCTGCCTTGAGGAGCACGGAGAGGTCCGGCCTCTACCAGATGCAAGATCAGGATGGCACCTCCCTCTCTCACTGCACAGTTCCAGTCAGCTCTCCCTCCATCAGGGTAGTCTGTGACCCTTAGCTTTTTGGGGGTTGTTTTGTCGTTGTTCTTGTTGTTCTTGCTGTTGTCGGTGCATAATTGAGCTCATGATGACTGAGAGATTGACAGTGCAGGAGACTGAAGTCCTCTGTATATCCGCAGGGCAGGCATGGTACAGAGCGCTCCCTTGCACAGCCTTGCCCATGAGCTCGTCCCTGGCCTGGAGGGACCCACTCTAGAAGTGGTAAGTAATTCAGTCTTTCTGCTAGCTCAGTCCTGGGTCTCTCCCAGGCAGGAGCTGATGATTGTGCCTACTGTGTATAGTGCTTTGGGGTATGGACTCCTGACCAGCTACCAATAAACAGAAAGCTACTGACTGTTTACATTATGACTTGGCTCTTAGATAAGTGGACAAAACCACTACTTCAACTCCAGTGGACCTGAAGAATATACCACAACTAATAAGATAACTTAAGACAGAGACCATGGATGTTAGCTAATATAGAGACAGTCCATCTATGAAGACAGTCAAGGAATTGTCAGCCGTGAAAATAACTTCATTGGCCTATTGTAGAAATAACCTGTGGTTGAGTAAAATTCATGGAAGGGTTTAGGTAACAGCATGAGAGTGGTGGTTAGCAAGGAGAAATGGATGTTCCAATAACAGGCAGTTTCACCAGGTGGGCCTTCCACCAAAGGCTTAGAGAATTTCATCAGCTGTACCTGCTTTAAAATAAAATTAAGACATATTGAGAGTGGATGGACTTTGAATGTCTTGCTAATCTTGAAGATCAGCAGGAAAAGTTTTAGATATTAAGCATGAAGTTAATGTTGAAATACTTAAAGCTCCTATATGTAATTGACAGAAAGAGTAATAGGAAATCACGTTGGTTTTTTCTGTTGATGTTTACTTTCATAATTTGGGGAAGAGGGTCACGAATAAAATGGCCCAGTGCTAAGTTGGAAAGAATAGCACCTGCATAAGACAGCTAATATAAAACTTCTCGAGGAGAAATTGAATTGTCCAAGTCCCAGGGCTGTGAAAGTCCTCCATACCACTGAACATAGAGATTGTTCTTGTCACCCAGCTTGGAAGACAGCCTATCGTATCTCTGATCTAGCAAGTCTACAGGACCCACAGTTTGTGAGGAGGGAGAAAATCAATCGGTTCTTTCTCTAATATCAGTCACCCAAATGACTTCCTCTTTAGCATCTGTCAGATTTTTCTTGAAAACTGAACTGTCCTAACTTGGCTCTAAGTTTTTTTTAAATATTATATTCGAGCTCCTCTTAAATCATCTTGACATCTGTTCTTCGAGAAGTTTCACTATCAGTGAAGTGTATGAATTCATTTTTGTACTGTCTCAAAATTTCCATTTTTAGCCAGGGTTCTGGAAACTTTGGTCCAGCCCTGACTACCTAATAATTGACAGCTGAGGTCACCTCACATTAGTGATTTCAGTCTGAGTTTCCTAACTGCCCCCACGAAGAGATTGTTCAATTTACAAATTAATATGTATAGTTGCAGAATATATTATCAGACCAGTGTGCCAGCTCATAGGCTCACCAGTCAGAGGTGCAAGACCTAAAAAATGAACCTGAGGAGTAGTGGCTCTTGATAATATTTTAGGCCACCCTGCTGTCTGGAAAGTACAGATATTGCTCCTTTGAAAGAATATTTTGAGTTAGTTGAGCCATAAATTCCCATAAGAAGACATTTGATTGCTAGGTTCCACGGACTCTATGAACATAGCCTGTGGAAAATTCATGCTCTCCTGAGTTCCTGAGAAGGATACCTTCAGTGTTTGTCTCAACTGTAGTCAGCTTTGGGAGATGATAAAGCATTGGGCTTCTTAGTACAAGGTCATCTCTCCCAAATTGGCCAAGTAATTCTTCCATTTGTGGTGTTCTGAAGTTGATGATAGGAAATATTGCTATTGGTTTTTGAAGTATGAACATTAAAAAAAAAGAGTATTTACTTGTGGGGAAGGGACATATTAGATCAATTTTACACTGTGGTGCAGAGTTTCAATCTAATTTTCATGGTGATTATCTAGCACATGGATTTGGTTGGACACTTATGAGATCGCTTTTTGCTTTGGTGTCTCCCAAGTTTTCTCTGGTTGCTTTCCTGATGAAATAGTACCATGTGGATAATGTCTTTTTCTTGGAATCAACTCCTGTTTTGGTTTTTATTGATTGCCAAAGACAACTGGTCATTCACGTTTGAGTTCTTAATCTAATTCTACTTGGATGGTTCTGCATTTACTAAAATAGTATAGGAGGATGAATATAGAGGTAAAAAATGCAATAGACCTTCCTCTCTGTTTCCACCTTCTGTGAACTATAGCATTATGGAGTTAAAAACTTCAAAGCAGATCAGAAGTTGTCTGGAAGGCCCTTATGTTATCCCAGAGTTATCAGAACACTCCCTCCTGGTCATGTGCTTTTTTCTATTCCTTATTCTCCAGTCCAGCCCTGCCCTGCCTCTTTTGTTCATACTCAGGAATCTACAAATGTTTGAAATGTGTAGCTATCTCAGTGGTGAGCAGTTGAGAAAATGTATCAGTTTAATCCCAAGTCAATTTGTCATTTTCCTCCCCAAAAAATACCAAAATAAAATATGCTTCTTAACCTTCCAAAATATTTTAATTTTAACTTAAAAAGCTATTAAAAATAACTCAGTACATTTTGAAATGTTTTCTTGTAGCAGGATAACACCTAAAATGTAGAAGTAAAGCACTGTATTATTTATAAAGAGATTTTAGTTCTCCATCGTGAAAATACATTAGCACAAATCTGAATATTTCTTTCAGAAGTAATCTTCTGCATCCATAAAAGTGTTTATTGCAATCATTTAAAGTGGAATAGGTTAATGTATTCACTTTTCACCCCCAGAGACTTGGTTTTGAATTTGACTAAGAGAAAATTAGTTTTGAGGGCTCAACCTCCTCTCCTTAGGCATTTGTTGATACCACAAAATGAGCCCAGTGATTTGTCACAATTGTTGCCATTTACTCAAGAGAACCAAAAACCGGGATAACCTTATTTTCTCATTTTCTTTTCCTTTCCTTGAGGCCATTCTTTTTTTATTGTAGATTCTCAGCAACCTCCAACTTGAGGCTCCTCCATGTAATTTTCCCAGTCCAGGAAAACCCAGGAACCATTCTTGCCGAAGCTAATGGAAGGTGATTTTTGGTAATGCAGTTAATAGGTGGCCATGACAACTCATGTGACTCAGCATGTGACTCATGGCAGTTAGAATCTCAATGGCTGGCAGGGCGTTTCATTAGGACAGACCTGAGAAGAAACCATACAGTTCTTTTGGTACCCCTTCATCAGTATCCTGTCTACTCAATGACACATCATCAGAAAAAGGGACAGCTGGTGCTCACCAAGTGACTAGAAGATTCATTGCTAAGTTTATTACAGTTTATCCCAGACACTAAACTTAACTACTAAATGGACAGCTGTCTACTAAGACCTGCTATGTGCTGATAGGTTTTTTATCCCAAAGAGGTCAGAAACTAGTTGAGGAAAGATAATAGCGGGGAGACAAGGAGAGTAGGGCCTCATTGTAAATACTAATGTCAAGTCCAGAAGATTTGGATCATAACTGGAAAGCATGCTAAGATGGAAGCAGGGTAGAGGAGAAAAGAACGAGGGAGACCATCCTCATGCTTGTGAGCCAAGCGTGCTATAGCAGGGAAGCAAAAGATAAGGAATTAAACCTGGTCCTGAAAACTAGCCATGCTGTCCACTTCCACCAGTTCTCAGCCAGAGTGACACCTATTTAGTTCCTTCAAGATCAGCCAGTCTGAGGAAGTAAAAACCCCTCCAAAGCATCTGGAAACAAATGCCTTTTGTAGAGTCAGCCTGTGTGGCTAGAACCAAGCCCTCCTCAGCTTAACAAGATTTTTCTGTCTCATCATATTAAAGATAAATCGACTGCATTTGGCCCTGCCATTCCTTCCAAGGTAGAAGATTTTCATAGTCTTAAAAACCAAGTTCATGGTGAGGATCTATGAATTCCGTAGAAATGCTGAATATTTAGCTAAGTGTTTCCATCTGAACATCCAGTTTGTCCAAGTTTACTCAGTCAGTAGACTCCAGATTCTTGAACTGAATTTGGATAAAAAGTATTTGTGTTTTCATTTCAGATTGTAGGTTCAAATGGGTATGTGGAGGTAGGGACTGCCTCTGAAATTCATCGTCACTGCTAGCCTACTGGGTCCTGGTGTGTACTTACTAGATTTATTTCATAGTTAATAAACTCTTAGACATGATTGGATTGCACTTTAAAGAAGGGGCTAGTTGTCTATGACAGAAGTTTCCAGAACTTGTAGTTCAGTGATGATGTAGCAATGTGCGTGATGGGAACAGCAGAACTATCCACAGTTGTACCAGCAGCAGTGGAGCTGCCACCAAGATAGTCTCATATTCCAGGCCTTGTGTTTACTGCTTAAATTTACTATATCATTTAATTTCTCATGAGCTTTATTCTACTTACCCCATGTTTTAGATAAGAAAACCTATTTGAGAGATGGAATGAGTAGCTTAACTTAAAAAATGAAAAATCTTGTTTACCCACCCAGCTGGTCATGGGCAGAGCCAGGGATTTAAAAAAAAGCATAATTGGCCCTTTGTGTGCATATGAGAGAGAGTCCTTGTATCTCCAGTATCAATATCAGCTAATGCTTCCAAATTACAGGTGGAAATTGAGGCCCATGTCCCACAACTGGCTAGTATGTGTCAGAGCCAGGATATAAAGGCAATCCTCGAGATGCTTCTAAAATGAGGAACTCCATTCATTAGAGTGGTTCTACCACTCCAGTACAGCATAGTCATTCCTACAGTTGACTGAGGCTTTCTTTTACCTTGCAACTACCTCACCAAATCACTTGAAGAACCAACTGATTATCTCACTAGATGAAAAAATTCATCCAGCAGAGGTGGTCTTCTGGAAACTATCCAGCCTTTCTGCTTTAAAATGACCATTACTTTTTAACACTCTAATTTAATTCAGCAAAATACTGGTGTCCACTTAATGTCACTGTAAATACAATACAGCCACAATAAAAATAACTGTTCCGAATGGTCATTGGTGTTTTGGGGAGAGCTGTATCTCCCACACTAGTAGTAATGAATTTTTCTTATGTTTCTACTGAAACAAAGCTTTTAATTGCCATCATGACATTTATAATAAATTTGTATATTGTTCTTTTGTCAAACAACCTGGTAATTCATGTGTGACTTTCAGTGCCACGTGGAGATAGTATGATTCAGGACAATGTAGTGTCCTTCAAATCTAAACCCAAATAAACAAATAAAACCCTGAAAGCTAGAAAAATACCCAGGAATGTGCACCTCTTGTAAGTGATGTAAGAGAATTAAACAACTAAGTTTTGAGGATTCTAAAGCTTACTTCCATTCAGGGTTGGATTTGGACTGGATTTATATCTGTATGCAAAGGAATAAAAACATAAAAGAAGCAGAAACACAAATGAGTTTGAAATGTGAAGAGAATGACTGCTCTATATTTACTTCCTCAGTGATGCTGTAGTTTTCAGGCTAATTTCTATATCAGTTGTATGGCCTAGAGGTCACTGTATTTGTAGCCATGTGGCCCTGTAGTTTATCATTGACGTCTACATCTGTACATGAGAGTGGCTTGGATTTTCACACCCAAGCTCTCCAGTTCTCCGTGCTCTTTGACAGCCCAGACTCCCTCTGGGTACAGAGCTGCCCACCTACTCTCCCATCTACCTAGGGACAAACTCTTCTCCCATAGAGGAGTCGTGATAGCTCTTTCCCCACTTTAATGCATTGATCAGTTAGGCTTCGCTTCTGACTCCTGATGTCTCAGTCAACAACCAAGCACAATGATTAAAACCAAGCAAACTGGGGAACAGAAAATGCTAGCCTGTGCTAGGTGAAGGTTGGGATTCAGTGAAAGGAAATTAATCCATAAATATTTTATTTTAGGTTTCATTTTGAAGGAGAACAGAATAATCTGTAAACCTATAATACCAGGACCTAAGGAAGGAAAGCAGATTGCTGCCAGTCCCCATACAACATAGGTGTGGGGACCAGGGAGACTCACTAGCTTTCTATTCCTTAACTTCTCCTGGCTTCCTAGCACTAACTGTGGCCCAGTGTAGAGTGAAAAGTGTAACTCATTCCCCAGTGTATATAACTGTTAAATGTGAAGGTGAAGGACAGGTCTATTTGCAGAACTTTAGTAATGGAAGCATTGCAGGACAAGGCAGGGCCGACTTGTGTTTAAATGGCTGGTGAGTTGGGGACACAGGTGGTTCCTGCCTTTGATTCGAAAGGATCTCAAGGATTGAGTGTGACTGATAGATCAGTGGAAGGCTCAGGGATGAGGATGTGGACCTGTTCAATTAGAGTAGAGGGTTCCCAAGGAAAAGGAGAGGCATTGGGAAGAAACAGCAGGTTTGGACTCTCTCATAACCAATAGGGAGCTACAGAATATGTGTGACTGATGCAATAACCTATAAACAATGTTTTCATGACATTGTCACTTAGCATTGCAAGAATCAGATGTTGCCTGCTTCAGTCTCCTCCTCTGAACCCAGATAAAATGCTTCTCCTTACACAGAGGTTCTCTTCTGGCTCTTCCTGTGACCGGCTATCTAGAAAGAATGCTTACTGAGCAGGAAAGATCTAGTCCAAAGCGGGAAAAGAAAGTGTCTCCCTTTTTCTTTGTCTCCACTGTTTTAACATCTAATTGTCAGGCCAGTTCTTGCCATTTCATTAAAATCAGAGGCCTGGAATGAGCAGCCAACCTTGAAAAATACATATGCACCTTGAATTTTCTGGCTAATAGTTCCCCTTGCCTGCTTTCATTCCGCAGCTAATTGGCTGGAGGTGCCTGTGACATGCTGGGAACCTATCTCTCCAACCCTTTGAACTCAGCTGCAGATAGCTTTAGAAAGATTTGAACCCCAAATTCCAAATGTTGCTCGCCCCTGAGGTCCATAGAGTAAACTACACTGATTATTATGTTTACATCCCAAAGACCATTTCCCTCCTACAGTTACACAGAGCAAGGAAAGGACAGTTTCATCCCCTTTTTCCTGATGGGTCTCTTCATTTGCAGAGAATGGGAAGGTCCAGATGAGGTATTTTCAACAGCTGTACATTCTTAAAAGTCTTCGGTATAATAAAATATATTGAGTTAATTTATCTGTCTCTGCTACACCGTATCTTTTTGTCGACAAAACTGAAAATTCACTTTCCTTTACCAAGTTGGGGCACTGAGATAATTGATTGTTACCAGGCTGTGCTGTTAGTAGACAGGATAACATGGGCGCCTCTAGAGAACAGGTGAAAACTAAACTCTGTCCCCTGAGGCCAGTGAAATAGCTGTTTGGTCCCTTGTGTGAAACTTCCTAATAACTTAACTGGGCAGCCTGTGGGTCCCTGGAGGGTCCTCCACGAGAGTATTCCCTCTCTTTGTTAAAATTGCTTATTAAAAATGATTTTATAATGAAGTTGCCTCAAATAGCAGCTCTTTTCCTGGTTGTCCTTGAAGCGGTGGTGAAGAATCTCAGAGAAAACCGACTAGGGTTTTTCTCCTTGTTAAAAAAAAACTTCACCCTCACCGTGGTTACTCTTGATTTTTAAGGAGACAAAGCCTGTCTGACACAAGTCCCTCTCCGGTTGATTACGTCACTTGAAACGCTGTGCAAGGCATGATTGGTAGTTGAGCTTGTCGTTTGGGCTCCAGAATCGAGTTGATCTCCATGGACGGGGGTACATGTGAGTCTTCAGAGGAGACAAGACAGTCAGGCCTCCCCAGAGAGCTTCAGACACAGCCCCCAACTCCAGCAAAACAGTGATTGCAATTATGTCGTCGCTTTGGTTCTGGATTCCTTCTATCTGTAAACTAACCACTTTCCTGACATAGGGAACTGTCACAAAGAGAAATCAAACAATAAAAAACTGATATGAGATTCTTGGCTCTCAGTGCACTGTATAAATTCAGAGTGTTCTTAATATGTGTAGGAAGTTGTGAGGAAAAATCAGGTTTCTGTTGTCCATATGATCAGTGTGGCCTTTTGTCTTAAAAGAGCTTATGTGAAGGGTGCGTTTAACATAAAGAGTGACAAAGCCATTGTCATAAGGCAGTAGAGATGTCTGCCTCCCACTCAGTATCCCGTGGCCAGGCATTCTCAAACAGCAAGCCATATAAAGTTGTTAGTGACAGATACAGCTTGAAATATTTTTCTTACTTTAAGGCTTATCGGGCAGTAAAACTGCAGATGCTGGCGAAGTGGCTTCGTACTCCTTTTGCTTTGCAGGGTGAATTCAGCAGAGCACAAAAATTGGAGGCATCATTGTGAATCTTCTAGGGAGGGAGATAAGAGTCATGCCTGGTCACACTCAGACTCTCCGGGCCCTCAGGTAGTGCTGGAACTTGCTGTGAGTCTACCTCTATCTATCCCATAACTTCATGTTATGGACCTCAAATATACACAACAAAATTTATTTTTGAATAGAGCATCCACTGTCTATATTCTGTTCCCAGAATATAAGAAAGGATCGGTATCGCTACTCTTACATTCAGCAATTCTCACCACCCCCTCTCTCAACCAACACAAATGAAAGGGGGAAAAAAAAACCAGATGGTGGGCCGGGGATTTCGCTCAGCGGTGCCACCGCCTGCCTTGAAAGCGCAAGGTCCCAAGTTCGATCCCCGGTACCAAAAAAAAACCAGATGGGCTTCTCTGGACTTCCGTGGTCAGCAGGGTCTCCTGATTCCTGTCCTCAGTGGGCCTCCCATCGCCTGAACAGTCTCTGCTTTCTGATGTGGCCCTTGAGGCCCTTACAGTGTGGCTGCATCTCCTACTGTCCACTCTTCCTACTGTCTACACTGCAGGCCATGGTTGTTGTGTTGGCAGTGAGTTCCCAGAAGACTCCGCCCTGCGTCTCCTGTGTCTTGTTCTTCTTGAGATGTCTTTCGTCAGCTTCTGGCCCTCTCCACTCTCCTTAAATTCATTGCCACAGCTCCTCTACCCCCATAGTACATGGTTAAGGCCACAGTACAAAAGTACTTGGTAAATTTTTTTAAAGTACTTTGTAAAATAGCTATTGTTTATGTAGCTTTGTCCCAGTACATATTTCTTAATTATTTTTATATCCCTTGGGCCTAGTAGAGTGAGTGGTATCTATTATGTGCTCAGTTAACATCTGTAGATGTTAACACACACACACACACAAAATTTAATGGCCAGACATTCTTCCCGTACATTTGAGTTTGGAAGAAAAAAATAATAATCCCTTCATGGTTAACTACTATGAGAAAGACTAGGTATTTATTATTTGAAATAGCAAGATTTGAATTCTATTAGACTCTGATACCAAAGCTCAAATGGCTTCTTGATATTTTACCTGTGTATCTTAAGTCTCAGTTTTAGGGCCCATTGTTTCAAATTTGCCCTCAGTAGTTTGTCAGATTTAAGCCAGAATCTCATCCAGAGGTTTAAAAACACTTGTAAATCTTTCTGAAGATGAAGCACGTGTTATTTTTCAGAGTGATCTCCTAAATACCATTTGCTTTCATTATCGACACAAGCTTGCTGGGAGGCACGTGATCAGATCTGTAGGGTAAAAGCTAAAGGAATATTTTCACTTAGCGTCGGCATCCATGTAAATGTAAGTAGAAAGCTGCCTATGAGAGAAGAGGATGACCAACCTCTCAAGAGTGGAGGGTAGAATACACTATCAGGGGAAATAGCCTATGGTTTTCCAGTCTGTGAAGGAAAAAGTCATCTTAAAATGTTAAACAGCTTCTGAAGTAGATGTTCCGATAATCCCAAATCAGTTACTGAATTTTAAGATAGATTCTAGCAAAAAATGCCCCTTTTTTGTTCAAAGTCAGAACACAGGACCTTTCTGTTTGTCTGGCCTGGCGTGTAAGTATGCTTCCTTAATTTGCCAGGGACTGGTGACTTCAAAACTATCGTCCTCCTCGTAAGTGACCCCATAAAGCTGTGGTTTCTTGTACTTTTCCTTGGAATCCTTTTTTTTTAAATGTCCTTTAAGCTTCTTATACAGCTTCTTCCCTACTTTTGTTTGTAACATTTTCTTGAGTCAAAACAAGAGAAGCAAAATTATCCCCTGCAGTATCAATTCCTTGAGTGGAAACCTTGCTTACAAATGAGAAGATGAGATGTGACCCAATAAAAGAATCTATTTTAATTTTAATTTATTTCCTGGTGGCCTTTTATGCCTCCTTAGGCAATGACCTAACCAATTCTATGTTAACACTGATTTTTTTTTTCTTCCAAGGTCAAAAAGGCACTTTGAAATTATTGTAAGAGGAGGACCAATGTTTTTCGCCTGCCCTGTCAAATCTACCTCTTTATGTGAAACTGAAATCCTAGTTTTCATGACTCCACAATAATTCTTATCTCATTAGGCTTCTGTTAGGAGGAAGCTCCTAAGACCCGGATGGAAATGAACAAGAAGACCATCTCTGGGACTTCCAAGTCTCTACTTTTGGCAGAGACACTATCTCTTGTACTGTCTTTCATCCCTTCTGTCCTTTTTCAGATGGGAAAACCTTTCACACACAATGAAGAAGCTGCCTTCACTTTGAGCTCAGTTTCCTACAGTGACATGCAAGCAAAGTAGAAACTGCCTAGGAGGGGTCAGCCTATGGTTTGCAAAGTTGGAAAGGAAAAGCCATTGCGTGACCACAAGCACGTCCATGCCACCATGCCCTTCCTCCACCTTCCATCCCCCCTAAAAAGAGTTCTGTCTGATATCTCTAAATCAAAGAACTTTCCGTGGCCTGATTTGTGGAAGTTACCTAATCCTGAGTATAATTGGGGTGATTTGAAAGACGGGACGATGTTCTCATTTTCATTTATGGGAGCCACTCGGGGACAGTAGCATTTAGAAGAATATCCTTTTATTGCCCTAAATTACTGTACCTGAGATTCCATTGATGTTTCTCTTAGGTTAGATTTCTTGTGAACAAAATAACTGACATGGGTCCCATTCTCATAGATTCTCCAGGGCAGCGATGAGTATCAGCAGCAATGAGTTCCCCTTTATTCTATCCTGAAATCTCTCTTAGAAGGAGGAGCTCTGGAGGGTTGGGGACATAGCAGAGGCACCTTTTCACATTCTGTATGTGACCAGAACCTCATCTTATAGTTTCCCTTATTGTCCAATCACCATTAATGGAGCTCACCTTGCAGTGCCAGACTGGGACCCATCTGGAACCAACCCTCTTGACATAAAAGCTAAGCTGGGTCAACCTTACATCAAGCACAATGAAGATCTATTATATTCTCATCTAGAATGCATCATTATTCCCAATTAGTCACTCCACTAATGTATCTTGAACTTAATGTATATATCTGAGATTGACTTCCTCAGAGAATAGGCTCCGAGCTTCTGGAATTTGCATACAGCCATTTCCATTTGCATATAGCAAGTACCAAGCCAAGCAGGGGAAGCCAGACTGGCTGGGAGAGATTGTATCATCACATGCTTGACACCTAGGCTTTTGCAGCCTCCACCAGCAATCAGAAGAAGGAGTGGCCTTGTGGTGCAAGGGGAATAGATCTTTTACTCTGCCCCCGACAGCCCACCAGATGGCGGCTGCATCCAGGGAGGGGCAAGACTCTCTCAGAGTAGCTCCCATTGGCTAAGGGCAAACCTCAAGGAACAAGTCTATGTGAGCATTGGTACCCAACTCTCCAGGCCCTGGGCTGAGGGTGGGGGGACATGGGGACCTGAGCCCTGGAGGGTGACATCTGGGTAGCACACTACAACATTCACTACAGGGGCAAAAATGGACATGAAATTCAACTCTTGTGAAAAACATATTTTATTTAAAATGACATATTTCATTGCTTGGTTAGGACTTAAACTAATAAATACATATACTTGGCTTCAGCATTACTGTTTACCAGAATTGCAAATGCTGAAGAAAAAAAGAATGCTTTTTTTTCTATTGAATAAAGTTCTTCATTAGGATTTCTGGTGCTGGACATGTGCATTATTAATCACATATGTTTACAATTCCGTAGACTGTTTTATTTTTCCACACATGGACATTTCAGAACATTAACACATTTTTCTCAGTTATAGAAATAAATAACACATTTCCAACTGTTTGGGCTCATGCAAAATGTGTTCACGTAAGAGCAGTGAGAATGCTGGAAAGCTCTAGTTAGTTATACATATTACATGTTACTGTTCAGATTTTGACAGTCTGCTACTATCTTAGAATTAAGGTACAGTATCTAAAATATTTTTACAAGGCCTCTTTCCATGCATAGTCAGTTCCTTTTTTGCGAGACTTTACCTTCATTTTGCCTGTGCTTATAAATAAAGCCAGAAGTAGGAGACAGTGGTAATGGAAGCCACGATGAGCTAATGGGCACATCCCCAACTATCATCATACAAGAAGAAACTTCACAGTCAGAATGAGTGATAAAGCACACAACAAACTTGAGTTTCCTTCCTCAGAATCCTGACATAGCTCGGATTTAGTAAAATTCGACTTCAATCTTACTTGTAGGCAAGGGAGCTCCCAAAGTAAAATAAATTCAAGCTTTCTTCATAGAGTACTTAAATATTTCCTTTCCGTACTGATGCAAAATACATCTCCCCAACAACCACCCCAGCATTCTGAAGACCTCGGTTTGTTGATTTGTTTATTTTTCAGGTCTTCCTGGGGTTTTCACTGTTCAAAATGTCTCTATTCCCTCAGGGACCCAAAGCCCCAGACACCTTGCAGGTCTGGACAAGGACTGCCTGTTTCATGGTGCTGAAGTTGCAGACAAACATCAAAACCTCTACGGTTCAGATGGAATCAGGGCTTATCTGTATGGAGTTCAGTTTTCCATGGCTTTCCAATGTTTGGGGCCCTTTCAGGTTGATGATGAAGTTAATGCAGATGATTCTTTTTCTTTTTCAAAGAGAATCAATAGATTGGAGAAACACTTTACCTGGTCTAAAAGCATCCCTGGTTCCAGCAGCTTCTACCTGGGAAAATCCCCAGCCATTCTTTGGACACTTTCTGTGTTTGAGTCCCTGGGAAAGAAATTCAATGGCAGCTTGATCAGTCTGCCCTACATATTACCATAATAATTACGAGGTCTTGGACAGAAAGCAGCTTTTCAAGGGGGCAAAATCATGACTAGGACAGCCTCCTGCATCTCACTCTTGCAAGAGGAACCAGTAACCCACCTACATTTGCCATTTCCCAGATTATGTCTGATCCAACCCCTCCAATTGCAGGCCTTGTGCAACTGTGCCTCAATCCTGACATACAAAGTATAGAGACTTTTTACATATAAAGGAAGCTAATGAGCCGAAATGTAAAGTATAGCTATTTGCAATGGACAGGATGAATCTGCTCCTTAATTTTTTCCTGGAAAAAAATGCCTTTTCTTTTTTTTTTTTTTTTTGGTGCCAGAATTTCAGTGAGTGATTCATATTACTGTCAATTACACACCCTTATGGATTACAGCCACTAGGCAGCTGTCCAGGAAAACACAAGTCTGAAAATGCTTCTGTTTTAAGAAAGTTGAATTCACACTTACTCCTCCTGTGGGCATGTATTATCAGGCCGGAAGCCCCACTTGGTTGCCAAGAAAGGGGACAATATCTTGCCTCTTCTATCTGGCCGAAGCAGCCACTCGGATACGTCAACAGCTTCACACCAGGGCTTACATGCAGTGCTTCAGTTTGGTTTCTAAACAGCCTTCATTTATTTATTTTTTTTTTCTTTCAGTGCATGTTACAAAACACAGACTGGTGTTATAAAACAGGATTTCTTGTGATGAGTCACACCAGTTGCCTGAGTGTTACCACGGAGGCCAGGAGATGAATGGAGAAACTGTTCATCTTCCTGTCCCCAAAGTCAAAGGCAGAGACAAATTAGGACTCTTACCTCTATTTCCAGTGATGCCCTTTGTTGTCACCACGTTCAGCTAGATTTCTTTTCCTTTTTTTTTTTTTTAAGTGCAGGTAAAGCTACAACTGCTACAACTGAAAATGTTACATTTGCTGTTGAGCTGCTCAGTGGTCTAGAAAAGACAGCTTTTATCCAGGTAAAATCTTCTTAGAGTCAGGCAGATGTGCTTTCCCTGGGAATTTAACCAAACCTCCTTAGAGTGCTCAGTTAAGGTTGCCTGAATCATTTGCCCTGTTAGAAAAACTATGAGAATTGTTGATATTTTTCCAGTTTTTCAGTACCTTTATATCTGATTCATAGAATCAATCAGAAATTTCAAATAATGAAATATTTAGTAGTGAGGAAGCTGGCCTCATCTGGACTACTATCTGCATTCCAGATACCTTCTGTCTAAGGAATATTAGCATCTGAAAGAAATATTTCAAAGACAAAGGATCGTGTGTTGGGTGAAATCAGTTTCACCTCTTACCTTGTTTAGAGGCTGATTGAAGCCAAAAAGTGAAAGAAAAAAAAATATATATATATATACACATGCATATACACACAGATATATGAATATTTCAAATGATTAATGAAATTTTGATATAGAATGCCATTTTGCATCACAGTAAGCAACCATTTTTTAATATTGTCAGGTATAATAACATGTAGTTGTTTTTAAAAAAGCTTTATTAGGTAAAGACTGAAGTAGTTATGAATGAAAGGACAAGATATCTATCTGAACCTTACTTTAAATTGCTGTAGATAAAGAGTATCTTGAGGAGGGACTGGGAAAGGCAAAATGCCATTTTAGCTGGGGTGGGGAGAGGTAGGAAGAGGGAAATGTCAATTGTGTTATTCCATTTTTATATGATCTTGAAAATTTTTAAAATAAGTTTACTTTTTTAAGCTTCCTTATTGCCTGTGAATTATAAGATGATTATGTTTTACACTTGAAGTTCAGTTACTCTGGCCAGTTAGTATTCACTTAGAAAGCGGTGACAAGGATGGGCATATCAAATTTAGAAAATTGACAGTGACCTCTTAAATTACTGTATGTACAATCCATGCATTGCTATGGGAGTTGTGCTTTGACTATCTGTCAGCACACCAGTAAGAAAATTTGCTTTTGATAACAGAGTTGCTTGATCTTCATGGCCGGTAGCAAAAAAAAAAAAAAAAGCATAAGCATTAATTGCTCTTGTTTTTCAATCTTTTCAATGTTCGTATCATCATAAAAGGCTAGACTGGAGGACCTTGGTGTGAACCAGAGCTCTCAGGGAGGAAGGGCTTTTCTTGGGGCAGCAAGAAGGTTTTGTTCTACTTGCTTACTGACATGGGAGCCAGCCTGAAGCCCTCCTAGAAACCAGGACCCTTTCCCAGCCTATCAGGCTATCTGAGTCTCATCCTTTAAAATCCTCATTAACAACCGACCCTCTGGGGAACCAGGCAGTTTTCTAAATCCAGACCAGTGACAGCATGTCAGATGTTCATTCCAGGTCGCGTGGCCCCAAATTATCTTTTCTTTTATTGAACACCATTTCCAAGTTGTATGATAAGTCCCAGAAGCGATCACCATTAATTCTGTCCTTGTTACTGCTCTGCACAGGCTGGCGGCCGCTTCTTCCTCCTCCTGCTTGCATGGACTTTGTCAGGGATGAGCATTCCGTCAATATGCTCGAAGGACAGTGGGACGGAAAGGAGGGCACATGACCAAGGGATTCCACGCAGACCCCCAGGCACTCCTGTAACAGTTTCCTCAGAGGCCTATACATTTTAGGCTGAAATTCCAAATGCTGCCATCCAAACACTGACATTTTCCTTCTAGTGACAAAATGAATCCTGTTTAGCATTTCTGGCCAAAGCTTTTTAAACACAACTTACCTGCCAGAATGTTATCTTCTTTGCATGCAAAAGCAGCTCTGAGATCCAGCAGAGGATCAGGCTGACATTTATAAAATAATTTTTACAACTGGAAAAAAAAAATCTTTTGCAAGAGTTTACAAAGAGCGTCCTTCTTTTGGGCCGGGTATTTAGCTAAGTGCTTCCACCGCCTGCCTTGCAAGCACGAGGATCCAAGTTCGATCCCTGGTACCAAAAAAAAAGAAACAGAGTGTCCTTCTGATTCCTAAAAGCAGAGTTGTTCAAAGAGATGGACGAGTAGAAATAATGTACCTACAAGAGGGCTCAGCCCTCTCAGTGTGGGCTGTGGAGAGAGCAGCCCCAGAGTTGGATCTTCTTTGCCTGTTCAGAATTCAGGCTTCTTGAGCCTGTTGGATGCCCGGGAAGTTCATCTAGTCATTGGGGAATTCCCCACCCTGGCTTTACTGCTTTCCTAACATGTGGGAAACACCAAGGATAAGACAGAATCTCCCATGTTCATCCATCCGACCTTCCTCCCTCCCTCTTTCGGAGGAGGCAGGGGTACAGAGCTAGAAGAGTTCAGTTCATGAAGTTACCCTATGAATCCTTTGCATGCAAGTGCTGAGGACAGAAGCCATGGCCCTGCCTCCTGGGGTCCTCCTGGAGGTCAGTGTGGATGAGGAGATGGCTGAGTACATTTCAGAGCAGGCAGAGAGGTGGAGCAAGGGAGACAGGAGCACCTGGCATGGGCTGTGGGAGGCCGGCACACAGATGCAGCTCTGTTCACGTTGGGGTGTACTTCCTCCTGAGGTTCTAAACACTTTATCGTTCTCTTTTTTGTTTCTGTTTTGGTTTTGGTTTTGGTTTTAGTTTTTTGGTTTTGGGTGGGGTTTTTTTGGTACCAGGGATCGAACTCGGGACCTTGAGCTTGCAAGGCAGGTGGCAGCACCACTGAGCTAAATGCCCAGCCCCTGGTTTTAGTTTTTGGGACAAACTCTCACTCTGTAGTCCAGGCTGGCCTTGAACTATGTAGTCCAGGCTGGCCATGAACTTGTGACAATCCTCCTGCCTCAGCCTCTGGAGTGGTGGCATTATAGGCGTGCGCCACGAAATCCAGACTTCATTCCTTTTTCCTTCAATTACACCTTCAGAGACACATCTACTGACCCAACTGACAACCCAAGGTAATAATCCTCTTGGGACAGCCAGAGGCTGGGAAGGACCTTGCTTCTGTTTTTGACTCCCAGAAGTTTTTGAAGGGTCCCCACCCAGGCTCAGCTGCCCCAGAACTGGCCCTGTTGTCTGCACTGGGAGGATCATTCCTTTCCTGGGCTCTCAAAGGCAGCATAATCTGACTAGGGGCCAGCTCCTCTAGTTATCCAGGGCCAGAAGAGTCTGCTTCCCTTGGTTCTGTTCAGGCAAATACGGTTTTCCCCATTGTCCGGAGCTGCTTGTGGCTTTTGTCACGGAGAGGCCTGGTTTCCCAGGGCTTGGCAGAAACATCAAAAGCTCCAGGCAGACCCACCAAGGTGCCCATATCCAAAGGGAGAGGCGAGGGAGAGGAGGAAATGCACAGGTCATTCTGCAGCTCATCCAGGGTCTCCCAGGAGCCAGTCCCCAACCTGGCAGTCTGAAGACAAGACCTTTTTACTCTGTTCAGGAAACCCTGGAGATTTGTGGTTTCTAATATTCACAGTGCTGTGTGCCAACCCACAGAGCTGATCCTGCAGGCAATGCATGCTGCAGACACATGACCTGTATTTCTCACAAACCCCACTATTGAGTGGTCTTTCCCTTCTCCTTACTCCCAGGAGATGTCTCCAGAGGGCAGTAACCTCTCTTTGCTAGTGTTTTGTAGTCATGTCCCAAACCAAGGCTTTGCCTCTTTTCCAGCTTGAGTGGTATTTTCACTTTTGAGCACGCCACCAGTGTTGGGGAAGAGACTTCCCTTGGCCCCCTCGGGTGGTAGTCAGTGGATTTCTCCTCTCCCTTTCCTTCCTTTTTGACTCCATGCCTCGTTTGCTTTGGCCTGTGTGGGTAGACAGGGAGACACCTGCCTGGCAAGGCCCGTCCAGCTTGCATTGTGTGGTCAGCTGTGGTGTTTATATTTTCAAATTGGATACTCAAATAGTGTGCGTTGTGCAATCCCTAACTAAGTTATTCCAAGTACTTGGTTTCGAGGAATCTTGCAAAAAGGAGGAAGCTGCCCATTGCACAAGTTTTCTTGCTATTGTTAAGAAAAATTGGGAAAATCTCAGGAACAAATGAGTTGAAGACTCAATTTCAATCTATATCTCTTCTGTAGAGCATGTCTGTGTGCATGACTTAAAGTTTTGTGTTTGCGTGTGCTATCTGCCTTGCTAGACTATAAACCCTTGAAGGCAAGATGAGCGTTGATTGATTTTTGCATACCCCAAACTCTTGGTCTGTCATCTGATGGGTTTGCACATAGGACTAGGGATTCAGAGGACCTGAGTCCAAGTCTGAGCTGCCTGCCTCTGGCTGGAGGAGCCAGGAACGCTCCCACGGGGACTGTTTTCCTCATCTGACAAGTGAAGATCCCCAAGGTCTCTCCCTTTCTATCTTCTAAAAACCTCCTATTTCTTGACTTAGGAGAACTAGAATTACTTCAGTCTTTATCATTAATTTTTCTCCATTCCAATGTTTCAAAAATGGATCATCTACATTTCTCCAGTTTCATATAAAGCATTGATTTTCGCTTTATAATACATCTGAAGGAATTCTGAATGAGAAGTTACTGTAAATCATGGATATAACCATTAAGCGTTAGGTTCCTTAAGGGAACTATTTTTCAATCAGCCAGAATGGCTTCCTCTAGCTTTCTTTAAATTGAAAGACTTGTAAAAGGTGAAAAACAAATTGAACAGGTGGGCGGGTCCCAGGAAAGATGAGGCGTGTTGCTGTGGACTGCAGGGCCTGTGTATGTACCAGGTATACCAGACATGTTGGCAGGGACGGGTTCCTGGGAATGAGGCTGGAGGTCTCTCTCTCTCTCTCTCTCTCTCTGCACTTCTGCAGCTTGTAGAGTACATTTTGGTCAAAATTAGCAGCAAAGGAGACAGAGAGGGTAGAGATGGAACAACACTGACCTACTAGGATAAAGCTTGGGGGAGTCAGGTCACCTCCATACATTGGCTCTGAATGCCATTCATCCTGTCATACATTCATCACATGCCTACTAGTCTCAGCGATCACTTATATCCCTTACTTGTGGGCCTTCCTTTCATCATCAAAGCCAGAAACATACAAGTATCCAATCCTCTTCCTTGGTCCTGTCATTTTTTATGTCTTTCAGTCTCTTTCCTCCCGCTTGTTTTTTTTGTTTCTGGTACCTAGGATCGAACTTGGGACCTTGCGCTTGCGAGGCAGGCGGCAGAACCACTAAGCTAAATCCCCGGCCCTCTTTCCTTCCCCTTGTAAAGGCTGTGTGATTACATTGAACCGTGCCCCACCACCACCAAATAATCCACAATAATCTTCCCATGTCAAAATCCTTAATCACATATACAAAGTCCCTTTTGCCTAAAATAACACATTCCCAGGTTCCAGAAATTACACTGTGGACACCTTTAGGAGTAGGGTACATGGTGACATTGGTCAGCCCATTGTCAACAAAGCACACAGCATTTCAGGTCTCATAGAGTTTAGGTTCTAGTTGCAGAATGAAGAAGAAAGGAGGTAGGATTTTGTCAGCTTACTTGTTTGCTTTTTTGCCTGCTTGTTTGTTTTTGATGTTTTATTCTAGTCATGTAGTTTCCGTGGAAATAAATTTGTAAAATCAAATATGGAGAAAATGTCTGTTACATTCACAGTGTGTCCAGGCTAAAAATAAATCTTCCTCTTATAAAATGCTTTCCATAAAACAGAAAGCTAACTCTACCATCAAATGTTTTAGGGTATAAATCCAGACATTTGTGTTATTCCTATTTCAAGAGGAAAAGATTGGAATCTTTATTTGCAAAGGGAAAAAAAATAAGACTTCTCTGTCCTTAGCCTGTGAGAAACTTTGGTCACAAGTTCTTATTCCACAGCGCCTGGGATTAAAATGATAGACATTCTAAATCCCAGCCACCCGAAGAGGCAGCTTTCACGGGAGAGGACGAGAGGCCATGTCCTTATCTGAAATTTGGCTACAAAGGTTGGGAGCTGCTGGTAGAGCTCATGCTCTTGCTGGGATTTTGACTGTCCCTAAAGCTCTTGGTCATTTTAAAAATTCAGAAGTAAAAAAAGATACTGTAAAGTATCTGAGACATCAATTGTTACAACACTAGGTAAATAAGAGAACCAACTTGGCAGGGAAGGAATTTGACCACAAATAATTGGAAATGCAATATCAGAGGCAAACAAAAAAAGACTCAAGGTGGCTAAAACAAGGCCAGAGAAGCAGAGGCAGTCACATTCTGAAGTAGGAAAAAATCAAATCCAAAACAGAACATTGCCATGGGAAGTCCGGGGACTTCCAAGGGACCACCATGGCTAACCTCAGCCTGGACCCCTAGAAGCGGTGTGGCTGTGGCAGTTACTTCATCTCCATAAGCCTCCTCTGTGAATAGAGATAATGGTACCTGGCCAGATAAATGTGATCAGGATGCTTCCTCGTGCTGGCTGATGGGTGTGCAGTCCAGGACAGTCTCTTTGCCATGAGGGTGAGGTTGGTAGCCTGTCCTTGTCCGACATGCCCCTCAATCTTTTCCAGCCCTCCTCCCACTGAAAGCTGCCCTTGGCATTCACTTTGTGCCAACAGCAGACACTGCTTTGTAAGTGGCTGCTGTGTGTGTGCCCTGTGCATGTGCAAATACACAGGTGCACACACACAAAGTACACACATGCACACGCTATCTATGACCCCTATGTTGCAGCCAATTTCCTATCAGACTCAAGCATCAGAACAAGGCTTTGGGTTTTACCCAATCAGTTGAGGTTCGGCTGCAGGCTCATAGGTCATTTGCCCTAGCAAGCTAAAAAATTCTCTTTCAAAGCAGTTCATGACCTGTAGAAATGAAAGCCCACAGAGCAGCTTCTCCAGTTTAGAAAAAGCAAAAGTCAGTGTGGTTCCGATCAGGCGCCAGGGCTGACCTCTGGTGATTAGGAAGTGAACTCTGTTGTTAGAAACCTGTTCGGGCTTAAAGTCTGACACCGCTGCATTGGCAGGTGCCAGGGGCTTGGATGGCAGAGGACTGGGTGGGGAGGCACCACCGAGCCAGTGGGATGGGGAAACGATGCAGAGGAGGAGAGCTGGAGGCAGCATAGAGCATTGCAGTTGTGCTAAACATGGACCTGTTTGTGTAGTGGAGAGTAATTAAAAGTTACGGCCATGTGGTTTGTGTTAAATGTGAAGTGTTTCAAAATGGCTCAGTGTGTTTGTGCACTCAATGGAAATGTGTTCTCTACCAACTAATTGAGGGGAGGAGGAAAAAACATGGCTGGGATTCGTTTTGTAGAAGGAAGAATGAAAATGAAAAAATATAATGTCATTTTACTCTTTTCCTCATAGGGGATTTTGAGCTGATTTGTCTTGGCTTTTCTGGGAAGCCACATACACAAATCAATCCATTGTGGAGTTTCAAGACGAACAGTGGCCTTTGCCTTTGCCAGTCTGAGACCCTGTCTATTCCTAGGAGCCACCACCCAACGTCCAGTTTATGTTCAAAGCCTGTGGGAGAGGGCTTTCACTTCTGTCTCTCTCCCATTGAGGTGTGTGTGTGTGTGTGTGTGTGTGTGTGTGGTACTGGGGATTTAAGCCAGTGCCTTCATACTGAGCTACATCCCCAGCCGTTTTTATTTTTTAGTTTTGAGACAGGGTCTCTACATTGCCCAGGGTGGACTCATACTTGCAATCCTCCTGCCTCAGCCTTCCAGAGTGCTGGGATTACAGGCATGCACCACCACACCCAGCTCTCTGTTTCCCAGAAGGCAGCTCACTTTATTTTTGAGGCAATCTGTCTGTTCAAAAGCTCTTTTACTAAGTGGGAAATCCAGCTTCTATACACTCCTATACACTATTCATTGGCTCTTGTTATACCATTTTTAGTCTATTCATTACGTTTAATAATTTTACAAGTGGAAAAACTGAAGCCTAAATGAATAAAGAAATGCATGCATTGTTTCATAGCTACGAGAAGGCAATGTAAGAGTTTCAATCCAGGTCTGCCTGGCTGAAAACCTCCCATCCTTCCTGTGTCACCAGCCTTTCATGCCAGGGAACTGAAAGGCCAGCTGCCATCTAGCACAGGACAAACCGTAAGACACAGAGCGGAGTAGAAAGGACACCCTTTCTGTTCAGAGCCACACTGTCCTAAGCCAGGCTGGCTGCGGTCAACTCAGTTAACTCACATCCGGCTATTGACACCTGGTGACATGCTTAATGGCCCATGAATTTCTAGCCCTCGGGGCTCAAGGTTGATATTTATGGTTCCCCACATAAACCGAAAGTGGATTATAAATTTATCTCTCTCAGATTTAGGTGACTAAAGTGGCCGTTCAAAACTGCAAGGGACAGTTGACTTTGTGAACACGGTGTACCAACCTGGACAAAGATCCAGGTGGAAGGAGGGTGCAGAAAGCTGCCACCATTTGTGAGAACGATTCCAGACGTCCCCGGCAGGAGAACCTGCTCATGTATATGTGGGTATTGATGATGTGGGAAGGGCGCTGGGGAGCAGCCTGCAGATGGATTTGCTACCGTAGAAAATAGGTGCATATTTTGGGTAACCCAAATCTATTACATCATGACAGAAAAAGCATAAAGATTTGCAGACATTCTATAAAGGGAAGTTCAGCATAGGCAGGACACTTTTTTCCAAACTCCTGAGCATGCCAAGTATGTACTGATATAGCCAGGCAAGTATGGAGCGGGGCTAAATAGGAATGCTCTACTTCTGGAAGGGTGGCTCTTGCTGATGTATGGGTGACCTTCTCCGGATGCTGGCTTAGGTGAACATCTTTGAGACTCGATGCATCTGAAGATAGCAGCTTTCTGGTCACTTGTATCTCTGAGGTGAGCTTGCATCATACGCTGGGTGTGGGTGAAATATTACCATCAAGTCTCAACAGGAAGGTTTAGGAGAAATCATCCATGGACCTTCACAAAAAGATGGGGACGTGGTAATCAGCCAAAATAATATTTCTTGCTTCTATCCATTCCACAAAACTCTTTAGTATCCAGGTTTCACTGTCAACCCACTGGTGATAACATGGGATGTTAGAAAGGCTGTCTGTAGTCCAGAGATGGTGAGGCCTATTGGAAAGAACCGAGGCACTGGCAGCAGAAGGACCCAGGTTCAAATCCTAGCTTTTCTGTGTAGTTCCTTTTCACTGTAATTTGGGACTTGTTATATAATCAGTGAGCTTCAGTTTTCTAACCCATCAAATAGGGATAAAAATTTCAACCAAAACATTGTTATGAGTATGAATGATTTGAAAAGTAAATTGCTTTATGAAAATAGAATATTGTTGGCATACTTCCTTCTTCAGCCTGGAAGATACTTTGCTTGAAAATCCCAGCACTCAGGAGGCTGAGACAGGAGGATCACTTTGAGTTTAAGGCCAGCCTGTGCTACATAGTAAGTTCAAGGGCGGCCTGAACTACATAGTAAGACCCTGTCTCAAAAAGAAAAAAAAAGAAAGAAAAATTTTAACCATGCACCAAATTGTCCATCCCAAGGACCCACAGGAAATAGCAAACTCCTTCCGTGAGCACGCCTTCCTCAGGGTTCCACAAATCAGCTCTGTCTCCTGCTTTTGAGCTTCCAAGGCTGCTCACACCCTGAGAAAGCTCTCTGGCCTCCTGCTGTGGAATTCCTCTCCCCAGTTCCTGAGAGAGCCTCTCCTCAAGGGCAAAGCACATTTGGAAATAAATTCAAATGTGAGTATTTTCCCCTCCCTCAGCCCCAGACGGGGTTTTCAGGCCTCCTTTTCTGAGGCCACTCCAAGGAACCTGAAGTTGGAATGCTCTCCTGAGGTTGATCTATAAAATCCAAGGCCAGCAGCATAAATAGGAACTGAGGCCGGAGAAAGCAGAAGTGTTCTCCACCAGCTTCAATAGAGAAAGGTTTGTTTGATCCTCTCTCTCTGCTTCCTGAAACTAAGCTGAATATTTGTTTGTTTTATGGTAGCTCAACTTTTTTTTTTTTTTATGGCCTCTGAGTGTACGGCTGTTGGTTTCTCTGTTTAAAAGGAAAACACGTTTTCTCAGCAATGATCTCCGCATCCTGAACCCAGCGATACCCACTTCTAAAGGCCATTTCATCATCAAGATGAAGTTCTGCTAACTCTTGGGACCCTAAAGATAAAAGGATGTGGCTAGCAACTATGACTTGTGCTCACCTGGCAGCGTATGTCGCTTGTGTGCCTACCCAGAAGTGTGTGAACAGAAAGTCTCTAGATTTATTTTTACACTGGAGATTTGATCACACAGGGGGTGGGGAGGATATCAACGTAAGTGACTATGCAAAAATAACAAAATAACATTTTGAGCTTTCAGTTGACAAAGGCTGAGGCCACATCAAGGTGAGTGGGCCTCTCCATTGTTTTGGAGGGGCCTGCTGGTAATTAGCATGATTTATTATTTTAATAATCGTAGTATATCTGTGTTTACTCAGCTTCCATGGATGCTTGATCCAAATTTAATAGCCACCACCACCCCCCAAAAAAAAAACAGAGAGAAAAGGCCCAGGGATAAGGCGAGGAAGGTGGGGCGGGGAGTCAGGAGCGATGTGATCTTTCATACAGGTAATGAAGGAAATGAGTTTTTCCTTTTGACCTCCTTTCTCATAGATACGTATCAACATCATAAAACCAGAACATGGTGTGGGGTTGACTGACAACTCCTAAAACAGAATGTTCTGAATTTGGGAGAGTCAGAAGGTGGCAGGGCAGGGCTGAGGTGTTTGGCAGTCTTCACACACACACGTAGAGTGTTTTATTCTGTGTTTTGTGTCTAAAATTCTAACCTCCCAGGGTCGCTGTTTGTCTGAGTCCCTCTAAGTGTGCGAGGTGACACTCAGAGCTAGGATAGTGTTGGCTGGTTGGCCTCTCCGTGGCTTGTGAACACAGGGGGAGTGCCCGATGTGAGAAGGAACAATCTTATATGCCATGGATTTTTTTTTTCCTGGAAGCAACTGGAAACCAACCTAGTGACACTTAAGTCCTTCACCTGCTCCATGCTTCTAGCCAGCGTATGTGAGTCATAGTGGTACTGAGATGGGCCTTTGGCAGAACAGCCGCAGGAGTTACGGTCGCTGACTTGGAGTGGGAATGTTATACTATGTTCAGAGTCATGGCAACTTGAACTTGGCAGCCGGGTCTCCTTCTGAGATTACCAGTGCCTCGTGGCCAAGTGCATCTGTGATGTGAATTGAGCACAGAGTGGGTTGTGGATTGAGAAACCTCTTTTGTAGCTAGCGATTCATTTGCACCCTTTTACCAGCAGGGTGTTTAAGCAGGGTTGTGTGTGTTAGAATCACCTTGCTCTGTTTTCCCTCCATTCTATTGGATATAAGATACTCTGGGGATCACTAAGGGCATCTTCCATCTGCTGCCTAAAAGGCCAAGGATACCTGGGATAAAAAGGATATTTCCATGGTGTCCTTTGCTTCTATCACCAAACCTGATAAAAGCCCCGTTAGAAACTCACAGCCTTCCCAAGGTACAGTAATGTTAATTTCCCTTTGCAGAAAGGCTGTTTTCCAAAGGATGGCTAAGATCAGATTTTACGACAGACATGTTTCAACATATCTGCACCTCTCAGCACACACTGTATTTGTCTCTGTGTGTTGTTTGCATGTTTCTGTGTTGAATCTGTAAAATGTAGCATTTTTTTATAGTTGTACTTCTACAGAAGATTTTACCCTAGGCTTGGAAGAGACCAGTGATAATGCTTTGGTTTGGGGGGAAAAAAATCTGTTAACAGTTTCTTAGTCACAGTCTCCCAGGAAAATGATCTGTGAGTACCCCTGGTAAAAGTTGCAAAATTATTGTTGCATTTTCCTAAAGTGGTTTTTAAGTGAAGTGTAGAAATGATACAGATGGAGTATTTCTCATCCAGAAAGCTGAATTGCCAACATCCAAAATATTTTGAGCACCAATATGATGCCACCCGGTATGGAATATTCCAAACCTGACCTCCTGTGACAGGTTGAAGTAAAAACGTGGGCACTCTAAAAATACTGTATAAAATGACCTTCAGGGTATGTGCACAAGGTATATATGAAAAACAAGTGAATTTTGTGTTAGGTTTAAGTCTCATCCCCCAAAATATCTCATTATGTATATGCAGTATTCCAAAATCCAAAAAAATAAAATCTGAAATCCAAAACACTTCCAGTCCCAACATTGCAGATAAATGTACTATCGATACATCCAAGGTGAATGTAATTTTGATACCTATCATACTCTGCTAATGCTGAACACAGCTTGTTACATATCAGGTTTTCTGAGTATCTGTCCCATCCTCAGGGCCATGGTAGGAAGGTGCCTACAGGTCCCCTTGTACACAGAAGTGATGCTGGCATGCTATCCCACCCTCCTCCTCCCTCCATGGCAGCTTCATCTCCTGCCCTTTACCCTGTGTTCTCTGTCTCCTGTGTAAACCATGGTGGCCCCATACCTTCTGCAGCCACCTGATCCAGCAACCACAATAGGTGTCTCCTCCTCCTCGTCCTCCTCCTTCTCCCTGATCTCTGGGGCCTGAGTCCCTCCATGGCAAGGCTGGTGGCAGTGGGCAGGGCAGAGGGCGATTTCTTAGTCATGCCCACTGAGGGTGCCCAGCAGGCTCCGTGGAAATGGTGGGCTTGCTCTGTGTGTCTTTCTGTCTCAGCAAGTACTGCACATGCCATTTCTGAGAGCCTCCCAGGTAGATGGCACTGGGCTCCCTCCTCTTTCTGAACACTTTCAGTCCTTGAATATCCCTGACACAGGGCCAGCCTCTCCGATTAACCCTGTAACAGTAATAAGAAGGCTTTTCAAAGTGTAAGTCGACCCACTATTTGGGTCTGTTTTCCTCAGTCCCACCTTCTCCTCTTGCTTCGGGACCCAGAAGGCGAGTCTGTTTTCTCAATTCACTCAGCAAACAATTAGCAATGGAGATGCTGACTGGATCTGCCAAGGGCTTCTGATCACTCCAAAGAAAGGGGGGCCCATGAAGGCAGACAGAGTTGGGGGACTCCCAAGTCTTTGTCTTTCCCAGCTCAGAGAACTGCCCTGAACTTCATTCATAAACTCACATGGTTTAGAGTACAGAATCTGAGAGCAAAACCTAAGCTATCCCATTGAATCTAAGCATAATGGAACCACCAAAAAATAAATAAATGAAATCCTCACAGTCAAGGAAACTAAGCCTAGAGCTAGTAAGCCACACACAGAAAGTTAGCTGTGAGCACCACAAAACATTCTAGAACAAAAGGAAAAACTCCAAGGTCCACTCCCAGTGAAGACCAAGTGAATCATTTTAGGAAGAGACCAGCTAGTGATGTTTCTCCATTTTTCATTAGACTCTTCTACCAGGTCCTAAGCTCTTCCCGCCGACAGGTTCCTGCCCTCAAAGATAAATATGGAAGAAAATCTGTGTGCATGCTGCACTTTGTGTTTCCTGCCTCCTTCTCAATCTTTAATTAAGCTCTGCAGCCACCCTGTGAAGCCAGTCATTACCACTGGGTGAGGAAACAGTCCCCGAGGAGCTATGTGACTTGCCCAAGCATACGAGCCAGACAGGCCAGGCCGGGTAAGGCTCTCAGGTTTCTGAGGCCCACACCTCGTGTGCAATCCAGCCTTGTCACCCTGGGTCTTGGCACAAGGAATAAATAAACAAATGACTGTTCCATTGCTTTTACTGCTAGGGGGCAAGGGGTCTTGTTCAAAGTAGGAACAAGGGGCCAAACGGATGACAATTAGACATGCCATGACTTGGGGAAGGGGGCGGTGGTGCCACCATTTTGGAGCAGTTACTTTTTCTGAGGCAGGGAATCCAGCTGTTAAGTTTCCCTTTGTTGCCCACATGCCTGGGTGTTGTGTGGCAAAAGTGACAGACGTCTTTGCTGGGCACTGGGAATTGAGAGGTGACACCGTGAAGTCTTCCTTGTTGGACTGACACTGTGTGACAAAGTGTGATAGAGATGTCCATGCACGTGAGAAGTGCAGAAGAGGAAAATGACCCTCTGGTGGGAGGCCAGGGAAACCCCATGGAGAAGGTGACATTCAAACAGAAGCATAGAAGACGGGTAGAAGTTTGCTAGCTAGAAACAAAGGGAGAGAGCACTGGGGCAGCTGTCATAGAAGGCTGATGATGACTTCAGGATCCACCTCCATAGTCCCGTGATGTTCTCTAAAGCCTACAGTGTAAAACTGTGAAACAAGCTCCACATCTGGCTGTGAAGTCAGCACTCTCTGTCCTACAAGATGTTCCTTAATGCACTTTCCCAAGCCACCTGAAAGGTCAGGCATCCATTGGGATCTCAGAGAATTCCTAGGTGTGGGAGCATAGGGACAGGCACCCAGGGCTGCATTTTCATGGTTTCTTATGGTGCTGAATTGCTGCTCTTCCCCGATTTGTTTCAGTTTACTGGGTGGCAGGGGTGTGTAATGCACACATGTACGCATCTGCTTATGAAGTCAGTCCTGGTGGTTTTTAATGTATCCTTGGAGCATCGTACTAGCTGGGAGAAGAACACAGAGCCTTGCTGAATCCCCACAGCCACTAGGTCACACTCGCTCTTCTCTCCTCTCCTTCCCACCCTGTTATTCCTATTATTTCTCCCCAGTCCTTTCCTTTCTCCTCTCTTCCCCTGAAAGTGCCCAGCTCCCTTTCTCTTGCTTCCTGCCACCCATATCCTCAAAGTTGCCACTTTACACGGGATTGTCCTCAACAGACAGCTCCTTCCTGAGGAAAAACTTGCCGTTCTGATGGTTTTCATTGCCATTTGTTGATCTGCGACTCACCGTATCTTGGTAGATAGCCTAATCCCTGGTCATCGGGGGAGATGGATATTAGGTGTTCTTCGGGTTCATTACTCAATTCCAGTAACTATAGGACAGGTCTGCCCTGTCCTGCCATTTCAGTATTCTGCAGTTCTGACCTTGAGTGCTGGATAAAAAGAAGTTCGGCCCCTATACATAAGGCAGCTCCCAAATCCCAAAGCCAGGCTGCTAAATACTCTGGAGCTCTTGTTCAAGCCAAGTGGCTGTGTGGTCAAGCTCACCTCAGGGCCTGAGATGGCAGGGTGCATGCCATCTGCCAGCCCCATTTTCCTCTTCAAAACGCGGAAGAGAGAAGCATGGGAAGGGGAGGGACCCAGCCATAGCATTTCATTACTTTTTAAAAGGAGTCAAGTAGATTGGCTTAAATGTAAACAGTTACAAAATCTGGCAAATCAGAATGTTCTTTGGCAGTTTAAAAAAATTCTATAATTGTAAAAAACAAAACCCAACCACATCAAAGATGCCAATTGGAAGTAAAATTGCCCTGCTGATAGACATTTCAAAATATGATGTTCTTCCAAGAAGTGTCTGTGACCTTCCGTCTCCCAAGCGGAAGTGGCCTCCAATGAATGTCACCAGGGAAAGGTAAAAACCTTAAGTTCTGCAGGACCCCTTCTTGCTCGGGCCTTTGTTTAAATCCTGGGAGGCCCTTGTTTAAGGCTCACACCTGTCCACACAAGCAATCCCAGCTCTCTCACGTACTCTCTGCCCAGGAGTGTTGCTAAGAACTTTCCTTTTTTTCACTGTGGAAGATTGAATCCAGGGTCTCTGCACTGAGCTGTATCTCCAGCCTCCCCATCCCCCTTTTTAATATTGAGGCAGGGTCTTACTAAGCTACTAAGTTGCCCGAACCAGCCTGGAACTTGTGGACCCTCCTGCCTCAGCTTTGCGGAGTGCTGGGATTACAAGCATGCACCACCATGCCCAGGTATTACTAAGAGCTTTAAAGAATTTTCTCAAACGAGTCCTAGTCTCTTCCCTAATCCTTTTTTAAAGTAACATGGAAATGGTATTGCGAAATGAATCATTTTTTTAAAAATCCCAGTGGCTCCTGTGCTATTCTAGTAACTTCCGGGTGAGGCGAGAAAGCTGTGCCGTTCCAGAAGTTGCTTGGGTCACTAATAAGTCTCACAGAAGCCCCTGTCACCAGGCGACGTCCAGGTTGCCACACACTGTCCTGAACCTTCCTTCTCAGTTTTTTTATTTATTTCTTTCTCATCCTAGAGCAGCCAGCAAATGATTTCACACCTTTTTGTTTTGCTGCTAAAAGCAACACAATAACCGGCCCCCAAGGCTCCCTCTCTGGGTTCCAAAAATAAAATGGGCTCATTTTCCTGCAAAGCATTCAGAAGCTCCAAGGAATTCTAATGAAAAGCTGAGGGAGGGAAGGGGGAAAAGAGAGGGGTCAGGCTGAGGAGGGTCCACCTCAGCCCAGAGCCTCCGGCCGGTCTCCTAGAAAACAGAGGCAGAAGGTAGCACAGCTTTCAGGCTGCAGACCAAAAAGACTTCTAAGACACCTGTAAACTCTGCGGGCCCATCTTTTATCCCAAAACCTGGGATGACTTGAGTAGCCTGTGTGACTTTCCAGGTAAGAAATCTCTTCGGGTAGGAAAGAAACAGTAACTTCCTGGGGGTCAGAATACAAAGCCAGGGGTCTGAGATTCTAGGTTAACTTTTCTTCGGGCAGGGTGGGTAGATAGGGTCTCAGTATGTAGTCCAGGCTGGTCTTTCACTATGGAGCCCAGGCTGGCCTCGAACTCACAGTGATCCTCCTGCCTCAGCCTCCTGAGTGCTGGGATGATAAGTGTGAACTACCATGCCTGGCTCTAGGTTTACTTTTGAAATCAAAGTTTTCCTGGGCATAAGTCATTAGCAGATTGATCATATTCTACACACTACATATTAGAAAACATGCTGCATGATGCTGGTCATATAATATGGGGCCCTGCTGGCCAGCCCAGAATACATGGAGGGATCTCAGGGACAGCTTTCCAGGAGTGTACATGCTGCCCACCTACAATCAAAGGGATCCTTGTAGGATACTAGTTAGGAGGTGTCATTGGCAGGTGTTGACATGGCAGAGAAAAGCTGCTTGATGCTGGGTAGATTCTGGAAGGAGAACCACCAGAAGTTGCTAACAGAGCATTTGGAGTCTGGGGGCTTTGATGCCGTGGCTGAAAGAAGAAAAGGGAAAGTTGTGAGCCCTTAGGGGAGCCATGCGCTTTAACCCTAATAGTGACCCTAGCGCCTTCAGAGGGATTAGTGTTCTACCTGCATCTCATATATACGGATCTTCAGACTCAACAAAGTTAAGTAACTATGTAGCTCCGGCTGGACTTGAACTCAGTATGTAGTCCAGGCTGGCCTTGAACTCGCAGCAATCCTCCTGCCTCAGCCTCCCGAGTACTGGGATTCTTATAGTCACTTTCCACAGGTCCATGTCCTTTCCCAAAGTTGTGACCGAGAAGTGATCCTGAGCAGAGACTGCTGGGGTCCAGCTCCATCTGGCTGCCTTTTCCTCTGAGTTATTGGTGTATAAGGAGCTCATAAGCAATTGACACCATCAACGGCAGATCCAACATGTCATCCTACTTAACCAAAACAAAAATTCCTCTTCCTGTTACCCTTCTCTCCCCTTCCCTGGCCTCAGTCTGGGCCCTCTCGGCCAGGTGCTCTTCACTCCTGCCTGCAGAACAAGCCCTGGCTGGAAATTGCCCACCCGCCCATAACAACTTCTCTATATTTAGCAGAAAAAATGGTGGTGAGGTTCTGTCCAGCTCAATAGTTTTTACAGTTCCAGTGTTCAAAATCTCACAGGCAATCTCCTGGAAGGTACATTGGCCCTGACAGTCCCTGAGTGGGAGGAGGTTTGTGTATCTTCCAGGGGTACCCAGTGGAGACCTCGTTCCCAAACCACAGGAGCCCCAAAATGAAGAGACTCTGAGCTGTTGGTGCTTTGATGAATTTTAAGTGTTATTCTAAAGAAATAAAGCAAGCGTGAGAGATTTAAGGGGGAAATGGACTATTACTTTGTTGTTTATGCATTTAATTGACATGCTCGGGAGTTGGCTTTTATTTCTTTTCAGTGCGGCAGGGAAGGGAGATACAAAGGGCTGCTTATGATTTCACAGCAAAGATAAACTTGCTGGCTGGGGTAAGGGGTGGAGAAATTGCTGCAGGTTCTCAAGTGCTTACTATGACAAAATCATCGCCTTCTGGGAAGCTGCTCATCCCTTGTGCTGAAAGTGACTAATTCGAGCAGGAGGTGCAGTTTAGCTTTTCTGGAGCTGCACTAAAGCAGATAGAGTATACAGCCTGTGACTCTGACCCTAACCACCGCTGGTCAGCCAGAGAGAATGACCTACTTGTGAAAAGCTGAGCAATTAGGAAGAACCAGGAAAAAAAGAAGGTAGAGACCGTGAAAGAAAAAATGAGAATGTTCATGATGGTAAAATAGTGCCAGTTGTAACACAAAAGAGGAATTTATAGGAGCACATAATTATTATTTCCAGTGAGTACTTACCTGTAGCCTTCACCTTGCAGGATGTATCAATTCTTACTTGTCATCAGAGGAGAAAAGCTGTGGCAAAGGAATTCCTATTAGCTTTAGAAATAGCAGCTTTAAGAAGTAGTTTGTTTTTTCTACCTTCTTTCAGTCCCCAACCCCATGTTGGGTTAAATCTTATTCTGAGGAAAAGTACTTGGATTAGAAATGTCCTATCTCATTTTCACAAAATCGCTTCTAATGAGATGACTTTTTGTGTCTCCGTGCCTTAAGGTGAGAGGTGAAGAAATCGAAAATCCACTTTTGTTGTAACCTTGCACTTCTTGCAAAGAGAGCATCAAACGCTGTATTCCAGAAGTTAATTAACAATCTATTACTAAGAAAAAACTTTTATGTAATTTAAGAAAAAAATGAAAATGCAATTAAAAATGAAAAAACGGTCATCTCTAACCTCATTGTCCTGAAACATTTGCTTTTAACAAGCCTTAAAAACAAGATTATTCAGCCACACTTTGTAGGACACTAACAAAATCACTGAAATTCAGGCTTTCTCTCATTTTCTATTTTGTGACAGTTTCTAGCAGTTTAACACAAATACATGGGTTGATACCTTTACCAGGGCCCTGGAAGCCGAAGTAGCAATGATCTTTTAACATTAAACATCTCAGTCTCTCTGGAAATCATTTCTTAAGATGAACCGAAAGATTCATAATTCTTCTTTCTATTACTGTTCCTACAAATATCAAAAAAACCAAGAAAGTCCTTTCTGATGTCCCATGTCCTAGCAGGAGCCCCACCCCTCATGGACACAAGAGCTAACCCTGTATCGTTTTCACTTGAGACCTGAAACTTTAAAGGTAAAGATTCTTTCTCCAGTAAATTTAGACAGCCTTCTGGAATGTCATCTTGGGCCCTTTTTAAATTGAAAGAAACCAGTATAAGAATAGCTTTAAGAAAAAAAGAAAAAAAAACTTCTAGAAAAAAAAGGAAAAAAGATTAAGGTTGGTGAAACTAAAAGAATCAGCAAAGGGATCAATACAATTTTGAAAGAAACTCCCAAACAAATTTTTACACATATAAAAAGAATCATGCATATGTATAAATAGAATACTTAGACAAGCTGTGAGAGATAAAGAGTTTCTGAAAGATACCATGATACTTTTTAGCTTATCAGAGAACAATAAATTTTTCTGTACCATATAACAAATTAAGTTTTATGGACTAAAGGTATAATATTTTTGGAAAATTAAATAACTAGAAAAGTATCTTTCTGCATATTTATCTAGATGAGTGCAGAGTTTCTATACTGTACTTTAAAGCAGTGGAAACCACAGATTAAACAGTTAATAAATTGGGATATAGTGAAATATAAATTTTCTACATGAAATAAATAAATGCTTATAAAATGAGAGGAAATGGGCTGTGTACAGATCACTGGTAGAGTGCTTACCTAGCATACAGAATTGCTGATTTCACTACCCAACACTGGGAGAAAAAAGTCAGAGAGCCAAGCATGGCTATACACACCTGTAATCCCAGCACTCTGGGAGGCCAAAGCAGGAGGATCACAACTTCAAGCCCAGGCGGGGCAACTTAGTGACTTAGAAAGATTCTGTCTTCAAGTAAAACTTTTTTTTTTTAAAGGGCTGGAGATGTACCTCATTGTGAAGGCCCTGGGTTCAGTCCTCAGTACCCTAAGTAAATAATCAGAAGACAGAAAAGCAAACTGGTAAGAAGATACATATTTTTAAGTAGTAAAGGCACACACAAAATTAATAACCTTAATATATAAAGTGTTACTATGAATCAATGAAAAATAGGTACAGGTCATGAACTGACAATTCACTGAAGGGAAAATGCAAAAAAATAATTAGTCTGTGAATAATATTCAGTCTTACTAGTGAATCCAAAGTTAAATACCAGGGATATAAAGAAATAGCAATGATTTTTAAATGCCATGAATCGATGCAGTCAGAACTGCAGGAAGACATTCATAGGCTGTATTAAGATAAATTGATATAACTTTCCCGGTAATGCTGAATATATTAAAAATCCTGAAAAATGAGGATATTCTTTGATCTAGTAATTCTATTTCTAGTAGATTATTCTAAGGAAACAATTTGAAATGCCAAGATGGATGCACAAAAAGATTATGTTTATTGAAGTATTATTTATAACAGCTAAAATTATAAGCACCATAATTGTCCACTACTTGAAAAATTGTAACATGTCATTTGAAGAAAAATTATCACATATTCACATGAGGGAAAATGATACTGCCCTTAAAATATTTAAAGGATTAATAAACATGAGATAGTACTTCAACTGAACAAAAAACTGTATGTGAGATTCTGTGTAGACAGTGTTCTCAGTTATGTGAAGACAAAAGAAAAAATATTGGAATGAACTCTCCAGAGAAGTTAATAGGAGTTGTATTAGGCTATGATAATATGATTTGATAATATTTTACTTGTTTCTTTTTACCTCTTTCTAAATTCCAAGTTATCAACCATGGACATGTATTATTTTTTCAGAATCCTTTAAAAAGAAACACCAAACTAATATGGTAAGAGAAAAGAACCAGGGGTTGGCATCCTTTTCCCTCAGCAAACTGACTTCGTCCTAATTTCAGTGGGGACAATGGGGTGCTTCGAACCCAGCCTCGCCCCCAGCTCTTGGTCAGTTTGCCCAGAAGGGCAGACTGCTAGGGAACTTGGGGGAAGCAGCTACCTTCTCCATTTCCAGTCTTCTCCCTTTCCAGTCTTCTCCCTCCTTGATGTAGAGTTCCTCCTTTTTTCTTCCCTTCTCTGCACCTCACAACCTGTAAGGCAGGAGAATATGAGTTACCCCCTTTCCAGGAGTGGTGAGACAGGAAGCCTCCCCTGATTTTCTGAGCCTGAACAGGACCCCAGTCTGAGGTAGATGAAAGTGGATGGAAGGTCCCTGCTAGGACCAGGTCTGCTTTCCTGTCCTCCTCCACACTCTTCTAGAAAGCCAAACACTGCTGGATATGCACAGAGAGGGCTTCCTTCAGGGGCTCGCTGGAGAGATGAGCAGAGAAAGCTTTCAGTGTTTGCAAATGGTGGCTCTTCTGGTCCAAACGCCATTACTGCTGCCACCACCACCAAGAGGGCCAGCCCTGCAAAGGAGGGCCAGAGACTCCTCAGGTACTCTGGGCACGGGCCGCCTGGCCGAGGACGACCCATGAGTAGGCTGAGTGAGGGTGTTTCTCAGCTAAGACCAGCACGGGATGTTTGTTTTGTTTTTTTGTTTTTGGTTGAAATCAAAAAGAAAACATATGCCTGTACTTTGTCCAGTTCATTTACCCTAACGATTTGGAGTATGTTTCTGTTTCTAAGGAAGCAGAAGATCCACAGCCCTGACTCATTTCTTCCCCACAATGAAGCATTCTTGGGTAGAAGCTTCTGTCATGTACAGGTGCAAATTCCCTGTGATGAATGTGATCCTTATGTACACCTAAAGTGTACAGATCAACTTAATTAATTAAAAAAATAAAGTGTGCCTTTCCCTGAAGTCGCATAGTTTCTTTCTGATGGCAGAAAGCATATTTTCACTCAATAGAAACAAATACAATTAAAATCCCAGCATAATGGATTTTGAATATGTCTGCCAACCTTATTAAAAATTATAACACCTATAATTTAATGATTATGAAGTATCACTATTTTTTTTAAATACCTAGAACTCAGGAACTAATAAAGTCTAGCTTTTTAAATCTAATTTTCTTTAGATTCCTTGCTCCTCCTTTTTCTCCCTTCTCCCTACCAAAAAAAAAAGTCTAATTTATTCTAGTCAAACTAAAACACATAATTCAGCAATATGCTTACCATCACCCTAAGTTTTAATGTTCTTTCCGCTAAAACTAAGCAAAAATAGCACATGATCCTCAAGTTTGGTGGTTAAGAAGAGAAATTCATGGGATGAGTGTAACCTAACAGCTATCCTTAAATTGCAGTTTGTGGGCCACCATCATTTGCATTCTGTTCCATGCCCTGAGGCAGCAGAAGGTGTGCAGAGTCATGGTGGTAGCAGGGTGGCCAGGGTGACAGAATCCATTAAAGGGAGATGGAGGGCCAGGCCGGGCTCTGGGTTTCATTAGCTTACTTGTTGTGTACGAGGTAAATGGTATCTGAAGGGCTCCGGATTAGCTAACCAAAATGTTAATCACCTAGAACAGCAAGAAATTAGTTAGATGTTTATCAAGTACCTGGAGCAAGAGATGACTTTCTGTGAAATATGCTAGAATCAAAGCCAAAGGCTGGGTCCTATTCAGTTGGGCCTACAAAAAAGGAGAAAAAAAATCATATCAGAATTAGTAAGGCAAACAACAGAGACACAGAGGTGAAAGTAAACTGATTCTTACCAAAGGCTGGAGGAAGCTGAGCTTTGGGTGTTACAGAAGAGCTGGGTTTTGAAAGTTGTTTTGTTTTTGTTTTTGTTTTGTAGATAGCACTGCTTCTCTTAGAAGACACATATCTGTAGGAACCAAGAGGGGCTGAATTTCCTGGGTCATTGAGGATGAGTTATAGGACTTCCGTTAGGTGATATTGGATGGCCTTCCTAAAATCCAAGCAGAAGTGACCTTTTAATGGGCACGGACATGTTTTGTATCTTTGTTTTTTATTTATTTTAAGAGTGAGAAACGATTAAAATTATTTTAAAATTCCATCAATACAGCAAACATAATATAGAGGAGGCTCCACCCCGCATGCCCTAACCCAGAGATTATTTTTGTGAAAAGTTGAGATTCTTTTTCATATTTTTCATCTTTTATTTTCTTCTGGTACCAGGAATCAAACTCAGGACTTTGCACTTGCAAGGCAGGCATGGTGCCACTGAGATAAATCCCTGGCCCTCTTTTTATATTTTTAAAGCATGTACAAATATAACTTTAGTATTGTATATACATTGAGAAGTCAGTTCTTTGCTTCAAAGAGCCCTTGAAAAAAGGACACTCGATTTCCAGCTTGATAGCTATGAGGAAAAAGAAAGAACATTTGGGAATCATTGATAAATAATACTTTGAATCTGTCTGTACCATATGAAATTGAATTGCAGGCTTGTTTAAGGAAGTACTTCCTTGATAAAAAATGACTTTATATATGTTTCTCAGCTTAGAGAAGGATAGAAGAAACTACTCATTAAACTTGGGTTGGGCAATTGATTTTAATTGTGGTTTCTATTCATTACTCAGCAATTTCAGGCAATCCTCCATTCTCATGCCATAGTTTTCCCTCGAGTACAATGGAAAGGGTAATAGAAAACCCTGAACTTGGGGGCTTGGTCTCAAAGCACCGCTACCAACTACACCTCCTTTTGGCAACTACCCAGCTCTTCTTCTCCAGCAGGTCACAGGTTCTGCCAGCTCACAGGAGGCTTAATTACCTGTACTTTCAAAGACCTCTGAACTTGCTTAGGCAGAGGGCTATTTGAGTTCAGTGTCATATTTCCAGTTTCTGAAGCATTCATGGTACAGAGCTAGAAAGGAGGAATTCTGAGATGAGCCTGTCCTTGCAAAGGACATTTAGAAAAGGGTTGGGGGTAGTCTTCCTGGTTTCCAAAATAATATGCCTCTCAGAAATAAAATTCTTAAATGAAATATTAATTGAAGGTCATCAGAATCCAAACTAGCTGGTGTTCATGCTCTCTTTCCTTTACTGAAAGGCACTCTATGAATTTCTCCTCCTGGTCGCAGCCTGTGTAATTGTTTTACAGGTGCAACCTGGTCTGAGTATTCTGTTTCCAGAGCAAACACCAAACTAGAGTGAAGCTTTCCCAAAACATGAGGGCCACACATTGTAAAACCTCCATTTTATTTAAGAAGTATTGTTCTTTGTTCTCAGACTGAGTCCTTCCCTAATTTGGGGATATTGAAATATTTCTTTCTTTTATGAATTAATGGTAATTAATAATGGTAGCTACATTTTCTTTTAGCCAAATTTAAATTTGGCAAGGGAACACTGATCTCACAATTTCAGATATATATATTTTTTTTTGCTTTGCTTTGCTTTTTATATGTTACTGGTCTGCAAAATCCAAACTCTGGAAAACATCAGCATCTAGCTAATTCTGTTTATATTGGCAATAGAGAGAGTGGAGATAATCACCATTTTCAGTCCAAATTATTACATTCCTTCCCAAAACTTGTACCTCAGCTAGTGATAGGTAGAATACCCCATGTTCTTGAGTTATATTTCTCTCCATCCTCTAATAAAGCTCCTAAAATTAAGTCACTGAAAGGTTAAAAAAAAAACAAGCAAGTCAAAAAATAATCTAAATAATAAATTGCCTAGTGAATGGATTCAGTTTCACTTAACAATGAATAAAAGTTTGTACTCTGCAATATTTGCAACACAGTCATACTAAAAACTGTTAGTTGTTCATTTGAAATTCAAATTTAACTGGGAATTCTTTATACCCAAAGCTGTTTGGCCCTTTGGAAAATACATAGGTAATGAAATGTGAACCAGAGTAGCTGCTGCACATAAATGGGTATTAATAAAAAATATCTTTAGGTTATCTGTTTGTTGTCCAGTTTTCTTGTCTAAATGTGAAATATTTAAATTCCTGGGTTCTTATAAACGTATAACAACCTTCAGTGATACCCAAAGAAGTGTAAAACAAATTAACTTGTTCCTAGTGTGCTGGTAACCAGTGTTTATAAGCAAATCCTGCCATTCTCCACTGCCCATCACTGAGGTGGCCCTTCAGGTACTGCCCAGAAATTCACTTCCACCTACACTGCACTGCAGGAGCTGAGTGTTTGTGGGTGGGAAGCGGGGAGGAGAGCCAGCATCCTGTGCTCTGGCACCCTTGGCCGCACTCGGCACATGGCCAACGCACTTAACACTTTGCTTTGTTTTGCTCCCTGATGTTAAAACTAATACAAAGTTTAAAGTGCCACAAGTTTTTCACCATCCTATCTGGCATATGTGGAATTCTTTACCTTCGCTAAAACAAAAGTCATCATAGGGGCCAGGGATTTAGCTCAGGGGTTCTGTCGCCTGCCTCGCAAGTGCAAGGACCTGAGTTCGATCACTGGTACCCCCCCAAAAAAAAAACAAAAGTCATCGTAAAACTCAAAGAACATGAGTGGCCTCTCTGGTAATATTTGTAGGGAAACTACTTTCTGTCTATAAAGTGGACGCCAGTTTTCTGTTACGGAAATAAACTGGTATGATATGAGCTGGAGATGGGCGGGGAAGTAGGAATAGATAGCTGGTATGAAGTTCATTAAAATGTCTAGAGATGCGATTGGTTTTGTTGTTGTTGTTTCCCCCTGACCACCTCAAGGTTATTACAGCAGTGATGTTGAGTAACGGGATAGATATTCCAATAAATGGGAGTGAAAATCAAAATGTGACCTCAGAGCTGTTCTGGTAACCAGTCACTCACCATGTCCTCAGATGTATAGGACTGTGAGAAGAAAGTCTCAGCCCAGCCCAGATGTCATCTCTAGGGTGACATGGGGCAGGTCATGCCTCCTCCTGGACATCAGTTTCTCCCCTTGCAAGTGAGGGGACTGGACCTTCTCAAGTCTCTGGGCCCTTAATGTAGCCCCTAGGAGGTTCAGAGGGGAGCAGGAACTCCTGAGTTACACATGAATCCACTGAGCAGGACTCAACCTCACCCCTCCTGGGGCTTCAGCAGCTGCAGATTTGAAAGAACAACACACTCCTTGCTCTTGCTGTGACCGCCACGTACAGAAGTGCAGCCTTTCTTTGTGCCCTTCCACTGCCATCCCCCACCCTGTCGGAGGAAGCAGAAGCTTGGTTGGACAGTGTGCTTGGCCCTCCAGGAGCCGGCCGGTCATTGTTATCATTCTCTTTCAAAGCTGTTCCGTAGGTTGGATTAAAAATACTCAGTATCAACTGCCATAATTACTTATGTGGGTATTCACAGATAAGACATGTTACTTTTTTTGTTACTGCATCACACTCAGAACTTGAGATTTTTTTCACTGTGCTTTCCAGGCCTTTTTCCAGTGAGCTACTTCTGGCCCAAACTGGAAGAAATGCTTCTCTTTTAGCCAGTCTTTTGACATTGAATGGGGATGGGACAGTGTATGTGCTTTCCAAGGTAGGCAGCATATCCCCTAACTTTGCCCTTCATGACTCTGGAGAAAGTGAAGTGGACAAGACCAGAGATCTCTAAGGAGTCCTTGCCATCCTGAGCCTGTAGCTCACTAGGGTGGTGTTCTGCGTATTGTTGGGCTATGACTGTGCTTTTCTAATACTAAATCCCCTACCAAAACCATAGACCTTTCATTTTGTTTGTTATTCAGAAGGACTTATTAAAGTGCCATTTTTCTTCATGGGTTTGTGTCATTGTTACTCTTGGGGTACATCCTACTGGTAATTTGTGCAGTCACACCTCTGACCCCTGCCCCTCCATGATCACCCATTCTTCCTAATCCCCTTTTTCTTTGTCCTATGAGCCCTTGTTGGTCACTCCAAGATGGAAATTTACTAGAGGGCCTGTACCTCTGTGCGGCCTACACCTAGTACATAACTGGCCTTTGCCCAAGTTATGCCATCCCATCCGGGATGACCTAACACCATTGTGATCAGTCTGATGACCTGGCTGCATCCCATCTGCCTACCCAGTTCTCTCTTGCACCATTTTGGTGTCTCTTACAGCAGGTGATCACATCTCTTGTCACTCTCTTATGTCTTACCCATCTCATCCAACAGCAGCTCATTCATTGGTTCTACAGAATAACTTTGAGTAGCACTATGCACTGTGCCATGGTGAATAAAAAGTATAGTACTTGCCCTCAAGGAGTTAAGACACTGGTGAGAGAGACAGACAAGAAAGAAGGAAAGGATCAGTCATTTCAAATGTTGACAGAAATTAGGAAGTAAACAGGGTGCGGTAAGAGTGACTGGTGGAGTCTATTTGAAATAATGGAAGTTTCCCAAGGTGACCTTCAGGCCAAGACCTCCAGGATGAGAAAAAGCCATCTGTGCGAAGGGGGTGGCCAATGGCTTCCAGGGTTCAGTCTCCACACATAAGCAGACCCTGAGCTCAAGGAAAAATTCAGTGTGCTTGAGAACTGAAAAGAAACTTCTCTTTCCTCCCTACTTTCCAGAACCTTCTTTCATGTAGATGCTGCTAACTTCACCTGCTCACACTGATTAACCCATCTCCTAAGCTGTGCTGCTGATCACTTGATGGAGCCCCTGGGTTGGCACTTGGTGGCCCACTGTCTTCTGTTATTCAGGAGTATAGAAGAGCTTTACAGGGCTTGAGTTTCATCCTTCACTTACCAGAGGCATCAGTCAGGCTTATCTTTATGTAGAAGGTGCTGAAGAAACACTTGTCCCCTCAATACACATTAATCAGGTGTCTTATCTAGGCTAGGTGGTTCATGCTAGGTGTTTAGCTCAGTGCTAGTGTTTAACAATAAACTGTGGTCTAACCATAAGAAAATACCAGACAAACTCAGATTGAGGAACATTCTACAATATACCTGACCAGTATGCCTCAGAACTGTCAAGGTCATCAAAACTAAAGTTGGAGAACCTGTCACAGCCCAGAGAAGGCTAAGGAGCCATGATAAGTAAACATAATTGGAACCGGGTGGCATCCTAGGACAGAGAAATGGCATTGAGTTAAAAAAAAATTAATGAAATCCAAATGAAAATGTGAAGTTTAGTTAATAGCAGTGTACCAATATTGATTCCTTAGTTGCAACTAGTGTACCCTAGAAAAACAAGGTGTTAACAAGACTGTAAAATGTATGGGAATACCCTGTACTATTTTTACAACTCTTCTGTACATCTAAAATTGTTCTAAAATAGTTCTTTTAAATTAAAAATAAGCATATAAATTACGAAGACATGTTCCCTGCCTTCTATAAGCTTATAATCCAATAAAGGAAACATACATCTAAGCTCTAGCATTACATTATGATAAAGACCACAACAAGAATTGACAGGTAGACAAGTAGCCCAAAGGAGAGCATGATTTCTCTAGAGAAGGATTCACTGAGAAAGATGATACCTGGAGCTGGGTTTTGGAGGATTGATAGGAGTTCATAGAATGTGGAAGACAAACTTAGAAAATGTTCATTTGAGCTCAGAATGCTTTCAGGTAGTTTAGCACTCAATGAGGAGAAGAAAGAAAAGGGAGGAGCCCCCCTTGGGTATGCACTGAACAATGATGGTGGAATAGTTGAGGACCTCATTACAGTCCTCCCTTGGTACCCATGGGGGAGTGGTTCCAGGACTGTCCCCTTCCCCCTCAGGATACCAAAATTCAAGGTGAGCCACTTATATATAATGTGCAGTATTTGGGTACAGCATATGTGTATTCTGCTATATACTAAATTCACCTCCAGATTACTTAACATATCTATTCATATAATTACTATGGTGCCTAATAAATGCTATGCCAATATGGTTTGAGGATAATGATAAGAAACAAGTCTGTTTCTTAGGTTCTGTACGGATGCAATTTGTTTTGAAATATTTTTGATCATCAGTTAGTTGAGTCCACCGGTACAGAGCCAGCAGATAGAGAGGGCTGCCCATGTTCTGGCCAGGACTTCACCGCCACGGCAGGCAGTCCCCACGCCCTCTGAGCAGACCCACCAGGACGCTCTCCTGACATGCTCCAAGAGCTCTGTGCTGTCCAGTCCACCACCCTGGACTCCGCAGCCCAGCCTCTTTTTCTGGAAGTGGATGGATGTCCAGGAAAAGGCCCGGATGCAGAATCCACCTGGCTGATGACTTGGGAGCTGAGGGAAGAGTTCAGTGGTCGATCCCGGGTAGGTGTCTCTGAACAGGACAGGCCAGGGTATCTGCTACACCCACAGCTGCAGGTGAAAGGGCTGGAAGAAAGGTGCACTGTGGGTAGGTGTCATGATCTGGTGACTACTGCGTCCCCAGTGCCTGGCTTAAAATCAGTTGTCAAAAAGTACTGGATATGTGGAGGAAAGGACTCAGCCCATGAGGTCCATTAGGGTGGCCTTTGGCCACAGATGAATAAAGCAGAACAGGAACCTGGCATGTGGTGGCCAGCTCACAGGTTGGGAGGTGAGCAGCGGCAGAGGATGCTCAATCCGGCCTCGTTCATGAGAGTTCGAGCAGGAGGTTCTGGAGAAGTTCGGAAGGACCTCGAGGTGGCAGAGGTTCACAGGCCCTGGGTGGAAGCAAGTGCTGTCAGGAAGCAAAGCAGTGAGTGAGCCTGGTGAGTCCTGAATAGGCCAAACCAGGAAAAAGGCAGATTCTCCAGATCCTATTGCGGGGGTACCCGCCACTCTGTATCGCCCATGACCTCTACAAGCCTAAATATCCGATAAAACTGGGGTCTTCACCATGACAGCCTGGCAGGTCAGTGGTGGAGTTGAAAAGAGAAAATCCTCTCAGAGTACTTAGCACAGTCCTAGGCACCAAAATGCTCTAATCCTGTTATTTTTGAGATGATTTTATTATTCTTATTAAATTCTCGGGAGAACTCTACTATGCACATTGCTCTGTATTTTTGCAAAGACCTTCCCTAAGTCTGGTGAGTCTATTCATCGCAAACAAGAAAAGAAAAAAAAATTTCAAGATTCTTCCTAGTCAGAGTTGTGGCAAATATGTGAGGCAGAGAACCATAGGCCCCTAATCCCTTGGTACCATTAGCCCTGATTTTCTCTGCCATTAGGGTACAGGAGGCCCCTGGATATTCACACATGAGTGGCAGTGTGTGGCAGGGCTCAGGGGTTTCCAGCTGTGGAGAAAACTGGCTCAAAGTGGCAGCGGGGCAACCCATCGAAATGGAGCTGTGGGGAACCAAGGAAGCGAGAGGCGGGGAATGGTAACGGGGTAATGCAGGCAAGATCTTCCTGGCGCTTCCTGGGGTCCTCTTGCAGGGACAGGCAAACTGAATATACATTCAGGAAGGGGGGACATGGAAACTGAAGACTCATCTAGTCCACCTTTATCTCCAGAAACCTTTATAAGGTACTTCTTTTTTCTTTGTTGTTCAATCAGTGCCTTCACACACATTAGCATTATTTATTTTTGGAATAGGGCACATAAATACGTGATATGATCTTCCAAATTAAACAAGGCTATAAAAAGCATTGCCCTGTCCCTTAGCCATAGTAACTAATGTCTTATGCAGCCTTCCAGAAATCCATTCTACAAATATATTAGCGTGAAGAATTCAGGCATATATATTCAAATGTGCATATTTGTTGGTACACACTTCTCCATCTTGATCTCTTTCATTTAGCACTGAATCTTTAGAGATCACCCCCTACCAGTTGATTTCAAACTGCCTTTTTCTTTTTAACCACTGTGTGGTATTCCTGGGTACACCAGAAGTATCCAGGCTTTGTGAACCCAAACAGAGCCGCAATAAATATCTCATAACCTCTCCCATTTTGCATATGTGCAAACAGACATACACATTAAATCCTTCAATGTGGAATAGTTGGAATAATGGGCAAGTGGATTTTTAATGAGACTGCAAAATATACGTCTCTTTCTCTCTCTTCTCATATGTATATGCACACACAATCACTGCCCTCTTTCTACTGGAGCAGGATTTTAAAGGCTTTCTTTTCTATATTGCAATAGGTTTCAGTCTTTGTTGGTTTTAATTTGCAAAAGGAGAGAAGCAGTTGTTGGGCAAGTGTCTTTAGTAAACCCGACATGTCCCAGAGTAGGGGGTCTTTTAATCTTTCCAAAAGCAATTGCTTCTCTCAGTAGGCCTGGACCCATTTCTTGGTTAATTTCTCCAAACCCCTAATAATACTCAGTAATGCTCAGTATTTACAGGGCTTCTCAAAAGCACTCAACAGCATTCGACCAGAGTTCCTTTGGCTCTCTCAAAAACATCTCTGAATGTTACATATATGACGCAGAAATCAAAGCTCTGCTTTGCATCCGGACTGTGTGATAGGTGACCAAGAATATAAGATTAAGCAGCACAATGCCTCCCCACCATAGCATGCAACTTAGGTTACCCCAAAATTGCCACCTTTTGTGGATACATTTCCAGTGAAAATTTGTCTCTGTGTATATAAGCAGCAAACAGAAAAGACTCTTCATGGCCTTTGAACCCCTTAATCTCTGTAGTCTGGGTCTTTTCTATTCTAGAAGATGTATAAATATAACAAAACAATTTCCAATGGCCCAGAAAAAGTAGGAAGGAAAACAGGAAAGGAGGAAGGAAGGATGGTCCAGGAAAAAAAAAAGAAAGGAAAGAAGAAAAAATTAAAACCTAATTCAGACCCAATGTTGCCCTCCAATGGGGAACATACACCTTATGACTAGAAAGCCCAGCCTTGGGCATAAAGTTTGATTCCCCCCATAGGAAATTATCCTTACAGAAGGGTTTTTTATCCTCATCTCACCCTATTCCTCCCCACCCTTTCCTGCCCCCCCCTAGGCTCCACGCCCTCCATATCCTAATGTATAAACACAAAATTCTAACTGTAGAGCAAGGATTTCAGTGGGAAAATGTTAGCAAACATTATCTCATATTTCAGATACAAAACCAAATTGCTGAGAAACTATAATTTATTTAGTGACAAAGATTCCATGTTACACATGTCTCAAAGTATAACTACTAGGTCGGGAATGATCAAACAGGTTGGATTTTTTAAAAACTATTTATTATACAAATGACTGTGGACATCAAAATGAAAGTAAACATTACTGCAATCCTGCTACTCCAGCTAATCTTACTGCTTTCATCCCCCCTCTGTGTCCTTTGAAATTCTTTGTCCTTGTGCCCCTAAAGTCATAACCAGAGCTTAAAGCCACATAATTTTGTGGGCAGGAGCCCATGTTCTGGTTGTGTGTGCTTACATCCAGAACCCACCATTGACTGATCGGCCTTTAGTTACTTCATCTGTGAAATGGGCACGTTAATAGTGCCCACCGCACAGGGCTGTTGGAGGAATAGATAAGATCTCTTTCTTAAATAGTTAGCAAAATGCCTACATTATTATAAGCATTTGGTAAATATTAGCTGCTGCTGTAGTTTTAAAATTTTGCTTTCTGACTTTAAAAATGTATCACAAGAGCCAGGCATGGGGATGCACACCTGCAATCCCAGCACTCTGGCCAGCTGAGGCAGGAGGATCTCCAGTTCAAGCCCAGCCTGCATAACTTGGCAATTTAGCAAGACCTTGTTTCAAAAATTTAAGAGAAGGAGTGGAGGGGCTGGGGATGTAGCTCAGTGCAAAGGCACTGGGTTCAATTCCCAGTGTTGTATAAATAAATACATAAAGGATGAATACGGTGTATCATAAGCAAGTACAACAGAACTGCCTGGTGGATCCCAGGCCCTGCCTGTCCCTGGGTGAAGCCTCTACCTCTGGAGTCCTGGGGGCCCCCAGGGTCTTGCAGATCTGCCTGCTTTGGGCTTCATTGCTCTCCTGACCTTCTCACCCCGAGAATCTCAAGCATAGGGGAGGAAGTGCCCAGATGATGTGACGATCCTCAGGTTCCAGGTGCCTATGTGAGTGGCTGCATCCTTCCAACCAAATGATAGTCTGGGTATTTTGCTGATGCTTTTCAGGATAATGGTTTAAAAAACAGCACATTAGCATCTTGGAATTTTTTTAAACTGATTGAGTCATTTTTGTACTTTAAACAGTCTTGTTAAAATTGTTGCAGTATTATTTGTAGTGACTTTTTGCATTAACGTAATTTCCAACTTCTGGGAAAACTGCAAGTATAGCATGAACAACTCTCATATAGCCTTTATCCATGTTCCCAATTGTTAACATTCACTTCTGTTTCCTTTATCATTCTCATTTCTCCATATGTATGTATATATGCACATATGTATGCCTGGAAGTGCACACATTTATACACTTTTATTATTAAGCAGACACCACACACTGTGTGAAACACTGTGTGAAAGGCACCATTCCCGCACCCTCTTTCAGGTGGATTTCCTAAGAACACAGTCTTTCTCTCCCATACCATAGCCCAGTGATCAGTCGGGGAACGTGGTGTTGATACAATTCCTCTATTCTCTAGCCTACAGTCTCTTCTGTATTTTTAAAACCTCCCTTGAAAAAGTAGGTGTGGGACAAAGATAATACATGTACATCACAGCCTAATTAGGCCACTTGTTCACCTGCTGACCTCCTCGCCTGAGCCATTCTTCAAAGCGGGGCTCTCACCAGACCCCCCTGCAGGCCTGCGGGAGCCGCCTCCTCCTCTCCTCCTCCTGCAGCTCTGTGTGTGACACCAGTTCAGCCCTCCCCTGTCCCTGTGTCACAGCAGCGATTCACTCTGTCCCCACCCTGGACTGTGAGGCTCTCCGGCTCTCCCGGATCTGTAGGGCCTGCTTGGGTAGGCGACAGGTACGGGGTGCTTAGGAGATGTTTGCTAAGAAATGTGCCTGCACGAGGACCAATGAAGCCTCTGGTGAAATGAACTCGATGAAGGGGGCTTTTTTAAAAAATTATATTGGTACATTTTAGGTATACAGTATAATGACATTCATCACTGGAGATTTGCACCTTTACATAATCTCTCTTGGTTCTTCTTTTTCCCCCTTCCCCTGCCCTCCCTTCAACCTCTCCACCCCTCCCTGTTTACAAAGACATTGTTTCCATTTTTTTCTTTTTCTCATATTAATTCCATTCCCTTCTTTCTTTTCTCCCCACCTCTCCCACTTCCCCTTCCCTTTGAAGAGGTCTGTTTTTAAAATCCCCTGGAGGAAAGCTCAAAGATCCGCAACACGGGGTGAAATGATGTGTTCTTTTTAGGAACAGCTCAGCAGGGATAAGTCTTGCGAGGGACCTCAGCTCTATTCGCCCCTCTACTCCCTTTAACTTTTTTCTCCTCTCTCTGCCCCCAAATATTGCGACGTGCACGGACTAGACTCTCCCAGAGCCGGGCCTGCGAGCAAGACGCAGCCAGGCCCCGATCCCAGCCCTTGGCAGCCCCGGCTCTTCGCCGTTCCTGCCACGTTAGCAGCAGTAACTTTCCGTGAGCCCGGGGCGGGGCGGAGCTCCGCTGTCCCCTCTCCGCCACCGAGGCGCGGCGCCAGGGTGCCCAGCAACAGGAAAGCCGCGAGCTCCGCTCCAGCCGAAACTGAACTCGGGCAGGACCTGTGAGTCCCAGCACCTCTGAGCTGCAGCGCTGAGTTTGCTGTGTCCCCAGGATACCCCCTGCAAGCGCCGCAGCCCCGGGTCCCAGCAGCGGCTCCATCCTCAGCCCGGCTGCTCCAAGTGTCACAAAACAGTGACAGCGCTGGCTTCTGCCTGGGTAGCCACACTGTGGGCATTGCTGAGTTGTTTTACTTTGTTTCCCTGTAGAAATGCTTGCATAACATTTACTGCATGCCTGGCACTGTGTGAGCTACTTTACACACACGCTGGAATCCTCCTGACAGCGCATGAAGTAGCGTCTGTGCCTGGTTCAGTTTTTTAGATGAAAAAACCACAGCGGAGGGAATCTAAGTCACCAAGAGGATGAGATGATCCTGCCCCTGTTGGAGCTAACACCCTCGGTGTCTTTATCTCTTTTGCATTTTCTACATTATTTTCACTTACAGTATGTTCTATGTTGCTTTTCCATCTGACAGTCATCTCATCAACACTGTGACTTGGATCTGTCTATAAACGTGCATTAATACTTCCTGTGCGCTAGATAGCCTAGAGACTTCAGAGAAGCCTAAGGTATATTTTGTGCCCTAAAAAGAGTAGCATTTGGGTTGGAGGATGAAGTGTCTACACTTCGGCAGCAAAAGGAGGTTGTGTGAGAGCCTGGGACCTTTGGGAGTTCAAAGGAAGGGGAGAGTCTTAGGGACAGGGTGGTTAGGCAAGGCCTCCGTGAGAGGAGATGGAGCTCTTAGAAAGTCAGATCAGCTTTGGCTAAGTAAGCAGGGAGGACCAGGCTTGGAGACTACGGCTTCCTGTCCCTGGAGTCCTGAAATGTCTGTAAGAATTCTGTCCACTTCTGCACAGTGGGACTTGGGCAGTGCCTGTGGTTGTAGACCTTAAAATCAGAAGCCCTAACATCCGGGGCAGTTGAGTTGTCCTACCAAATCCTGTACCAGTGAGGTGAACAAGACGGATTCACCATGATAAAGAAATGATACGAAGCGGGGAGGGGGGCAGCTGGTCTGTAGAATTCCAGCTTGTATGCACACGGACTTCGGTGCTGTGGCAGCCAGGAACAAAAAAAGCGGATAATGTGTTTAATGATCCAAGATAACTAGTGAGCTTTTTCACTTGCCTTTTATGTTATGTTATTCTCATGCCAAAAATAAATAAATACATAAAAATGAGCAAATAAAAAAAATCTCTCAACCCTGCTGATTATGATTAGACTCTCCCCACTACATGATCATTGTGATATTTTGTCTGTGAATATGGGTAGCCATATTTGCCACTCGAAGTTATTTTATGCCACAGTGGATCAAAGGAAGCTAAATTCTGACGCTGCATGAAGCTAAATTCAAGCCTCGGTGGTAGGAAGAGCCAGAACTCGTCTTTGTTGTCAAAGAAAGATGGCCCAAAGAACATGCATCAGTTTTTGTAGTTGTTTTATGACCATAATCAAGTTTTAAATCAAAGTAAACATGGCTGTGTATGAATTCTGGAGTAGACTTTTTGTTATGAAACATTACGGTGAGCAGCTTATGTCCAACAGATTGCAATTAGAGTTCAGCCAACCACAAGAAGGGGTGGCCCAAGTAGAATGCATTAGTAAGATGGCATTTTCCAGGAATACGTTTTAACCTTTTGTGCAGCAGCTTGGGGGAAAGGTTCCAGCGCTTGTTGGAGTAGAGAACACTTACCTTGTATTTTAGAAGACCACTCCCTTTCTACGCCGAGCACCTCCGGACATGTGTCAACAGGAGGTGTTGAGACAGATAGAGGAAAAACAAAAAAAAGAGCGCACAAGCTTGCAACTCAGCAGATTAGCAAGAGTTGGGGAAATGACAAGACAGAAAAAATTCCAAAGAAACTGTCCCTTCTCCCCATGTGCAAGCATTGGAAAATGACATTTGGCCGGTTATTAGGGGACTGAGAAGAGGGTTAACCTTAAAAGGTAAAATTTGTAGAGAAGTTGATTTTCTCCTGTCTTGAAATAAGAAAATAAATCATTTTCCTTCTTGTCTCCCAAGTAGAGAAAACATATTGCTTATGTATTTCAACTCTCACAGAGCTCTTAGAAAATAGATACACTACAAAAGTTGTGTTGAAGTATTTTATAGTGAACTGCAGTTGAATAGGGTCAAATACAGCTTCAGGTAAGTACCCTGCCTGCTGATAGTTTAATCCAAGTAACAGTTGATGTATTTATTGAGCACTACTGTGTTCCAGATGGGATAGGCTTCATGGTCGTGTGCACGTGTGTGTGTGTGTGTGTGTGTGTGTGTGTGTGTGTGTGTAGGGGCTCTCTGTCACTGTGTACTACACGTATTTATAGGGGCCTGTGTCGGGAGGTAAGGATCAGCAAGGGGAGGAATGTAGCAGAGGTTGTGTATTGGCTTTGGTCAAAATTTATAGAGACTTACTTGCTGGTACCCAAGCGTTGCTTGGCCACCATTTCTGAGGCTGATGCTGTTGTCAGATTCTTGGAGTGCCCAGCTGCTTCCGCTTCACAAACAAGATCATGAGAGAGAAAAACCAACCAAGCTAAGGGTCAGTGGCCCAGAAAGGAAAGATATATAGTAGCAGTCAAAAGAATGTCTATTTTACAGTTTATCTATAGCCTGTCCTAGTCTTTTCCCAGCTTGATAAATAAAAACTGCCCTGAGATACAAGCCCCATCCACTTCTTTATGGCTTCATGGTTTTAATAGCCAGATTTAGGCTTAGCATTCTTGCTCTGGAGACCACAAGCTTTTTGAGCATGACTTGTCCCCAGCTGCCTCCCTGCCTTTCCCCCATGCACACAGGAGCATCCTAGTCCCCAGGACAACTGGGCCCGGCCTCTGAAATGGTCCAAACAAAACTTGGGCATAGGAATCATTGTTAAGCACCTTGTGGGAGCGGGGGCTTCCTACCCATCCTCAGGCAAATCTGTGCATTGTTAGATTTGTCTTAATGCAGGCCAGGTTTCAAAGAACATCAGGGTTTTATGATTTCCTGTGTGTGCATGGGTACGCTGTGTGTTTGCTCTGTTCTTTCGTCCTTTCTGATTCATACAGTCCATCAGCTGCCATGCCATGAAACTGTAACAGGCACGGAAATTGTTCTGCAGGCGTTTCCTCTGCATGAGTCTGTGGACCGATATTCTCTGGGAAGGCTGCTCACTGTTATGATTCTACGTCTTGCTAAGTTGCTCCCTCAGACCTGGCTGCTCTTCAAGAGTCAGCACAGGGCTCATCCTTTGCTTATATTCTCAAGGCAAAAATAAAGACCCCAACTTTCCTTGGCACCAGGAATAATTTCTTTGCCTCTATTAGTGGACAAGTATATGTTGAGCACAAGCTGGGTTCCCTGCCCTGCACACTTTATTTCTTTATTCAGCAAATATAAGCAGTAAAAATAGCACCTACTGCGTGCAGGCATTGTGGCAGCCCCTGAGACTGTCACACTGAGACAGTGACATTCTGTCCCAGTTGGGCTCACTAGCAAAGAGCATATATGATCTGTGCCCTTGGTAAGTTATACTGGGAAAGAAGGGAGCAAAGGCATGAGGCTACCATGTTGTTATGGGCCTTTTTGTTTGGGGAAGAGATTTTATCTTGGAAAGTCTTCCTGCATTGGTTGAGAATTATAGGTAAAAATTGTATACTGTATTCAGGAGTTTTGCTAATGAGTAGGTTATAGCTGCTCTCAGGGGATGGCAGAAGAATGGGTGACTATGTGAAATTATGGATGTGTTCATGAGTCCTGTCTTTGGCGAAGTACATCTGCCCTAGTAAAAGTATGTCCATCAGGTCTTCTTTGAGCCATTTTCCCTGAGAAATCCTCCATTTACTTAAGTGTACTTGGTGCTGACTGAGAACAAAGGGGTGTTTTGCTACATCCTTGCATAGACTTCACAAGCTCTTGAGTCAGGCTGAACCTGGGCATGGCCTGGCCATTGGATGGAACCATGGTCATTTTTATTTGTGTGAAGTGTGAGATTATTCAGGGAAAATTGGCTTATCCTGACCTAAGAAACTTCTTTTCCTAAAATGCGGTTCTGACATATTTGGGGAATACAAATTTGGGATCAGAATTTCTGAAACACTGTCTCCCATGAATTCCTCACAATGCCCTTCCCCTCCAGATACCCTTTTGCTTCTCTTCCAGACTCTTGGTTCCTTTCTGAACCCTTGTGAGGACTACAAGAAGGGATATTTTCTAACTTTTAGTTCTTTAGGGATACCAGTAACTCAGCAATGAGAGGTAGAAATTGCTCATTCTTCAACAACCAGCCGTGGCCACCATGCAACTGGAGGGTTTCCATGGCAATGACAAGGGGAGGGAGAGGAGAAAGCAGGTGCATGCGCTAGCTTTACACCCCTGTGGCAAGGACACATGCCACCCTGGGAAACACATGCCCTTTCAGGATCTGATCAACACTTCTATGGAATTGTCTTAACATCATCCATTCATATCTTTTCAAATCTACATTGCTCTAGTTGATACCCAGACCACAAGTCCCTCTGCCTACATTAAATATAGCATGGCTTCTGTGCGTGAGCATATGTACACTTATAAAAGTTTATGTATTTTCTAATCTTCTTTGCAATGAGTTTTGTAAGAGCCACACAGAAGTGTGCGGGCTCCTGCCGGAGCAAGGGCCATTTTGTAGAGGAATTAAGCTCAAACGAGACACAGCCCATGGCGGTAATGGTTACAGGCTTCCCACATGTGTGGGGGCGGGCACACAGAGTGGACGGCGAGTGGACAGTGGACGGTGAGAAAGCAGTCTCCATCCACAGACTCCAAGCACAGGCCCTTTCTCGGCCAGCCGGCAGGGCCCCGTCAGAGCCATCCCTCACTCATTAGCAGCAGGATTTGTCATCTGGAGAACTGGTTGCCATGTGTTGATTGTTAGGAGTTCAGGACAAACAGGTTTCAAGCAAGGCACAGAGGCTTTTTTGGCAGAGAGAAAACACAAACAGTTTCCTTATGAGCTGGGCTGGCAGGGAGCAGCTTCTCTGGACCTTGGCTATCTTGCACTCACATTCTTCCTCCACCCATCCGAGATTGCTTATTGGAGGTTAGGCCAGGCAAACTCAAATCCCATGATTAGCCTCTTCCTGCCCGGCTGCAGCCGGAGCTGGGAGCAGTTACCTACCTTGGGAGCTCCCGATAAGCCCTCAGAGCCCTATCCCCTCAAGACACTGGGGAGAATCTCCCCCCTTCCCACTTTACACACATTGCCAGGTGAAGTTTAGAGATACAGCCTGGGCTGTTACTCTTTCTTATTACCAGCTTCCCAGATGAGACAGACTTGGAACAACTCAGGACTTTGCAATTTGGTCTCAGGGCTCAGTAGACAACAGAAGCCTCCCTGTGCCCCTTTATCTGTATTTTCTGACCCCAAGCACAGCGAGCACTGGCTGTGACTGGACGCAAAACATGGGAATCGGAGCCATCAGCTCAGCCAGGGCTCCAGCCCTCAGAGGAAGGCCCACGAGAGAGCTTTAGGACTTACGTGGAGGATGACAGCAGCTAATCCCCAGCCCTGTCCTTGTCTGTTCCCGTCCCCTCCTGAGCTATAAGCCTGGCTAGTGTCACAGCCTGTAACTGTAGCGATTTTCTTATTATCCTAGGATGGAAGTTCTTATCTTTCCTTCCTTATAGGAAGAAAGGGTACATTATTTGTTGTTGTTGTTTTTTAGTATGCTCTAGGCAGTTTACATGCATGCACGTGTAATTTTACTTAAACCTCGAGATAACAATGAATATCAAGTGTCCTGTTTCCTTCATTGAGAAAACTGAGTTTCAGAGGTTCAGCACTTTGCCCAGCACATACGGCTAAGGGAGTGGCAGAGATGAACTTGGACCTTACTCTTTTAAGTCTGGAAGACCTGAATCTTTGTGCTGTGCCAGAATGTGTATACACACACACACACGCACACACACACGAGGGTTGCAGAGCCAGCAAAGGAAGCTATGCCTTTTTTTTCCCCCAGCAATGGGGATTGAACCCAGGGCCTCATGCTTGCTAGACAAAGCATTCTCCCCCTGAGCTATACCCCTAGCCCAGAAGCTGTGTCTCTAGAAGCCAGATTGTTGGTAGGCTGTCTTCCAAACTCTTGAGTGCTTTTCTCGGACCCTTCTTGTTACTGAATTTTGTGAATGCCTCTTTAAAAACAAAAAATACACCCCCCCTAAAAAAGAACCCACCCCTTATTGCTCTTCTCTATATAAGCAGACCCCTAAAAAGTACTATTTTTATAGCTTTCTCATCTTCCTTCTGCAACTTTCCACTTTCTATTTACTCCATTCTCTCCCCACCGCCCACCTGTCTGTAATCCACTTGTTCCAAGTCTACTGTGGTCAGTGGTGGCTCGCTCTCTGGAATTCTCCTTCCTTTCTCCTCCCAAGTTAATGCTGGCATTCACTCAATACTATTAAGAGAAAAGGATCCCATTAACCCAAACTCTACTTAACTTCAGTTCCTGGGATATTTACCTTCTGAACCAAGTAGCCTCATCAACTTAAAAGGATGAATCTCCAATCACTGAATTCTCTGTTTTTCACCTAAATGTCTAAACCTCATTTTTTTAATAAAGGAAATTATCTTAAAGGAGAAAAAAAAGCACTCATTGTTCTCACTATCTACCAAAAAATTTCCATCATATACATGTATCACTTTTATGTCTTTGCAACTAGTATACAGATTCAGTGTTATGTTTTATGTATACATTGCCGTATCAGCCAGCACCTCTTTGTCTGAAAGAAAAGCAGAAGGACTCGGGATGCAGCAGCATCTTATTGTTCCCCCAATATCTTCCCAGGAGTGATCTCTCCAGATTTTGAGGGTACTCCTTCACTGCATAGTAAGATAACAGGAGAAAGTCTTTCTCTTTGCTGTCTCTTTTCCATTTGCCCTGGCAACCTTAATCCTAATATGCGAACCAGACCTCAGTTTGGAAATGTTATGACTATTATGTTCTCTCACATATTAAGAACTTGTAGGATTTTTCAGAGAGAATGGACTGCGACATTCCTTCAACACCATGTGGCAGACACCATCCTGGGCAATTTACAGTGAGTTGTCACTTTGAAATCCTACAACAATCCTCATTTACAGACAGGGAAACCAAGGTTCAGTAAGGCAGAGCTCTTTGCCCACCTGGAAAGGGAAAAGATAAGATTTAATGTCAGGTCTGACTCCCAAGTTTGTGGCAATTTGCCGCCTTTCTCAGAAAATCCTTTGCTAAATAAGGCTTAGTCCCTGTGTCACTCTGAAGGCACACCAGATAAAATGAACAAAGAAAGGAAATCAAGACAATATTATGGTCTTGACACACAGAGATATGAAGCAAATGTAAATTTATTCAAATATCATGAGAGAGGTGCTTATAGTGAAACACAGTAATAGGAGACCTATTACTCATAATTGATTTTACTAGTATTTTAGCATCTGGCCTGTTTCTCTTAATTGAATTGAAGTGACTTATGCAACACATTTGTTTTACTGACTTTGGAAAGATACAATCACCTTCACTTACACTTTTATTTTTAAACCAGCATTTTAAGAAGTAATTTCTGAATGGTGATCCTACAGATAAGTGAGCCACAACTGAGTTCTCTTCCCTAGGAAATGGCTACAGAATTGCAATTATTTTGTTGTAAGGGGAAAAAAGGCATTTTGCATGAAGATCTGTGAGGTCACCTTGAACAAAAATAAAATATGTCCACTAAACCTTTCGGAAGAATCACAGATTGAGTCCCTCGGGACTGTGTAGAGGATTACTCTGCATTCCACTTTAACTTGGTTGGAATTAGTACTTTCAAAGCCCTTAAAGTATAAACTAATTTTGTGTTTGCAGAAAATACTTTACCACTAGGGATGGGGTTGGGTGGGGAGAGGAGAGCATTCTCATAAATAAAGAGGGTCTCAGACCTTCCTTTCTGCGTTACTTATTCTACAAAGTGCAGAGCTTATCAGTCTGCTGGGTATGCTAATGCCTGGCCTAGCAATACCCCAAGGATGATAATTCAAGGACATACTAGGGGATTGTCTCCCAAAAGAGGTAAAAATTATGCCTCTAAATTCAGGCTTCAACTGGGCCAACTTCCACCAGTTTCTGCCCGGGGTTAGTTGAGGCTTGGAGGAACATTCCAGAATCAGGGGAGGTTCCTTTTTGTTTTTCTAGTTGGCAGGTCTCGTCTTGGCAAAGCAAAAGCCTGGGTACATGAGCTTTAATGAATTGTAAGATGATTGGGAATTGGGTGAGAGCAGAGAGAGGGAAAAGGCAAACAAAAAAGGAAACTGTCATTCTGAGAACTTTCGAGAAATCAGTCGTGCTGGCCAGCAGTGGTCTGAGGTGGACATCCGGTGTATGTTAGTCTCCAGTGTGTGTTTCTTAGTAAATGATCTCAGACCTTCAGTGATAACATCCAAGGGAGAATGAGAAAAGGGGTTTGAGGATCACTTTTCTGGGTTCCTTCTCCCTGTGCCCAACAGGGAAAGAGCTGACAGAAGCCCTGCCTAGTCTAACTTGAGGCCACCCATTGGCTGGTAGGACTAGGATGAAACATCAGCACCTTTAATGTAGGGTTGAAAAACGGAATGCCAGGAAGTTAAAAGGACTTAGGGGAAAATGTCCTTTGGCCTTCCGCTGCGTGACAGGATTCTGAAGTGGCAGCTAGTGAGCAGAGTAGACTCAGTTAGTCCAGTCAGAGGAAGAAAGCAGCAAAACCAGAGGACCAACATCAGTAATATCTTTGAGTACAGTGATGAAAGAGTGAGGATGGCTGTGCCAGAAAGGCGGGCCTGTCCATCAGGTTCCCAAGCAGCTCTGCCTCTGCCCAGCTCTCAGAGGAAGCCCACCCTGCCTGCTGCCTAGTGTTTATTGAGCACCTACTAGGTGCTCAGAGCTCTCCAGACCTCTTGTACAAACAAGACTCCATCCTTCTTTTTTTTTAACACACAAGATTCTTTCGGGGGTGGGGACAGAAGATGATTTTGTTTTCTACTAGGACAAAAGAAAAGAAAATGCAGAATGAAATTGTGCACACAGTGTATTTTTATATTAATAGGAATCCAGCAGCATCCAGACACAGAGAAGTTGAGCAGAGTTAAAAGCATGGCTCACTGGAGCCTTTCTCTCCCACACATGTCTTGTCACTGATTCAGAGTGGGAACGTGGTGGGACACAGAATGACTGACCAGCATTTAGGGACAGAAGAAATCAAAACAAAGCTCCTGTCACCCCTGCCATGGGGACTTTCTTGGAGATCTTTTGAGATCTGGAGTGATTGAACCCATTCGAGAGTGGGGAATTTTCCATTCCCCACTGTCTATGTGATAATACCCAGCCCAGCAGGGTGAAGATAATTGTGTGGGAAGAGAAATTTTATTTATCTCTGAATGCAAATTCCCTCTACTTGTTTCTATTTAGAAATACCTCCTTCCTCCCTTTTGTCCGAAATTCGGTTCAGGTTACCTAGCCATAAACTTTTTTTAGGTGGCATGACTTCTTCCTTTTATCTACTACAAACTTTTGATCATCTTCTGATTTTTCCACCTTACATGAACCAAAACATTCTCATTCCTGAGGGGCTATCAAATAGTTATTTGCATCAAAAATTATTTTTTCCAAAAGAAAATCTATTTTATCCCCACTATGCAATTTAACTACATTATACTTGAATGAAATTCAAAGTTTTTATTTGGATGGTAACCCTGGGTTGGACACAGTTCCAAAGAACCTCTCTGATTCTTCAACTTTTGATTTCTCTCTCCCTCCCTCCCTCCCTCTTTCTCCCTGGGTGCTATTGCTCAATTGTGCTGTTTCTGTCATTGCCTACTTAGTAACAGCAATAGGAAATGCACCTTAAAACTGATAACCCATCATATTTTTTATTCTGCTGGTCTCTTACAAAACCACCAGTCATTTATTTCATCTCACTTATTGTCACTCAGTCCCACATTTTTCCACCTCCTTATCATGATTTCCTTTGTGCTGTGGTTCCCAGCCATGGCCTGCTTCCTGCTGAATTTAACTGCAACCCAGACAAAACCAAAGAGCACATCTCTCCCCACGTTCCCTCGGAAGGTCACCCCTGGTGAGATGGACATTGCAGATGTGCTAGAAAGATGAGAGGCCGCTTTGATCAGCCCGCGTCTGTTCTTCGCTCCTGGTCCTCAGAGCAGAAGATCCGATGGATTGCCATTGCCTTGCGTTTTTTAAGACCTTTGACAAACATCTCCCATCAGAATGCCCTACAGATCCTGGCCCGTGTGTGTGTGTGTGTGTGTGCGCTCTCGTGCACATGTGCTTTACACGGTACTTCAGAATGACTGAGATGTTCAAAAGGACACTGCCAAGTGCACTCTTTGTGGGGCTTCCATTCCCTCCGGTTGCCCTTCCTTAAGGTCTCTTGGTAGCCCTTCTCTTCTGTTTGATGGCGATTTCTGTTCATTCCAGATTGTATTACATCTCTTTAGCAGCTTCAAACAGCTCTCTGGAGCTGCAATTTTAGCATTTGGGTGCTGATCACATCAGTCCCTGGACTTTTGTTATTTTTCACCCCTTTGATGGTTTCCCTCCGTTCTTCTGTTTTCATTGGCTCCTACTTTCATCTCCACAGTCTGTTCTGCAATGGTGTTATCTATTCACTGGACAGAATCCGGCCACTGAGCCTGTGCAGACGAGGCCCTTCCCTCCCTGCTCTGCCCTGACTGCCCCAGTGGGCAGCCCACTATTTGTGCCTTTCATTGGCCACTGTAGAGACCCCTCTCAGGCAGCTACTTTGGTGCTGGGATAAGGATTAATGTGACACAATTTCATTTTTATCAACCTCTTCTGGGTTCTCTCACCTGGGCTGAGATGAGGCAGTTTCTGCTGAGGCTGGTATTTTTATAGATGGCTTTGTCTCTGATTATTGCAAATGATGAACTGCAGGCCACTCATGTCCATCTCAGGGACCTTCCACAGATATGTGTGTGCTGCCCCTTTGTAGGTGTGACAAAAATGACCAGAGCCTGGGGCAAGAATCCCATCTGGAAGCTTCTATTCCTGGAATTTCTCTACCTCTCCCTGAGGCTTTAAGCCCCTACAGGTACCACATTTTTTTTTTGGTACTGGGGATCAAACTCGGGACCTTGCACTTGTGAGGCAGGTGCCAGAACCATAGCTACCACATTTTTGTTCCTTCTACATCCCCATAAATTTGGCATGTTATTTTTTGGATTTTTTTATTAGTACTTATTTTCTATATATAATGAACATATTATAGTAGGGAGTTAGTACACATACATATAGCATCTTAATCCTTTTTACTCCTCTTTCCCATTGCACCTTTGCTTAAATATTTCAGGTGTTTTATTTCAAAAGCTCTACTGCCAAATAGTATCTTTAAAAGTAATAGAACCTGTTATGGTTCTTTTGTAGACTAATTCAGTATTTCCTAGCAAGCAAAAGATATTAAAAAGCAAAGGACTGTGGCATGGAGAGCTAAATGAACATCCCTTAACTGCGGAAAGAGGTTGATTTTAGACAATCTTAGAAATCCTTCTTTTATGCTATTGTAAACACAAGAGGTACAGCCCCATCTGAATGAATATAAAATACATTGAAAGGTACAATAAAGGTTTAAATAAATTAATTTTAAAAAGCTACTAGAGATATAATTTTTTGATGAGAAATGGAAAAAATGGAAATAAAGTCTTTGTAAATAGGGAAGGGTGGAGGGCGTGAAGGGAGGGCTAGGAATGGAGAAAAAATAAGAACCAAGATGCATCATGTAAAGGTACAATTCCTCATGAGAAATGTAATTGTGTTGTATACTTACAATGTACCAATAAAAGAATTTAATACAAAAAAAGAGAGATATAATTTTGGGATATATTCTTAATATCTGAGGCCAATGTTATGATGAACACCAGAGGCCCCCTGTAAAACACTTTCTGTATCTCTGTCACTCTGAGAGGTCCAGAAACTAAAATAATCCTCCCACGATCAGATTTGCTTTAAGCTGCACATAGTAAGCCCTGATTTCTGTAGACTGCAAGGAGGCCCGACTAATTAAAACTTAATTGGTGATTTATTGGTGGCATGTTGTGGAGGAAACACATAAATTATCTCTTGTGGCAGGAATGAAGTAGTAATATAAAAATATATGAATGAAAAGGAAGATATAATTACTGACAAAATGTCTTCTGAAGAACTAGGAGACAGCTTTGCCTTTCACTTTCGAAAGTCCTCCTGTGGAACTCTTCCCTTATGCTTCCCAGCCCAAGTTCCTCAGAATATCAGTTCTCAGTGAACAGGAGGTTGGGTTTTCAGGACCTCATATCTGGCCACGAGTAGTGAGCCCTGGACTGAGGGGCGGATACCTGGGTTTGAGTCCCAGCCCTTTCATTGGCAACTTTACCCTGGTTGAACAGGGTGACTGCAATACTAACAGCGTTATATTCCAGAGTGTGAAAAACAGTAGAGGGGAAGTGTCAGAAGCCCAAAGCGCCTGCGCTCCCGGTCCAGGAAGTCCTCGGCAGGGCCTTCCCCTGGCTCCTGCCGCTGTGGCGTCACGTGACACGGCGGGGGTGGGCGGGGGGAGGCGGTTCCCATGCCTCCAACAAATTAACTAGTCACACATGTTTTGCAGCTGCCCTGGAAACAGGCTAGCAGCTTTTAAAAAGGACTGTTGCCGCCGTGCAGAAGGCATCCGCGTCGTGTGTGTGAGAGAAAGCATCCTTTCAGAGCCCCGTGACTTCACCTGCGCAGCGTAGAAACAAGACCAACTTTGTGCTTATGGTTTTCTTGTCGTTCGTCTTTTTCCCATCAAATTCACTTTCACTGCTAACCTCTCTCCCTTTAAAATTCTGGTAGGTTAAACTTTATACGTAAGCAGCAATTACAATAAATATCTTAATGGTATAAATTTAAACCTTTTCCCTGAACACTCATAATTCAAGGAAATATTTACAAAAAGCAGGCTAGATTTAAACAGAAGTGTGGGAGGAATGTGGGAGCAGTTTTTATTTTCTTGCTGTTGGCTGATATTAGAATTGAATGAAATACCTGTCTGTACACAGGTATCCTACGAAAGAAAGCTTTTTATTTTTCCAGTAGGCTTCAGAGCATGGCTTACTGAAAACCAGTCTCGCTAAGTGCCTGACTGGAAGGCCTTAGGTAACTAGGGTTATTGCTTGAGGTTTATTTGCAAATGCTGAGTTCACAGGCATTACCAAAACATGACCTATCCCATATAAATTAATTTTCTGACAATTTCTAAGTGCCTAAATTATTGTACATTTTTTGGTGGAGGGAGTAAATTCAAAATAGGGAAGTCCCTGTCATCCTTGAGTTCATGGGTTAATCAATTCTTAATGATTCCAAGACATTATAGACATTAATTATCATGGCATGTGCAGTATGCTGTAACTCACAATGGCCTCTAAGGCTGCAGGTGTGGCTGGCTATTTGCCCCTGTGCTAAATGGCCTCATATTGCCGTACTTCTTGAGTTGGTATGTCCAACTTTTCACGTTTTTATGCCTTCCTTTTATATTTATTGCTTCTCTTTGTTCCTAGCAAGAGACTTCTCTTCTCCTTTCAGCTGTGCTTTTTTTTCCCTAATATCTTCTGTATACTGGACCTCCAGCTATCAAGGTTATGAGAATATGTCCCATATATGAAAAAAATTGTCTCTAAGCAAATGCCAGAAAGATGCATTTTAAGCACATATGTTGAACTTTGGTTCTAAGAATTTCCCCGTATTTTTGTCAATCTTTGTATCTGTGTCGATCATTGTGTCTGTGCTTTTGTTCTTCTTTGGTTTATTTTTGTTTTCTTCTATGTTCTACTTCAAAAGACTTTTAAGTAAGAGATCTCTAATTATGAGAAGTTTTATAGCAATGATATACTTCCTCTGACAGCAGTTCTAATTTCACATTACCTTTGATTATCACTTATCTTACCTGTGGATATATTGACCACTGTGGACCTTCTTTTCATTTTAATGGCAATTATTGGCACATAAACAAGAGTAGCGCTCTCTTCTTTTAACTTCCTTTTTCAAACATCTCCCTCAGTGTCTTACCCGAAGTCTGCTCCTAGAAAATATCTGAGGATTAACTGAGATTTTAAAAGTTATTGCACACAAGCTACATACAAATAAATCTTTCTAGGAACTATACTTGCCTTTTATGTTCTGGAAGATGCTTCTATGTTTTTTCACACTTCAGTTTTAAAAAGAAATCAAGAAAGACCAAGTTGAACATAAATAACAAAAGAAAATTTGTAAAGAGCTGAAAATGGAGCTCTTCGTAGATATGAATTCCAAGTGCATAGCAGCTTTCCTATGGGATTATTTTGTTGATGGAAGAATTTGTAGTTCCTAATTAGGAACCCTTTCATTCATTCATTCGTTCCAACAGTTGCATTTATTTAATGCCTGCTGGGCCCCACCAGGGATGTACTGGGAGCTCAGACACAATCTCCGGAAACAGACAGTTTGGCAGAAACTGAAGCTTGCTATGAGTCAGACCCTAGCTACCATGTGTTAGAAGCATTCTCTCTTTAAAAATGAAAGCTTTAAAGTGAAGCATAACTTGTTATTTTTTTTAATTAGCCCTGATTCTATTAGAATGATTCCAAATATTTCATGTTCTGAGAAGAACTCCGGAGAAGCGGGATCATGATGTTTTCCTGCTCACTGACAAGTCGTTCAGTAGCCTTGTCCAATACCATTTAAAATAGCCTGGAAAGACTCAGAAGCGTCGTTTCAGCTGAGCACACTCAGGGCATTCCTATTGGCAGATGATGTTTGAAACCCTAGGTTTCATTCAGGCCTGTTGGGAGGTTCCCTATGAGAACTTCCATTTTTAAAATTTCATCTCCAGAAATGTTAATGTGAATGGAAGTTAAGAAACGATGAAAGTTTCATATGCGATAATCATTATTGATTCTATGGTATTGCTGGTCTGATTTGTAACCAAATGCACACACTTGCTATCTCTCCCTCCCTCCCATTAGCTTGCTTTGTTAGTGATTCATCGCACTTTGCATCTATGAAAGACCAGTAATCTTAAATAGTGTCACTTAATCATATCTGATCATCATACTTTTGTAGACAATCACTTGTATAAGTTTGGGGTGAAGTAACTATTGCCTTGTTTATGGAACTTCTTTTCCACTGTATTTTAGCATTTAGATTATCTTATTAGCTTTAGTTACACACAGGAAGATTAGATAATTGTATGGAAACATTGATTTTATTCCATTGAAGAATACAAGAAGTTTTTGTGTTCTTAAGGAACACAATAAATTTTTTCATGAAAATATTTCAGATTGAATCATTTTATGCTTAGTAATTAAATTTGTTTTTTAGGAATGTTTGAAAGAGAAAAATATCTTGTCTTGAAAGTATAAACTTATGGAAGAATCACTTTTAAGCTTTCAGCAAATATTTTTGCAATTGAATAGATGAGTTATCCATTCTTCTGATAACATATTGTGTTTCTGAAGATTGTAGCTAGATTGACAGAATAAGAAAACATTCACTTCCCAAGTGAAAAATTCTCTTAAGGGGATGCTCTGAAAACATAACACCAAATACATGGACAGTTGGTAACATCCACATGACTGAGATAATTCACTATTCCCACTATTCATCTGTATTGCTCATATAATTATAAACAATAATTCATAAACCATCATAATGCAGTGATTATTAGATACCAACAGTGTGCTAGATACTAATGGTTTCCATGTTTATTGTCGAATTTTAAGGTCCTAAAAATACCTTTTAAGTTAGACATTATTCTTAGTTTTATAGGTGAGGAAACTGAATCCTATGAAATGTAAGTAACTGGTCACCAATCCCACATGGCCAACAAGTGTTAGAACTGGAATAGGAATCTAGATTTTCCAATTCCAGTTCCAACCCTCTTTGCATCATCCATGCCACTTTGGGGGAGGAAGGATTCACTTATTTGGTACATATTTGTCCAACATCTGTGTGTGCCAGCACTATGGTAGCTCTTAGCAGTGGTAGACAGGTAGTGTGTTTCCTGACCCTGGAGTCTAGAGTTTAGTAAAGAAGATGGAGGAGATAACAAATGATTACAAAAATCAGGGTGAAGAATCAGATTTAGGAAAGGGAAGAACAGAATCCTAGCAGCACACAAATCTCACCTAATAGAGGCTGCGGCTCTGGCCAAGACCTCCTGAAGGCAGTGACATTTAATGTGAGATCATAGGGTGGCAAAAATAGACAGACATAGTCCATCCTCATGACAGGAGAAGTCTGTGTTTATGAATTTTCTTACTCTCTGAAATGGATCCATCACCTCACGTCAACACCGGTCTGCAGCACAGGCTGGTTAGCGCATGTGCAGAGCAACCCAGCACACGTTCCCAGCAGGGTAGGCCAAGGGGTGCTCTGCTTTATTTCACCTCTCTTACTGTAAACACATGGCCTTTCCAACTTTTGTTTAGTCTATTTGTGTGTGTGTGTGTGTATGTGTATATGTGTGTGCGCACGCATTTTGTGCATGATCTCACAGTTTAAAATGACTCCCAAAGCCAGGCCCGGTGGCTCATGCCTGTGATCCCAGCACTCCAGCACTTGGGAGGCTGAGGCAGGAGAATCGCCACAGGTTTGAGGCCTGCCTGGGCTACACAGTGAGACCCTGTCTTAAAATAAAATACTCCCAACCATCACCTTTGCTGAAGAGCTGTTTCATATTCCTGTGTTGTGGAGGAAACATGTGTTGGGTCAGCTCCCCTCAGGCCTGCCTCCACGAATCAGGCTATTGACCATCAGCTCCATGTTAATAAATCAGCAAAACATTAAATAAGGTGCTTTTAAACAAATGCACATCAAACAAGGTTATGTATTGGTCAGTCGGCAGAAATCTCGAAGCCTGGCACCATCCCTCCAGGAGCAATTGTTCTGTGTCCACTGATTGACCCTGTGCCTGCTGACTCTGCTGGATTTAACTGTAGCAAATACTGTAACCAGGACTGGCAGTGGGGCAGGTAACTATGGGGCAGCATCAGGACTGCAACATGGACACCTTGCCGACAGGAATGCAGAATACCCTGGCCATGTGGTATTTCTTACAATGAAATGGATACATTGGCCCGTGTGATCTAATAGTCCCACTGCTTAGTATTTACCCACATAAAATAAAAACATATTCACATGACAACCTGTAGATGAACATTTAGAAGCTTTATTTGCAGTTGCCAAGAAAATGGAAACAATTCAACTATCCTTCCACTAGGGGATGAATAAACAAACTGAGGAATAGACTATCAGTGAACAATAAAAGGGAATAAATTACTGATATACTCATCAATATGGGGTGAATCTCAAAGGCATTGTGCTACATGGAAGAAATTAGACTGTAAATGACTCCATGATGCACTATTGTATTGAAATACAACTTTTTAAAGGTAAAACTGAAAGAGTAGAAAACAGATCTCTATTTGTCAGGGTTTAGAGTAGAGAGAAAAGTATCCTATGGAGGAGCACAGAGGAGAATATTGGGGAACAGCTGTCTTGATTGTGTTGGCAGTTGTAAAATTAAATGCCCATGTCAAAACTCAAACTACTTTTCCCTAAAAAGAGTAAATTTTACCATATGTAAATTATGTTTTAATTTTTTTAAATTCTAATGAGATCTTCTAGTTTGCCGCAGTAAAATCAGAAAATACATTAAAAGAGAGGGTACCCAATGTGTCCTTACTGTAGTGCTAGTTGATAAATCACTGCTAATGTAAAATAAACACTGCAGTAATTTTTATGCCATGAGGCATGGAGCAGTATTAGCTCTGAACATATAATGCATGTTTTCTTTCTTTGCGTTTGTGATGCCTAAGTCAAACATGGTGACAGGCAACAGTTTCTGATGGTGTTTTTTATTTTTTTTTTTTCAAGTACTGAAGTCTGCAATTATACTATGGTTCTAATGCATGCATTATGTATAAGAGGACAAAATTTTGTTAGATTTATCCAGTGAAATGGCAATTTGACCTTGGGATAATCCAGAAAAGAAGACAACAAAGAAAATCTGATAATATCACTTATCTTGCGTGCAGATGATTACTTAATGATAGGCAACTGTCAGACGTGGATGGCTTAGCAGCTCGTGTCCTTGGAAGCAGGAAGACCTACCCTGTGATTTTTTTTGAGCGCCTTACTTTTTGTTTATAATGGCTTTGCCACATAAACTCTTTCATATTTCAAGGAGCAAGGATGTGGTATTCCAATCACCCTTACATCCTAGTTTAGGAAAGTTCATTTTGCCATACCTGTGCCTAACCTTCAGAAGAATGGAAAGTTGGGCTTTCTGAGACTATTGTTGTACTTAAGTTTTTATAAGAAATTCAACAAGCTTATCAACAATTCCTTAGTTCTGTGCGCCATGTGTACACAAACAGGTCCCTCTGTCCCCTTGTGTCCTGCTGTTCAGAAAATTACTTTATATTATAGAAGACGTGTTGTCAAAACATCTCAGGCTATGTATGGCCTATGTTTTGGTACAGAGAACGAAATTATGCTTCACTCTAGGTGCTGCATAAATGGCAGTGATAATTCAATGTGCATTGAAAATTAAACGGTTCTCCTTAAGATTATTATGCTATCAAAGCCATTTGTAGGTGATTAAAGAAAATGAGATGCCACATGGCATGACATAAGTGGCAGGAATTTTCCATAAAGGGGCAGCAGTGATACAAATTTCAAATGTGAAAATAGCAGAGATCTTTATTTTGTGCTTTTTCTGTAGAATAGTATGAACTCCAACTTCTCAATTTTACATTTTTGACAGATTGGTTCTTTGGTTTGGGATCTTTTAGAAATGCAAATATTGGCTTTTGTGTTGTTGAGTTTTCTTACAATCCTAATATTCCATATCAGTAACCCTAACCCTAAAATCTAAAGGAAAAAAACCTCCCCTTGAGTTAATTTAATGTGTAGCAACTGTTTCTTAAATATACACATAGCAACATTGTTTTCAAAGAGGTTAATTACAACCATGAACAGTATGTTTCTTCATTAGTAGTAATTAAATAATTTACTAAATTATGTAATAATTTATAATGACACATGCTAACCCTGTTTTACTACAAGAGCTAGTGATAAAAAAATTTCTCGTACCCATGCTGCTAACCCATAGATGTTATTTGAGTGGTAATTTTTGATTCATGGAGAAGCCAGGCTGGTTTTTTCAAAATACTTAGTAGTGCTGACTGTAAGGAAAAATTTTATAATACTTGAGTTGTAGCATAAGAGTTAAGTGTCTACCCTAGAGTCAGTTTACCTGGATTTATTTGTTTGTTTGTTTGTTTGTATGATTCCACAGTTATCTAGCCTTGTGCCCTTAGACAAATCACCTATATCTCTGTACCCTCATTTCCTCATCTGTAAAATGTGAGTCATAAAAGTGCAGAATGTTGTTAGATAAATGGAACTTTAAAAGAGCAGAAAGTCACTGCCACAGAGGAACCCCCAAGAAGAGATGGTTAACCAGTAGGAGAGCGTGAAGCAGCAACAGCAGCAGTATTGAATAATGATTGGAAATCCGTTTTGATTTCAGAAAATTACCTTTTGCGACACACGGCTAAACTGGCTACGAAAAATCCAATGTGAATTTTGGAGCTTCTGGACAGAATGGTTGATTTAATCTATCTCCATCTTATAAAACATAAGAGTTTTTAATTCGAGGGAAGAGTGGTAATTATTTTTTAAATGTGAGTCTAACACACTTAGAAGACTTCAACATTTTAAAATGAAAATACGTAGTCAAGTCTGCTCTTGTTTTAGTGCTCACAACACACTTCCAACATGCAGGACTGGACATAAATAATAGATGGAGTTTTGGGAGCAGAGAATAGACTTCTGATCAGATGCTGTCAGCCCAGGTAAATCCCATCCTATAAGCTGGAGCTTAAATGTGAGCAGCAAAACTACTATTGACATGCGGCACAACTGTCTGAAATGTCAATAGTTATAAAATGAGTATTTCATAATGCAGAATAATTGATTACTTTGCTTGACTGAACAGGAACATATTTTCTCTGTGAAAGCAAAGGAATGCCAGCGTTTGCTCCTGGAATCCTCCTAGCTGCGGGATGTGGGTTTCCCGGTGAAGCCTACGTTACTCTGCAGTCTTGATCATGCATGACAAAAAAATAGGGGGAACCATCTGTAATTGCTTATCTTTTCTCCATTATTTGGAAATGTTTTTAAGATCATTCTTTAAAAAAAAATATGACCTATGTCAGCAGCGTCTATATTGATAGAAGCATCTCAGAGAATTTCAGCACTCAAACAACATTCAGTTTATCTTGTTCATCCCCAAATGCTCTGCTTAGCTTTTCACTCTGACTAAATAACAACCATTTCCAGTTGTATTCCTCCTTGGTGTGCCCTGACATGGAACTCTTTTGCTCTATGTGTTTTATTAAGTGTCATTTAACTTTATGACTATCAAGCCAACTATTAAGTCTTACAATAAGACTACGAAACAGGCAAGGTGCAAAAAGGATTTATTTTCTAAAGCACAGTTCCCTTCTCTGCCCTCAGAATTGTTTCCCCAGAAATCATTCTGTGAATATATATACTTTGAAGCATCCTGTTCTAGGTACTTTGAGGGAAGACAGCAGAAATAGCTACAACCTACATTTTGGGCTTTCTTCTCTCCTCATCTGTGTGTATTTTATGCTTCGTTACAAGTTTTCCTTCAGTGCAAAATGCCTTCTCTAGCTCTGGCCTCTTCCCTGTGTTCTGTGTCCCTTCACACAGGCCCTCCTTTGCCATTTCTGTTCTATAGGATTTGAGGTGGCCTCTGAGGTGTAGCTCAGATGCTGTCTCCTTCATGAAGTCTTCCTTGCAAAGCTGAAAGCAGACCTTGCACCAAAGAACTTCTCTTATTCTTGACTTACGTTGCTCTGTATTTCTGGAACACTTAGAATGTGTGTCGCGTGTTCTGTCTTGCATTGTGAATTGCATCCATTTTCCGGCTAGATTATCGCAGGCCCCTTGAAGGACAGACTGCTGTCTTGATCTTTCCCTCCCCTCTGCATGTCCCAGCCTGGTGAGATGTGCACAGAAGGTGGTTAGCCACTGCTCATTGGATGGCAGCTTTCTCTCTTACAGGAAAAGAGACCTCGAAAGCCCACAAGGCCTCTTAGGCCTATGGGTAATTTAATTTTATTCATCTTTTATCCTCAGTACTTAGCAAGTGCTTAATAAAGACGACTTGCTTTACACACATAGAGTTCCCAAATTGTACAAAGTTTAGCAAAAGTGCATCTGAAAGTGACCTCGACCCATTTTTTATGAAGGCTCGGTATTGATACCAGGCATGGGCTCTCAGTGTATCACCGTCAGGGCCGGTGGGGATGGCGCTAACAGCCCTGCTTATAATCCCTACGAAGAGATAACCACCCGTCCTTTTAAAATATTGTTTGATTTAATCCTCCCAGTAGCCCTGCAAGACTCTGCTGTTCTGACACCTGTGCTGAGGTAGATCTGCCTAAGGTCACTCAGCTATTGAGTGGCATGGAGACTGGTTTTGCTCCCGACTTTGTCTCTTGTACCATGATGTTCAGTGAAACAGAGACAGCTCCTCAGAGAAGTGACTAGACTTGGCACAGCACAGAGAAAGGATGGGGGTGAGCCCTCAAAGCAGATGGGAGGCGATCCTGGGAGTGAGGGGCCTGATGTCCTGAGAGGCCAGATGATTTGCCCATGGTGATGCGGAAAGCTGCCAGTGACAAGTGTGAAACTGGAGCCCAGGATTTCAGGTTCTGATTACATTTGTATTTCCTGTAATCCCTTAATTGAAAACCAATCATTTCCTGAATAGCCTGTTTCCCTGCCAGCCCTAGGCATGGGGTGAGGACAACCCTGGAGCACAGAGGGATGGAGGCCCCTCCTGCCCCAGGCCTGTATCTGTTTGCATGTTCCCTTGCCAGGTGTCTGTGTAGACAGGCACCGGCTGCCCACCTGTCCTGAGGCAGGTGCCTACCTCTGTATGCCTTGTGAACTTTACCCTTTTCCTCCTTGTGATGGTTATAAAGCATGTGCCAGTCCTCTGAGTTTCCTAATAGGTGCGTGTAATACTAGGTGTCAGAAATCCCAGAGTCCCTGGGCCACTGTCTCCATCCAGCCAAACCTTTTATCTCCAACATTCAATTCCACCCATAGCCACACTAAGGATTTGCAGCTGTCTATCAACCATGGGGGGCAAATGCTATGGCGACACCTTTTCAATAGACAGCCAGGTTCTGTGCTCCTTCAGGAGCGAGCGTGCTCTCTCTGGGAACTGACCCGGGTAGGGTTTCAGAGCAGAGGTCAGCTGAGGAGGGAGATGCTTCAGTCCAGGGCTGCTGTCTTCTTCCAGCTCCATTTCCCAGCACAGTGCCAGGCACACAATAGGTACTCAGTAAGTGTGGCTGATTATGAGAAATATGTGTGTGAGCATGCACAGGTGTGTGTAAAACTGAACATGTATCTTGCCACCAAACTACAGTTGATTTCACTTTATTCCATGGGCCCTGGATATTTAACTTCATATTTGTTTCAAAATCATGAATAAGATTGACCAACCATACCAATAGCCTCATTTCCCTCCCCCTCAACACTCATAAATAAGGGGTCTCTCTCCCTCTCCTCTCCTCTCCTCTCCTCTCTCGCCTTTGATTTCTGTGTCTTACCAGTATTATTCCATTCATAAATATTCTCCTGAGACACTGGCTCCTGCGATCTTTGTAGGAAGTTTGTATCTTCTCTTAGCTCTCCAAGTGGTCTTGTTTAGGATGAACTCACCAGGTCTGACCTTGTTGGATTCATAAGTAGCCTGGTACCCTGGCTCTATTTCGGCCAGAATGATCTTATAAAGATCACCGAGTGGGGGTGGTAAGGACTCAGCTGAACCAAGCTCCGTAGACTCACAATAACCTTTCACTGATCCTTTTCTTGTTCAGTTAAAAAGAAATTAATTCACTTAGCAAACTGCCACACACCCAGGAGAGAGAGGGCCATGGTGAAGGGAACCAAAATACTCTCTCACATGCACCAGAGATCTTTGAAATCATCTTCCTCCTACGAGCCACTTGCACACGTGGGATAAGTTTGTCCCTCCACTGGTTGGACATTCTCCCCAACAGCACTGTATGTGGGATTTGTGGTGGTAGACCTTAAGATCAGGCCCTGTGTAGTGACAACCTAAGTACACTCTCAGAAAGTGTCATTTCTTTATTTAACCTCTCAAGATTGGCACCATTTGTTGACATTACTTAAATCTAAACACCTGCAGACATGTGCCAGGCGTTTCTTGTGAGTGTTCTGGAGCAATCTGGTGTAGAAGTATCTTTCTACTTCCCACTAAATGGCAGTTCCAATGTGAAACCAGCATACAGGGACACCATGTGGGGCTGCAGCCATCTCTTGGGGACTCCAAGATGGATCGCATGTGTTTATAAGTACGTTCCATGCTTTCTTTTTCAGAGATTACCCAACAGAAACATTTGAGTTGGGATTATTATATAACATACATCGTTTGTAATAGAGTTTTTGTTGTGTTTAATTATCTTCATGTAAGCAATATTCTTTTCAGAATGCTTGGTACAAAGAAAAAGATGTTGCTTAGCCCTAATTTCCCCCCATAGTAGGCACTTCAGAGGGGTCTGTTTAATAAAATACAAGCAGTTATTCCTACATACGTATTGTATTTCAATGTTGTATTCTATTTCTGTGGTATTGTTTTTTAATATATGGTGGGTTACAAAATCTGTATTGAAATGTATCATTTATGACTCCAGTTTGGTATTAGTGAAGGCAAATGTGGATCTTTTCATTCTTGGCTTACTTGGTTGGCAGGAGACTTATAATTCCATAGCAAATTTGTATTTCAAGTGGTTTTTTAAAAATACAGCCTCTCATTTTTACTTTCAAAGTTTCACGAGAGCTTTGTGTTAATAGAAAGAACAATAATATACCCTGGGTTAAAAGCTGAAGACATATAATAGAGGCATGTATTACAAATAGCATCTAGCCACACAGGAAGGTTAGGACTTCATATCTGAAATTCTGTTGCTTGTTAGTTGTAGGATGCGAATGAAATACGTTTCTAAAGAGCAAGGTCAATATTACATTATCCTGGAAATGTCTTTGTTGAATAAAAGTGCAAATATTTCAAATAAGTATTATGAGATTATATTTCTATTGGGGACATTTCTATAGGAAGAATGATTCTACCACTTGTAATTGCAGGAGCATTTGTCACGATACATGACTTTCCTCATTACCAATTTCATTTGAAATGGTCTGGAAATAAATATGAATTGCCAGTGATGTAAGACTATTTACCTTGGACTCATGTCTGACAGGCAGGCTGGAGGGAATGGATTTGGTTATTTTCAAGGCATTATTTTCTACAGCAGGATACTGTTTTAAAGTAACATTGTGCATGCTCAGAGGTGTGTATCCAGCTTCATTGTCATATGAAGAATATGACATGGGATCTGGGACATTTCTTCATCCTTTGACTATTTAAAGGAAAGAACATCATACCAAGGACCTACTAACAGGCTAGGGTGGTGTTATCCTTCCTCCTCCTAGTTGTTAGCACAAGGGAAATCAAGAACCAAACCTACATGAGGGTGTCCTGTAACTGAGGGGCGTTGCCTTAGTGGGAGACATAGTTGCATCATGAGAACGTGGCGTGATTTAATTTCACAACTGTAAACATTACAGTAGGTATGGCTGATTCACTTGAAACTCTTGTCCACTTCGCTATGGCTGGACAGCTGAGTTAACATGGGTAGGTCTTGGCTTCACACTTAAAATTTCTTTTCTTTGTTTCTTTTTTTTGTGGTTTTATTTGGAGAAATTTCTAAAGAAAAAGATTTTATTAGGATGAATGTATCTGAAATCAAACTTTTTTTTTTTTTAAAGCCACAGCTTGACTGAAAGACAGTGAACTTTTCTGACCTTATAAATCAGAGAACTCTGTAAATGCTTGGAAAACTTAATTTTGCCTTGAAAGGGGGGTTGGAGGGCAGGGAGGGTATGAATCTTTGTTTTCCGCCATGCTGATTGTCTGCATGTGTTTTAAATTACGGCCCTACTTAGGGACAAGGGCGACTCAGTTGTATGGAAAAAGAAATGCTGGAATTGTTATTTAATCATGAATGCAACAATGATTAGCCATTTAATATTTTAAATTGTAAATGGAAAAATAGACCAACAGAAAAGAACAATTTAAAAATCACGAAAGAACAGCAGTAGGTAGCAAACTTAGCTTTTGAACATTTTCTTTTTCTGTTATGCTCAATACTGAAGAACCACTTGCCAAAGTTTTAAATAATGCAGACTCTGGCTAAGTGGCATCTGAAATTCATCATAAAGAGATTCCATCTGTAATATAACGATGTGATTTACGTTCCCATAAGTCCAGAAAAAAGAATTAAGCTTCAAAGTTTGGAGACTGTTAAGTCTTGGTTAAAAGTTACAATTCGCAAAGTTGACCTTTAGAGACTTTTTCTTTTTTTCTGTCCACAAGGCAATGTCTCATCTTTAGGGTATGAAAAATACAGCCTTTTCCACTTGTAGATGGGATCTCTGGAGAGAACGCTGGATGTGACAAGCCGACTATAGTGGCTCTAGCTGGCTGGCAGCTGGAGTTCCTTTAGGAAATCTTCGTTCAGTGTTCGCTCTTTGCAGGTACGGGTGGTCCTGGACGCGGGCCGGAGACGGATAAAACTGGGACTTTAGAGGCTGCCCAGCCGGGGCTGTAGCGGCCTTGAGGGTGGAGTCCCTGGGCCCCGGCAGGGTCTCCCCGAGGGACCCAGGGAGCTTCCTCCTCTCCGAGACCGGGCCCCCGGGGCTCCCTTCTCCACCCGCTGGTGGGAGCTGCGCCGCTGCAGGAGACGTGGACACCCAGGAAACTGAGGGAGACTGCACGCTCCCGCCTGCCACCAAAGCCCCTCTCCGCCAGCCGACGGGCGCGGGCCCCGGAGAGGGGAGCGTGGGGTGGGTCGGGTGCGCGCGTCCGGCCCGCGTAGCCGGGGGACAGCGAAGACCCTCGTTCCGAGGGGCCCATGCGGCTGCTGGTGACCGGGAGGGCGTGGAGCGGGCCGGGGCTGGGCCGGGGAGCGGGGTGGGCCAACTCCCGCTGCGCTCTGCTCACCTGCCCACGGGGGCGGAGCGGGGCGAGGGACGCGCCTGCCTCAGCCTCCGCCCCCGCCCGCCCGGGAGGAAGCGGAGGGGCGCGGTGTAAACAGAACGGCGGCCGTGATGTCAGCCGGTCACATGGAGCCTCTTATGGCTCGGGATGGCTCTCGGCGGGCGGGCAGCTGCGGCGGCGGCGGCTGGGGCGCGGCGGCGGCCGAAGGGCTCCGGGGTCGGACCATCCGCTGTCCTGCGCTCTCCGCACCGCGGCTTGAATGATGTATTTTGTGATCGCAGCGATGAAAGGTGAGCGAGCGCCCGCGGGCCGGGCCGGGCCGGGCCGGGCGGGGGCGCGAGGAGGAGGGGGCGCCGAGCCGAGTCCAGCGCAGCGCAGCGCAGCACACGGTCGCCGGGCTGGGCCTGCGCCGCACCCCCGCTCCCGCTGCTGCCCGCCCGGGCTCCCTGGAAAGTTCGCCCGGCTGGCGTCGCCGTGGCCCGCAGAGGGAGGGAGGGCAGGGCTCCGGCCCGGCCTGCGCGGGAGGCGGCCGCCCCGTCTCCCCGGGGCCGTCTCGCTCCCGGCCTTCTGCCCGCCCGGACGCGCGGCTGTGGGCAGCGACCGGTGCTCGCGGGCCCCCGGCCGGCCGGGCCGCAGGGACGTCGCTCCCGCGCTGCCAGATGCGCAGAGAGAGCCGGGCCGCCGGGAAGTTTCCGAGGCGAAAGCAAAGTTTGGAGGCTGCGGGAGTGGTCAGGCCCCGCGCCGGAGAAGCAGCCCGAGCCGCTCCAGGCCTGGCCGCCGCCGGGGGATCCGGGATCCGGGCCGGGACGCCAGGCGCGGTGAGCGTTTGCCCGGTCGGAGTTTTGTTGCAATCCGGGATGAAGGCCACCAGTTCGCTATCTGCACCGGGTTTACATTCGGATCACCGAGCTTTGCCTTTCTTCACTAGAGATTGGATGGCATCTCTTTTATTAATTATTAACAGGCTGAAACGTACCGGGCGCTAAGATGAGCTGCTTGAGACGCAATTTTCTTATACGATGTGTCCACCAAGGCTCCTTTTGCCTTTTCCCCCTGTGGCTTACAGCAAACGAGACTTGATCATTTTAGAATACGCAGCTAATGGCAAAAGAGAGATCCATGCTCTGAAGCACGTAAAATCATTTGGGAAGAAAAAAAAAATGTTAAGATTTCTTACCGACTTCTTACGTAAAAGAAATCTCCCTTCCTCCCCCTAAAAACTTTCATGCAACTCCTGTGCTTTATTAAGCCTGTACGCATAAAATGACTTCAAATAGTTTTTTTCTTCCATTTCCCCCTAAATTATGAAATACATTTTGCTCCTGGGGAGGTGTCCATGCGAGTCCTTACCCATTTTATTTAGTGTCATTTGTGTTGGTTGGGAGGAAGAATGAGTCAGGAACATTTTAGACTGCCTTCCCCCCAATGAAGAGTGACACGAAGGAAGGTATGTTTTAATAATCTAACTTGGATGTTTCCTAGTACATAGGCTTTTGTTTTTGTAGTTTCTAGTACAAGTTGGAGTTGTAGTACACACTGTCCCTTACTAATGGAATCATGAGTCTCGCACGTTCCCCCTCCCCAAAAGCTGTCTGCCACACATTTGTCTTGGGGTGACCTCTGACTGCCATAAAATAATAGCTCCATGCTACTGAGTTTTGAGAAAAGTAGCTCAGAAGTTCTGGTGATGCAGTTTTTCTCTGAGCTCAGCTGGGGGTGGGGGGATAGGAGAATGAATCTGGACAATTGGAATATTTCATTCCCAGTATCTCACATCCTGCGTCTTGAAGGGATTATCTTGCTTTGGTGCCGATTTTAACTGAAGAAAACAGTTTGTGGGAAAACGAGCCATGCTGTAAATGTTTCCATATCAGATTTAAGAGGAAAAAAAACCTGTCCCAGAATCGTATTAAATACTTCCCTACTGCCTCTCAGTTTTACGATTTAAATTGGTTCCATGTATAAGAGAGTCTGTATAATTAGATTTTCTGTGTAAAGCAGAAACACTTTTCCGTAGGTTTTCAGTATGTGGAGAAGAGAGTACAAGTGTCCATAAAAGAAGTATTCTCTTCGTTGGCTGATGTTGTTTAAACATCAGTCTATCAGACCTTTTGAACTCTCCCAAGAAGAAAATCCTTCCTCTGGGTTAGTTGTCTAATGAGTTTAGGCTTAAAGTGGTTTCATGCTTAGAAGTAATAAATCTTCATTTGAGCAATTCTAGCCTCATCCTTCAGTTCTGTTTTTGTTTAATTAAGGACAAAGTTCCACTACCATTTGGACTGCTTTGGACAGAGGCAATGCAGCATTTCGAGTGAGGGGAGCCTTGGCCAAGTGTCACTGGCTAGGAGACCACATGGCAGTGCAGGGCTTCATGCTGTTCACAGGCCACAACCCTCTGCCGCGTGTGGGGCTCACCCTGTGTTCCTGGGAATGGAGTCTGAGAGCGGAGCGAGGAGGGGCCTAACTCACGTCCACTTGTGAGGCCCCCAACTACTTTGAAAATATCCCATTTGGTGACGAGTTTTATGTCCAGCCCTCATACATAGAGCTTTGTGATTTTGAAGAACTTGGCCTTCCTTTTTCCATGTGCAGTTTGAATTCATCCCTAGTCTCATTTTAAGCGCCCCTTCTAAGAGCTTTCTCTGAGTCTCCCTTCGCTGGGATGTTTGTCCCATATTAGGGAGACGTGAAAAGTGGAGTTGAAAGAGGCTGATGGCTGGGTCCTAGGAGAAAACCCAAATGACTCCTACTGCCGAGAGGAGTCAGTGCTGGGCCAGGAAGGGAGGATCGGTTCTTTTCAAGACAGAGAGGTCTGAATGTGCCGTGCATGATGGAGGGTGAGCCTGAACCCTCTATGAAGCACAAGATCTTTTAAAGTCTGGTTCTCACAGCGACCTCATGATTGCACGTATTTCAGTCATATCCCCTGAGGTGCTAAGAAGCGGGCAGGTGCTTCAGTAGAGCACCTTGCTGCCCACTTGAATTGAGACCCTCATACTGTCATTTCTTTAATGCTAGACAGGTATAAAATCTCTAAACTGAAATTGTCCTTTGAAAAACAAATGCATACAATGTGATTTAAATCTTGATTTTTAAATACCTAGTAGATACTCTTGTAAATATATTAATAGTTCTCTAGACTCCTGTTTCTCCCATCTTTCCCTCCCAGCCTAGTGAATCACAATAAAAATGGATGAGATCAGCAAATAGATAATTGCATAGCACCTGCTGTAGTCCCCAGCCGCTTTGTAATTTGCTCAGGGGTTCCTAAGAAAATATCTACAAATGACATTTACTGGGGAAAAAAGTTGATGGATGAATAGATAGATCTGTGAAGGAATTCACAGATGGAATTTAGTTTTCTGAAAAAGATCTTGCATTGTTTTAGTACTCAATAAAGTTCCTTGTATGGGATCTGTATACAAATCTAGGAAGACTTTGTAATAGAAATATATTCTGCATACTTCATGGTTATTGACAGTGTTTATTAATAAGCAATCAAGGCTACCTTAATGTATATGTTTAATATGTAGTAATTTGAAAAACGTAAGTAGACACATGGAGTCAGCATCTATACTAGTCTTCTTTACTTTAAAAAAAATGCGGTGGGGATATATGTACCAGTGGCAAGTTGGGTGTGAATTGACATTGGGTACTGTTTCAGAGTCCACACACTGGCCCTTTGAGGAATGAATAATGACGACTCTTCCTCTATCTAGTCACTCCACTGAAGATCCCTCATTTCTGCCCTGGCCTTTCAGCTCGTGGATGGAGAGATTTATAGTCAGAACTCTTTTATCCATTGGTATCATATGTGGCATGGCAGAATGTGTTTTTTCCTGTGTGCCAGGTCCAGAGATGAGGTCCAAATAATAGTGTGTACTATCCAATGGGCAATATACAAGAAAGAGCTTGAAATCTTGTGTTTATGGCTTTTCTTTTTTAAGTGAAGTCTGTTAGCATTCATCATATTAAAGGGAGATAAGATGATAACTTTAAACTCTTTTTCTCATGGCTTTCAGAAGTGATATCAACTTTCTTCGCAAGGTTAGACAGTGGTTTCATTTTTTGCTTTTGATTTTCTTGCCTCTGAAGTTTGCAAGGCATTTCACAAGTAAATATGAGGATGATGCTAATCTGTATCTAGTTTGTGCTTTCTGGTTTACACACACTCTTATCTCCTCCAGTCCTCCCTACAAAGTTGCTGATAATCCCATGTCTTCTTCAAGTTGAACAAAGTGAGGCTGTCACGGGGTGGTTTGTGCTGCAGCCAAGGCCTTCACACTGACGCTTGGGAAGCGAGGACCAGAACCTTAATTTCCACTAGCTGCCTGCCTCCCCCAGAGGAAGCTGTGAAAATGTCCTGGATATAACTTTGTCTCTCGTTAGTGGAAATTATAACTCTGGCATGTATATGGGAAAAAATAGATTCAATTATGTAATGCTTTGCTGAGCCTAATATCTTTAAATTACTATTTAATAAAATCAATTTGGTACAAATGGGGTTATTCTTATTTGCTTATCATTAGCCCTCTTCATCTATGATTTTCATTAAGTCTGCTTGAGGATCTGGGTGAAATGTAATCATGGTTTTCCTAAGGAATACAGGATACCACACACTGCAGCTAACCTGTGTTACCAGTCACCGTTATGATGGAATTGGACTAGATTTATTTCTGTGTCCATTTATCTTCAGGCAGAGGGAGTGTTCACAGATGCATCTTGTGATTTTAATATGCCTTTATGTGGTAGAAACCTCCTGAAGTTTTGGCTCGTGGATGCTCTCAAGATTATATCCATGACAGCTAAGGATCATGATTATAGATACCTTCTTGAGAAATTTGTTGTCTTTTGGAAAATTACCTTAAGTACAAAAATTTTCAAGTAGATCTGCAGAACCTCATTTCTCACTTGGTGTAGGTCCTTACCTTTCTGACAGTTAGATTGAGGTGTGTTTCTCTGAAAGCAAATAAGCATTATTTAAGAGTCTCAGGGACAGAAGAAACCTTAAAAGTCACTCCAACTGGTGTCCCATTGGCATTTGGGACATTCTTGTGAAATAATTGGTTATACTTGAACACAGCTGGTAATGGGGAACTCATTATCACTAGAGGTAGCTTGTTCCATGTTGAATTACAAAAGTCTCATATCAAGCATAAATCTCTCCCTTTGTTCTTTTAATCCCTCGATTTTGACCCTGGGGTGGAGGTGCAGAACACATGTAACCCATCTTTCAAATGAATGACTGTCAGTTATTTGAAGACCAGTAGCATCACACACAGACACACACACACACACACACACACCACACCTCTCTCTAACCCCTCACTCTGCTGTTCCGCTCATGTTTTATTCAAAGTTCATGGTGCAGCCTTCCCAGGATCTTGGTCAGTTTCTTCTTCCGATACATTTCAGTTTCTCTAGAACCACTTGAAATTTTGATGCCAAAAATGGAACCCACGGATCAATTCTGGTGGGATGGACTTGGCACTTAACTCACTACATAGTAAAGAGGAAGAAGTGACTGAAAGACAACAAAAACCTTTTGTTTTAAACATTTTAATGTACATAATCAAAGCTGTATCTCTAGCCCGTCATGGCTAGTCTTCGTGATATAGTTGTAATTTGTGAAAGTGGAGCTTTAATCTGTTTAGGAATGCTTTTAGTTCAGCTGGTGTTGATTAGTAAATATCCAGGAAAATTAAAAATACTGCAAAAAAATTATTAAAGGAACACCGGAAGTATTTATGAGAGGTTTTTCTGCAAACCATGGTCAGATCTGAGATAAGACTGCCCTCTAGTGGTTACTTGCTTGAGGAAAACTAAAAGCCACGACGGTGCCAGTGAATTTCCCATCAGGCTAGTGGTGGAGAAGGTCAAAGGTTGAAATTACTTTCTCAATTCCTCAAGGGTATTCTTCATCAGATTCAAAAGTGTAATTCATTGTTTTACATAGTTATTAAAATGTCACGGTGGGAAGATAATGAATTTTTAAAGTTTGGAAGGGAAAAGTTTTTTTAATGTGGATTAAAGTTGATTTATAAAATTCTATTTCCTTGTCAGTTGTGAGATTTCATTTGTGAATGAAAAGCTATTATGATCCCCATAGTGGTCCTTGTATCATTAAAAGCATTCCAACTTTAGTCTGTCTCCCCTACACTTGAATATTTTTCTTTCAAAGAGGTCATTTTGGCCAGTGAAATCCAGCATTTTCTCTTTTGAATCTAGAACTTTTGTTTTTTAAAAACGCAAATAATTAAAAAGAAGTAAACTGGTGGGAGTTCATTCTGACAAGAAGAACCATACCAAGCATGCAAAAAACTTTTAACACTGGTTTTTAAACATGAAGATTATTTGGTTCACTTGAGAATATAGTTTGCCTGCAAAATAAAACAGTGCACCAGATCTAGGTATTTTGAGCAGAATAGAATTTATTATTAAAAAGGCTGTAGAAGCCAAGATAAGAATCCATTTGTGTAAATTTTAGGATAAATAGAAAGTGAACTGTAAATTTAGATTTCAATGCTCTGTGAAATTTGAAGCAATCATAAAACAGTCTGATTTCTATGTAGCAATCGGAGGAATAAGTATTGATCGTCCTATTTCCTTATCATTTATCATTTGTCTCTGATGATACACAGAAGTATAAGAATTTTGCATTGCTCGAGATGTCCTGGTTTCCGGTGTGAGGTAGAACAACCATGGTTAGAAAAATGAAATGGGATCACTAGGATGTAAAAGGATGACAGTGCTCACTTTTTGGTACTAGAAAAGATGAAATCGAGTCTTTTCATGAAAAATAAGGGGAAAGAGTCCGGGAAGCCCTGGTATTTTGACCTTTTCATCACAGATGGAAGGCAGCAGTTCAGAAGTGAAGATTTGTGGTTACATTCAGATCAGTTATCAAAGCATGCTGTTTCACAAACTGCACCACCCAGAAATGGGACCCTGAACCACATTAGTATTCTTTTTCACCAATTGTTGTTTTCATTTTCCTGTTGTTGGAGTTTTTTCCCCCTTGTTTTTGTTTATTTCACTTCAGGTCTTCTGCTGAACACTGGTTATGCATAAACATTTTATCTTAGCAACACTTAAGTGCCCACTGGGTGCTCAGTAATTCCAGTACCACCCTTGTGCTTTTCTAATAGACCTAAGACACCTTCCACACAAGCAGGTGTCTCCAGCCGTGAATCAGCATTTTCAAATGCTCTGGGAAGCCAGCAGCCTCACTGGAGTGGGGAAGGCTATGCTACCACCATTTGGGCTTATAGGTTTGCAGTTCCCGTGAGCCACAGGTCATTTAAAACACAGGCACTTTTGTAACATGCAGAGCGATCTGATGAAATGTTCATTCATGAGTGTACACGGTTTGCTTCCAAATAAGCCATGAGTTAACTCTAAAATCCTGTCTGACCCAGTGCTTCTGAAACTGTGTTCCCACTATAACCCTGAGTCTGTTACAAAGGCAGTCTGGAATCTGTTTTTGTTGATTTACACAGCAGCCCAGGCATTCCTGGTGCCCATGGTCCTCATGGCTCTGAAACCTGTCTTACGCTGTTCGAGCAGGAACAGGCACTGGGGGGCTCTGGTCCTTCGGCCATGCCCAGATACCATAGATCTTCACAGTCACCTGAAAAGAGTTTAACCACTCATGACCTGCCTCCAATGGCCTCAGGCAAGCCCAAGGGGCCCACATTGACAAAGTTCTTGTGATTGTGAGGATCAGGTGGAACTGGGAACTATTGCTTCAGCTCAGCCTTCTCTTACTAAGGAAAAAAGTAAGCTCGGAAAGGTAAATGATGTAGGGGTGAACATATGCTTCCTTTTGGTCTACGGAAATGGCCCAGCACAAGCAACTTCTGCCATTATTTAGATATCATTCATACTTGTAATTATTTTTATGGTCCTTTGGCCCTGCTATCAATGGTGTATAGGAGGAAGTGGCAGATTGTCTTCCCCAAGCTCTTTCCTCTAATAGCCTAAGCAGGAATGATCCTGAGGCTGATACTGGAGGTACCTGTGATCGCTCCTGGGCCCTGTACTCCCTTTCAGCAGAAAGCCTTGTCCTGGAGCCCTGTCTCTGCGTGTGACATAGACACAGTAGATCTAGTACTCACTGTGAATGCCAGTGGGGTCTCACCCATATTGTGACCACTGAGTGTGGGCAGGCTGAGGATGTCACCACAGCAGTCAAGGCCAACTGTAGCGAACCAACGGCAGTGTCTTTTCCCTATTGCTTTTCTTAGCAACAAAGTAAAGGTTTTGGTGGCCTGAGAGCTCATTAGCGCTTCCTTCTGACGAGATGACCTTTCTTGGCATGAGTGCCTAGCATGCATCTTCCCAAGAATGGTCTCTGGGCATGGGGAAGTCTGAACAAAGTGGAGGACGCTCCTGCCTTCCTTCGGCTAAAACAGTGCAGAGCAGAGCTGCTCTGGCCAGTCTGGAAGGTGGCGGTACCCGGGCCCATGATTGCCGCACTGGTGACTCGGAGGGCTGTGGGGACAGAAGCGGTCATGACTGAGTCAGTCTCTGCCTCCGTGAATAAACACTGTGGCGGGAAGAGGCAGGCAGTGTTTAAGTAAACATACAAATGAACAAGTTGGTGACAACAGCAAGGCCAGCATACAGTGGAGTGGCTCAGAAATGCTTATGGCTTCAAGGACAAACATCAGAAAATGGAATCAAAGAATGTTTCTGTATTGGTGCATATTAGCAGTACGGAACAGTGAGGCTCATTTTGGTGTATCAGTACCTGCGTATAATGTTTTATTTTCATCCCCATTTCTCCTCTCTGCTTTCTCTCCCCTCTCCCTCGCCAGCCTCCTCTCCATTCCTGAAAGCCTACCTTCTAGTAGCCTGTCATCTCTCCTTTATTTTTAGTTATTTTTAGATTGCTCACATGAAACAAAACATGGTATTTAACTTTCTGAGACTGGCTTATTTTACTTATCTTGATGGTCTCCAGATCCATCAGTTTTCCTGTGAATGATAGGATTTTTTTTCTTCTTTATGCCTAAATTCATATACATATATATATAGATATATGATTTCTTTGAATCAAAGCATTTTTCCAACCATTGATGAACATCTGCTGCAGCTGAGAGGTCATCTGGTCCTAGTATCCACTCTTATCCATGTTACACTGCCCAGAGAGAGTGGTAGCAATCCAGAAGCTCTCTGCTAGTTGAGATTCTGCACAGATGCTAACGTGAAGACACTTCCAAAGTCTCATGCCTTTATTTTGTACATGAGTCACCTGGTCCCCAGCGTAGTGACAGTGTTGAGTTGTGGAAAACCCCTGGTGTCCTGTGAAGAGGATGCAGACACGGGTTTTTGCCCCAGATCTGCTACACAGTTATTGTGTCACCTCCATTGCCCACTTTCCCCGGTTGTGAAATTACAGGGCTAGATTTGATGGCCATCAAGATCTTTTCCAGCTCTATTTGATAAAAATGTTCCTAGTAGAGCAGAAAGATACTCTTGTTTCTTGTTTGCAATGTGTAAGGAGCAAACAAATGCCGCCTGGCTTCTTACTCCTTGTCTTAGCTCCTAATGCTGTAGGTGCCTCGCTTAGCTAATCAGTTCCTTCTGGAAGTGAAAATTTAAGGTAGAAGGAGATAATTACTTTATGCTAGTTAAATTTAAAAAACAAGCAAGTTTTCATTAATATTAATAATAAATACGCCCAGGCTTAGTTCTGATAAATTACAGTCATACTTTATTTATCAAATTCCTAGCCCAAAGCTTTTCCCATTTATTTTTTAAAGCTTTTCCCATTTTTGATGATTGAGTTAAAACCAAGGGTGTAAGGGTGTGTGGAGTGACTTAAAAAGGGAAGCCTGCAGTGGCCTTAACCATTGCGTACCACAGTAATTTCCAGTCTTTACCATATATTGAAGGTAAAACCCAAGAATAATCTGAGCACTCCAGGGAAGCTGAAACAGGATGAGGGCAAGTTCAGGCCCATCCTGGAAAATTTAGCAACTTAGACACTATGTCAAAAAAATTTTTTAAAGGCATAGTATGTAGCTCAGTGGTTCGGCCACCTGCCTCACAAGCACAAGGTCCCAAGTTGGATCCCTGGTACCAAAAAAAAAAAATTGAAAGTAATAAAAGGACTGCAGCTGTAGCTCACTCAGTAGGCCCTGGGTTCAATCTCTAGTAAATTTTAAAAATTTTCTTAAATGTTTTTTAACATCTTGGAATGCAGTAGTTGCAATTTAATAGCAAATAGAAGCAGTGTATCTCTTCTGTTCCTGATTTATCCAAGGAAAATAACAAAATTAGACTATGGCCTGAAAAACAGCAGTTTACTTCCTCATTCGAGACCTGGTATCTCTGAGAACTTGAGTTTCACTGACACATTTATACAGAAAGATAGCAGTGCCTTATAAACTAGAGTAGTAGGAGGTAAGCACCTTAAGTTTACTTCCTTTTTGTGTGGAATTTCCCAGTGAGGTTTGATGATTTTCAGCATTTCCAGAAGTGATAAAAGAGTTTGAAAAGAAAATCTGATGGGAGCTGGCAAATAAAATTGGAGCCATAGATTTTGCACCAGAAATATTTAAGATTAACATACTGCCAGTTTTCCTGTATATATTTAAGAAATTTTACACAGTGTACACACAGCAGCATGACTGCCTTAGATATAAGATTACAATAAATCATCTTCCTCTGAAGTTGCATCCCTACTAGTAAGCAACTTTTTTAAATGACACTGTTCGACAAAATGGTTTGGTAAAAATCTGTTTCAAAAGCAATGTATCTGTGGCTAGCAAAATCATGTAACAGAAGTGTTTTGTTTCCACCATTGCAGAGGAACAAAGTTGTTTAAGATGAGTTCAGATGTTTCAAGGTTTTGGCAGCTTTTCTAAGCCCCCTGGTTCTGAATCCCTTTTGAAGTGGCTTGGAAGTTGCTGTGTAATTTCAGTGGCTGCTTAGGAGAAATATTGGCTCAGCTACTCATTTTGACTGTTGAGATGGCTTGAGTGTGTTTTCAGAATGTTTTCATTTGCTAGAAATGTTTTGCACCCGGGCTTCTCCTGTGAAAACAGGTTGGTTACCAGCCAGCTAATGGTGCTGCGGGCTGTTTACAGAAGATGTGGTGCTGTCCTTATATTTGGGCACAGCCCTCCCCCACCAAAGATAGTGTGGTAATCAGCAGGAATGTGAAAACATGTATTTAAGGATTGATGCTTGTAAAAGAGGTGCTGTAAAGAAGCATGGTTATTCAGATGTAACAAGTGACTGACAGCTCTCCTTGTAGGCATGCTGGTAACAATAAAGTCTAGAAGTTCAACATCAAAGCGATCACAGCTTACTCCACCAGTGACTTGCACATCAAAGGGGGAAGCAAAGACAAAGGAAGTGCACAGAGGTATGTTTCTGCCTGGTAGCCAGGTCTCAGGGGGAGCTCCCCGAACTCTTTTCATGAATGCAAAGTGATTTTTGCAGATCAGCGTCTTCATTTCATAAATGACCGGGAATATACAAGGAGGGCAAATGAGCGCCGCATTAGTTGCTGCCCACCACCATACATTTGGTTGGGAAAGATTCCACACAGGAGAGGTTGGTCTCTCTGGCTTCCTTCTTCCTTCAGTAGTGAGTTCTCTACCCGTGTGGGCAGTTCTGACTTCACCTAGCATAGTACAAGGAATTATTCACAAAATGAGAGTACAAATTGAATGTGTTTCAGGTTGCTGGCTGGGAATTATGCTTGACAACATAAACCTGGACCGCAGTCTTTGGCATTATGCCTCCTTTTATTCTCTCTCTCACTTGCTTGCTTTTTAACTTTTTTTTCAAGTTAACCTTGTGGGTGGATTTGTGCTGAATCAGGTGTTCATTACTTAACAGGTGAGTGATAATGAAATTTAGACCTGTTAAACCAGCTCTTAATTAATCACCAGATCTGTGCCTCACTTCTCTAACTCAAATTGTGGGTACTCCAAAGTACCAAAAGTAAAACAAGAAAAATCTAAAATTGACTCCCACCTTATACTAACTTGAAAGTAAAATTAACCCTGCAAGCATTATGGATGGTTTGGAATAATGTAGGCTTTTTTTTTTTCTGTGCTTGCTTTTGAAATTTGAGGTTCTTTTATAGTTCATTTTAAGTAATTTACTTGTTTTTAAGCGCGACTGAAAAATAGTAGTACTCTGTATAGTCATTAATAAATACAAAGCAGCTTTCTCAAGCTCTAGGGAGACTTAATACACACAACTGTGTTACTAATTGATGCTATACTGAGCTGACAAAAGCAGTGCATCGATAAAACAAGTTAGCAAGCAAGAAGTTAAAGAACTATAGGGGATTATGTAGACATCAAGGGTTGGAAATTATATTAAGGCCTCTTTAGGGGAGCATTACTTTGCATGTGGCTGAATTAGGACACTCAGTTATTTCTGAGGACACTACTACGAACTCCTCCAGAATACCCCCAAAGTGAAAGATTTGGGTACTTTGAGGCTTTGGTGGAATGGGAGAAGAGAGACTTATTTCCCATAACTCATGATATTTTGATAGTCTACTCAATGGCATATTAGAGTAGTTTTCTTTGTTAGGGAGAAAATGCCAATGAAATCAAGAGCACTGCAGTTTCTTTGTTCCATGCACACAGTTTATGTTGAACTACCACAATGGAATTTTTTTTTTTTAAGCTCAGGGCAGGAGGGTAGAGACAGAAATAAACCTTTTAAATCTTCTTTGCCTGAAGCCCAAAAGGACACAAGCATCGAGCAGATTAGACAGTGGATTTTATGGTTACTATCCGCCACCATAGTGATCTTCAATGTGTGAGCCACAGACCCAGGGGCCCCCCAAAGCCCTCTTAGGGGTCCGAGAGATAAAAACTACAGGCATAACAGACAGGATCGGGCGTGTTCAGGGTGGTATGCCATAGACTACGTGCATAACAGCTCTTAGCCATTATTTGTTCTTTTTGCTATGTTGCCCACTCACACTGATGGTGGGAAGCACGGGTAGGTAAAGCTGCCAGCCCCTCAGCAGGAACCGGCCAGTGACACGAACCTGGGCCAGCAGCCACAGCACCCTTAACACCACATGGGGTAGGGGTGGGAGGACAGCCAGTGCCAGTTTAGAATGTCCTTGATGACGCAGAAAAAAATATTAAGTTTATTAAACTCTGACCTTTGAGTAGGAGCCTGCTTAACCCTCTTGGTGACAGAAAGGAAAGCGCTGTGCATAAAGCACTTGTGCTCCCTTGGTAAGGGACTCGGCTGTCTCCCAGGAAAGCATTTCTGCCACTGTTTGGGAGAAGAGCTGAACAAGCTGCTTATTGAACAGAATGCCACTTTACCTGCTAGAAGGACTGTGTTACTCAGACTTGCCTGTGTTCACTATTTTCCCAAAGATGAACAAGATGAGCCTGTCATGTGAAGGAAAACGGCTGACAGTATTTATTACCAATACATTTAATTTTTAAGGCAAAAATTAGAATTGTGCAAGAGTGGTATCCAATCCCATGAGCTCCATACTTTAAAACTGTGTGGATGATGTGGGTGGTAATATTCATGGGCACGATTCCTTGATAGAATCACGTCAGATAACAAAATACATCAACATCTGGAAAAGCTATACAACTCAATGAAGCAATAGTTTCCACGTGACCAAGGCAGGCCTTACAAAAATAATCATGGGCAAAAGATTCAAAGTGCAAAATGCATCAGTGTATTTGAATGTAACATTACAAGGAGTCACTGGTAAAGGCTCAGGTTTCATATTCTGTCTAGTCTTTAAGAAGCTGCCACTTGTGAAGTGCAAGTGTAGCATCCACGAATCTCCAAAATTATCTGAAAAGACTATTAGAATACCCTTCCCTTTTCCAGCTACATATCTCCGTGTGGCCAGATTTTGTTCACATATGTCAACCAAAAAAAGCCAACACAAGAGATTGAATGTCAAAGCAGACATGACAATCTATTAAGCCAGACAGAAGAAAGATTGGCAAAAATGTAAAACAATGGCGTGCCTCTTACTAACTTCTTTTGGTTTGGAAAATACACATATATTTCACATTTTATTATGTGATGAGCTTATTAGTGTTGTTTTTTTAAATGAATTACAAGTAAATACATTTAGTTGTTCCCAGTTTGGTAATTGTTGGTAATGGTAATTGTTGACACAGAGCTCACATAAACAAAAGCTCTCCCTTGGATCTCATAAGAATGGGGGAAGATACAGAGAACCCAAAAGTTTGAGAGCTATTGCAGTTTAGTTTTCTCCAGGAGATAGAGCTAGAAGATTCTATGACAAAGCACAAGTTTATGACAGAAGGGGCTTTTTAATTTAGGCAGATGTATCCGATTAGTCAAAAGTTCTTTATCAAACAAAGCACTTTCAAACATGAATTCAAGAGCAAATATTTGAAGCTTCATTTTCTTTATAATGTTTTCATTATATTCATTGTATTCATTTTCTTTATAATCTTTTCATTATATTCCAGTGGAAGATTGGAATCATTACTGATGTTATGGTTTCATTTTGTCTTGTTCCTTGTATCATATAGCAGAGATCTGTCAGAAAATTGTGGTTCACGGGGTCTTTACAATTTATCTGCAATCATCTATAACCTATGTTCGCAAAAACAGTACTAGTAAATTACTGCTATTTTTCTTTTTGGTTTGGACTTGTGGAGAGGAAATGTCACCCAGTTGGTGTCATCAAGCTACCGCAAATCCTACTGGCTGTGAGACTTTGGCTAGTAAGTGGGCACCTTGGGGGATTTTGTTACTGTGTGCAGTGCTGGGAAGCCCTGGCAGATACGGGCACAGGACAAGGGATGGGCACTTTCCCACGAGGACCCTGCAGCCTTCTCCACAAGGGAAATCTGCCCAGATGTCTGTTGGCACCTGCCATGTGACAAAAAGGCTGGGCCCTCAACTAACTCCTGATGCCCGTGGCAGAATCAGTTCCATTACACTAATTAAATATATGAAAGCCCAACTTTCCCTGAAATTTCTTGTGAAAAATGACACACAGTTAGAAAACAATGCCCAAATACTTGTTCTCAATTTTATAATCACTTTGCTGGCATGTGACAGGTAGACACTTACACTGCCCTCGGTCGTAGGGCCATCACCTTAGTCATTATTGAACACAGGTATGCAGGCCTGGCAGTTCACTTGCTTTCCTATCACAGAGCTGTGGATGGGAGCCAATGCAAGTTGGCAGGATCTGCATTTCCGGGGTCCTGCTCCTGCCACTGATAACTGAGAGAGCAGGAGGTGCCCCTGGAGCCCGCTGCCTGCTCCCAGCCTGGTCTGATCAGCCAGTTAGAGCTGGAGGCCGAAGCACATGCGCTGTGGAAGCTGAGGTCGTGCAGCTGGCTGCTCATGGCTAAAAAACAAAATGAAACTCCCAACCTTCCAAGGTGGAAAAGCAAATTCCAAGATAACTGTCCTCTTTGAAGTTAAAATTGACTTTTTTTTTTGCTTCTTAGGCATTGTATTTTGTTAAGTTTGTAGGATTTTCCTAAGTAAAATAATAACTTTTATACATTGTTTTGCATTTTTGAGAAGTTTTGACCCAGGCATAGAAAGGCCTTTTCCTCTTGGTGGTGGTGGGCTCACTGTGAGAATCCATCCAGCTTGTGATTCTAACTTGTGTCTGTTTCTGTATATTGCACTTTGGATACAATGCTAAATCAAAGTGGGCAGCATTCTGCTGGCTTTTTTTTTTCTAAGTAAGGTATTCTCAATACGGAGAATAGACTTGGAATTTTTCACACTTTCATTTAACAAACATTTTGTTTCCTTTCACCTCTTTCATGCCACCACTTTATGGGATAAAAGCGAACCCTTACCTTCCTTTAGGGACACTAGAAGCTTGCATGCATTTCCAGTGTATGAGCAGTCACACCCCTCTATCGGGAAGCCCGATCCTCCACCTTTGAGTTTTCTTTTTGTCATCATTGGCTGGGAATGGGTGAGCCTTGAGGTGGGGAGAAAGGAAAAAGTGATTCCGAGGGCACGGTGATGGTGACACAGGCACAGGAAGGTCTTCTGAGATGTAAGCTTCCTGTGCCCTTTCTACAAAAGGTGGCCTTTGTGGGCCAGGGATTTATCTCAGTGGTTTCGCTGCCTGCTGCACAAGCACAAGGACCACAGTTCGATCCCCAGTACCAAAAAAAAATAAGGTGGCCTTTGCAAACCAGGCTATGCTTTTAAAGTGGTCGCTCCCCCTCTTGGGGCTCTCAGAGATGCCCTGTCTTAGCCAAGGATGGAGATGCTCCCTCACCACAGAAGCAGCAAGCAGTGCATCCAGTCAGTCTCCCGGTCCCCTGACCCACTGCTTTGGTCTTGTGTTCCGCTCTAGGTGGCTCCTTCAGGTAGCATGAGATACATGAATAAGGACTTAAAGAAACTTTGCATAGGTGTAACAGCAAGTATGGACTTGAAAATTTTTCCAGATTTGCTATTTAACTCCCAGAAATAGTACATTCTGGCTGATGAATCTTGGGCAACCTCAGCTTGATCATCTGTAAGATAAAGATACCTACTTCAGAGCAACTTTAGAAAGGAGGAAGAAAGGACACACAGAAGGCCCTTAGTGACACCACGGAATATCCGTGTCCTCTTGCACGCCTGGCAAAGGGTGTGCATCACATGCACAAGTGTGAAGTTACAGTCATGGTTTCATCCACACTTACCTCCATGGCCACACCTTGGGCTTTAACTGGGGCAGTTCCAGGTGTCCACACGTCCGTCCTGTGTGATCTGGCCAGATGGGGCTGATGGGTGGGGAACTTGGATGTTTCTCATCAGGTCACATAAGAGGCTTCTGATTCCGCCTCGTCCAAGCCCTGCTGTTGTAACCATTATTACTTGTTCCTTCCGCTGTGCCAAGCACTGTGAAATGGGTTACCATGTTTAATACGGACATTAGCCTTTCATCCCCTTTTTTTACGACGGTGGAAGCTGAGACTCAAGCAGAGCAACCTGTCCAGGACCACAGGCCTGGCATGTACCTACAGTTGGAGGCTGGGTCAGTCTGCCTCCTGGGGTTGAATTTCCCCCTCCGCTGTTCTGACCCAGTGGCCCCTGCACCACAGGAGTGTCACAAAATACATTGTTCCTGACCCCAAGATCAAGCCAGCTTGCATGTATCAGTTGGGGGCTCTTTCTGAACACTTCAGTTGAGACAAAATACACATAGAAATGTATTAAGCATCTGCTGTATCCCAGACACTAGAGAAAGCGCTGGGCGGTTGCGGGCTTGAGGGAGAAATAGAAACATGATGGAGGGTAAATTCCGGCTTAGAGTAGTGCAGCACAGCACAGGAGCATATTAAAAAGGAAGGGCCCTCATAAGACCCACAGCTTGAGAACAGCTTTTGGAAAGAGGGAAAGGCTTAGCAAGCTCGAAGCAGCCAATTCCTGACAAAGGGTAGAGTCATGAAAATTATCAAAGGCTAGACATGAGTGGGGCCAGTTTGGGGACAGCAAGAAGTTCAGTGTGACCTCTAGGGACTGCCAGAAATGAGGCATCCAGAGGGGGCCGGCAGGGTTCAGACCATGAAAGGCATGCGAGGCCCCAGGGGAGATTGCCAAATATTTTTTAAGGCACATGGCATCGTTAGGCACAATCAGATGTTCTCAGCATCTTCCTTTCCCTTAATCATGTCGGGGGGGAAATAAAAAAGCCTTTTGGATGCAGCAGAGGACCCTGCGCTGGCTTGATTTGGTGTCGGTGCTGTCGTAGGGCCACTTGTGTGCTGTTGAGAGAGAAATGAAAGGCACCCGCTACCGACTCCTTCAATGGACTTTCCCACTTTGCTTGTTATAAATTGATTCAGGGACTTCATTATGATGTTGCACAGATGAATGAGGCAGTGGTGTTTTGGCTTGCGCTGCCAGGAGGAGGGAAAACAAGTTCTGTGGCTCCGCAGTTCAATCGCTTGCTTACAGGAGGGCCATGAAAGGAAGGAGTACTGTGTCTTTGATACTAGAACCCCTGTCGCCCTGTTGGGGCTACAAGCGAATGCTTAAATTAAAGGTTGGAGCCGGCTTTCAAGTATTGACTATCGAGCAAAAAGCTCAGCCCACACTCATACACTTACTCAGGCTTGTTAAAGTGAAAATGCACTGCGGGCTACGCTCATGTCACAGCCAGTGTAATTATTACGTTGAAGATCGGTGTTTGAATGGGAGCTGGTGTGGCACACGTTTATTTAAAGATATGCTTGGTGATTTAACACATGGGAGTCCGGGCTTATGCCCAAACCATGAAGTGTCGTGACCAGCTGCCTCTTGGGTTGTTTTTCCTCCAGGTATTCAAGGTAAACACTTAAGACTTGGCACATTTGTACAAAATACAAGTGATTTGACTTCCCAGCCCCAACACTTGTTTAATATCACACGGAGCTCCATGGATTATTCTGAGGGTGAAGTGAGATGACACATTTAAGGCTTGTCACTAAGTGCTTCAAAAATAGTTTTATTACAGGTCTTATTTCTAGTTGTTGGTTTTTTTTCTTTTGGTCTTGCTACCAACAATTAAAGTGTGATGAGCCAGCTATGTAGAATGGCTATGAGTTTACGAAACCCTCAGGTTCACACAGGTTGTGTGTCCTAATCTGAAAAATCTGAAATCTGAAATGGCCCTGAAGTCAGAAATGTTTTGAGTAGGGCATTCTGGGTTCTGGAAGATTTTGGATTTTAAGATTAGGGATTTATATTTTATGCACCTATTCTAAAATCTGAAAGAAAAAGGGGCAGGTAGTCAGGAGAGAGAGAGGGGAAGGGAGGGAAGGAGGGAAGGAGGGAGGGAAGGGAGGGAAGAGAGGGAAAGCTAAAACTTCTGGTTCCCAGCATTTTAGAAAGGGATACCCGACCTGCGCTCCCTAAATTTCTTATGGTTGCATATGCCCCAAGTATTCAACTGTTTAGGAACGTTGTGAAAGGCTATGCAAATAGGTATCGTGTTCATTTGGTGATGGGTGTTTTGGGGGATTCTTGAGACATAAATGTCTAAGTGACTTTCTTGTCCTTGTCCTTTGCTGGTCATTCAGGACAACATCTTGTCTAGCAAATTATTCCACATATACTCACTGAGCTTCTCTCCACATTTAAGGCCACTCAACATTGCTGTGTAATTTTAAACCCCCCAAAATCAAATTGTGGTATGGTGGACTGGATGAGGTCATACATACCTGGCGTCTTATCCAGAGACCTTTGGGTTCTCAAGCACAGAGTGTAGTTCTCTGGCCCCCTTCTCCCATCTTGGAGTGCTGAGATTTGTGAACTTCTCCCACATGCTCTGTAGAACTACAGGCTGGTATGAGTTAGAATGTTGTCGTTATAAGTCACCCTCACATCCTACCCTGTGTATGGGTTACTGCTTTTTTAATGAGGGTAATACAAGTTGTGAGCTCAACTTATGTTTTGGCATAGTATTCAGATGAGTACGTTTTGATATCTTCTTAGTTGGGAACAGAATTTTCATCGTGGAAGTGACATAGTTTGAAATAATCCCAGGAGTCACTGAGGTCAAAGGAGAGAAGGGTGTGTTTCCAGAAGAAGCACATACAACTATGTATGTATCGAGTACACAGTACTCAATAGTGTGATAAATGACTGTTACTGTTTTATGTATTTCTTTTTTTCTTTTGGTACCGGGGATCGAACTCAGGTCCTTGTGCTGCAAGGCAAGCGCTGGAACCACTGAGCTAAATCCCCGGCCCTGTTTTATGTATTTATGATAACATGCTGTGCTTTTCATCCTTTAGAGCGTAATCCTACTTGTATAAAAGAGTTTACTGCAAAGCAGTGTGCTGCTATGCCAGTGGTAGCCTCATGTATCTCATGTTTAACTGCGTATTTGGATAATATCAAGGACCCATCACAGATGACTGACATATACCTTCTCAGTTTGCCCTTAGAAGTTGGCACTCAGTGTGGTACTTTGCAATATACACGGATGAAACTGCCTAATAACATATTTCTCAGATTATATTTCCATCACATGTCACATGACTGTATGAAATTTAAATTTTAAAGATTTGGTCTATGTGGAGTCTACTAGCTATTAGAATTTTTTTTCCAGACCACTATTTTTTCAATATTAATTTTGAAAATCTTCCTAAAACAAATCACATCCTTTGATGTCTTGTTAAAGCTTGAGATGTTTTTTTAAATTATATGGAAGAAATGTTTGAGTACTTTTCAGTTTTGCTTTGGTTGAGTTCTATTATATTTGAATATTATTATAGTTTTTTCCCTTGCATTGCTTTTCTTTGAATAATTTTAATTTTTGTATATGTGTGTGTTTAGTGAATGATAATAAAGTTATACATTTTTTTTTAAAAAAGAAAAAGAGGTAACAATCCCCTCACCAGTGGGACATTTTATAGAATATTAGGACTATTAAGAGGCCACAGAACTCAACTGGTCCGGTCTGTTTACAGTCAAGCTGTATGGAAGCTAAAAGCATTGCCCAGGGTTAGTTAGCAGCAGGCTAAGGACCAGAATCCAGCTTTTCTCATGCCTCTGCTATGATTTTTTGTTAGCGCATATTCACCTAAGAATGCTACAAAGACTTTAGTTATCATCTTACCTTATCAAAAAGTGCTGCAAGTGATATACGTGACCTGTTTAATTCTTTAGGAACTAGGATATAGTTTTGTATCAAAAAATTTGATTGGTCTGCACAATTATTCACGTGGCTTCCTGGCATCACTCTCTTAGCAGCAGAGCCAGTTTTGGAGTGCTGGTCTCCTGACTCTCAGTCCTATGCCCCAACTACTGCATCGTGACCCGCTAATTGAATCGGTGGCAGCACCTGTGTCGGGCTCCTAGATGAGGTTGGTGGCAATTTCTCTAAATGAACCGCTGTTTGGGAATCATCATTAAAACTGCCTGTTTTAACCATCTCCAAAGGTGAAAAGTTGGTCAGGAGAGTACTGTAGAAAATCTCAGTTTATCTTCATATCCGGAGAGAAAGGAATTTTTCAGGTACACTGAGTTGTTCAACAAATATTTATCAAGTGCCCATGAAGCACTTGTGTTCAGGATCAGTTATCTTCTGTCTTTTCTCTAATGAGTCCAAGGGAGATCGCTGGATCTGTCCCCTTCGAGTCCCTTTTCCCCCCCGAGGACCTCATGTCACATCATCTTACTTCTCTCTAGTTTTTCCTATCCTTTTAATCTGGTCTTTAAATGTCACTTTCTGTTCTCTGTTTTTAGCCAGTGTGGTTTTCTCTCCTTTATCTTGCTCTCCTTTTGCTGACGTATTTGCATCACTTTGCCTGCAGTTAGTATCTGCTAAATCAAACCATATTGGCTTGAATAGCTTCCATTCATTTGCGAATAAAAGGATGCTTCAGCTGCTCTCTGTACGGTCTTTGTCCCCGGGAGGTTTAACTTACTCAAAACCTTCCTTGTCTGCATCCCTCTTTCACCCTTTGTATTGTTCAGCCTCCCCTGTCCAAGCCAGTTCATCCTTTGAGCTGCCCTGACTGTAAACATGACCCTGTTTGAGGGGATGGCGGCTGTTTCGTTTACTCACTGTGTCAAATGAGGAGACTGATTGTCATTTTTCTTCTCTGTTATCTGGTTTGCACTTCTAACTACCACCCATCCCCAAACTGCTGTGAGGACCAGAACCACTGAAGTCATTACCTAAGCCACATTGATCATCTACTACCTTTGTTCTGAGCAGCATTCAGAGAACTGGAACCTGGACACCGGAGCCTTTCTTTGGTTTCTTTTGAGAAAGGGAACAAAATGAACAAGCCACTTTCGTTGATTAATGCAGCCAGTTTCCATATGTAATACCTCTTACCACAGAGAAGTGATTAGCGTCTTAAAGGCCAGAAGAAAAAGGTGTGAAAATTCAGTAACCACAGAAAGGCCTCTCGTAAATTATATCACCTGCCTATCTGTTTCACACTCCAGGAAATGCCATGATCTTGAGTTTTTTTGTGTGGTTTTTTGTTTTTGTTTTTTGCTTACTACAAAACCAGACAAACCGAAATCCATATGAAATATACCAAAACTACTCAGTCAACTTTTACCTGCTCCATTACTTTGCCACTCGACAGCTGCTGGCTCTCAAAGCTCACCATTTTTACTTATCATAGAAAAGCTTACAGAACCATACTGGTGGAACAGTGATGCTTGGATTCAGGTTAGGGTCCATCAACTGAAGTGAAGGGAGCTCTCCTGCCTGGCTGCCTGCTGCCTGCTGCCTGGGAGTTAGCAGCAAACCCTGCTCTCTCCTTCAAGGTCCTGCCCAGCCCTTGCTGCTGCCTCATTGGAGGGAAGGGGCTTCTTTAGAGGCATCTGACACCACACAGGGGACCTGTGTGAAGGTTTAAGATTTTAGGCAACATGGCGTGCGTTCCTGGCATCGCTCCTCTACTGCACCAGCAGAGAGAGAGAGAGAGAGAGATGCATTGTCAGAGTTATTCTTGCTAGTACAAGTGGACAACTCTAAAAGAGAAGACACCGACCTAAATGTCTGGTGCCCTGGGCAGGTGAAGGGAGTGTGGCACACACAGGCAGCTCCTTGGTCACTGGACAGCACATATACTGTAGAGACCACCCTTGGCTCCACTCGACCGTCACCATTTGGAATAACTGATCTACCACAGCTTAGTCTTTGGTTTTGTGTTTTAAGAGACTCTGGAAATCTGAATGAACGTCAATGCCTCATTTCCTTGGTATAGTTAGAAACAAATTTCTTTAAATTCATAGGCGAGTTACAAAGCCTGACTAGTGGTTGTGGCTGGTTCATCTCTATTTGTTAGTGCACTTATTGCTGAGTTGTGGTTAAACTTTGGGCAGAGGAGACAAAACCCTCAGTTCTGACACCTGGACCTGACACACCACAGATTTGGCACGAGATGTTGCCAGGTCTGTGCCTGGCCCGCCTCGTGCCTCCCACGTGGTAGCTAGCCGCCCTGAGCTCCTCAGTGAGACTGAGGCCAGACCTGGTCTGTTATAAAATCTTTAAGTGCCTTAGAAAACAAGTCCAAACTTCTCAGTGGGATATTCAGAGCCCTTTAGGATCAAGTCCCACCATCCTAGCTACCTACGTTTGCTGTCTCCTTTGAGGCTCTTGGACACACCACGCATGTTTGTGCTGAGACCCCTGTCTGGCTTTCCCTCACTCCCATCCCAACTTCTGCTGCCCGGGGAACTGGGATACTCATGCCCCAGAGCAAAAGACAAATGGGCATCCTGAATTCTCTCAAAAGAGTCTGGTTTGATATATGACTATGATCTTTGCAACAACGTGTTCACTCTCTTTTCCATACCAACTCAGCTCTCAATAAATTTAAATCACCTTCCACTTAACCATCCACTAGTAATTCATAAGGCACTTTCTCGATGTAACACCAAAACTTCCCTTTTCCCTTCCTATAACCACTTTTTCAGAAAAAAAAATTTTTCTTAAATAACACTAAAATAATCTCATGAAAGTAGTAAAGGAATTATGATTTTTTTTGCATTATCTAAGATTTTTTTATTAAGTAAAAAGTAGTGGTGGTGCATGCCTATAATCCCAGCACTCTAGAAGGCTGAAGCAGGAAGATCAAAGGTTTGAGCCCAGCCTAGGCAGCCAGTAACTTAGTGAGAGCCTGTCTCAAACTAAAAACTGGCTATGGACATAGCTCAATTCAAAGGCCCTGGATTCAATCGCTATTACAGCAAAAAACAAAACAAAGAGAAAAAAGTAAAACCTGACCAATGAGTAATACTTACTAAACATTTGGAATTGCATTAAAATAAGTGTTTTTACACAGTTAAATATTTGCGTCTATACTTAGATGTATAAATTACTATTCTTTGAACTCAAAGTGGATTTTGAACTGTGATCTCCATAATTATAATAATCATACAGTTTATTTATATATAGTTTAGCTGTATAGACATTAACCAATTAGTTCTTGATCACATCACCTAATAGGGAGACTTTCCTCCGTACCCTATTTTTAGCATGTGCATATGAGTATGTGTTAATTATAGACCTCAGTTATTAACTTTGCATCATATTACCCAAATGCGTACTTAACAATTTACCAACATCAAGGGGGTAGGTGGGCAAGAAACTTGTATCAGAGTTCACTTCTGTTTTTAAGCCAGGAGGTAAGTGATACTTAAGACCTGTGAGTACCTGGCCTGAATCCAAAGACAGTTCATTTTCTTTAAGCGTTTTGGCAGCTGTTTCTGGTGTTGCACTGACTTTCTCAACTCAGGTCCCATCATAATTACCTAATTTTTTAAAAATGGGTGATACCTATATATATTTAAACCAACCTGAGCTTTATTGTAATCCTGGTTCTGTGTAGGTGAATGGCTAATAATTAAGTGATCGCTACTAGGTTTCAGAAGTTGCTGCTGCCCGCTGTCTGTTCCATTAAAAAACTACTTTCATCACTAATTTTAACATGAAACAGAACCAATTGAGAAAATCCATTATAAATGAAACCGAGCTGGCTGTTGAATAACATTGGTTAAGGCTCAAAGGCCGACTATAAATGAACTCTAGATGGGAAGATATTGGACAAGTGCAATTTATCTCAACAGCAAAAAGATATTCCAGATGTCTCTGCTACTACATATATAAAATAGACTCTATATAATATGCACATTGAGCACCATATTTGCACAATGACTTTTGCCACCTTTGGCACCGTTTGAAACCAACATGGAACAACAGTTCTTGAACTTGTAGCTACAAAAAGTATGCCTTTGGATAAATTTTTTAATTTAAAAAAAAACGAAGAAAAGTAAGTGTCTCATGTGTGCCATTTACCATCTAGAAAGATTCCTGGGAATATACCAATTGTATCTAAATCTAATTCTGTTGTCTAGTTAAACTTTAGTTGTCCCTTGCAGTCCGCCCATCTGAAAAGAAGACAGTGTACTTCAAGCTCTGATGGACAGATGCAGAGTCTGAGGTTTCAGGAACACCTTGTCTCCTTGCTGAGACAGTGGAGGAATCGATGCAACCTCACCAGAAGTCATTGCTCACCCTGGCAGCTGGCAAGGAGTTGGCCGCAGCATGGAACCTGAAGCCCTAAAGGGTGAAGCAAAAACATATAATGGTGCTGTTTTTGCACTGGCTACAAGGGTTTAAATCAAGTGTTATCAGGGTATTGAATTCCTTAAATACCACACCTTTATGGTCTCCTACAATTTTGTTAGAATAGTATTTTTTCACTGAGAAATACTTTCAGTCTAGGATTCCCTCAGATCTCCCGTCACCCAAATATATTTGAACAGTGTGCTTGCTGCAAGTTCAAGGATGAGTTTCTCTCATGAGCTCTATGCTTCCCCGGCCTTTGTCCTTCATGAGTGGAGGACATGAGACCAAAAGACCAGATTAATGCAGCCCCATAGGAAAATAGCATTTTATGGCTTTCGGCTATACCCCGACCCTACCCACTCTCTCATGAGTGAAGTAAGTAGATGAGACAGTGGGGTGCCTCTTTCCAAGCTGACCACCACCAGTAGAAACAGCCCCAAAGGACGATCTTACTTGATGTCCCAGATGTGAAGAGTGGCGTATAAGATGATGTCAGGGCCGGGAATTTAGCTCAGTGGTTTTGCCGCCTGCTATGCAGGCGCAAGGACCCGAGTTAGATTCCCGGTACCAAAAAAAAAAAAATAGATGACGTCAGTAACCACACCACCATCTGACATGCATTGCATCTTTATCCATATGCCAGGCATTGGACTGAATAATCAACATGCACGATCACATTTAACTTTCAACAACTCTCTGAAGTCGGAGCTGTTGTTATCCCATTTTATAGATAAAGGAAACTGAGGATCAGAAAGTTAAAGGTTTCACACAAGATCACAGAGCATTGTGAAGTGGGATTTGAATTGAGGGGTCTACTCTGAGGAGCCTTTTGACCTTGCCGCCAGAGCTGTGCTGTGTACCAGTTGTCAGATGCATGTTTCTCAGATGTTAGATTTATAGCCTGGTCGAAAAGTTCAGAGATGAACAGGAAGAGGTGATGAATGTGTTCAAGTCAGGAGGCATACAGAAGGCTACACGTGAGAGGAAAAAGTAGAAGCTAGACCTGGGCCCCTGCAATATATCATGGTGTTTCACACGACACTGAGTACCGCATTTGCCAGAAAACCCCACTTGAAAACATGTAGGTAGGCCATCACTACCTGGTGCGCGCTTGCTGTGTTGGAACAAACTTCCCAGTGACCACTGAGAAGAAACCACAGTGAAGTAGAGCAAGTGTCCCCTGATAAGCAGTGCCTATGATGTAGCCACACAGGAAAAGCCACACTCTGAACCCCAGGGGAGCCTCTTTCCCCATATCCTCCTTGCGCAGAGCAATAAGAGGTGAGGTTTGCTGAGAGTCCTCTCTGTCCCCTAACCACTTCACCTTCTCACTTGCTTTGTTTTTAGAATGCCAGGAGGTGAGGAAGTGGTAAGTTCCCTCTGCTCCCAATAAAGAAACTGAGGTTCAAAGCAATTCCCCTAGGATCTATCACACAAGCAGCAGAAGAGGAATGCCCAGGGTTCTGCTGCCGAAATAGCTGAAGACAAGGCATGGAGCATCCCTGGTTACAGTCCCAAGGTCAGTTTTGTTCTGAAGTGAAGTGAGACACCTTCTAATTCAAAAGTGTGTCGAATGTTCCCCACCCCAGACCAGAGCTGCCCCAGTGCCAAAAGGGAGGGAGTAGAACTTCACCTGGGCGGCTGCAGGCATCTTGCTGGCAGAGAGGCCTAAAAGGCAGGACAGTTGCCTGGCACATCTATGATAGATGTTGTCTGGACCTTCCACTTGGTGGGTTCTAAGCAAATATTGTGCTTTGTTTCAAGAATGGGTATTTTTATCTGAATATTGAAACATTTGTCTCCTTTCGGTTTTGCTTTGGTTCATATACTGGCTCTATGTTCACTTTGGGAGAATTTCAAATAATGGAGAGTGTTTAGGATTGACATTTACTTTCCTTTTGTATTGATGACCCTTTTTAAAAAATACACCGGTGTTTTGCAGTTCATCTCTCGCCATGCACTAAACTAAAATCGAAATGGATTAAAGATCTAAATATTCAAATAGAAACTCTGAACCAGTTGGAACAGAGGTTAGGTAGAACCCTTGAAGACCTCGGTGTAGGAAAAGATTTTATGAACAAAACCTCAGTTGCCCGTGAACTAGCACAAACCACCAACAAGTAGGATCCATTATATTTTGGAAGGGAGACCACAAACCTCGGGGGCCATCTTTTGGTTAAAAGCGTCTTCCGCTTCTGCCTCAAGTTTCTAGGTCTACAACTCATGAAGCTCTTCCTTAGGTTCAAAGTTAAGAGTTTCACTTTTTTTCATTACTGTAAATAATCAAAATTTAATTATACTTCAATTATTTATTATCAATTTGCATTTTCCAACATTAAACATACAAATTTAAAACTTCTACTTTCCCATGTGTAGAAGAAACATTTATGTTTTAAAACATCACCGGGCTAGGGATTTGGCTCAGTGGCACCATGTCTTCCTGGCAAGCACAAGGTCTTGAGTTCAATTCCGGGTACCCGAAAAAATAAATAAATTAAAACACCTTCGATATGTGTACTTGTGTGTGTACAGGTATATGAGCATACATTTTTAACCCTTGATTATCTCAGGAGTGAAGATAATGTTTTTTTTTTCTTTAGGCCTTTGTGTTTTTTTCTAAATTTGGTTCAATAAGCCTGTATAACTTTTAAATAGGAAAAACAAATCAGCCTAGTTACACTTAAATTTTACTAGCAGGTGCAGCAAAGGGGAGATGGACAAGCTGCCCTTGTAGCCACGCGAGAAGAAAATCAACACTTAAATACGCGTGTCCAACATAGAGAAATGCACCTGCAGCCTGCTTCCTGTATTAATGAAGCAATGGCTAGCCTGGGACACGTCGCCCTGGATAGGTCCTATGAATTTGATGTTCAGAAAGCACTCTTAAGATCAGAGAAGGAAGAAAAATTTTATAGTGCACTCTTGTTATTCATCGTCGTTGTCGTTGTTTTAAGGGACACATTTTAGCATAGGTCTGAACTCCATTCTGTGGCTGGGTGATAACTTTCATCCTAGATCTCCTTAAGAAGTGCATCACCTGCTCTGGAGAGATCTGAATGTGATACAGTCTTGTCGGGAACGCAGTGAGGAGGAGTTGCTCTGTGAACTTTTTACTTTGCCAGATGTGGGCGACACAGGATGGGCTGGTGTGCTCCAAAAGTGACCTGAAATCACAGATTCCAACCATTCCCAGGCCTCTCACTATGGCTTAAGTTCCTGCCTTAAAAAAAGGCAACTATAGTAATATATCTTGGCTATGTATAGTCAAGAAGAAAAAAGATAAAACACACACAAAAACAAAAATAGTGGCCAAATATATGAATTAGGTATATTTGGGTTTGAATTTTTTTTTTTTTTTGGAGCATGAAATTTGCCTTGCGTAAATGAGTAGTAACTCAGTTTCCCATTCTTAACCCGTACCTATTTGAGGCATTGAGGTGGAGAGACTTTCTCAAATTGAATAAACTTATGATAATCATCACTGTATTACTCAAATAACAGAAAAGTGACTATCACCCCAGGCGTCACTCTCTCTCTGGTAATTTGAAGGATGTGGTCTTTCGGTTACTTTTTTTGTCTCCCTGCTCCAGAATACCTCACCCATGATGACTTGGTCCTCTTGCAGCCTCTTCTATCAGGAGCCATCTGAGAACTTAGGAAGCCAGCAGAGAGCCCCTAAGTTGAAACACTACAGTGCATGCGCTTGACCCAGGAAGTCCCTTCAGACCAAGGCATCCTAGTTCCCATTAGTATTTACATCAGTCCTCTGACAAGCTTAGTAATCTGGTTGAGTTCTAAGAACATAGCTAATTCTAAGTCAAAAATATTCATTTCAAGTACAGGGAGGACCTGCTACAGTCTAATATGTGACTACTTAGACAGATATCTGCCAAAGGGGGAAAATTGTAACAGATTAGGGCCATTTTAGTGTGGGGACAAAATGCCAGATAAGTCTTAGAAGGCTTTGAGAGTCTTATGACATTTATGATCATTTTAAATTGGGGGGGGTAAGTTTCTAATAAGTCTTCAAATGAAAGTTTAATAATGTTTTATGGGGCCGGAGATTTAGCTCAGTGGTTCCGCCACCTGCCTTGCAAGTACAAGGTCCCAAGTTCGATCCCCGGTACCAAAATAATAATGTTTTATGATGAGTTCATCATGAAAGAGTAAATTATGTTCAGGATACTCTAAGAGAAAGATGTCATAATTTTAGGTATATTCCATAAAAATATTGATGGTAATGATCCCCTTTGTTTTCATGTGCTTACTTAAAATTCCAGCTACTTGAAAATTCAGATTACTTGCTGAAGCTCTAGTCAGCTGAGATTCACTGCTCTGTGCTGGGCTGATGCTGTACAACACATGATATTCAGAAAGCTTTGTGAAGTTAGGAAGCTGTCGCTGCATTCTTTGAGAGAATTAGCCAGAAAGTAACTTCTTTTGGTTTCCTGTTTGCAGGATATTTCTCTTGAGCCCAAAGAAATAGGTTCCTAACCAACCAAGTACAGCATTCCCTGTGTTTAGGCTTCCATTCCAGAGTTTGTAGCAGTTGACTCTGGATAAACTCCAGCAAGGAAGGTTATAGCTCATTACGTAACAGTAGAAGGTACTGTAACTTAGCCTTTCCTTTCATGTCGCTCCCACTTCTATCTGTGATTATTGCTGCTTCCAAATGAAGGCCAAGCCACCTATGTTATCTAACACACCCTCTCGTGGTTCTCTAAAGCCCCACTGTCAGGTTCCCAGACAACCATAAGAGTTGTGTGCATTTTAGATCTTACTCAATTTAAGAAAGTGAGTCAATTTTAGGTATGACTAAATAATGCAAATTCCTCCACGACAACTTGAAGTTCAGGCTTCACAGAATCACTGAGTACTAAGCAGAACGAATAGAGGAGGGAGAACATTACACCACCAGCAAGTAGTAATAGGAGGAGTTATTTAGAACAAAAGGAGCAGAAGACATATTCAGAGATTGTGGGATCACATTAGACAGTGGGAGTTGGCTTTTTTAGTGCTATTCAGTGAATACGTAACTGCCATTCAAGCATCTGGGAATCCACTGTGCAGAAATACATGTCCTGGTAAATCTACTCCATGTCATTTGTCAGTGGACAAACAAATGTCCCTGGAGGGAAGATGGCAGGAAGATGAGGAAGTACAGCCTGGATGCGTGAGAGGTGAAGAGAAACATCAGTTTAATTTGCAATGTTTCTTCGTCTTCCAAGGCTTTTAGGAGTATGTAAGGTTTGAACCAAAGATGGGACCCCCTGAAATGGAGAGAGAGAAGCATGAACCCCAGGACTAGAGGGCCTCAGGTGTGCCCAGTGGATTGCAGAATGGCACTCACGGCCTTTGCAAACAAAGCAATGCCTGACTTTGGGTTGTGGTCCACAGGTACAGTCTCGAATCACACTTCCTTAGACAAGCGGGGAGCAGTCCGTGGCAACACCTTCCCCTGCAGAGTGAGCATGAGAACCTAGAAAAGAGCGTGGGCACTTAGATAGGGAAGACACTTCCCTCAAGTACTCAGGCAAGTCATGCAGAGCTTATTTTCAGATAATTATCTTAGCTCTCTAGAAATGAGGGGAGGGGAAGGGGATCTTCCACTGTTTTTATCAAACTGTCCACAGCATCATCAGTTCCAAGGGTAGACTTTCAACTGTGTGCTTTCATTTGGAGATGGGTGTGGAACCCAGAGCTGCTCGTCCATAATTGGGTGGGTTTACAAGGAGAAAGAACATGAAATAAAAAGGATAGACACCCAAGATGAGCCCTGTTTTTCCCCAAACAGTTGCTTGAAGTGCCAGACACCCCCAAAAGCTCTTGCAGTTACAGAGAAAGGGAGATCTCTCTGCTATCTATGCTTCGCCAGAAAGTAGAGGAGGGACTCGTACTTGTCCTTGTGGGGGAGGTGTGCATAGCAGAAAGAAATGGTGGAAAATAGGTCAGCAAAGTCAGGTGATCCACATGGATGGGTGTTCTGAGGTGTGTAAACCACCCCATGCACTTACAGATATCAGCAGTGAAGGCCTGAAGCGGAAAAAAAAAATTTCTGGGCAGGAGAGAGTGAGGAAGATGGAGAAAGCAGTTATTCTTCTTTCAAATAACTACCGCTTAAAGCATTTTTTAAAGTTTCCTTAAAGTCATTTTTCCCAACAGATGACACAGTGACAGTATTTCTTAGAAAAGAAGAAACATTTCAAGTAATATGAGTGCCCTGCCGCCCACCACCCACCTTCCCTTCCCACCCGTGATGGATGAGACCACGTCGCCCTGTGCTTCTGGCCCGTCCTGCTTGAGTGTTGCAGTGCCGTGTGGTCGCTGCTGGTTCTGAACAGCAGCCCGGCACCACGCAGAATCTGAATACAGCCACTGATTCTCTCGAACAAGGCTGTGTTGGCAGTCATGAGACAGGGTAGACATTGGCATGCGCTTACAGAATAATTATAGGGTTCCTGGAGTAGTACAGTATAAATAATTGCCAGTTTAAAAGCGTTACTGTGAACAGCAATTTATACTAAAATTTATATTTGCTCCTTGAAACCAATACACGTCAAGAGTGGCTCGCCCCCACTCCCACCTCCCCACCTGGAGATCTCAAGGGCTCTGGAACCTTTTGATTCCTTTACACTTTTAACTGAGCAGGGCGACTGCAGGGTGGATCTGTGTTGTAGTAAATAAGGGAAAGACTGATGCATTTAATCAGCTGGCATGAATGAAGTAATGAAACTGCTCTGGTTCTGGCCACCTGGTGTGCTCAGGATCCTGATGTGCAGGAAGACCACCCTGGTACAGAGAGGAAATAACTGCAGTGGTGTCACTTTTGCTGGCAAGTAGGACACAGCGAAGATTATCACCTCCTCTCCGGCTTATGATGGTATAGACGCAAGACACAGAGGACGAGACATAGGAAGCTCAGGGAGATAATGCAGCTCTAAAATAGCCACAGAGGCTTATTAAAACCCAGATTTTCCTCTCTGTGGGACTTTTAATTTTATGCTATGGCACATTACAAATGAGCAGGTACATTGGGGAAGCAAGGGGTGAGAGTGGATGGTGGGGAATCGTGTGTGAAGGGCTCCCCTCTTTGGGACAGTGCTGAAAAGAGACCCTTCTTTTCCAAGTCGGTGACCCTATGTGGCACCTTCTCATCTTTCTGTGAAACCTCGTGGCTTCTCTTACCCTATCTGAGAACTCCCCTGAGATGCTCACATCCTGAACCTTTCTCACCAAAGCAGCGAGTGTATCAAGATAATGTGTTTTTTGTTTCAGCTGCTGGTCTTGCTTTCTGCACTCGAAAGCCATTTTAAACCATATTTCCCATGATTGTTTGGAGGAGGCTTTGGTATTTAAATAAATCTTTCAATGGGTCATTAGCCCAGTAATTAATTCCAGCTATTTTTAAACGGTGCCTTGGTTATTACAGAGTGGCCATAGTCACAACAGCCTTCTCTTTCTTGGAGAGTCACTCAGCGTTGGCTCCTTTTTTTAGAGCCAAAAATACTATAATTTTATTCTCATTTCAAATATATTTCTCATTGATAGAAAGAGTCAAGCTTTTTGAATGAAGACAAAAAATCCTTCACTGTAACACTTATGTACAACAGCCTTGTGCCTTTATTTTTCTTTCAAATAATCTGCCTGTATCCTAGGTCATGCCCTATACCGTTTTCCTTACATTTTTACAGTCAGTACTGGCAAATCTCAGGATTTTAAGAAGTGATTTTACAGAGTAGAAATGCCTCAAAAATCAGTTATGTAATGTTAGGGAAGGCTAAAACAAACCGATACCTTTTTTACTCTACCCCTTTATGCTCAGTGTCTGGGGTCCCACAAAATAAACTGGAAAAGATAGATTACCAAGAGAAAGAGCCTTATTCCGTGTGTGTATGGGAGGTCTTCAGAGAAATGAGGTGAATGTGCCCAGGGGCTGAGACCTGGAGGCTTCTATACCATTTTAACAAAGAATGAGAAACTTAGTGAAGTGACAAGATAACTGAAAATGGTTTGGGGCCCTAGCATCAGGGCAGTAATTATGGGAAGGCAAATACATGGGAAATATTTGAGCGAACTAATGGGCATCAGGATTATGCTTCTGCAGACTCCAGTCAGTGCCCATCTCTGGGGATGAGTCCGCCTTCTCTTCCTATAGCTTCACAAAGGGAAATGTATACCCTGCCTTTAGGCAGATGGGGGAGAGGAAGGAGCTTTCTCTGCATCTGCTGTTTCTCAGTTGCCATCCGCTCAAAATAACCCTTATGCCAAAGTGGCATATTTGGGGGGTGGCACATCCTGATCCCACCACCAGTCAGTTGCAGAGCTACAATTAGAACGGAGCCCACGTGACTCTTAGCCACTGTTTCCAGTGCTGTGTTTTGTAACAGTAAGTAGCTGTCAGTCTCTACTCACCACTTCTGATATCACAACCATCGAGCCTTGCCCCTACCTCTGCAAACACCACAGGTTGTCACAGCTCAGTGCAACTCTACCCACCCCCCCAAGCATCGGTCAGAAAGCCACCCAACCTGGACGTGCTCACCCTCTTGGCCTTACAGTAATCCGAGGATCACACCGTAATTCCTGGTTCAGAAAAGCAGATGGAGATTAACTTTGATTATTGAGAATTGTCTGAGATCAGATAAAAATGTCAATCACATAACAATAGTAATAGTGGTTACCAGTCACTGGACTACTTGTACACTTGCACGCTCACATGTCCACCCTTCCGTCTGGGCCTCACAACCTTGTGAAGCTAATGATGTTATCTAAGACTAAGAAGTGGAGGGTTCCAAGATCGCAGAGCTAGAAAATGGCACCTTTTGCATTTGGGCCCAGGTCTATTTTAAAGCCACTTCTAGATAATTCACGGCACACACAGGTGTCTATGTGTGGACCACTCACAGCCTAGCTCTGGATGTTGCAAGACTAATTACAGCCTTTCTTGCCATGAGATCCTCCCTTCCCATAGCCTCTGGCTTTGCTCTTAGTACTGTCAAATCCGTTGTCATCTTAGGTGTTGCAGGCTCTGATAAATATGGTTCAGTAGAGAATGCCTTCCCCCAGTGGTTTTGGGCTTTACTTTATGACACGTTCGGAACGTTCACTGTTTTGCTTCTTGCCGTGCTGGGAGGAAATGCTAGGGCTGCCCTTGGATATCTTGAATAACCCTTTTGTTCTGCATTCAGTAACGGGGAGCAGGGGAAGCAGGCGATAAGGTTCCTTAATCCCTTTATTCCTTCAGGGCAGCTGCTGTGTGTCGTGCACCGAGCTAGGCACAGGGAACAGCTCACATTCTAAACACATGGTGTTCCAAAAAGTGGTAAATGCCATGACAAATGAATCCAGCATCCATAGGAGGTGATATGGGGCAGAGGGCCAGAGGTACCTCTGGTTTTTGATATCCTGTGGATCCCAGGACAAACATAAAGGAGAGTTAAAGAAAAGGCAAGATAAGATTCAGAATCTCTGGATATGTCTGCAGAGCACTGTGACTGAGGTGGGGACAAAGTGGACACTTTGAATTCAGTGTGGTCTTCCTCTTTAGCAGCACCCCCATTTTGGCAGACTTCAAGAACCTTCTCTCCCTGATAACTACTTCCACCCCAGGTGTCTAGCATTCCACCCACAGTGCCAAAGCTCACTGTCTGTCCCCAGCACCACCACCACGAGGCATTAATGACCCTTGGTTTCTTGTCCTCAGGGTCAGGCTTCCTGTGGTGGCCAGGGCTTAACTGGCTGTCCTGGCAAAGCCCCCTGTGTTCGCTCCTCCCGAGTGACGTGTTCCTGTGGCCGTGGGTGGGTTCTCCTGTTCAGTCTGGGAAATGAGCAGATGTGGGTGGTGGCATCCTCCAGGGTCACCCCAGCTTGGAACCTTGGAACAGTTCCTGTACCTCTCTGAGCTTCAAGTGCCATGGCCAAAAAACAAGGGTTCTGATAGAATAATCTCAGAAGTCTTTGTAGGTCTAAAGTTCTATGATTTGAAAGGTCTAGTTCATCTTCTTCTACCCCTTTTTATTCATATATAGTTGCAACAGACAATAAATACATTCGTCATAGGGAATTGGTACATAGCCATATCGCATCTTTATCCCGTTGGGCTCCCTTTCTCCTCTCTCACCTCTCCCCCTTCCTCAGATCCCCTTCCTATCTCTTTAGCCACACTGAACAACCTAACAACTATCTTCACCAGGGGAAGTGCCTCTGCATCGGTGCCGAACACAGGGGCATTTCCGGGGGACAATAGCGAGGTATCATTGTGGGCAGCAGCAGAAACTATCCAAGATGCATTCCCTTCACTTCCTAGGGACAGTTAGTGCTGGGGATCGAGCCTGTGGCCTTTTACTTGCTAGGAAGCCCTCCTATTACGGGCCTACATCCCAGCCCGAACTTCTTACACAGAAATAGCAGGTTTTAACTAAGACATCCCCATCTGCTAACCACGATGTGAGACTCAGGTGGGACCCAATCACTCACTCGTGTTGGTGACCTGGGTCCCCTTAGCTGTCATTTTACTCCCTATTGAAGTCAAAGTAGTAAATCTAGTAGGCAGTATACATTTCCTTTTGTTTAAAAGAGATTATAGAGAAAACAAGCAGGGACACTGAATCCCTCCTACCAGAAATTTCTAAAGGCTGAAAATGAATGTGCATGGGTGTATCCTACATGGATGTGTTTATGTGTTGTGTATTCCCTGTACAATTATACTTAAGACTTAATTGATTTCACTTATGGAATCCTGTGAAATCCCCTCACAGAAAACTGAAAGATGAAATGACAGACTTAATCCATAGCTGTCTGGTATTCTAAAGGTATTGGTTCGGTGTGACAAAAAATGAGTGGTCAACACAGCGAATCCATACAAACTAAATTAGCAGAAAGAGCAGCAGAACCAGCATGCCCCTGCAGAATGCTTCTTTTGTTTTTTGGGATTTTTTTTTGATCTAGTAATGATTTCACACAATTGAAAACTTATTTTTGTCTGCCGGTATTTGGTGCAATTTAGAGGTATGAATTCAACCATTCGTGGCTTTGAGCTTTTATTATCCAAGATTTAAGGTGGCATTATTATCCAAGATTTAAGGTGGCATTATTTATGTTGCCTCTTCACCTTCTTTGGGAGTTTCCATTTACATGGTAAAATTATCTCCCTTTACGTTTTTTTCTTACTACCCTTGAGGAGAACAAACAAAATTTTAAAAAGGTTAGTTCTTTCCCAGTGAAAGCCGGTCTATATGTGTGCTGATGATAACTTTAATCTCTTTAATGTCCAAATGGGGAGGATCACAAACTGATTAACACAGCTGTTGATGTTTTCTAGATGTGATAGCAAATATTTTTGGAAAATATATTTTTGGTGAGCTCTAACAAAAAGAACTATTGACACATAGATTATACATTCTACAGCTCTAAACGTATTTTGAGATGACTGTGTTTGGGATTAGATATGAACAGCTTACAACATTAGAATTTCTACCTAAACCTCGAGTCTTAGATGGTCCTCTCTCATACTTTACATGAAGTGGAAAGCAGCTTAGATATAAACAATTACATTTTGGGCCACTTAGTTTTCAAGTATCATTTATATTTGGTTTAATAAGAAGATCTAACTACATTGCCTTGCAATTCAGTTAATAGCCAGAAGAAAATCAGACACTAATGAAGTAGGATTTATAAACCACTGGTATGATTAGTAGTTGTTTCATAATACAAACAGTAAAAGATAGATTTCATTTCTATAGATTGCAAAGAAGATGAGAGAAGGTGGAGACTGATGGTGCCCTTGGTGTTTATAAAGTGTAGAAAATAAGTGGAATAAAAAGATAGCCATGGAGGGCCAGGGATTTAGCTCAGTGGTTTCGCCACCTGCTGCGCAAGCGCAAGGACCCAAGTTCGATCCCCGGTACCAAAAAAAAAGACCATGGGAATATAACCAAATGCCACCTCACCTACCCCTAGGTGATCTTTTTGTGAGAATTCACCCCACAAATGGTATTTGAAAACCATTGCTGTGAAAAAGTGATATTAATACTGGTATACTCAGCTAGGTCAGGTGGCACACACTTGTAATCCTAGCACTCAGGAAGGCTGAGGCAGAAGGTTCAAAAGTGTGAGCCCAGACTGGGAAATTTAACAATTTATTGAGACCCTCTCTCAAAATTTAAAAAGAGGCAAGATGAAAGTCCTGGATTCAATCTCCAGAACTGGGAGGGGGAAAAAAACAAAACGAAACCATGAAAGTATGGCAAATACGTGTAGTGTCTTGGGAAACTGCAAAATATTTTCTCATATACTCTGGTACCTGTTCTCATAGTGTTTGAAAAAGTATGGCAAATACCACTTTAATATTTAGTCTATTCCCCAATGCCTTGTTTCTTAAAGTAATTCACGGGCAATGCATGGGAGGAGGCAAATAACAACATAAAATATACCCTGGTGCTGTGATAGCAAATACCACTTCCTAACGCTCACTTCCTAATAGCTGTTTTCTTCTCTTGTTCCAAACTTGACTGCATAAAGCAAAAGAGTAGATGGCAGTTGCTGCGTTTTTTTAATCATTATACCACTAATTCCACCCAACACAGGCTGCTGCATTCCTCATGACTTGGCGATGAAGTATAGTGTTTTGTTGCTTGTTTACAGTGTAGTCAGGAAACAGGCCCAGAACACAAAAGATGCTACCCATTATCAACTGTATCAACAAAGCCAGGGTTTTTTGTTACTTTCATCAATAGGACCTTGTTAAACTTTGGATACCAAGAGGTTCAATAGAAGCCATGTAAAGCTACCCTGTGTATTTGGATCCACAGTATTATTTTGAAACAGCACTATATACCTTTCAGGATATTGTTTTTACTTCTGGCCTCCCAGAGCTGGAGGTTGTCATCATTAACTGACAGCATTTCCAAGAAAGGAATACGTCCTCCCACGGATGTTATTGGCTGACTTTACCAAATTCAGGCCACCTATTCACTTAGCAGTGTGTGTGTGTGCATATGCCTGTGCTTTTCCCTAGACCAGACTGCCCAAAGATTCTCTTTCGGAAAAGCACTAACACAATGCCTGAAGTACCAGAGTGGAAAGTCGTGGTCGCAGCAGGGAAATGACTACCACGCTCATGGCGACAGTGTTTTCGCATGGCTGACATTAATGACAACCCAATGCCACGCACTTGTGGAGGGTTTTCATTTCAGAAGAACATCAAAACCACCGAGTCCTTTCAAGTCGTCTTCTTTTACGGTGAAACCAGAAACCATGCCGACGGCTACTTTCAGTAATAACCTGTGTCCCAACTGCAGGCTGTAGAAACTCCTCATCATATAATTTTCTAATTTGTGCGTAGGTAGTTGGAGCAAACAAGTTAGTTTATTTCAGAGCATGACTTCAGAAAGCATATTTTAATCAGCGGTGATGGGTAATGAAATCAGAATTTCCACCAAGACTGCCCTAATTGGATGGTATTGTCAGGAAACAGAATGAGTCTGAGACTCACGAGTTCCCTCCCTACGTTATTTACATTATTAGGCAATGAGGCTGATTTTATTTTAACAAATGTTCTAGGAGGGATGCTTCCATGTGAACATTGCCCCTTGAGAGCAGTCAGCTGGGGAGGTTGAACATCCACGGCAAGAACACCATTACCGCCAGTAGCTAATGTGTAATCCCTCTTCTGGAACTGTCTTTGCCTCCTCTAGCAATGTTTTAACATCATCCTCTTTAGTGGCCATGGTTCTCCTGGAAAAGTGAACTGGATCCTTGAAAACCACCAGCAGTTAAATGTGCTATAGAGAGTAAAGAAACCAGTCCAGGCCCTTTCGTTAAAAAAGAAGAGACGGAGGAGTATACAGTTGCACACTTGTTGTTCTCATCTCATTGGCACCGTCAGTGGTGACAGTAGTAATGCAGAGTGGCTTCTGGCAATGACAACATCAGCACTGCGAACAGCAGACCTGACTTTGTGAGGCTGGAGCCAGTGAACCTGTTGGAAGAAGACACTGGCCCCTCTTTTTCTTCCAGAAGATTGAGAGTAGGTGATGGTGACCGGGACAGCAAAGGAGCACCCCGTCTCATACATGTGACATGAGTCAGATAGCTGTGTGGTCTCCCTGCTTGCACACATTTTGAGGTGTCTCAGAGTCGCTGCTCCCCAACTAGCAAAGCAGTGCGTGTGGGAAGCTGCAGGGAGGGAGAACAAAAGGGAAACTCCTGACCCAGAAGGCTGGTGAGGGTGACCTTCACTGCCACCATCTGACAGTAATCACAGGAGAATTCTGACTTCAGCTGCCAGTTCAGAAATCACTTAAGAGGGAGTCTTGTTTGGTCATGGGACAGCTCGGTGCTTTGACTGCACTTTCGCGGAATGCCTCACTTCTGGGCTTGGCAAACCTGTTGTGCAGCCCCTGGGTCGGGTCGAGGATGCACGGAGGGAGTCCAGTCTGAGTTTTAGTTGTGACATTGGTGTGCCCAGGAGAAGTCCTTTGGAGCAATCATTGTTTTTTCTGAGTAGATATGTCTGGGGACATAGAAATGAGCTTTCTTAAAATCTCATTTTTTATGATTGATGAGATGCTATTTAAAACTGGTACTTACTGTCTTTTCTCTCTGCCCTGCTCCTGGGGATTGCTTGGCTTTCTGCAGACAAGCAAGAATGGCCACACTGGAGGGAGGTGATTGCCAGCCTCCAGGGAACAGTGCCACTTGTGTCTCATGCTCACAACTGCAGACCCCTCTGCCCATGGCCCATTGATGCCCACTGCTCAAGCATTTGTGACTAATTTCCCCTGGTTTAGCAACTTTTCTCTCAATAGACAGCCCACACGTGAATTCAAATAACAGTGGAGGTGAAGTCAAATTCATAGACTAAAATATATCATTAATTTAGAAAATTTGTTAGTTGACCCTCGGAGTTTTCTGTTGTCTGTTACATGGTCCTTTCTTGCTCCCCGTTTTCTTGGTAACAGTTGTGAAGAGTGGGCCCTGGCAGTGTCAGCAGGGGTGGAGGTGGCGCTCAGCCATCTGCCGAGTTAGGGAAGAGGGGAGGTGTGCCGAGGGGGAGGGCTGAGACCGAGGGTTCCACAGTCCCGTGTCTCCCTCTCATGGGACAGGCTGAGGGCAAACTGATCACTGCTTTGGAAGTTAGGTTTCTACATTTTACTGTCTGCCATGAAGTCCCTTTAAAGAAAGTCCTTGGAATGATAGAATATAAAAATCACACAGATCTTTTATTTTTAATTAATTTTATTGGTACACTTCTGATGTACATAGTTACCATATTCATCATAGGGAGTTTGTACCTATACATAATATATCTTTTTTCTTCATTTCCCTCCACTCTGTTCAACCCTTCCCTTATTTATAAAATCTTAGTTTCCATTTTTTCTCCATTTTCCCTTCCTTCCCTTTTTCTTCCCCTCCTTGTCCCCCTTTCCATTTGAGCATTTTCTTTCTACTTCCCAGTATCCTCCATTTTGGTCGTTATTTACACTTTCAGCTTCTCACACAAGAGAAACAATGCAATATTTAAATATCACGCAGACCTTTTAAAATCATTGCTATTGCTGTGCCTGCAAGCTCCAAGCCTTACTGGGGGCATTATTTTTTTGCATGGTACTTTGCACTCTGATACAGCTTCTCAAAGCATATTTAAAATTATGCCTAAAGAAAACATCCTTTGATGATTACTAGTGGCCAAAAGTCAAGAATGAGGAAAGGAAGGGAAATGATAGATTCACTCTGGAAGGGTTGTAGTGTCTCATCGGGCCCTGAAATGTACTTCCTTAGCACAGCTTACCTCAACAGAAGTGGAAGGGGCTTCACCTTTCTCTCATAGGTACCATAATTCTCTCAAGACATATCTGAAATAGACCAATACTCCTCCGGCAGCATTACCTGCTTTTACTGTTGGCAGTTTAATTCCACGGCAAAGTAATCAGTTCCTCTGGTCTGACAGCTCAAAGAAGGTGATTCCAGGAACAGATAATTGGCTTCAACAGAAATGTTATTATTTATTTTGGAGACGGGGGATGGATAAGGACCAGTCGAACTAATCCCTGTGACATATCGTGACGGGTGTTGGAAAGGAACAGCAACTTCTTGAAGGTGCTAGCCTTCCCTCTGATTATTGGTGAGTATGTTTGAGGCATGACTGATTTTGAAAACATATATATCAAAGGAGATAGATAGATAGATAGATAGATAGATAGATAGATAGATAGATATCTCCCAAAATATCCTGTCCCAATCAGAATTTGAATGTGGAAGGGTGTACCTTTATTCAGGTGATTTTTTTTCACCTTAACTCCTTTTGGACTCCATTTCTTGGAAATGCTTTCAGTAACTGTATCGCGTCTCTGCATGACACTGAAGCCACAGTCAGGAAGGGAGGGCTGTACACGGTCCCCGCACTGGGCACTGGCTCCCCAGTATCTCACAGGGAAGGTCTTGTCTGAGGAGTACACTTTGGTGAAACCACCAGATTCTGCCTCCAAAATCATTTCTCTGTGTCCCCATAGGCCGTGGACTTGGCCCTTGTGATCTTCTACCTCAGACGGCTGCAGGTCTTAATGGTGTAGCTTGAGGCCCTAACACTAAAGCTACCAGTTAGGGACTTTGCCTCCATAGAGTTCCAGCAAAAGTACCTTCAAAGAGACAGAGAGAAACAAATACTAAAAAACAAAACCCTGGACCATGGGCCGGGGATTTAGCTCACTGGTTTTGCTGCCTGCTGCGCAAGCACAAGGACCCAAGTTTGATCCCCAGTACCAAAAAAACAAAAAGAAACCCTGGACCAGCACATGCAATTAAAATTGTTTCACCTGAAAGAAAAAGAAAACCAATATTTTCCATCAACGACATGATAGCATGGTTTTGCCCTGTTTCTTCGTGGCAATACAGTATTCAAAAGGCTTCTGTTTGATGTAGTAAATGTTGCTTTTAAAATAAGGCCAGAGGAGAGGAGACAGTTGTGTAGTATCAGTGTACCTGCTCCAGTGGGCACTCTTCCACACACTAACTCCAGGTTTTGAAGAGAACGTGTCAGAGGGTTCATGCAGAGCATGCAGTAAAAATGGACAAACTGGTTACCAGGGAGGCCTCTCTTCCAGCTTCCACCTCCTCCCCGAGTAGACAACACCTGCTGGAGAGACGACAGTCCCAACTCACTCACAGGACGAGGTCTGGAGTGTTACCCTGTCCACCACTGTGTGCCCAAGAACAGACAAGGCCAGGCCCGGAGACGGCTGGTCATGAGGTTTCCTGGGTGTCTGGTAAAGGCTGCTCCACTCACCATACAGGCAGCTGCGGAGGCCTCCTGACCCTGGAGTTCAGTCTTCCCCCCACTTGACCACAAGGATCAAGTGTGTGAGGCCTCTCTCCCACTTCCTCCTCTCTGAGATGCTAGCCCTGCTGTGGGCGTCCCCTAGAAAAAAAATGCTGGTTTCTTTCAATCATGTTTGTGCCTATTTAGGGTTACCCATTAGGCTTAGCTACTAAATGCTGTCTTGATACAAAAGGGTTATCATGACTTCAACCCTCTTTGATTTTCTGATAGCTCCCTCAACTCTAGCAAAATGCGACCACTGTCCTTAAGAGATAGGTGATGGTGGTGATACGAGCTAGCATTTATGGATGCCATGGGCACAAAGAATGTGCCCAAGTTCACACAGAGTGTAAGAAGCAGCAGGCAGGGAGCCGACCCTGTGCTCTAGAGTTTGCAAAGCGACTCTCTACACTTCACCTTCAAGCTTGTACTCAGCTCTTTTTTCTTTTCCTTTGCAAACAGTTTTTGCTTTCATCACCAATTTGTGTGCTGTAAGCTAGTGTAACAAGATGAAATGACCTAGAGGGTAGTACCCCCTCTTCTGTCCCTGGTACCTGGTCATGCTGCTCCTTGACATGTGGTAGCAGGACTTGCGGCTGGATGGACCTGTGTACATGAAACATGGGTGTTGTGAGCATGGTGTACATGCAAGTATGCTATGCATGTGCTCTGGGAGCATGTGTGGGGTGTGCAGTTGTGTGTGCATGCTATGCCTGTGTGTGTAGTGTGTGATGTATGTAGTATGTAGTACATGTAGCATGACTTAAGATGGGAGCAGTCATTGGCATTAAAAGGGACCTGCTATTCTGAGCTCCAGCTGTGACAGGAAGATGTGCCCATAGCAGCTGCTAGCGATCATAGTGCATCTCCATCCAGTGTGAAACACGCTGCCACCACTTGTAAAGTGGATTTGAAAACCTTGCTGTTTTGAAGTACCATAGAGTGTGAATGGTACACCTTCATTGAAAATTGGAAGAATTCACTTATGCCAGTGACAATTTCACGCTCATTCAAGCTACCTTAAGTGAAAAAAATCACACGTGGGCCAACGCTGGATAGCTGAGAGGGTGTGTGCAGGACAGTCACTGAATATCAAAAAGCACTTCGGACTTTAGGTGCAGAAACCAGAAGGGGGAAGGCAGTGTTGTACATCTTGTTTGGAAGTCTACATGGCCATTGTGTTTTGCCCTCAGTTCTGTGTGTGACTTACATAAAAATCAGTAGCTTCAAGATAAACACCCAGGATATACATTTCCTTTTGCTGGGAAAAAAATGACATTTATTAGATATAATACCATGCTGATTGATGTTCAGAGGTCGCACCTTCTTAAAATAAATCTGACAGTCTCTTCGCTTGGTCCAGAGCCTTCCTGCTCCTATCTCAAAACTGCTTCATATCCCCAAAAGCCCCACTGCCTTTTTCTACATTTTCCTTTCCTACTAAGTAATAGCCACCAACTGTAGCTCTTTCCCCTTGGGAATGAATACAGAAACAACTGTGCTTCAGCTGTCAGGAAATACTGCTAGCTAATCTCTGGTTGAGCTTATACAGTATAATTAAGGATGGAAATGTTTCCTTCACCAGCAAGTTTAAAGAGCGTACAGTCAGAGAAGGAATCAGAAAAACTCATGTCATTTGTCTGGTGTTTCTGTGCCTGGCTGGACTGATTGTCTTAGATGTGCATTGTAAAAGAAAATTAACAAAAACATCATTGAGCTGCAATACCAAAATATACCTATAAAATATCTGAAGGCTCTGAACTTGCCAGATCTATGGTTTGGCTATTACAGACAGGGTTTGTCCTGGAAAATGAGAGTTGAGGAACTAAAGTAGAATTTGTCATCTAAGAGTTGGTCACAAATCCTTCAAGATCTTACAATCTTAAAATGATTAGAATGACAACTTTTGTGTCTCACAAGCCTAAATAGCTTGCTTGTGCTTTTTAATCGAAACCAGACCCTTCTCTGATCTCTCATTTAAGGTCCAAGGAAGCCTGGGGAGGCCTCCTTGAAGTGGAAAAGACCCAGAGGTGGAATGAGCAGACAGGCGGGGTCATCATCTTCACCCCCTGAAGTAATCTGGGCACCAGGAAAATTGTGGTTTCGTGACTCAGTGTTGCCATGACCGTGGATGTGTTGTCTTGTATGGCTCCTTCCACAGGGATATAAATGCATTTCCAAAGCTTAAAGTTAAAAGTTTTTTCCAGTCTTTCACCATGAATCCAAAATCTGTTTGGTCGGGGAATATTTCTTAAATGACACAACTGACTATTCAATAAGCAGTAACTGATCTTCAAAAAACCACCCAAGCTAATGGAAAGAAACAGTGGGTTCCTTCTCCTGGTAAACTCTTGTGACCTACCTGGATTCTTGTGACTTTGACCTACTTCTGGGCATCTTCCTTCTTCCAACTGGTTTTTGTGATGGTACAGCCAGGAGGGCATGGAAATTGTGCAACTGGAGTTAACAATCAATGGTTTACCTTTTAGGCAGGAGACTTTGGCCTTTTAAAAAGGACTGTGCCAAACAGAATATTTTGAATTATTTATTCAGTGACTTATAAGGCTATATTTCAAGCATACGTGGGACCACGCTCCTCAGCACAAATAGATCTAAACAAATGTCCTATTTGTTAGGAAAGCCCTTTTCTTTGTCGATGGATTTTTGTATTTGGACTTGGAATTCAATCACCAGCTCTGTTCATTTTTGTAGCATTATATGTTTCCATTATTTTTAAGCTTAAAATTGAAATACCAGGATTATAAAATGGGTATAGTTTGTGGTGTGCATATGCAGGTGTGACCTTAAAAGCTGTAAAATGGAGTGGTTATCTCTTGGGCTTAGGTGTGAGAATTCTTCTGGCGTGATTGTGTAAGGCTGTGTTACGAAATGGCAGTAAGTATTTCTAATGTTTTTGGTTGAGCAGAAACTAGATAAGATCTCCAGAATTGGTCTAGTTTTAAAGATATTTTCTGTTGTGTGAAAAACAAACTTTGAACGATGACAGGAGACCTGACCCCAATGTTCTGAACTGTGAGGAAAGGAAGACTTAACCTAAATGTGGCTGTATTTGTTCTAGGTAAGGGGAAAAAAGGAATTGCTATCTAGAGTGAGGTTGATCACTAGAAAAGATTAGATGCAGTCCTATAAATCAGATGACATTTTGCATCTAGTGTTATCCAGGATTACATGAGGGACACCTAATGTTGGAAAAGAAGTTATTAGGAATTTCCCTTGAGCATACTCTAACCAATTAGTAATATAAAATGGGTTCTTCTTCCTTCTGGTATGAAATGACATTTATTGTACACTGAAAGATTCAAGAGAAGGATTTAGTTTACTGCAGTTTTGCTTGGTTACTACATGGTTACCCAAAACAGTCAGGAGTCAATTGCTTTAAATTTAGGCATTTTTGTGCATTATGTGAGGTTGGAGAATTCCAAAACTCAAACCCATCCACTGTTCCTCTACATGAAAAATCTGTTCTCTGTCTGATTTGACAGGATTTCTCTGTCGAGGGACAGACGTGCTCATCTGGATTTGGCTTTTAGCAAAGATACATATGCATCAAGAAATGTGAGTCAGTTCCTTTGGAAAGCTTAATCTTGTAGGGATGGAAACATATTACAAAGGATTAATATTCAGTTCCCAGTGTCAGAAGTACCTGCGTATTCACAGAAAGCCACATGAAAAGATGTGCCTGGCTTCCTTTTTCTTCCGAGATTTCCTGTACGTACGGCTCAGCTTTCTCTGAATTCATTTGGGACATTCTGGCCCGCGTTTTAACTCTTACGTACCTAAGCGTTACATAGAGAGTCAAAGAAGATGGCCCAAGTTCCACACCTTCGGTGTTGCCTAATTTTAGTGTACAAATGTTTGGCACTAGTTGTTTGAGGTAGGTGTGTGTGTGTGTGTGTGCATGTGTTTGGCAGGTATTTACAATTATTTTTTTGAAAAATGGTTTTCTACGGCTGTTTTCAGTGGAAATCACCATCAAGTTAAAATCTAAGAGGTGGCTTACCAAAAGGTAAAGTGCAGAGCACTGTGGAAAGCGGGGACAGTGTACTCCAAGTCACGTGACTTCACACGAGGCGCGAGGTAATGTGGGGAACGCGCACGTTCACTGTGTTTAACAAGTGGAAATTGCACCATTGTCCTGATGCCACAGCAAGACCACGCGCCCTGGTCCAACAGTTAAGTTCGGTGACTGTGTGTGACAGCTCTCACAGGGAGGTGACTTCTCCACGTAATTGCGTGCTTTTCCCTCCGATTCATGCTAAGATACCAACGGCTACACTCTCATCCGTCCTCAGGAAGGCATTTTGAAAATTATTTTTTAAAACTCCATCAAGTTTGCAGATGAAAATATCAGTACTGTGTATTTTTTCTTTCTGTTGTGGGCAGCGAGGGTGCTGCATGCAGGTTCTTGCCAACAGCGCTATATACCAAGCTCCTAAAGCTTCCTGGTTAGGCAGAGTTTTCATCTTCAAAGAGATTTGAAAGCTTTCATTTACCAGCACTTGCCTAGGAGGTAAGGGTTATTCCCATTTTATAGGTGGAGGGAGTGGAAGTATGAGTTACCGGCCTGGGGCCACCCAGGGAGCCAGGTGTCAAAGGGTGACTCAGCAGGGGACTCATCTCTTAGCTAGATGGCTCCTCAGCCCTTCTCTCTAGTGCCATTCCCCTCAAGAGCTCCACATCACTGGTAACATAAATCTAGAGGCATCAAATAATCCAGAAAAGAAAAGAGACACGAAGCCTGTCTATTCTGTGGCTGCGTCTCCACTTCAACCCTGGGAAATCTAGACATGATGAAGGAGGATTGCAAGTCCCAGGCCATCTTGGGAAACTTAGTGAAACCCTGTCTCAAAAGGATAAGGGCTGTGCTAGGGATTTAGTTCAGTGGTGCCGCCGCCTGACTCACAAGCCCAAGGTTCTGAGTTCGATCCCTGGTACCAAAAAAAAAAAAGGAAAAAGAAAAAAGGCTGGGAATATAGCTCAGTGGTAGGCAGTGAGGCCCTGGGTTCAATCCCCAGTACCACCACCAAAAAAAAAAAAAAACCTAATTAGGTCAAAATCATTCAAAACTGTGTAAAATTCTACAAATATCGGGTAATTGTTTTTGTTGCCAGAAATGACAACCAGACTGCTTACGGAAGGGGTAGGACTTTTCTAATTAGGGGTCTAATTGTTTCAGTGATGTGCAGCAAGGATTAAATGGTGTCACAAAAGAATCCAAAATCAAGGGAAGAAAAGACTGTACTGGAGGAGAAACTAGCATTATATGTTGTGTATATTTAGTAGATGAAATGGCAAAACAAGCTGATTATTAGTTTTCATCACATGCAGCTGGACCACTGAACACGCAGGGGCTGGGAACACGGCCACGATGTCCTGAGCCACTGCCCTGCATGGACATGGGGGGCGATGACAGAGTGGGAGAAGCCATTTCACACCCCCAGAGCACACGGTCATTTACACTCAGGAGCTGAGGTCACCACCTCCAGAAGGGTGGTTTGAAAATTTGGGCAGTCACATCAGAAAAAGCCTCTCTTCCTCCCAGCCTCTCGGCAGCCCCCATAGCCAGGTGAAGTTCAGCCCCTCCCCTTGCCCTCTCCGCTGGGTTCCCTTGGGCAGGGCCCAACCTGCTTGGTCACCTTTGGGGGCCACCAAACTGCAAAAGCTCAGAGCTCACAGAGTTGCTCCAGGGAATGAGGTGGTGACTCTACACCCACCCTCTAGCCAGCCTTGACACACAGGCCTCAGAAGCCTTTAATACCCCGGCAGTTGTTAGACAGGGGATGAAATGAAGTGACTAATCCATGAAGGACTCGAGCCATTTTACTGAAAATAAAATCAAATGCCTTAGGGTTTTTCTTTTTAATCTTTATTGGTTTTCCTGCTTGCAAAAGTAATACATGTTGGTTGTAAAAATATATATATTTTTTCAAACATCAGAGAAACGTGTACCCTAACAAGTGTCAAGTCCTCTATATTCTCAGCTCTCCAGCAAAAAGCTGCCAACAGCCAGCAGTAAAAGATTATTATTATTATTATTATTATTACTATGTAAGACATAGTTCTTTTCTGCTTTTGCAAGATACACAACAGTGGTTGACCTGCTTGTTCTCGGTGTGGACGCCAAGTCTGTCCACTGGCCATGTCCTGGTGGGCCAGCAGGGACCCTGCCATCCAGCCCACTTCGGCTAAGTTAGCGGTAAGCACGTGAGCGAGCGAGAGAGAGAGATTCCTGGCCTAACATCAGGTCCGTACCGTGAGCTATTTCACTATTACGAGGGACAGATCCCTGTGCCATGGCAGACCCTGAGTGCCAGTGCTCTGAGGGATTGTGGGGGCTGTCACAGCATTTGGAGGATAAGCAGCTTTTCTCCATCCTCACTTTGGAAAGAGCTCTAAGTCTGGAGAACAGAATTTCATTTTGCCGTAAAGCAGGATCCCTTATCTTCAACAACAATAGTAATAACCACTGTTTATTGCATGCCCACTATTTCTAAGAACCGGGTAGTGTGCACATAGAGCAAATACATGTATGTAAAGATCCTCCAGATGCCAGCTCGCTCGTGACTTGTATCATCAGATCTTCCAGTATCAAACTGGGGCTCAGAGAAGGTAACTAATTTGCCCAGCCTGAAGGATGGTTAAACCTTGGTTGGCATCAGTCACTTTACGGTCCAATATTCCAGGTAGAATTTTGCAAAATGGAGGAAAAGGGCCAAAATATTTTTGGTTATTTTCAGTTTCAAAGTAGGCAAATAACTCTCAGGAAAAGGTCCTAATATCAGCTCCCAAGTGGTAAGTTTAAACAAGTGACTTAGCTGGGGTCTTTTGCTCCTCAGTAATGATTGTGTACCAAGAGCAAAATCATTTTTATTATGAGAACAACTTAGCCTGGTAGTGTAGCATAGTGAGAAATTAAAAAGCAGACAACATGTTGGGCGTAGTGGCCTATACCTGTAATCCCAGCACTCAGGAGGCTGAGGCAGGAGGATCGCTGGGAGGTCTAGGCCAGCCTGTGCTACATAGTGAGTTCAAGGCCAGCCTGAACTACTTAGCAAGACCCTGTCTTGAAAAAACAAACAAAAAGAAAAAAAAAAAAACAAACCTTACTTTTAAACAAAATGACAAAGTGTCCCCAAATCTGAGCCTTTCCACTTAACTGTCTGAATTTGACAATTTATTAAGCTTCTCTGATCTTCAATTTTTACATATATAAAACAAATGCAGCAATAAAGTAATGATGATGGTAACCATAGTATCTATTGCATAGGGCTGTCGGTGATAATGCCTGACACATGATGAGCATAAATATGGATTGGATATCATGAGTGATTAGCAACCCACTGTATTGTCAAAGAGAACAGTCCTGACCCACAGAATGAAGGGATGTGTGCCTCTCTTGATTAACTTTATTTATTTTTTTTGGTACTGGAGATCAAACTTGGGTCCTTGCGCTTGCGAGGCAGGTGACAGTACCACTGAGCTAAATCCGCGACCCTCAACTTTATTTTTTAATGATTTGGGGGAATGGGCATTGCTGTCTGGACCATTATACCTCGCAAGATATTCCTGAGGACTCTGTTATAATAAAAACTATGGGCCGGGCATTTAGCTCAGTGGTTTCGAGGCCTGCTGCACAAACACAAGGACCTGAGTTCGATCCCCAGTTCCAAAAAAAAAAAACTAAAAAGCAAACATTTTATATTAGCACATGTACGGTGCTTGGTGACCACCCAGAGCAAGGACCACTTGGTTAATTAGCATGCTTGCCTTCCAGGATTCCCTGCTGCCCCTCGTCACCAGCTCCAGAATTTGGCCTCTGCAGGTGTGCAGAGTCTGCTTAACTTACTTAGGGTGCATGAGAGAGCAAATCATTTAGATAACAGAGCTGAAAATGTGGACAAATTAGAATTTTCCATTAGCAAGACTGTGAAACCAATTCATGGTGAGAGAGAGAGGTCTTGCGTCAGATACTCCATTGCACAATAACCCTCTTTGCTGGGATCAATATGTATGTGTGCTAATTTAATCAACATACTTGTGAAGGTTGGCAGTGGTGGTGCCTGATAGAACTGATCCTTTGAAATGCTGGCTGAGCTCATGTATGCAGCATTTATATGGAAGAGACTCATCATTTATGTTGAAAATATTATTTTAGGAAGACAACGCTGCCCAAGAGAAGATAGAAAAGCTGGCAGGATGGGAAGTAAAGGGCTTCTTTTCTGTGGGACTGAAAAACCTAAATTTATGGGATTAAACTGCCTTCCTTTGGAAAAATATATGCAAGATGTGGCTTAGATTTTCCCCCCCTCTTTGATTCTGTAAATTGGGTGATGGGACGGGCTCTTGTGGATTGCTGGATTAACTGGAGAGATGCCTAAGTGTCCCACTCCCTTCTGCAAATGTTTGCTTTCTGGAAATATCAACACATGTGAGTGAGTGATGAGCTTGCACCCGGAGGGCTTGCTTTTGGAGCAGCTGGGTTTCAGTCATTTCGTAAGGAGCACTTACAAAGGAACAAGTGAGCACAGAGGGCTGAGCCAGGACAGCAGTTTGATCTGACCTGGGAGAATTCTGAACCTGTCTGGAGAAACCTTTCCATCCCTACCATGACACTTCTAGTGATGCATAATCCAATTCTTGAGCCAGCACTGCCCACCAGAGCTCAGCACAAACACAGTGGAACAGGGACACTCAACTTGTTCTTAGTCCACTCATCCTAAGCTTCGTGGCTCCATACAGCATGTGACGTCAGAGCCTGGGTACCCCTGAGATCCGAGAGACCTTGGAACTTAAGCAAGGCCAATCACCAAGGAGACAGGAGCCTGACTCGGACCAGCAGTCCTGTAACCATGGCACCAGACTGCAGGTCTATGCTGCTCTCACCAGGCCATGAGCCATCCCAAAGCAGCAATGCTGGGCCGGGGTTTCTGCCTGCCAAAGCAGACATATCTTCCACTTTGAGGACACTGGAACCCTCAGCAGGCACTTTGGTCACTGGCTTAAGCATCATTCGCTCATGATTCACAATCCGCTAAGAGCCAGCCAGGTGATCAACAATATGTCATTTTCAGTTTGATCCAGATACAGTTTTGCTCATTGCTTCCCGTGCGGCCTCCCCGGGGCCTTTGTATTTGCCTAAAGGCCTAACCACATATGCTTGGTCTCCCCACTCTTAAAGAGGGGATGAAGCTAATTCATGAAAGGCCCAAATTGAAGATGAGCGTTGTTCTCGCTGCCTCAGATAGTTCTGCTGCTGGCATAAACTGGGGCCTCAAGAGGTTTGCTTATCTCCAGTTTCTGCAACAACAGCTTGAGTGGAAACACTGGTGGAAGCAGCTCCATGTTGGTCTTTATTTCACATATAAATTTATTTCTGTTCAATAGGTGGTCCAAGTGCTTTGTGTTGTGTAATTATCCTACTCCTGGTGGGTCAGGGTGAAGGAGACTCGTTCTCATTACAGCCTAACCCATGTGGGAAAATCCAGACAATAACTCTCAGCTGATATCACCTTTGAAAATTTCTTACTGCTTGGCTTCTGTGAGTCTGGAAAATGCCGGGCCTAACTCTTCCTCCTGAGCAGTGCAGTCAGTCTGTGGCACAAACCTTTCCCTTGACTGTGTTAAAAATATTAGAAGGGCCATTAAAGATGATGCATGATTTCATATTTCCTAAAGAAAGTGAGGCAGACTTGCAAATGACAATGTTTGCTAAATGCAACCTCAAACATACTAAGTTGCATAACCCAGAATATACCTATTAGAACTATTATCGGGGTGTGGATTAGCTCCGGATTATACCAGTCCCCATTGCGGGGAGTTAGCAGGACCCATAGTTTCTAAGGAGGTGGCTTCTTTTGTGCTCTAAGTATTGAGTACAGCATCACATCATATCCGAAGTACACATCTGCAGAAATTCTCTCGGGATGTGAGGTTATATTAGAGGAGCAAGGAGTGGGTATTGCATCACGTGATATCATGTGTCATTGCTCCGTGTGAGGCATGGAGGGAAGCAGAAACTGTATAAAAAGGAAGTAGACTCAGGCACTTGCGGTTGAGTTTGTGTGCATAATTTAGCTGATAATCTGACATGATATCCAGCAGTGAAAACCATGGAAAGTAAAGGAAGCAGAATGGAACATTCCAGGTAAAACGGTGACCATGGCCAGGCTGTCTGAACACCTCAGATTGGTCCTCTTTATCTCACAAGTAAATTTGGTATTATAGATGCTCTAAGAACTTTCTTTTGTCTAGTTATCCTATTCCTTAAATTACTATTTAAATTCTTTATTATGCTCTCACTCAAGATATAATGTGTTTGCCTAGAAATGTGCTGTGCCATATTTGAGAACACTGGTTTAATGTATGCTAATTATTTGATTAGTCTTCCAGCATGAGGTATCTTTAAATAAGCGGGTGAATAGACACATGCACACTGTACCAAGAAATCAACTTCAAACACACGAAAAACTAAGCAGAACCATATCCTACTTGTCATGATTCATCACTATTAAATTCAGATGAGATATTAACTTATGGCTGAAAGATTTTGACTGTATACAAGTGAAGTACTTTTTAATAGATGACAACTACGTTAATCTTTTTTAAAGATGAATAAAGAATTATGAACTTACCATCATATGTAAACCACCAGTATTTTGAATTGGACCATTTTCCTGAGTACACCTGACTTTTTTGAGTATATTTTTCTCAACCAGCTACAAGACTCAGCCAAGACAGACTAATGACCTTTTAAAAATAATGATGGAAAGTGATATCGGAGGAAGCATTTTACTATCTGCTTTGCTCTGAGCCTTAAACTGCGAACTCTCCAGTTCTTGAAGGCATTGAAATGCTGATTCCAGTCTTCTTGTGGGTTCTTAAACACCTTCTCAAATGACCCATTTTAATAACCCGAAAGCTATTATATAACGAGCAGCCATAATTTAGTCCAGGGCTCTAGGGGGACCCTCACAGTTCAGCAATGAATAGTTAATGCAGTATAATGTTTAGCAGGTTATTAGTTTTCACTATACAAATGCTGATCAGGGAACGCTTTTATAAGGTGTTTAAAAGAAAATGTAATTAACTGGTTGCGTGCTTCTGTTGCAGCTCAAATTGAAATTATTCCATGCAAGATCTGTGGAGACAAATCATCAGGAATCCATTATGGTGTCATTACATGTGAAGGCTGCAAGGTAAGCCTTTTCAATTGTTGTTGTTTCTATTAATGTTACAATGTAGCTCTCTGGTTTCTATTTTTTACTAATATGTTTTAAATTTCAACTCCTCAGAATTCTGAGTGATGGGAAATGACAGGATGGAGCAAATATTGAATATTAAGTTACAATTAACCACTCACCAGTCCAATTGTTTAAATACAGGGTGACCAAAAATTGCATATTTTTTGTTAACTTTTATGATACAACAGGAAATATAAAAATGACAATTATATCACATTTATTCAGTACAAGAACTGACTAGTCGAAATGACGCTTGCCCGAGCAAAACTCAGGATAGTCAGTATGTAAACAAACATGATGCTGGGGGTAAAATGTTAAGTGGTTAAAGAAGCTATGTGCTTTTACTCCTTCCCAGAGAGGATCTGGAGACTGAAGAAAGGTTTTGAGCTTTGTTTATGTTTGCCACTTCCAGTCCTTGAACTGACTGAAGCAATGAGCTGTCTGGTTATCTTTTGTAAAATCTAGACTGCTATCCTGCCCCTGCTACAAAGTGTCTAAAAAGGTATTTCCAGTAAGTTTACTCAATTTGTTTGAGTCTCACTGTTCACTACACACGTTAACACATCCAATTGGTTATGGGAAGGCCTCCCGGAAGAACTGAATGCTAGAGCTGGTGCCGCCATTTGCCCACACGGTTCTGTGCATGTCTTTACCTTCTGGTGACCCTGTTTCTTCATCTAGGGAGTGGGTATGACACCAGTCTCCCTACCTTCTAAGGCTGTTCCAAGAACAGAATGAGCAACTGTAAATCACGTGGGAATGGAAAATAAAGATGTTTACCCTAAGAACTCAGGACTACCCCTCCCACAACCCAGATTGCCTGTCATTTAAATTTCAATTTATTAAGATTTAAATCCTCCTGCTTATATTGGAAGGGCCTTGAGACAGCTTATAGGATAAAACAGCACAAAATAAATAGGAGAGGAGCTATTTAAGCATGCAGGAGGCCTCTGAGACAGCTGATTGCTACAATCAGGCCTGAATTAGCCCTCAGGCTTTTTGCGGTTGAGGCAAAAAAATAAGATCCACAAATTTGGGTTGCTTTCCTTTAGTGAAACCAGAAAGTACAATGTCATAAAATTCAAAATCACCTACGGACACAAATAATTACTGAGACTTTGGGGAAATTAGCCTAATACTGTCTTTAATTCTTCATTTTACTGTTAATCATCCTAACCTCCTAATTTCTTTCGATTCTTCATTTCACTGTTAACCACTGTAACATTTGGGAATGTGTACCTATATCCGTGCTTCACACTCACCCCAATTTCATGAAGCTGGAGATTTCTGCACACCACCACACACACTTAATCCATTTTTTAAAAAATTACCTGCCTTTCAGGAGTGAGGAACTTGCTATTGCAAGGTGGTTTTGAGTTATGCTTCTCTGTGATAACCCTCAGTGCCTGTGGTTCTGGATTACCAAGAATAAATGTCACACCCTTTTCTTCTTCACTCTGCCCTCCCTCAAAATTAATTAAGGATTGAGAGGATGATCTGCCCGTGGCAGCTGTCACCCCATTGATTTTCAGAGTTGATCTGGCTGTCCTTCACCCGCATCTTAAGCGTGTCCCAGCTAGAATAACAGGCCTTTCTCATGAAGGGCAGCTACACAGCGCCACTTGGCTCTTAGCCCTGGGCACCATCCTGGACCCCAGGTCACTACTTGTCCCTTATTCTTCCCAAGAAAGGGACTGATCCCTCTGAGTCCCGCCTGCAAACTGCACGGTCTGGGAAGTGAGTCTAGGGGAGGGGGCGACTCTGTATGGAATATTCCAGCAAGTTGAAAGGTTAATGAATGACATGCTATTCGGTAAAACCTGAATTGAGTGTTTACATATGTATAATGCAGGCACTTTTGCCCCATAAGAAAAAATAAAAATAAGAAAACTAAGGGCAGCTACTACTCCATAGTTATGCTTTTTCTAGATTCCTTGCCAGATCCTGTCCCCAAAGGCTCATTGCCAAAGTGGTTTTCAGTTGTCCATGGTTCTTTTCCTCCGCTCTATGGATTTCATACAAGGGAAGGCACTGAACAAAATGATTTTATTAACAGACTGGGACCGTGTCCAGTCTGGGACTTATTTAATGTTTCTTTGTGACACATACAGTATTTGTTCTGCATTACAGTTTCGCTCTGCTTTAACATTTTTTATTCCTAGTTACACTGAAGTCAAGAGATTTCTGCATGGATGTTATTTATTATGTTCTAACCAGGTGAAGTTGGTTATATCATGATGAATTATAAATAATTATGTCTGTGATAGTATAATTGGACATAAGGAAATTTCTAATTAGATACATCAACTAGATACCTAATGAGAGAAAAAAAGTGACTATTTCCTGAAGAAATCATGTTATGAGTGTATTTTCGATTGCATTTTAAAATCAACAACCTGAAACCCTAAGAAACTGGAAACCCTATTTGATTGCTGGGATAGTTAGGATAGTTATCTGTTTCCCACACATTTGCCTGGGGGAAGCAGCCCCTTTGCCCCCTGCTCACTGGGTCTCCTTTGCTGCCAGGACAGTGACAGTCTGGTGCTGTGCTCTGACTGCCCCCAGACTGGCTGGGTTGGAGTCCCCACTCAGCCTTTGACCAATGTGAGCACCTTCCAGGTGCTCTGGACATCAGTCGGTGCCGTCTGTCACTGAGGACAGCAACTGTCACTGTTTCAGAGTTACCGTGCATGTTCAGGTAAAGTGTGCAGAAAGTGCCAGTTATGTCGCAAGCAATGACAGAGAACCAGGCCAAACCCCTTAGTGCCTTGGTAATGTTGCTCGGTATGGTCCGATAGTATTGCAGCCACTGGCACTTTCTTGTAAAGAATCTGCCAGTAAACAGTAAGTCAAACATGGTGGCACACACCTGTACACTCAGCTACTCGGCAAGCTGAGGCAGGGAGATGGCAAGGGTGAGGCCAGCCTAGGCAACTTAGAGAGACCATGTCTCAGAATGAAAAATAACAGTTGTGGAGGTAACTAACCTGCTACTCCCTAGGTTCAATCGCCAGTACTGGAAAAAAAGAAAAACGATGTAGAGAGGAGCACTCCAGTGGGACCAAGAGCTAATCCCTCCTTTGAGCAGTTTCTAGCCTAGTGGAGATGCAGCCCACACAGGGAGAGGTAAACACAGGCACCAGAACTAAACTGGAGTCTGGCCTCGTCTGTAACGTGACGCAGCAGTGCATGTCCACGCGGCGGTCTGTCCGGGGATGGAAGGCGAGAGGGGTGGCAGAGGCGCAGCACAGGGGAAGTCTGGGTGGCATTTACTGGATTTGGGGAACATGTGGAACCAGTCTGATGGGAGCAAAGGGCCGCTTTCTGGGCACAGCGGAAGACAAGAGTAGGTAAGTTTGCCTTCCCCCAAGTTGTAAGGCTCCACTATGCAAATCTTTTCTCAGAAATGTATTTTACTACTTGTTTTGGCAAAACGAGGAGACAGACTGGGAAGATTCAGAGAGGCACAGGTCAGGACACAGGGCTGCAAGGGTTTTGTGCTGTCGAGAGCATCCTGGGGCTGGTTAGCATGGACTCCCAGCTCAGGAGGGGAGGTGGAGGGGCGGGCAGAGGAAAAGACCACAGACTCACTACGGCCTGCGGGTGGAGGGTCGGGCCTCAAAGCGAACAGAAACATGATGTGTTTAAAAATCCCAATCGTTAGTCAAGGTGTCCTTTGGAGAAGGGCTATGACCTGTCATTCAGTCTCAGTTCCTGCCTTCACAATGAGATACAGTGACAGCTGGCATGATAATCCACACACACTTTTTATCTACCTCCCTTTAGGCTTTTTAAACTATACATTTTTTCATGGTAATGTACAATGCAGTATCTGGGCTAATGAATTGGTTTCTGATTACATTTAAGACCCTTTGCTCTTGCTGAGTAAAAAATAGCAGCATTCATTTGTCAAAGGATTTAGTCATCAATTAATACATCTAAAACACAAAACACAAGGTCCTCTGAAAAGCGTCCTCTTCCAGGCAGTAAAGAGAGAATGTGAATCATTTCCTTGTATTAATATTCTCTTCAAATAACAATAGAAAGCCTTTTCAAAGACACCTAGTGTCTATAATTGATACTTTTTTTTCCCCATGCAAAGAAATGGGCAAAGCAACTTCTGGCGCTTTTTGTGTATTAGGTTAAAGAGAAATTGCCATAAATGTGCTTTTTAGCCCCAAGTTCTTTTTCAGTGAATTCTGATATTTTTACTTAAATTGTGAAACTGCCCCTGAATCTATTGGGCCCACTTTTGAGCACTGATGTATTCATGCTCAGGATTAAAGCTGGCCCAGGGAGGGCCCCTCACGCTTGTCTGAGAAGCAGTGACTGTTCTCGAGGTCTTTGCCCAGGTCGGATGTGAATGTGACAAATCTCAGGCAAAACAAACATCCGGACTCACCAAATATGCCCTGAGAGGTCAGCTTTCACAGTGTGAAAGGTCAGCTTTTCATTTGTGCAAACAATTCTGCAGGGAGGCCAGTCATGGATGGAGCAAGAGTGGACTTTGGGAGATCTGAATTTCCGTGATTTACTGTGGCCAGATGTATGATGGTTAGACTCCCCCCCCCCAACCTCGGTAACCAGAGATCGAACTCAGGACCTTGCACTTGCAAGGCAGGCACAGCACCTCTGAGCTAAATCCCCAGCCCTGCAGATGTACGATTGTGGTGCGGCATCGGCTAACTTTTGCAAACAAGATTGACTGTTCTCTTCTTCCTCATTTGCTTCTTAGGGGACTATTATTCCTGTCTCCTACCCCATTTTCATTTTATCATCTCCTCGATCTTAATCTAGACAGGCATGCCTCTCTTTCCCCCTTGGTAAAACTGGGTTACCCTCTTGCCACCTTTATCCAGATAGGTAACTTTCTCCCTATATTTCTTCTTCCTCACCCTCATACTTCTATACATTCTCAAGAGAAGTTCCCACGAGAGAGAAAACTGGGGCATTTCTTACAAGATTCTCTGCTCTTGGCAGCCCCAGAAATAAAATGAAAGGTAGACATGCACCCACTTTAACAATCCCCCAAATTTCCAATTTTTAGCTGCACTGGAAAATACAATAGTTTGAGCAGCCATAGGCGCATTCACAATAAATCACAGCGTTATGAATAAATCTTGGTTGTCAAAAGCAAATGTGTAGCCGTTCCAACGCGTCTGCCATTAGAATTCAGCAAGGCAGCTGTCAGCTGTTTTCTTGTAATTAAACAGCCAATGAGCAGCTAATTAAGACATATGTGTATACAGAAGTGGAAGTGGGTATGTTAATGAACTGTAGGAATCAATTCATTAAGTGAAAATTGTCAAAAGACCAAACATCAGATCAGCATTTCAGCCTGTGCTTCAATGAGAAGCCCGGAGCAGGAGGAGACCCCTCTAAGAACCTCCCCAATTGCACCCACAGTTCCCCATAGGGGCAAACTATTAATAACCCCAATAGGAAGTGCCATGTACATCTCAAAGCCTTTTATGAAGTAGATTAGCAAGTGTTTCCCATAGGGTACTTAGGACCCTATAAAATGCCATCTCCCTCACCTGAAATACAGAACTTTTGAATACAGAACTGCAACACGGCGTGCTTTTTTGCCATTTATCTTGGGTTTTCATGGTCCAGTCTGCCCTGCATGTGTGCCCCGATGCTTTTGGGTGGTGTATGAAGAAGTCTGTGGCCTTTGAAATGAGAAGCATCCAAGACTGAGGAATCAAATCCCAGCCCCTCGTCTTACCTGCTGTGTGATTTGGGACCCATAGCCTCTCTGCACTTTTTCTCATTTGTAAAACAGATGTAAAAATAGCATCTTTGCAAATGATAAGGTGTGGTGAATCACAAGCAAGGTTTGCAAAATGTTCTACACAGTGCCTAGTATAGAATAGGTGTTCAGAATGTGATTGTCACTACCACCGTTTTCCCTCTGGGTCTTCATTCCAAAAGGATCTGTTGACTTTAAGTACTTGGAAACAAAGAGGCAAGGCAGTCCATGAGGGAGACCGATTAGTGACAAAGCAAGGTAAGGGCTGTTGCGGGGTCGGGGGGGGGGGGGCTAAGTTCAGAGGCCCTGGGAAGGGTCAGGTCACAGGAAGTCTCAGAAAAAGTAAATTTCTCTATGAATTCTGAAAGGAAGGAGAGTTTCCATCCAATGGCAGGGAGAGGCTTCCATGGGGGAACTTAGAACACAGCTGTTTACACTTGTTTGGCTGGTGACTTTAGGAAGAGGCACAACAGGAGGTCATCAGTAGGGAGCCACTGGGAACCGCTAAGCAGGATAGCAACATTTATGTTTCAGGAAGAGATCTTTAGAATGAGAATGGAAACAGGGCTACCAGTTGGGCCGCTGTATAATAACCAATTCAGAAGATGACAGATGTGGAAACTTCAAAAACCATTTCAGTAAAGATGGAGAGAAATGGATGGACCTGAGGACTGGGGTGGTGATGAGAAGCTGCCTGAACTGGCAGCTGTTTGGGTGCGAGTAGACAGGAGGAGGAGAAGAAATGAAGCCCTTCCGCCTTGAGTAGCTGGTAAGGGTAGAGAGAGACACCTGTCACTGAGCGAGAGGACACAGGGATGTGAGGATGGGAAGTGGGCCCTGGGCTGAGGTACATTCAGCTCGAGGCTCTGCAACTCGTGTGGGTAGAGGGAAAGGGGACGGAGGCCCTTGCAGGCCAAACCACGTCCTGGGGTGAATGCCTGTCAGGAGTCTGGAGGGCTCCTTCAAACAAGCCGATGGGGACATGGGGACCCAGTGAGGACCAGGCTCAATCCAGTCCCCTGCCATGGCAATGGGCTGTCCAGAAAGCAGAGCATCTATAACTGGGGTGTGTCTCACTGGTTCATTTCAACAATTTACGCATGAAAAAAATGTACTGTATTCCTTATTGTAAATGTTGTGTCCACAAATGAGTCTTGTGAAATGCTCTCAGTGCTTTTTACCCAGCTCCTACATCCACGCCTGTGGTTGCAACTGATGAAAGTCCATAGTCCAATATGAATTTTGGTCAGCATTTCATTTACAAGTAAGAAAAATGTGAAACAACAAAGACATTTTTCGAACTTCGGTTACTCATCAGTGATGATGTGTGAACGGCTTTGCTGAATCAGATAATAGTTTTCAAATACTGGAAGAATATTTCCTTTCTTTTCTGCTGTTCGCAATGTATTGGCTCTGAATATGATGTACTTTTTGTTTTACCTGAATTACTGTCATTTCCGTTATGGTTTTTAAATTGAGACAACAAAATCAAGCCCTGGGTTTGTAGCATTTGCCAATTTCTGTGTTATGAATCGTCCTACCACGTGGCCATTTCAAGCCGCCCAGCACGCCATCTCATGGAGTGCAGAGTAGAGATGAGTAATAGTACTATCATGGAGAATTTCCACCATTCAGATACAACTGGCATAAATGACCTCAAGAACATAAATAAGTTATTTTTTAATAATGGTTAAACAATTGGATTTAACAACAAATCCCCTGAATACACTGGCCTCAGTCCTCATCTTGGGGAGCGCCAATCTAGTGGCGCTGGTGGACAGATCCCTAGCATCCAGCTTTACTGGGCTTCTTCTAAACATTAGGGGATAGACTTTCCCAGAGAATGGAAGGCAGACATCAGAAATAAAACCCAATGAAAGGCCCTTTAAAGGTGAGGCAAAATAAGGCAAGAGATGTTGGGAGAAGCCTTGGAGACATAGAAATTGAGGCAGAGAGCTGATGTGTAGGGGCTTTGTGGTCACAAGTTGAGTCCCTGCCCTCAGTCTTGTTGGTCCAGTACTTAAATATCTATCCTTAAGTAAGAGGGACCGGGACTTAAAATCAGGATGCTGGCATTTGAGCCCCAGCACCGACACCAGCTGTGGGAATTTTAACAAGTCATTCAGCGTTCCAGCTCCACTTCCGTTGTCTGCAAAATCAGAAAATTAACAAGAGCAAAATATAAACTTCAGGGAGTTTTTGTGGGTGTTTTCTTTTTTGACCTATAAAAGTAGCAATTGCATGGTATTCGAACTAATATGTATCCCTGAACTATATTTCCAAAGGTAATAAATCTAAAAGTGTATTTTTAAAAGCTTCCCGGTGACTCTGATTGATGACTACTGGACCTGATTACTACCTCCACTTCCCACTTCCGGTTCAAGAGGAAGGAAGGAATGTCTGTGGAATGACTGCATGTTCGTGTACGGCCACCAGGTGGCGGCAGTGTGCCGCTGTTGCACTAAGTAGCAGTACCTAAAGTTCATCGCGAAGGCTCTGCCCCAGCCCACCATCTTTGTAACTGCACATCCCCATGTATTTTGATATCCATAAAAACCATGCTTTTATGAAAACCAAAAAGCTCCTTAGGAGCTCATCTTTTCGACATAGGTACAAAATTATGTGCTCAGTAGCCATCCCAGTGAGCTTACACCTTCAGCGCTTTCCTTAAGGTACGGGCTTCCCAGGTCCTCCCCATGCTGCCGGCACCATCATGAGCTGCCCCGGCCCCTGCAGCTCAGGTACTCATTTCTCAGAGGGACTTGCTTCAGGACTGCTCCCAACCAGAACACACCCTGCTTCTCTACCTGTAGGTCAGAAGGTACCACCTATACTCGCCACTTTTCTTCCGCTCTCCTCCTCCTCCTCTCATGCGTGTTCTTCAGCTTTAGCATTTTATCAGTTCAACTTCCCAAATGCTTAAACTTGAGTAACCCCCAAGGCACGCTGAAAAGGTTTTTTTTAAAAAAAAAAAAAGCGGCCTCTGTGGTATATACACACAATGGAGTAGCACTCAGCCATAAAGAAGGATAAATTTGAGTCATATTCGGGCAAATGGATGCATCTTGAGACCATAATGTTAAGCTCAATATATCAAACAAGATTAAATAGCACATGGCTTCCCTTTGATGAGGAAGCCAAAGTATACATTATTTATAGAGAAAAATAAGACAATAGGAAACATGGAAGTAGACCTTTTGCGGATGGGAGGCAGACCTAGGGATGGAGGAAGGAAAGGAGTAAAAAGGATTCAGATGAGCTGTGTGGACGTACCAACACCCCACGATGAATATTCCTTATGTATTGGATATATGTACTAATAAAACATTTATAGAAAGAAAGCTGGCCACTATTCATTTCCTGCAACGCAGGGCTCGGGGTTTCGGTGACGCGAGGCTTTCCCGGCGTCTCCTGTCTCCGCCGTGTCCTGACAGCCCCACCAAGCCCGCATGGCTAGAGCAGGAAGCCCGCTCTGCCCTTCGTCGTGCACCCTGCGGAGCTGAGCGGACGAGGCTGAAGAGCGGGCGCGCCTGCGTGCACCCCCAAACCCAGACGTCTAAACAAATGTCCTCCTGTGAGGAGACCGCTCGGCTGGGAAGCAGGCACCTGGCTGGGCCTCGCGGGGACGGTGACGGTGCAGACACCCGGGCGGCTGTGGAGACACCGCTGCCTGCGCCGAGCTCCTCGGTTGTCTGCGGTGCGGCTGAGACAGGGGTGAGAGGACGAAAGGGGGCGTCTGTGTGACTCCGCGTCAGGCCCCAGCCCTGCAAAGCTACGTGCTGAAGTGAAATAATACCCGGCCAGAGCATAAAGCCCCAAAACCATGGCATCGGAAGGCTGTTTCTCGCGTTGCTTGTGGGCTGCACCCGGGCCAGCCACAGGAGGGTCTGCTGTGAGGCCTGGGGCCCCGGGCTGCCTGGCGAGCCGGTTCACACCGACTGAGCTCACGAGACGGGACTCTTCCAACGCCAAGGCCAACAGCGCCGCTCGAGAAGGAAGCCCCGAAATTCACGCTGGGCTCTACTTCCTGTGCGGGGTGGGTCCGCGCCAGGTCACTGCACCTCAGGTGGGCTCGGCTCTGTTCGCCTCATAACAGGGAAAGGGGAGTCAGTGCCTGTGCCTGTTAACGTGAAATTGTGTGCCACTGCGGGGCACACAGTGCCTGGCACGCAGGAAGTGCTGCTACCGCGACCCACCATCCCCGCTCCCTGGATACGGAAACAGCCACCATGAGGAAGCCATTTGTGACGCTCACAGATCCCTACACACAGGCCCCAGGCCCGCCATGAGGGCCACAGGAGCACCGGGGGATCCAGAGCAGGAGAGTGACAGGAAAACTTGGGCCAGGGCCTCTGTGGGGTTCCCACAGGAAGGCAGTGTGCAGCAGGGTAGCAGCCTGGCTGTCATCGTTACAGGCACTGGGGCGTGGCTCTGCTGCTGCAGCTGCTGCTGCTGCCTGGCTGTGGCTCTGGGCTGGAGATGCCGGGGGAACAGACCCTGGAAGCAGAGTGCCCAATAAGGGAGGTGGTTGGGTGTCTAGGTTCAGGCTTGTATGGAAAGGCCTGAGGCAGTATGCTTGCTCTCTGTGGGGATCAGGTAGCCCAGGGTAGTGCACTACCTCAGGGTCAGCAGGGCCCTAAGATATCAGAGCATCAGAAATACGGAATAAAGCTGTGTGTGGTTTCACAGGACCATCACCCCAGCACTCTGGGAGGCTGAGGCAGGAGGATCTCAAGTTCAAGCCCAGCCTGGGCAACTTAGCAAGACCTGGTCTCAAAACAAAAAAAATAAGAAGAGCTGGAGTCATAGCTCAGTGCAGAAGTGTGAGGTTCCACTGCTATACTGCAAAACAAAAACCCAGAATGAAAAGATGTGAGTAATGCAAGCACACATTAAGGCCTACCGTCATGACACCCTCTCCGAGCTTCTACAGACAGAACAGGCTGGGGTCACATAAGGCTGCGGTGCCAGCATCCCAGAACTTTATTTATGGCTGGTGTGAGGTAAATTAATAGATGGGAACTGAGGTAATGTAGCATGGTTTTGTTACTGACCCGACCATTACTCCAGAGCTGGGCCTAGTTCTGGATTTCAGACTTTTGAAAGAAGTGACGGAATTGGAGAGGATCCTGAGAAGAAATACGAGAGGTGGAAAAGAACCTAGGAGGAGAGGTGACAAACACTGGGAGGGGGTCTGCAGAGGTCCAGGAGACGGTCTGGTGGCCTAGGGTGATGGTTCCACTGGAAGGAAAAGAGAAGATGGACAATGACAGTCATTGAGCCAACTGTTAATGGGCTGAATGCGAAGCTAACAAAATTCAGCCCCCACTAACAACAGCTAAGCCCTACTTGTCCAGAGCGAGAGATAGAACACCCTGCAGCTCCGATAGGGAGCTGCATCTCTGCCCACAGCAGACCTCCCCAGGTGACCTTGATACCTCTTTCCAAGGACTGACGTTCCCGGTTCGTGTATTCTTGAATTCTCTCCATTCATCCCCAAAGAGGGATTCACTTCTTACTTCCTCTTCACAGAGGACAACACATAGCCCACAGCTCTTCTGAGAAGAGACTGCTTTATAGAAGAGGCCAGGCCTGATAGAGGCCAGATTTAAAGTCAAATAGAGAGTCAGAGATGCTGGGCCCCTGGCCTCGCCCGTGTTTAAGTTAGCAAGCAGCTTAGTGGAGTGCGGGAAGGGGTGAGAGGCCAGGCTCCTGCCCCGCCCCCCATCCCCAAAAGCAAAGAACTGGGGACCAAAGTCACACACACCATACATATCGCCCTGGCCCATGAAGCCCCCTGGTCACCCACACAAGGAACTGGAGGTACTAGACTGCTCTTGCCTCACATGTCCTTCCATTGCAATAGTGTAGGAAAAAAACCAGAAAACAAACAGAAAAATTCTGAATCACCTGGGACCCCACCCACCAAACCAACAGTTCTCACTTTGGTGCATAATTTTCCAAGTTTCTTCTCAGTTAAATATGTGGGTTCCTTTTTTAAAAAAAATTACACCGTTTAGCTCTTTAGCTGCTTTTTAAAAATTCTCCAGTATATTTTTCTGACCTCTTTCTAACAGTAATTGCATTTCTGAACTACCATTGTTTTGCAGGGGCTGAATTCCACTGTAAGGGTGGGTATACAGTAGGACTTTTGGTTCACTAATGTTGGACATCTAGGATCCTTCTAAATTTTTTCATATTATAGGTAGTGCTATGAAGAATATCCTTGTGGGCTGCATCATAGAAATGACTGGTTACCTTATTTTTCTTCTGTGTTGTGCCTCGCTTAAAAAAGGGGCTGGGGATTTAGCTCAGTGGCCCTGCACCTGCCTCACAAGTGCAAGGTCCTGAGTTCGATCCCCGATACAAAAAAAAAAAACACCCCACTGAAAGATAAGCCAATAATAAAAAGATAACCCAAACCCATCATATATTTGCAAATTAAGAAATAGGTTTCTAAGGAATGGATGGGTTAAAGAAGCAATCTATGGAGAATTCAGACACATTTTCAAGTGAATGATAATGAAAATAGTACATAGTAAAGCTTATAGGCTGCTGGTGAAACATGCCTAAAAGGAAAACTTGTAGTTTTATAAGAGAGTAAATATTAAGAATCAATGAGCTGAGAATACGTAGTGCTGAGAGTTAATAAAAATAGGATTCTCGGGGTCCATGAGTAGCTGCTTTTGCACATGCTCTCGTTTGCAAAGCAGTGCTTAACATGCAGAAGAACCCTGAGGAACATCAGCTTGGATCTGTCAAATCTTGAAGGCCATGGTTCTGCTCACTGGTATTTCCAAACTAACCGGGATTGAGGCCCATTCCCACTGACCCATCGGCCACCAGAGTCCACTGTGCATACCAGGACTGCACACAGTTGCATTTGCCCCGACTCTGGGCATCCCAGAGGAATATTTGTGTTTACTGAACTAAAAATACTTTCAATGTAAAGTTTAAAGATAAATCTCTTTTCATCATCTCATCAAACTCATTGCTTTTGGTCATTTGAAGCCAAGAACGGGAGCCGATCTCCTGCCTTTGACATAAGCAAGTGTCGTGCAGTTAAAGAAAGTTCTGCATGTGTAAGGGATGGAAGATGAGGCTCTGGGGATCACTTTTACTCAAGGAAAAAGAAGTGACTTTAATTTCATTAATGGTCTCCTGGATGATGCTGCTACAAGTTTAATTCTCCATTAAATATTAATGCCGCTCAGTGCTTAGCATACTGCGTTTAGTGTCCTACCCGTGGAACTGACACTAACCTGTTTTATATTTTATAACTGAATCACAGGGCTTTTTCAGGAGAAGTCAGCAAAGCAATGCCACCTACTCCTGTCCTCGTCAGAAGAACTGTCTGATTGATCGAACCAGTAGGAACCGCTGCCAGCACTGTCGGCTGCAGAAATGTCTCGCCGTGGGGATGTCTCGAGATGGTGAGTGTGTGCAGCTTGACTGCCACAGTGGCCTGGAGTTGAGACAGTGCAGGGCCCCACCCTGGCTCCTCAGCTTTGTGGAATCCACAGCAGTTGCCTTCTCTCCACATACCACTAGGGGCAGCAGAGTGGCTGCGGGGAGCTTCAGAGGATGAGGGTCTGACACTGAGAAGTCCCTGGGGTTTTTGACACTTCAGACATGACAGGTGGATGAAGGTTAGCGTCATCTGAGGGCCTTGATACCTACCCTTCCCACAAGCAGCCCCGCAGAAAACACAAGACAATCATCACTTGCCTTACGCTAGTGAGTTTACTGGCAGCAGGGATGAAGTAGCTGTTGTGCTAACTGGATCTTTGGAATCCCAGGCCAAAGTCAAATATTTGTTCGGACAGAATGTGTGGAAATAGCTTCTCTTAATGAAATGAGCATTTGCACTATTTTAAGGACTAGAGACTGTCTACTGTTCTTACAGACATTTTAAGATCCTCCTGGAAAACTATCTTAAGTGCACTGAATAATCAACACCAGATTTCAAGACGGTTATTCTTATATAGGGAAATTAGGCGGAAAGTACAGCTAGTCCGTCTTAAGGACTTTTCCAAATATATCAGCTGCTGTCTTCAGAGATCCCTTTGAAGGAAAAGGTCCCATCCAGGGGAGTTTCAGTCAGTGGGAAGCCTGGCGTCCCCAGAATCAGAGGTACCCAGGGTCTGTGGACCCGCCAGGAACAAGTCCACTTCTATTCCTACGGTCTGCATGGCCACCCTATCCGCCACTAGAAAAGTTTCTGTCATCCAAAGACTTCAGTCACAGAACTTATACTGTATTCTCAGAAATTCCCAAGACACGCAGCTCTGCAGTTCACCTTACAGTGACACCAGGGTGACAAAGTTAGGTGTACTCCTTACCAACCTGGGGTTAAAATCATTAGTTCACTTAGGAGCCTGAAAGTTAAAGTCACAGGTGGTAGGTGCATTTTCTCAGGAGCTGGCCCCTTTACTTCGCTTTCTGGATGATAAGATTACTGGTGTTGATGTTAAAGTTAAAACACAACTGTGGAGTCTCACAGCAGAGTAAGTTTCACCTCTGGGTATTAATTCCCTTGGGTTTCTGAGAGTAATCTTTTTCAGAAAATGAAGTGCCCTCAGGATACCTTCTGGAATTTTTATATATAACTCAGCATGAGGCCCTGAGTTCAATTCCTGGTACCAAAAAAAAAAGAGAGAGAGAGAAAGAAATAACACAAGCTAGGTATGGCAGTGCACATTTACAATCTCAGCTACTCAAGAGGCTGAGGCAGGAGGATGGCAGGGTGGAAGCCCGGCTGCAAACTTAGTAAGACCCTGTGTCAAAATAAAAAAATTTTTTCAAAGGGCCAGGGCTGTAGCTCAGTGGTAGAGCACTTGCCTATTATGCAGTAGCCTGGGTTCAATCCCCAGTACTACGAAAAAGAGAGAAAGAAAGATGGGAGGGAGAGACAGAACAAACAACTGTGGGTATGGAAAGAATCTGGAGGCTTATAAAGTCACAGTCCTGAAATCCGGAGCCCACATCAGCTGTCAAAGCAGTGCCACCTAACGTCCTTACCTAAGTGGTAGCAAATGACAGCTGGCCAGTGTTCTCCATTCATTTGTTTTCCCTGTGCAGAGCGGCAGCACATTCCCCTCAGCAGCAGGAGAATCCCCCACCTGGTGGGTGGACGGACACCACCTCCATTTCCATCTCTCCTGCCCCAGACTCGGGTAGCCAGGATGATGGTCAACAGGACAGGTTCACCTCCGTAATCAGGACTAACTAACCACAGTTAGGGGAACTAGGGCCCCCAGCAGAGGTTTTAGCTGCAGGTAAGAGTCCAGCTGAAGCAACTTAGAGGGAGAATTCAGAGCAGGCAATCAAAGGCTTCTGACCCCACCCCCACTTCAGGAGAAACAGATTCTGATTAATCTGGAAAGTTGCTGAGGCCATTGCTCCACTTTAAATACAGGGGCCCATTCCAAGGAGAAGCGTTATAGATGCAAATCCACCCAACGGGAATCTAATACAGTGCTCTACTGGAAGATACATGAGAACAGCAGAAACTGTCACTTCAAGATGGGTCTGAGGATTTCCCAGGGGCTTCCAGGGACCATGAGTGGAGGAGGGGACTTCTTAGGTCAGGGCCAGTCAGAGGTGCTGTAATTCGGAGAATTAGAGCCTCATGCAGTCTGTCCGGGCCTCTGCAGGAAGCCGCAGGTGCAGCTGTCTGACACAGAAGGAACTCATTTGAGCAGAGAGAAGAGTCAGACAAAAGTGGAGGCCTGACAACTCTGCCTCAGTGTATCTAGGGGGACTGTGCATCCCAGGCTGAGCACTGGCACAGGAGAAGGTCCAGGCTGGCTGCATGGTGCAGCGTGAACAAGCCCCTTAAGTTACATCTCGGGGTACCCTCCCTGAGCCGGCTGCTCCAGCGATGCCCCTGCAGGTGCTGGGTCTGAGACATGGCTTTTCCTGAGTGTGTGTGCCAGAGAGGGATGGAGCCGGCCTGTGTGGGGCAGGATGGTTTTGACAAGGGGACAGTGTCTGACTTTGTGGCCGTGGGGCTTAGGACTGAGGCGGCTTTTCTCTTCCAGCTGTGAAGTTCGGGCGGATGTCGAAGAAGCAGAGAGACAGCTTGTATGCAGAGGTGCAGAAGCACCGGCTGCAGCAGCAGCAGCGAGACCACCAGCAGCAGCCCGGGGAGGCCGAGCCGCTGACGCCCACCTACAGCATTTCGGCCAATGGGCTGACGGAGCTCCACGAGGACCTCAGCACCTACATGGACGGGCACACCCCCGAGGGCAGCAAGGCCGACTCAGCCGTCAGCAGCTTCTACCTGGACATCCAGCCCTCCCCAGACCAGTCGGGGCTGGACATCAATGGCATCAAACCCGAGCCCATTTGTGACTACACACCAGCATCCGGCTTCTTTCCCTACTGTTCCTTCACCAATGGAGAGACCTCCCCGACCGTGTCCATGGCAGAGCTAGGTAAGGCCATGCACACTTCCGCAGCAGGCTGCCACCCACAAAATGACCAGGTTGCTAAAGCACTGCAATGCACCTCAGTCATCCAGCTGCCCTCACTACTGAGGATTTGAACCAGGGCCTTTGCACTGAGCTGCATCCCCCAGCTAAGTTGCCCATGCGCGGCTCGAACTTTCGATCTTCCTGCCTCAGCCTCCCAGGGTGCTGGGCTCACAGGTATGCACCCCCTTGCCCAGCTGACACCCTTGCTTTTGGCAGCTTACTGTTTGCCCCAGTGTGTCCAGGAACACATTCACCTCTCAGCATCAGCAGTGAGACGGGATGAACGAATGCAGCCTTCACGGTCCACAGTGCACAGAACACTCCAATGGCCGCATGACCCTCAGAGTCACTTCCTTTCCTTATACTCCAGGTATCACTTTGTACCTGAGGCCACTGGCAGGCAGGCTTGTTTTTGTTTTTTTTTCCCAGTGCAGAATTTTAAAATTTTTGAACTGATTGCTAAAATTGAAACTTGTTTTTTTCAAAGACACATAAGTGTGTCCACTTGCGGAGAACAGTGTGCTGTTTTGATACATGTATAGAGTGTGTAGTAATGGAGAATACTTAGCATGCGCATCACCACTCAGAGGGAATATTCACAGCCCTCTCTTCTGGTGAGTTTCAGATATTCCCTACAAGACTGTTCAGCACAGTCAGTGCGTTGCACGGCTCAGCACCAGAAGTTACTCCTCTTGACTTTGGCTTTGTCCCATTGGCCAGTCGTGTTGTCCCGCCACCCTGACATGGACATTTGCACTGAAAAGCTCACGTTTTCAGCCCTGTGTTGGGGTGGGGATCAAATTCCACCAGGCCAACATTTGCAAATGTCAGCAGCCAACTGGTACATTGGGGTTGGGGTAGCGACTCCTGATGTCCACCTCACTAATTCCACCTCTGTCCTTTGCCCGGCCACTGCAGGTACCTAAGCTTTGCAACCTTGAAGTATGTTATAAATATTCAAAGGCAGCTTCTTTGCTTGCCAAAATGCTCTCAGGATGAATATTGATGACAGAATTGACAGATTTCACATAAGGATCACAACACCAACAAATGCCCGTAATTTCTGTCATTTCCTTGTTGCTGGGACGTGGCTGCTTCTTAGGAGATGTGACCTAGAAATGTTGATAACACACACAGTGGAAAACTTTCCACTTTGAGGAAGAGATGTTACCATCCTCTGCTATATTTAATTGATTTTTAAATATAGCACTATTATTAGAAAAACTCTGATAAGGACCTTTGCAGTATGAGAGTTTGATGTGCTCTTCCTGGTGACCCCTAACACAAGGTTATAATCCTTTGGGATATTTCAATTAGCAGCAGTGGAGGGGACTAAGTTAACACAAGGGGAGAATGAAGACCTCAGGTAGAAAGAACCAGCAGGTTCTGACTTGAGCACAGAAATCCTCAGTTCACAGAAATAATGGCTGTGTTCTTTAGATGGTTTCTCCCCATCTGTACTCCATAAAACATCTTTTAAGTGAAAATTTTTATTTCCAGTAAAATCTTTCTCCAAATAGAACAAATTGAACATTCTTTACAGTTTCTACACAAGCATCTCTTTATGGGGCTAAATTTAAATCCTCAAGCGCAGAGACATTTTGAGCCTGGTCTTTAACCACTGAACAGCATTAAAGGTGTATTGCAGCTCTTTTGATTAACAGAGAAACCTCTGAACTAGAAGCCAAGCTGAGCAGAGAGGTAGGTTTGATTTTTTTTTTCTTGAACTAGAACAAAACCATCCATTTTTGTCATGAAATCTTGGTTGACTGAGCCTTAAGCAGAACTGTAATGAAAGTAAAATTTTCAGAAATGAATAAGGATTTGATTGAAAGGTGACATGAGCCCATGAAAAATGACCTCACTCACTTTAAGTTTGCTTCCACCTTACCAGAAATACTAGTGAATCAGTCCTCTTTGCTTGTCAGATGTTCCATCCTAAGACAGAGCCACAGGGCTGAGCCGAAGTGCTGCCTTTGAACTTGGCACTTTGGGTGAAACTGCGCTAATACCTGATGGGGGCCAGAGATGTCCAAACGCCTCCCCCAGGTCCCCAGACAAACAGTCTTTTTTCACGGTGGGCATCTCCAGTGCAGTCGGGGGGCCCTAGGTCCTCAGGCTTTGTGCCCTTTTAAATTAGGGCTTTTTCAAATGCATTGGAGCCTTTTCCACAGTGAACTAACTCATCACTAAGAGTAGCCCCAAACTCAAAACTAAACTGGAAGGAAACAGTGCAGTGGCACACAAGTAAGACCCTGCTTCCAAAAAAAAAAAAAAATCTAGAAAATTAGAATTTTTGAGAAAAGCATAAAATTGGTTTCCAATTTTCTGTGTCATTTACATATGCAGAATAGTTCAGGGGTCCAAAAGTGACGAGAAAAAGGCCCAAGGTGAGCCGCACCACCCCCAGAGCAACCTGAAACTCCTTGGTGCTTCCTCAGAGCTTCCCCTGCCACCTGATGACTCTCATCAGACTTTAAGCACATGAAGCCAACTGTGCAATAAGAAAGTGTAAATTACCTTAGCCTACGTCCAATCCTACTTTTCAATAATAGTATCCACAGCCTTTCACTTGCAGTGGAACACGTCTCCATCCTTGGGTAGGAAATGCTGCCCTTGAAGTGCAATTCCAGCCTGAATTATATACTCCCGATGAACAACCTAGCTTCCTCCTTTTTTAAAGTTCTGCTCCTGTGTGGCGCCGTAATTGTTGATTAATGCTGACATACTGGACAGAGAGTGAGAAGACGTCGCCCCTTAGCAGTCCTGGTCCCGCTCCTGCTCTAAGTTGGACAGCCCTGTGAAGTCACGTCCCCTGTACCTCCAGTCACCTGCAGTCCCCCTCCCTACAGAGTGAAGCCTGAACACAGACCTGGAAGCTAGGCTGTGTTCAGATCCCAACCCTGCCCCCTGCTAGTCATGACACCCTGGCGAAGTCACTCAACCTCACTGCGGCTCAGTCTCCTCAGATGTAAAATGGAGACTACCAGTTCTATTCTCCCGGAATTATGATTAAGTGAGGCAGGGGGAATACAGTATACATATGTTCATATATTCACAATACATGCGAAATATACGAGTCTGGTGGCACATGGTCAATGCCACATGAGTGTTAATTGTCACCAATTGTTGATAATGTCACCTGAAATGAGCAGAGTTTAGACCAGATCATGTCTAAAGTTCCTTCCCACTGTGAACGTCTGGGACTCCGCAGCCAGAGTTTCCATCTGATGTACCTAGAAGGTGGCGGCACTGATGAACTAATCGTGGTCGAGCAGAAAAAGGGACTTGCCCGCTCCACCCCCCAACACACACGCACACACGCACGCTCGCACACACAGTGAGACGTGTGAGAGCAGACTAGAAACCCAGTCTCTGTAGTTACTAGGTATGTCACCATTCACGGTGTCTGGAAAAGGCCACACCCACTCTTAACTTTTAGTCACCCCTTCCATAGTCTCCTTTGATGAAATGGAGATGTAAAAATTGCAAAATATCTAAAATCCAATCTATTTTAAATTAAAATCAAAGACAGTGAGCAGTTGGTGCGAACGCAGCCACTGCCCTCTACTGGTACATCCTGTGAATTGCACTGCCCGTTGTCTCGCTTATTGGCTGTTCTGAAAGCTGGATACAATGAAGCAGGGGTGAGTTGCAATCATTTCTTTTCCCTAAGTACTGGCGATCGAACCCAGGACCTTGCACTTGCCACGAAAACGCTCTACCACTGAGGTGCATCCCCACCCCTGGTAACATTTTTGAAGATGAAGTGAAACAAGATGCTGACTCTCTGGTGTGGAAAAGCAGCATACCCAGAACAGTACAGTATGAGCTGCTTCCCATGCCCTGTAAACGGTCAGCTTCACTTTTTTCATACCTTCAAAATGGGCTTACATTCCAGGAACACTTACGTAGTGAGAGATCTTTCCACTGGAGTTAGTTCAATGCCGTATTTATGCATTGATGTTCTGGTTTCTGACTCCCGTTACCCTTTCTCTTTACTCTTCATAAGCACCACGGATTCTGAGACACAGGACTGACTGGCTCCTTCCTCTCTTGGTTTCTCTCTTTTTTTGCCTTACTTTTTTTCCCTTTGTTTATGTTTTATTTTTTATGCCATCTATCCATGCTGTTTTAGCGTCTGTGTGTTGCCAAATAGGACCGTTAAGATTTATTATGTTTCTGTGTCTCCAAGGAGATTCTCGTTTCCAACTCCATTTAGGTGAACCTGCTCTGTTTTCACACAAACAATCTCCTTCTGTTTGAGGGAAGCAGTAACAAATTTACAGACAAACACTCTTTTGAGTGTTGTCAAATCTGCATTCAGCACCACTGCCTATTGTATATCCAGGACTCGGGGAGAAGGGGTCATTTTTGGGTGTGGTTTCTTATTTGCAGATGTGCGTCAGTTCTTTTAAGCACATGCTTGTGTGCATACGTGTGTTTTGGTACTGGAGATTGAATTCAGAAAGCACTAAGCTACATCCCTAGCCCTTTCTAAAAAGAATTTTAAATTTTGAGACAGGCCTTGAACTTCTGATTCTCCTGCCTCAGCCTCCCGAGTAGCACCACTTTCTTTCATCAGTCTCTTTTCCCATACCAGTCATTACCAGCCTGCTCCTCACTCGTCCTCTAGCAGCCTTATTGGTCCTCCTGCCCCGCCTGTGCTCCCACCCCCCCAGCACGAAACTGCTCATCCACCGTCTCCAGGTGCACTTTTCAATCCTGCTGATTGCTTGTTACCTCAGGTCCAGATTCAATCCTCCCACTCAGGGGCCAGGCTCTTCCCTGTGTTTCTACTTTGACATTGTTGTCCATCACAATTACCTGCCCCCGATAAATGCTGTATGTGTTCTTCATCCACCACCTCTGCATGGAGCTGGTCCACCTCCCAACACCCCAAATCCCACTGCCAATCTTGCCGGTTCTTCAGGGTCCATTGCAACCTGTCTGCCAAGAAACAGCTCCCGGTTCCACTCAGTCAACACTGGCCTCCCCCCTTCCTAATAGTGTCTTTTTTTTTTTAATCTCCTGATGTAATTCACCTTCATACCTTATTGCCTGATCTCTTCAATTTTCCTTTTCAGTGTGTCTGCACATGTCCACAGATTATAAATTTCCAAAGAAAATGTCTTTGGCATCTTAGTATCATCAAACTTCCCACACTCAAGTATAATAATTGTACACACTATGTAACCCTTCCAAGTGCTCAGCTATTTAGTTTCCACAGCAGCCCTATGAAAAAAGTACTACTTTCTTCACTTTGGAAATGAGGAAACCAAGGCAGAGAGAAGTCAAATAAAACATACCTAGGATCCCACAGCTAATAAATCAAAGCTCAGATGCAGATCCTGACAGTCCAGGGGCAGGGTTTCTCTCTTCATTGCACTACACCTACTCAAATGTTAGGCCCTGCAGTGTCTGTCCTGCGGTCTGTAGGCAAGACAAAAGAGGCATACCTGTCTTCATAAAATAATATTATTTCCTAGTTTTTCATGAGCTTTTCAGGCTAGCATAAAAATGCCAAGAAGATGTCGATCATTCCCCTTAGCCCTCTAGGTCAGTGTTGGTTCATTCCCAGACACTAGTGAAACACAGAACAAGGTCAAGGTCAACAGGTCTCTGAAGTCACCAAGCCTCCTCATGAAATGATGGCTTTGCAATGTCCCGCTCCTCCCTCCCCATTCCCCAATCCTGAACTGTCCCAAATGGCTTGTGTAGATGTGGAAAGATTGTCAGAACAGGCCCAGCACACTGCTTTACCCTTGTTGCTTCCTAAAGTGAATGCCGGGTGGAGGCATCACTGAGTATCCAAAGAAGAATGTGCCCCTTTTCATGTCTGTGATCTCCTGTCTTCCCTCTTAGAACACCTTGCCCAGAATATATCCAAATCACACCTGGAAACCTGCCAGTACTTGAGAGAAGAGCTGCAGCAGATCACGTGGCAGACCTTTCTGCAGGAAGAGACTGAGAACTATCAAAACAAGGTACAAACTGGAGGGGCTGGCTCAGGGCTGAGGCCACACCAGGGAGGGTTTGGTGGAGGAGATGTATTCAAGAGCACCAAGTAGCCAAAGTATGAGTGTCTTTTACCAGACACCAGATCTCTGATTTAAAACCTGCCTTCCCTTCCAAAGCTGATTGTGTGCTTGAGGCTCTTCAATCTCAGTGAGATGCCAGCATTTGAAATTTCCATGATAACAAATTCTCGTTTTATAAAGATGCACATATCTCCTTCAATTTGTCAGTAGGGGACTAGATCAAACAGCTTCCAAAAACCTAAATGAATAGATTTGTCCTAGTATCACAATGGAACTTTTTAGGAAGTTGATGTGAAATAATCTCAGCCTTCTGTTGCCAGGGGTTTACACCAAGGAGTTTATAGCACATATGAAAACAAGGTTTGGAAGTTATGATTGTAACTCTGACCTGAACCTAAACCTAGCATTATGAACCTGCCTTTCCTATACAACCCCCCAGTCAATAAGCCACTATCACAGGAGGGTATGCTGGAGACGGGGAACATCTAATTATCTGTTCAGCCTTTGGTAAATGAAAATGCTGTGAGTTTTTTCAATAATCTCAGAAACTCAGTCCTTTTGAAAGGACTGTGGAGATTATCTAGCTTAAACTTCTCTCACGTTTCATATGGGGAAACTAACATCCCTTGCCTATGGCTGGAGAATGGAAACACCAGGACCAGACCGACTCCTGGCTCCCAGTTCTGTGTTTCTTAGACCCCAGCAGATTGGGGAAACAAGAGTGTCATGCGACAGATCCAGGTCACTCTGTAGCTGGCTCGGAAAGTGAGTATATTAAGGGAAATTAAGAGGCCAGGCCAAGGAATATGTCACTCGCTGCCTTCAAGGCAGCAGGTAACCCTGTGGCCAAAGCTGCAAAGGAGAGGCGAGAGAGCATTAAGAAACAGCAAGGTCCTTAAGATGGGATTTCAGAGTCAGACATGCTGGGATTTGAATCCAGCTCTTACACCACCTAGCTGCGGAACCTCTCTAAGCTTTCCTGTCATTTCTGGATGATAGATAAAAGTCCTTATGAAGATGCTAGGAGACAAAGATGTCATAAAGCATCTAGCTCACAGTAGGTACACAATAAATTGTATTGGCTCCCCTTTACTTGAAGGGGAATGAAGTGTTATTAAATGTCCCAAGGCAAAAAAATCATTGCTTGAAAGAAGATCCTACTTGGCTCCTCTGTGGCCTGGGGCTAAAGCAGTGGCAGGTGCTGCTCTCCTCACTTCTCAGCACCTTATGTTCATAGCTTCTTCCACCAGTGCCACTGCCATCCACAAGAGAGGCATAGGAGGCAGCAGAGAGGACACAGAAGCGGTGCTTATAAGAAATAACAAGGCCATTGTTTATTTTTTGATCCTCTAGCCTTTTTGAACCTATTTCCAAAGACAGATTTTACAGAACAGGGACAAACAAGTTGTTCCAAGGATCCCGGGTGACCTGTGTGTTAATATTTCCCTCTGTAACAGCAGCGGGAGGTGATGTGGCAGTTGTGTGCCATCAAAATTACAGAAGCTATACAGTATGTGGTGGAGTTCGCCAAACGCATTGATGGATTTATGGAACTGTGTCAAAACGATCAAATTGTGCTTCTAAAAGCAGGTATGCACTTTGCAAGTAAATTCTGATGTCTCTTCCTAACCTGCTTTCGCCTGCTTGTTAAAGAAGTGCTTGGTAAGGAAAGTGTCAAGAGCAGTTTTTTTTCTCCAGCAATAATCGCTCAGGTTTTCCTTAGCAAAAATTGAGTGCTTTTCAAGGGTTTTTGAAGCCGTGTTCAGGAAACATTCCCTCCATACTGTTTTTCCTCTAGGTGAAAGGATTAAATTGAAGGACACCTACATTCCCAAATTTTACTACCACCTGTGTCTTGTCTAGCCTCCAGGTCCTAATACTGAGTTTTTAGCAAGAGACTAGCAGAACTCAGGGAGCCGTTCCTGGTTGTGATTGCTTTGATAAATATGACTAACCACTTCCCTAGTAACTCTGAGACTCCACTGTGCAAGGTCAGGAGTATAGGCCAAGTCATTTGTAAGTCAGTCCTCATTCTGAGAGGGCTGTTTTAGCAGGATGGTCAGTGCTTACAGTGGTGAGCTCTCCACTTTTGCACAGAGAGGGACAGTGACCAGGAGCCCACTGCAAGCTCCTCCGCAAACAGTGCCCACTTGCTGTATCAGAGAGGGCTCTACATTAGCACCTCGGGAATAAAGTCCTCTAGATCACATGACCCAAACCAATTCTGTGTCTGTCAGGTTCTCTAGAGGTGGTGTTCATCAGAATGTGCCGTGCCTTCGACTCTCAGAACAACACCGTGTACTTCGATGGGAAGTACGCCAGCCCTGATGTCTTCAAATCCTTAGGTAAGGACATCTCAAGCTGCCTTCCTGGATTTTCAGTCAGGGCTATGGGGAAAGATGTGGGTTAGGTGAGGGCTCTGAGCGAATAAAATGAAAACTCGTTATTTGGACCAAAAGTAAGATTTCATACTTATTTTACTTATAGAAAAGTCCCATATCTCAAGTGTTTTTTGTGTGTATTCCATGTAAAGATCTAGATTTTCATTTTATCCCACTGGTAACTAAAGAGATTTATATTCTATGTCCTTCCATTTCCCCTTCCAGATTTTAAGAAACCACATTTGAAGGGGATATAAAAAAGCAAGCAAGGAACATAAAGTCTGCCATTCCTGACCCCTCAAATAACATTTAATGAGGAGGAAATGCAAATATCAAGGAAATAAAGTAGAGCTAAGTGAAACTATGACATATACTTTATAAATTATTTTGAATTTCTGTAATTTAAATAAAGTGGAATATAGTCATGAAAAACAATGAGAAGGCATCCAAATTGTGTTAAAGGATCTTTTTTAGAGTTACCTGACACATGCTGGGTGTGGGGTAAGTGTAGGGCACTCCACTGCCATTTAAGCATTTCCACTTAAGAAAAGGCCACTCTGAAGGAACAGCCAGCCACCAGACTTAACCAGTCTTTTAGGGACTGCATCATTGTTTTAGCGGACTTTCAGAGTTCATGTTTTCAGTTCGGTAAGCAGTCGCAGTAGTTTTCCCACCAGGATATGTTACTTGTTACCATTTTAAGGTAAAACGAGAATGAATTTAACATCTCAATTAGATTGTCGCCATAGACCACTAAATAGGTGGGCTCTGAAGTCACTCAGGCTGGCTGTCTCAGGCTGTACTTTCTACCTGTGTGACCTCAGATACATGACTCATCTCTGCCAGGTCTCGGCTTCTTCTCCTACAAAACAGGGCTGTACCTCCCTCACAGGGCTGTTTTGAAATATGAGAAAATCCAGAGAAACTTCTTAGAATACATGACATAATAACCATACAACAAACATTAATTACCCTTGTCAATGACGATAGCGTGGTGATGATGGTGTTAATGGTGTAGTAGTGATGGTGAGACTGACTAAAACCGATTTTTCTTTTACGATTTCGAACTGTTCACTTATATAATTACTATCCCCTCTGATCTTCAGTTACTGGATCTTTCTTCATCTGCATCCACATTTTTCTCCAAGGTTAATAAACAAAATCCTGAACTGTCTTTATTTTAATTTTTCGCAGGTTGTGAAGACTTTATTAGCTTTGTGTTTGAATTTGGAAAGAGCTTATGTTCTATGCACCTGACCGAAGATGAAATTGCATTATTTTCTGCATTTGTACTGATGTCAGCAGGTAAGACGAACAAAAAGAAACTAAATGGTTTAAAATTTTTCCAGGTAAAGAAGTTTTACAAGGGGCATAACTTTTATTGGTTTAGAACACTTGAGGGGCTCTCAGAAGCAGCTGCCATTTTTGTAAAATCTAAAGTTTTTCAAAGAACATCCTGCCCACACATGTAAACTCTTTTTAGAAGACCTCATGCCTTTCAGATAAAATTGTAAAAAATCAGAATTGAATGAAACCCAGTCCAGAGTGCAACTCTAGATACCAAGAGAAACTGTAGAGTAGGGCTGTCCTCCTTAACTCAGTCTCCAAGATAACATGTCTTTTTTGTTTTTTGGTACTGGGGATCGAACTCGGGTCCTTGCACTTGTGTAGCAGGCGGCGAAACCACTGAGCTAAATCCCCAGCCCAATAACACGTCTTTTTTAAAGATTTCTACCTTTTCTTAAATCCATCTGGTTGCTGTCCACAGGTTTTCAACCAGCGCTGTTTCTTGGGGACAGTCACTTTTGCAAATTTACTGTCTTCTTACACATAAAGACTTTATCCTAATATAACCACCCTTAAGTCATTTGGAGTTCTACTGACAATTTTAGTTGCCCGGGATTATAAGGCAATTTTCATATTTTCCAAAAAGGCTGGCAGGATTGATATAAGTATTTCATCCAGAAATATAATTATTGAGAAGGCCTGAGGGGACAAGGTGGTTTTATTTGCAGTTGTATGAGTATGGCCTTAAATTCAAACGGCTATGCTTTGGAAAGGGTGGATCCTCCCTTCTTCTGAGTAGTAGTAAAAATGGAAAGGCTTAACACTGTGTTTTGTAAAGGTCATGGATCGCTTTTCCACTCCTTCAGTGGGATTTTTAAGCAAAATTTGGAAGACGGGGGCAACTGGCCTGTGAGTCTTGAAATATACATTGCAGCATAATCATCTGTACCTCGGAGGCAAGAGGAGTGGGTGGTCCGACATGGTGTTTGAGGAGGGATCCTAAAGAGTGTAATTTTTCATGTTCAGATCGCTCGTGGCTCCAAGAAAAGGTAAAAATTGAAAAATTGCAACAGAAAATTCAGCTAGCTCTTCAACACGTCCTACAGAAGAATCACCGAGAGGACGGGATACTAACAAAGGTAAGAGCTGAAGGGCTCCACTTGGCATGGCCTAAATTATCACGCTGCTAGCTGCCCTTTTAAATCATAATCCCCAAAAGTGCGCCACAGGCTACCTCAGAGATAGAAATCTCCATTTCAAAACATTCTGTTAGGAAAACCCATTACTGAGGTTAACTTCTGTTTATTATCATTGATCACATTGGGCCCTACATGAACAGGGCAATTGTAGATAGAAAGGAGTTTTTTTAAAGCATTAATACATTCAGGAAATCCTCCTCTTCCTATTCCATAAGGTTGCACATAAAGTAGAGTTAAGGTTCTGCATTGTTATAGGTTAGAAAAAGAATCTTTAAAAGAATTTAATTTAAAAAAAAAAGAAAAAGAATCTTTGAATTTAGAAGAAAAAAGTGATGAAGGACTAAAAGAGCCAGGATAACCATGTATTTTAATATTAGTCCTCTTTCCATTAAACTCATTAGTCAACTATAAATAACTTTTGTGTTTTATCAATTTCTTGCTGCTGTCCCATGTTCCCAGCGTGAGGTTTCACTTTTGCTAGTTATTTTTTGGAACACAGTTAGGATGCCAATTTAAAATATGCTAATATCCTTCAGTGTTAGTCTTATAGTATTTGGTTTGAGAAGAAGCCATATTCTTATTTTATACATTTTACTACATGAGAGGATGATCTGAACAGTATTGGGTTTTGTGTTCCTGTTTCCTTTTCTGCTGTGAGGGCAGAAAGGAGAAACTGATGGTCAACTACTCTTTTCTTCTTGATTTTGCACCTGTTACATGGGTGACTGGTGCAGGAATGGGAAATGCAAGGGAAGGACCCCTCTGGAACTTCACCCGTCTTCTTGCCCAAAAGCAAGACCTCTGTAAAATTATTTTGTTAGAGAGCATCTAAGAGGATCTGGTAAAAAACACTTCCTAAGAGGGCTATCCTGGGCTGCAGCCATAAGCACTCTTTGTACAGTGCTTTAGACTTGAAGGGCACTTTTGCAAATCATGCTGTTACCCTCAGCTGGTAAAGAGTCAATGCAAGGACTTCCATCCAGGCCTTCTGACTCGCTTCTTTTCTCAGACCCAGAATGGCTATTACAACAAAAGTTCTCTATCTAGAAGGCATTTGTTGCCCTTAGAACTGACTGGTACTAGATCTGCATAACATGTGCAGGGGATGCCCTGGTCTCTGGCTGAGTACCCGCACACCCAGGACTTCGGTTTGCCCACGTCTCCATCACCAGAACGCTTCCACAGTGGTAGAGGGTAGGGCTCGGGGTGGCAGAGCAGAGAGCATTGTGGAATAGGAGGAGGAGAGAGCGCCTTGAGCTTTCATCTGGACCCTGCCACTGACAAGCAGGGCCAACTTCTGCTTCGCATTACCATTTTAGGTTCAATTATTCATCTTCAAACTAGCATTCAGTATTCCTAGCCTCCTATGACACGACTGTATCATCATTTAATTTTACCAGTCCTCTTTCTGCAAGGTTAAGTTGCCTCAAGTGTTCTTCAACCATTATAAACAGTGTTCTAAAGATCAAGCAGACTCCTTGACTCTTCATTCACATGCCTGTTCCCACCTGACCTCCTGTCCTTTCACTTACAGTTAATATGCAAGGTGTCTACGTTAAGAGCCTTATGTGGACGACACACGGAAAAGCTAATGGCATTTAAAGCAATATACCCAGACATTGTGCGACTTCATTTTCCTCCATTATACAAGGAGTTGTTCACTTCAGAGTTTGAGCCAGCAATGCAAATCGATGGGTAAATGTATCACCCGAGCACTTCTAGAATGTCTGAAGTACAAACATGAAAAAGGAAAGAAAACAAAAATTAACCAAGACACTTTCTATGGCCCTGCACAGCCCTGGAGCGCCAACACACTGCACATCTTTTGGTGATCGGGGTCAGGCAAAGGAGGGGAAACAATGAAAACAAATAAAAGTTGAACTTGTTTTTCTCATGCATATGATTTCCATTATGCCTACAGATATGGACCCTTTTTCTGTCTCAACTTGAGTGCTGACCTGTTTACAACAGAAGGAGGGTACTAACATCGGAGGATTCCTTTTCTTGTAGCTCACTGCCCGAAGACTTTCTACAGAGTCGTCAGGCTGTCAGTTCCCACAGAGCGTCCAGCAGTGATCGGTGACGGTGTGCATAGTGGAAGTTGCAGCATTACTTTGCTCAACTTGCTCTTTGTTTCATGAAGGAAGTCTTTATTTTCTCACCGATAACTGCCAGTCAGCAGGATGGCATGAAAAGGGTCCATAGCACTGGCAACAATAGCATTATAATATATTACAGGGTAAATGGGCATGAAGACTATATATAGCTAAAAGAGATATTGTTTATATATTGTTTTAATTAATATAAAATGTAGTTACTGGTGTAGCTTTTCCTGTTGAATTGATAAGGCACTTTCATTTTGCACCTTTTTCTTTGAATTAAATGCTAGCGTGTTCACTGTCGTGTCGCATGTGCACCAGAAACACAAGTTTAACTGAGAAGGCTCGGAAGGTACGTCGGGAGGTATTTATGCTGCTGTTTACAAACTGACTTTTAAAAGACTGGCTGGTCATATCTAGAAATCAACATGTTGGACTTTTTTCCACACGTGAATTTGAAATTAGAAACAGAACTCTCCCTAAGTTATATTTTGCTTTTTGATAAGTTTAAGGATAGATGTGTTTATGCTTCATACAAAGTTGAATGATTGGTGCTGTGGACTTAAACCATCATGCACATTTTTTTAAATTAAAAAAAAAAAAAAAGCTTTTTAAAATGCCACCTTTCGGAGGCAGGGGAGGCTCATTTTACACAATTCAGTAGTCACGTGGACTCAGCCTAAACTTGGAAATAAATCAGTACCCAGAATATTTATTGGAATCTAGCTTTTATTATAAGAACCCAAAGATTCTATCTGGAACAAGCACACACTCCCCACATGAGGACATGATGCATTCTTTGAATGTTTATGCTCTTGGTATAATCTAGGAAACTTACACATTTATCTCAGAGTGATCCGATTCTAGACTAGTCCCTACATGCCACTATTCTAGACTACAGCTCTCCATATTTGGTAGACGATGGATAGGACGGTGAGGGAGGTATACAATGTTGAACCAGTTTCTCTTATTTAATATTAAATATTTTAAGCCTTTAAAGTGAAGTGGATGCTAGCTGCAAACATTTACTCTTGTATTTATCTTCACTAGAAAACTGTGGATTGTAATTTATTTTATTAAATATTTAGAAGACTGTCTGGCTTTTGTGTTGAGGTGAGAAATATTGAGTTCTTTTTGTTTAATTTCCTGTTCTTTTTTTAATCATCCCCAGTGGGGAATGGCAAAGGAACAGTCTGATGTACAAGGGTACATATTTTGAAAACAAGTGACCTTTTGGGAATGTAGGCATTTAGATTTTAATCACATCCAGAGTGGGATTCAAACTACTGGTCCAACATCAAAGACGATGTTTGTAAGGAAAAGACAGTATCTTCCATGGTGTGACAGTGGGAGTTTCTGAGAAGCGCACACATTCAAAGGCCTCCTCTGCCACAACGACCCCCTCAGAATCTTCTGCAGGACTGCGGCCCCTGCTGTTGAGCTGGACCACTAGGACTGGCTTCTCAGAGCACTTTACTCTGCTTTGCACCTCACTGATTTCCTGACTCGTTTCCTGAGGCACTTGGAGAAGGAATTATTCACACAAAAGTGTGTATGAAGCCTAAATAACATCCACATTTTTTTTCAAAAGATAACATAAAGGTTTAACCATAAATAGAAGATGAGAGTAATATTTACTTAAATTTCTTACAGGCATATAAAATTTTATGTGAGTGTTTATATAGAGAGGTTAACTGTCAGCATATAGTATTTATATTTGGGCAAGAAGGGTTAAATCAAATTTTTATTTAAGTAAGCATAGTTCCTTTAAAGTTTAATATTTATACTCTGAAAAGAGTAGCAAGCTTAGTTCAATTATTTATTTGTCCATTATATGAGGGTAAATGGTGTGGGGTCTCTTGGGGGAGGGGGTATTTTGGTTTTTGTCATTCAGATTCACTAAATTTGGGGATGGTTTTATTAAAGTATAATAACTTCTTTTTAACCAAAGCTTTCTGAATATGACCAGCCTCAGGTGCTAGCGTATTAAAGAGCAACTAAACCTAATTCCAGTGTCCCATTTGTGAATAAGAAGAGCTAATTGAACTTCTCTAAGGGTGAGAGAGAAAGTAATGTGGAACTTAAAAAGAAATTCCTTTGCTGGGGATTTAGCTCAGTGGTTTCGCTGCCTGTTGTGCAAGCACAAGGACCTGAGTTCGATCCCCGGTACCAAAAAAAAAAAGAAAGAAATTCCTTTTCTCAGAAAGGATTTTGCATGTGTATAATGCAAAACAAAAATGCTCTAATCTCATTAATAGTTATGACATGGTGACATTGCTTTTATAGTAAACCAAGACAGAGTAACACGATGCTGCTTCTAGGTGTTTCTGAAAGAAAAGCAGGTGAACTTTCAGAGTAAAGTCCACTGACAGTGTAGGAACAGAATTGTAGAGACAGAGACGTGCTTGGAGAAACTGAGGGAACAACTATTATTTGGATCTATGTTGGGATCTGAAGCTAAACAATAAATGCAGTTGAAAGAAATTCTGAGTCTAGAAAAGGATGTGAAAACATTTGCATTTTTATTTTCTTCCTAAACACCTGTGTGATGACACAAAACACTAGGTGATACCAAAACAATTATTCTTGATAGTTTATATAATCAGAGTCTCCTAAACTTAAATATCCAGTAGTCTTTTAAGGATTGGAACCACATTATTGTCAACTTGGCTCCACTAACATTTTTATATAATTTTTAAAAACAAGGTAAATGAGGTTTTGTACAAAGCATTGTACCACTGCTACAATGGTATCCAAACAATCATACCGTATTGTGAAAAAACTGGCCATGGTCACAGTGAAATCAACAGTGCAGATGAAAGTGCTTTTTGGACAGTTTGCAAACTGTGTTAAAGTTATGGATTTTTTAAAAAGTGTTCAGCATCCTAATTTGTGTTAAAGCTATGAGTTTTTAAAAGTCTTCAGCATCCTAATTCACCCTTCCTAACCTAAGGAAAACCTAAGACACTGCTTCTAAGTTTGGTTGTTCTTTATAGTGTGGATACCCAGATCTCTGTGAGCATATGGGAGTGGACGGAGGGTCGGGCGAGGAAGGCGTGTGTGTGCGTGCGTGTGTGCCTGTGTATGTGTGTGTAAGACCTGCGTGTGTATGATGTGCATGTGTCGGACCGCTTCTAGGCTACTAAGTGTCAATGGAAAAGAAAATGTATTCAAAATACTTAAATCAAAATTAGAAGATGGAGAAAAAAAAGATTTATTCTATACAAAGCCTTGTCTGGACCACTTTAGAGAGACTTCTATTTTTTTAACCCTTCTATAAATATTTGATGGCACTTGAAATATTCCTGCAATAAAATGTGATTTGTGTAAAGAAAAAAAAGATTTTGTAATGTGAAACAAAGAAAGAAAGTAATGTAATTTTCTAAAAAAAAAAATACAAACAAACAAACTTTGTATTATTTTCTTGATGGAATTTGTCTGTCTTTGGAAAACTTTTTATTTCATTGAATGTGCCATAGTAGGGATTTGTGTTTTTCGTTTTAGACAAAGGAATGGCTGTTTGTGTTCCGACATTCCAAAATACAAAGCAACGTAGCGAGTCCTCAATGCAAAGGTCTGAGCGGTGTGTCAGCTTCTCACTGTTGCTCTTTTGCACATGTTCTTCATTCCTCTCCAGTGCAATATGTACATAGAGCACTTGCGGGTGTACCTTGAACCCTCAGGGAAAAATACATATTTGTACAGTGTTTTGTTTTTTTGTTTTGTTTTTTTTTCCTTTTGTTTTTGGCTAAGGAATGTCGATCGAATCACTTGTTATTGTTGAGGGGCAGCCAGATAATAATCCTAAAGCCACTGTTGCAAACATTGATTGTTTAAATCATATGTCCTTCCAGTGCTATTATTTTAAGATAATAATAAAAGTTATTTTTCTGACAGTCCTTTGTGCTGATTGATGAAAAAAAGGGTAAATTAAGCACCTTATGATTGACTTACTGTGAATGACAATCCATCTTGATATCATTTTGGAGTTGGGGTTAAGAGTCAGAAACAATGTGCTCAGGGATCTTCTAAAACTCTTAAAACAGGGTGGCCAGTACTACTGGGACAAATTGTTTTTTATTATTAATAATAATAATGTTATCCCTCCAAGGCACAAATGAACTATGTAGAACCGTGTATGCGTGTAAACTCTTCACTATTGTCTCATTTCGTTGAGTTCAAAACTTATGTGCTCTTCGGTTTTGTGTATTTAAGAACACGAATAACTTGCAAAGCAGTGCAGAGTTACACAGTATGTTCAAAATAGAAATGCACCAACATGGTGCATCCAAGTGCAGCCCTTACATATCCTAGTTACCATTTCTCTAATAATTAAGATATTTTAAAATATTAAACATTTTATGTTTTAAACTATTATTAAGGATAAAAAATTTTAAAACCAGTGATAAGACCTATCAGTGAAATGGATAACGATGCAACTTTTTTTTAATGCCAGCAATTAACTTGTTTTCACTATGTTCTCTAGAAGTTAACCAAACATCCCTTTATCTAAAACAGTTCTAACTGACACATCTGTAGTTTGTAGATATCTGATGAACTGCTGTAGGAGCTACTGTTTAAAGACAAATCAAACTCCACTTGTATGACAGCTACTTCACCTAGCTCTTAGGGTTACACATCAACACTTTAAAAATAATCTTTGTTTACACATTCCCATATATTACTTTACCTAAAGTCAGAGGAACTCAGTCTGATTGCTGGTTCTGATTCTTCCACCCTTGGAGTAGACTACATTCACTCTATTTACCTATTACTGTTGAGAAGCATAATTTGGGAAAACTTTCCGTGCCTATCACGTGACAAAGGTACTTTCACCTTGTTAAGAATATGAAAAATTGCAGAAATCTCCCTCCCCATCTCATTGCTTCCTTCCATTTATATTCATACACACAGGTGGTTGATATTTTTACATAGTATAACATGTGATTGCCACTTATAATAAAGTTATGATACAGAACCCCATGAAAGAGACTTTATACTACAGCTCAAATTATGTGCCCAGAAATACAATTGCAACAATAAACCTTGATCTGTTGCTAATGGTGTATAACACAGGTCTTCATTTTGTCCCTAAACACCAGTACATGAAAAGGTCCCACCAGAGGTGATTAAAGAGGCCTTCCTATTGCTCTTTTTTTTTTTTTTTTTTTTTTTTTTAAGAGATGAGAAGGTTGACTAGCAATGTCTCCAAAAGTAACTGGTTTCACTTCCAGGTCTGTTTCCTTGTTTGTGTGTGTATGTATCAGTTTTGTCAGGCTCTCAAAATAAAAAAAATAGTCCAGAAGCCTGGCTTCATACCATGGAGCCAAGTTAGGGAGGGGGCATCTCCATGTTCAACCACACCCTCAGAACTTAGAGCAATAAATACATTCAGTCATTTATTTCCTTATAAATGAATGACAGAATATTCAATCCAAATAGAAACCACCTTTTTTCAGTGATGCAACATAACATGGAGTCTTGTGTGAAGAAAGTGAATCTGAATGTTTTCAAATAGATACCTAGAGAATCCGTGTCTGCTGTTTACATTTGGTGTGCTTTGCCACATGAGCAGTACCACACTTTTGTCTTTGAACCTTCTGGGGGCTAATGAATGATAGTTTGCTATTAGCTCTGATGTACTGCACATGCCATCATGTTGTTCTCTAAGAACAACAAAATTCTCTCCCATGTTCCTTTCTCACTCACTGTTACTCTAACGTGGATGAATACTATTTTTAGGAACTTGATTATCAATGAACAGATTGCATTGGAAATGCAGATCATTCTTGAGCAATATAGTGAATATGACTTCACACAAAAAAATCTGTATGTACTGTACACATCTTCCTGAATTCAAAATTCTCTTCTTATCCACAATGGTTTGAAATCTCATATATAACAGTGGTAAATGCTTAAACATTAGGACATTAGCTGGCTGCTTCTTTAAATGTACCTGTGTTGTCTGTTGCTCCTTTTGTGGAGATGTGTTTTTGTATTGGATGTTTGGGCCAATGGGAGGCTTCAAGCTACAACATATTTTCCCAGTTTAAATATATTTAACATATGACAAACCCCAGACAAGGCTTTTAATATGTATAAAGAACTGCAGTGTTAGGTGGTTTATTTGCAAACCGTTTTCAATATTGTCCATTTTTATGGCACCTTTAACAATATTGTTTCCAAAGTACAAAAAAAGGTTAAATAATCTAGCCATAACTGAATGTCAAGCAATAAAACAAATGACTTTTGTGCATAGACTTAAAAAATACAAATTTTAGACATCTGCATGTAAATGCAATCTCTTGTTTACTGCTTTCAACTTGAGCGATTGATTCCTTATTTACTATTAACTTAAGAACTTGTAATGGCCTGTAAACATTTTCTCTCTTACTCTTCCTTCAAGTTTACCTTCGTCCCTGCTTTTGAGTCATAATATTTAATGTTGTTCTGCACATCTCTATACAGTTAACTTTTTGGCTTTCATTCTGTATAGATAAGAAAATGTTATATTATAAACAGCCTACTCAGTGCAAATATTTATCTGTTTATCAAATCCACAATATGCTGTATAATATCGGTTTTACTATATAATCTATTTTAGACATAGCTGTTTAGAACTAGAGTGTGCTATTTTTGTGTTTTTCTGATGTGTGGTGCTAGATAAGTTACTTTTGTGAACAAAAAAAAATTATCCCTTTTATTCCTAGACAATACCACCTTTGGGTCTTGTTAATTTCACTGAGTATAACTATATATTTGTATATATATACATATTATATATATATATATATACACAAATATATATATATATCTACCTGTGCCCAACTAGCAGCTGTATCAGAGTGCTAGATTTGGGACATGCTTTTCTCTTTAAATACATACTGTCATTATATAAATTATTCTAGAGTATATTTAATTAGGATAAAATTACTTCCTTAGTATGGATATTTGACATCTATATGGTGAATCTGTTTATAAATATGGACATATGAAAATTTATTTGCATTGACTTTTATGTTTGCTACTATTTGGCTTTATTCTATATCTCCTTAGCTGAAAAATACTTGGCCAGACCTTCAAGATCCCAAAGAAACATTCTCATTTAATGGAATAATACATTTTTCTCTTAAGGAATTATATCATTGGTACTTGACAGATTTGTATACTTAACTCCTATTCTAGAATATAAGCAATTATATCAAATTTTCATGGTGGCTTGACAGCAGACTAGACCTTTCCCAGCCTGAGTCATAAGAAGTATGGAAACATCCATTGGAAGAACATGGGCCATCCAATTCGACAAAGGATAGTGTGTTTTAACATTATCTCAACCATCTCAACTAGTTCTATGAACTGAATAAAACAGCTTCATTTCTACAGTCATTTAATAATGAGCTTAAACACTTTCATTTATTTTCCCAAAACCTACTGGCATTGTTAAAAATCAGACTATATCAAATATCTAACTAAGGATGTAGTTAGCCTTATTAAATATTGATTAGAATTGTTCTGTAATATTACTGAATTTGTAAGATCTTTAGCAAAGATTTTTGAGCAATTTATAAATATAGAGCAAATGTTTCTGTTTACTGCACTTTTTGTAACTGAAAGTGATAAATTCTCAAGCCATGATCAGTGGCTCCCATGCACTGCATATTTACCCACCATTCTAGATATTTTCCATTTTTATGGAAGAGTTCATATTACCTTAATTATAAATGCAATTGTGTGGTTCATGAAAGCGAATGCTAATAGTTAACCCTTTAGAGTGAATTGGCTACTGTTTAGGGAGAAATCGCTGAACACAAATCACGTCATTCCTTAACTGTCTCACTTGGAAAGAGATTAAAACTTTTTTTAAGGCACTATTTAGCATCCTAAGCACCCCTAGGGTAGACAGTGTATCTCTTTGTGCCTGCACAATGGCCAGCACATGTCAGCATCTGCTAATTATTAAATTACAAGTGGCCCCAATTAAAACTTTTTTCCTGGGTTGTTTTGGCAAATTTATGAAGTATACCAAGCCTTATGATTAACATTTTCTTCTACAACCAAGAATAAAAACCACATTTAAAAAGACCACATGAAATGTTGATTCTAATTGTGTGTAGGTCTTGAGGATTAAGCACACAAATTTCACAAAACTCTGTGAGTAACAAACTCAGCCTTCTGTAAATATACATGCAAGTTTGAAAAGTGATACTGTACCTATAAACATATGCTGTCTGTGTACAGTATGTAAAATCTCCTTTTCTGCCACACTAAAAATGCAAGCCATTTACAAGAATCCTAAAAAATAGCATTGAACTAAAACTTTGCTAATGATCTTTATTAGAGCATCATCCAACTTCTCACTTACATTGGGTTTTCTTTTCAATTCACTCTTTACAGTAGTCTGCTTATTTCCAGCTGTTTATTTTCTTGACTCTTGAATTTAAAAAAAAATATTTTGATTCATTTTGTAAATACAAGCTGTAAAAAAGAGAGATTTAATGTTGTCTTTTAAATACTCCGATTTTCATTCTAATATGAATGTTGTTATATTGTACTTAGAAACTGTACCTTTAATATTACATTACCTTTATTAAAAGTGCATCGAACACATCAATTTTAGATGTGCTTTATGTACTGTTATCCTATAATAAAACTTCAGCTTCTAATGGAATATCTGCCTGGTTTTTGTTTGTTTTCTTTGGTTATTGAGTGGCACTCAACATAATTTTCTAGCTTTGTCTTGTCTCTAGTGGATGGTTTAGTGCTGAACCTTGATCATCAAAGTGTGGTCCACAAACCAGCAGCATGGGCATCACCCACAATGGTGCTGGAAACACAGAAGCTAAACACCACCCCAGATCAGAATCTCCATTTTTATAAGATACAGGTGATCCATGTACACATTTAAAGTTTGAGAAGCATTGGCCCATCATAGCCTTTTTTCTGTCTTTCCTTCTTTTGGGGTGGAAGGTGATACTCAGGGTCGAACCAAAGGCCCTGCACATGCTATGCTAGTACTCTACCACTGAGTTACATCCCCACCCCTTACCATATGGTAATTTTTTTTTAAATAATTCACTTTTTTCCCAGTGCTGGAGATTGAACCTAGGGTTTTACACACACTAGGCAAGTGCTCTACCATGTAACTACATCTCCAGCTCTTCTTTATTTTCTTTTAATTTTAAGACAGAAAATGGGTACTATAAGGATCAAACTACCCTTTTGGTCAGAGAAAGCAAAGCAAAAAAAAGTGTGATCTACGCTGTTAGAAATGCAAAACTGAGGATTCTGACGCTAATTCCTAGCTCAAAGGAGAAGGGTGTCACAGCCAATTAACGATACCTTCTTGATCCTGACCATGTGGCCCATCTTGTGATCTCTGTCTTAGAAATGGTTGCACTGGGGGCCAGGGATTTAGCTCAGTGGTTCCACCACCTGCCTTGTGAACACAAGGTCCCGAGTTCGATCCTCGGTACCAAAAAAAAAAATAGTTGCACTGGAATGGCAGAAATGATGTCAAAGACTTCAAAAATGTGACTTGAACTTCAATGTCACTGCCCACCCCACCTGGTTCTGGAGATTCTTAGAGGTGACCCACACATGTAACATAAGCTAAGTATCACACCATCTTAACAGTGCAACAGCCTTAACATGAATTATTCTTAAAGTAACATCGGGACATTTAAATCATAAAATAGTCTGAAGTCAGAATAAAAGCAACTGAGTTGGGATTTTCCTCCACACATATGACAATGCTTAAGGATCTCTTATGAGCAGGAGATAGCCAATAAATATTTAAAATGATCACAAAACTTACTGCATGTAGCAAACAACTCAATCCTGCCTTTACAATGAGCAACCAAAATATACAGTGAATGTTTAAATTTTTTAATTATTACAGTAAAAGACATTGCCAATAATCCCCTTCATAATACTCCCGTCATTTCTAACAAATGTATTCCATCATTCTTGCTACTTTCTAAAGTAGTTCTGGAAGTCCTCTTTTGCCTTTATGAGATATGATTTTAAAAAATACAGTGAATGCTGCTACCTGAGTGCCATCCAACAGAAAGGCTTGTAAAAATATTATAGTGTGTCCCGATCTACCTTAGCCACTAGATCTGGCACTGTGCAACCTCCCAAAGTCAAAATGACAGTGAAAGGTAAAAATTTTCAATCAATTCAGGACATTGAGGCAGCCACAATAGCACAACTAAAGACATTCAAGAAAAATGACTTCCAGAACAGCTTCAGGAAATGGCAAGAACAATGAGATAATTGTGTTCAAAATGAAGGGAAGTATTTTGAGGTGGGGCTAGTGGCGATGTGTCTTTTACTGTAATTTTTTTAATTTAAACATTCACTGTATTTTCCCATCACACCTTGTATTTCCAACCACCTCAGAGAAGGGGAGGAGTGAGATCAAGCATGTAAAGTCTTTGTAGACCATCAAATTCTACATAACTGTAACTACTATTTCAAGGTATCTGAGGAAACAGTTAATGAAAATAATGGAGCTTAGAATATGAAATCATCTCTGTGCCTTTGCCTAACCCATACCTAACCTCCTGCTGAACATAATGACAACATCTCTCCTGCAACTTGGACTAACTCACTCCATGTGCAGGGTGGCACTTGAGTGGGAGGGTAAAAGGGTCTTCTTAGAATCTTTATAATGACCTCACAGGACAATCTGAAACGTGAACAAATGTCAGAGCGAGTGTATAAATAAACTCTGGGAAAGAAAGCAAAAGTAGTTGCATAGACTAGCCAGGAGACCTGACCACAAGACTCTCTTAATTGTTCCAGTCACTACCAAACGTTTCTCCTGAGGCAAGATCGGTCCAGCCTCTCAAAAGTGAACATCTACTGTGCACTTGGAGGAAATGGACAGGTGCTAAAGCCTCAGCTCTGCAGAACAGGTCTGTGAAAATGCCAGGCCACACTCACAGCGTGAGGGACACAGCTAGCTCCATACCTGCGCACCTTCCCCGTAAAGGTAAACAAGAAAGCAAAGATGAGGCCCAGCACGTTGAAAGCCATAGTCCGAGAGAGGCTGCTGGGTGTCAGTTAAGTCACCAGAGAAAGGAAGAAAAAAAAAGATGTCTCCATGCTTAAGTTCTGAGAAACTCACAGCAAGGAGGGAACTTTTCTGGCATTTGCTGCAACATGGATGAATGTGAAGGAAACCTCATGTTACGTGCACTAAGCCAGGCACAAGAATTCACATACCTCGTGTGCTTGCACGTGTGTGGAAGCTACAAATGTGCATCTCATATACATAGAGGGCAGAACACAGGTCACCAGGGGCCAAGGGAGGACAGCAATGAAGGGTGGATAATGCGCACCAAAATGCAGATAGGAAGAGTCAAGTAAGGTTCTGCTGCACACCAGGATGCCTACAGTTAACGAGTGAAATACGTTTGAAAATAGCTACAAAGGAGGATTTTGAACGTTCCCAAAACAAAAATGATTGACCTTTCAGGTGACAGAAATGCTACTTACCCTGATTTGATCATTACACATGTGCACCTGTACCACAGGCCACACAGAACCCCTACCTATGCACAATTACTATGTGCCAAGTAGAAGTTAAAAGGGAGGCACATTTCGTCAAAAGAACCATCCTGGATCCCAGAAGAACCACACTCACGGCTCCTACTGCCACTCTTCCCTGCCCTGCCTTAACCGGCAGCCTAGACTTGGTAGTGGCAGAAGCTTCAGGCTAGAAGACTAACAGGAGAGCCATCCTTTCACAGTATCAACAGGCATGAGCTCAAGAAAAGACCTACTCTTTTTTCTGTAAGGTGGGCGAGGGGTCATACTGGGGACTGAATGCAGGACCCCTGTACTGAGCTATAACCCCATCCCTTTTTATTTTTCAGACAGGGTCCTTCTAACTCACTAAGTTGCCCAGGCTGGGCTCAAACTTTGAATCCTCCTGCCTCAGCATCCCTGAGACGTGGGATCACAGGTGTGGACCACCATGCCCAGCTGAAAAATCCTGCTCTTTTCTAATGTCATTCACCTCTGATTCTGGAAAAAGTTAAACTACTCTTTTAACATTTAATTTGATTCTGGATTTTCTTCTCCTTCAGAAGGGAAATACTGATTCCAGTAAAATATAGTCATCTCTCAGAATTCATTTGTTGTTTAGGCACTTGATGGACTTTTCAAGCTGCATTTTATATTGCAAGATGACTTCCTTTGTGAGACAGAAATCACTTTATCCATTGTTTCATGGTTGGTGGACAAAATTAATTTGAATATCAGTCTCACCCCAAATTAACTCTGGCAACTATCTCCCAACAATCTCCGTGCCCAACACTTCTATAATGTTCTCCCTACCCTAGGATAAAGCACACACCTTCCTTTAAAAACAAATCTAACCAGGCCAGGGATGTAGCTCAGTGGCACCGGGCCTGCCTGACAGGTGCAAGATCCTGAGTTCGATCCCCAGTGCCCAAAAATAAAAATCTGAATGACTTTTTAAACTACTCTAGTTTGGAATGACCTCTGCTACCTGCCACCCTCTGTGGGACAGTTAGGTACACCGTACAAAAAAACAGCACTCAGATGAAGTTATTTCTGAGTCTTTTTTTCATGGTCCAGAGACCATGTAATATATAATACAAAATACATTTTACAAGATATCTTCTGATTAGAATTTGAACACTTCAGCCATTCTATACCAACATAACATATGCTGAGCTAGAGCATTTTGTGGGTTTCAGGATTAGCACAAATGCAAAGCCAAATCTTTCTTCTTCTTAAAAATCCTCAGGACAAACATGGTACAATAACTTTAGGAAACAATATGGCAATTTATTTTTTGTTAGTTTTTGTTTTTGCTTTTAGAGACATGGTCTCACTGTGTAGTTCAGGCTGGTCTTGCACTCACTATGCAGCCAAGGCTGGCCTCAAAATTATGGCAATCCTCCTGCCTCACTCAGCCTTCTGAGTTCTGGGATTACAAGCGTGAGACACCACACCCAACTTCAGTGGAAATTTCTTAAAAACATAAACTGAAAATCAGCCACACAACTTAGTAATCCCACTCCTAGATATGTGCTCAAGAAAAATAAAAACACAAAGTTGACACAAAGATTGCAAATCAATGCTCATAGCAACATTACTCATAATAGCCCAAACTGGAAACCATCTAAATACCTATCAAATGCTAGAGATAAACAAAGAGATATACATATATATGAGCTACTTTGCAGCAACAGAAAGGTATGAACTACTAATATGAACTACTAATATGTGACATGGATGAATGTTTAAAAATTATAAGAATCCAAATTAAGAGTACATATTGCATTATTTCATTTATATGAAATGTTCAGAAAGGGAAAATCTATAAAGACAGAAAGTAAATTCATGCTTGCCAAATGTAGAAATGACTGACATGCTATTATTGGGCACAAAAATGTTCTCGGGCAATGGAAATATTCTAACACTGGGTAGTAATGATGGTTGAAAACCTCTGTATTATCAAAAGTCACTTAATGGTACAACTAAAATGGATGAATTACAGTATGTAGATTACATCTCAGTAAAACTGTTTAACATACACACAGACACAAATACTTTCCAAAACCCAAAGAATAAAGTCTAAAAATCTCTAGAACAGTATGGAGACCATTTCTGCCCACCGCTGTAGCCCAATGGCCTTTTCTCCCCCATACAACAATGCAGTATTTTTTCCTCTTCCCCAGAACATTCAGTGCTGTTTCACACCTGAAAACCCACTTCACCCCTTCTCCATTCTCCAAGTGAATGCCGACTCATCCTCCAATACCCAGTGCAGGAAGGGGCAAGACGGCTGAGCAGAAGCGTCCAGTGCTCACCACAAAGAAGGAGCAAAGCAGCAGGTGAAGAGCTGCACTGAGGGGACTGTAGGACAATACTGGGTATCAACTGAAGAAAACCTTGTCAGATCCAGACACCCAGGGCAACAACACATTAAGAGAGACAAAGTCTCCCAGTGTCACAGGACAGGGTCAGAGGAGGTCCTCCAAAGCACAGATGGGGAAGTTCAACTCACCCCACCCAAAGGATAAGTTATAGGTTCGCTGACTTCCATCACACACACAGAAAAAGAATTTTCAAGATTCATCAGAAGAGGCACAAAGAGGTTTAGTAGGCAGATTTTTAGAGCACATACTCAAAGAGAACAGAACATGCGTCCTCAAGACAGGAGTGCCTCATGTCAGTGGCAGGGGGTTTAGGGAGACTTGAGGTGTCCGCAGGATGGGCCATGGAGGATACATGTCCCAGTGCCTGTCTGCCACCCATCTGGTGAGCAGTGTTAAGTCTGGAAATCACTTACACAGGTTTGAAGCTGAGATGCTCTGCCTGCTTAACACTGCACTTCCTGAGAATGGCGGTTACAGGGGAAAAGTGTGGGCCCAGAGCCCAGTTTACAGCTCAGTGTTATTTTTTTTTTCTGCTCAGTGTTATTAAGACCCTTAGGAATTTTTTTAAATGAATTTCATAGAAAGGAAAATAGCTTAAATAACTGGTGTTTTGAAGCTTCAGTTTTTCCTAAAAGTGCAATTTTAAAATCATGATTTCATGGTTTTTCTTGTCTCCTTTCTACTGTATCTTGTTAGGTTTTTTTCCTACCCTACCACCTCTGCACCACTGCAGCCAGCCCCCAGTGGGTCTCTCCTTTGCAGGAGTGAAGATGAGGGTCCCAGCGGCTTCAGCATTGGTGTGGACTCCAGCAATGGTGGCTCCTTTGGAGTTTCACGGCCCTCCAAGCCTGCAGTTAATTACATCAGGACCTGATGTCTGCACTTTGGAAAAGGCATTCACAGCAGCCCCCAGCAAACCCCCAGGCTGCTGTAGCCACGAGCTATCTTGAGAAGAAACCTACTGCCTGCAATTAGACTGCTCTGGGGTTGGAAACCTCTGCATGTCCCTATCTCTGAGACCCACAGACATTCCACTCCCTGGGCTTGGTGGCAGCTGCCTGCCTTTAGTATGACACAAACTCAACAAGAGTGCTGCTCTGCACAGCAATGGCACTGCCACACAAGGGATTCAAAATGCACTGCCCATACCAACTAGGGGTTCCAAACGTGCCCTCTGAGGCCAGGGCATGGCAGATCATGCGCAGGATCACACTGGCCCCAGGACCAGAGGCAATTAGCCAAGCAGTGCCTGCCACAGCTATCCCTGAGGTACCTGTCACTAGCAAGGTGGGGAAAGAACTCTACGGTTCCACTGCTCTCCCCAACAAGGACGTGCTGGGGCAGTCTTGAGCAATGCCAGGGCTCTGACTGTGCCCTCTGTGCGCACACAGCTGAAGGAGGTCCCAAGAGTGCACCATGCCTGCTGCATTCCTGCTCACTTTCTCCCACAAAGACTTCCACTCAGAGCAATCATGTCTGGCTCCAGGTGGGACCTTCTGCTGCTCCAGCCCTAATGAGAACTACAGCTCAAAGAATAAGCGGCCAGGTACTGATCATCACCCCATGCCCAGGCGTGCACAGCTAGGAGAGGCCTAAGGTCCCACAGTTGAACAGGAGCAGCCACAGCAGCAGTAAAGAGAAACATGACAACTCCTGCTGCCACCTCATTGCATGGCTCCCGCTGTTGTTTGCCCCTACACCTTGTCTCATCACCCACTGCTGACAAGACTGGGTATGAGTGCCATGGGTGGGAGGGGAGCTGAGAGTCCTGCTCTCATCTCTCCCCATGAGGCGCTTGGCCCCACTATTGTCTCCTTTGAGGACAAGTACTTAGGCCCCCCTTCCCACTAGTGTAGCCGGTGCCTGAGACTCTTACATGTAACAGAGCCAACAGCAACAGTGCCTGATGAGACCACCATCATCCAACAGGGGCAATGACTCCCACAGCAGGAGGCGACACATAGTATGTACCCCACCCTGCTGTCCACACCACACTTGCTGGAACTGCTAGTGTTAACCCATTCTTGTGCTACCCAGAGAGGGTGTGTCTCTCCAACTGCAATATGGTGTGGACTGCACCCACACTCACTACACACAGCCAAAGAGGCTAAAGGAGAATGCACTACAGTGCCCAACAGGAAATAAACTCAACACTGCATAACAAACCAATTTAGCAAGACACATCTACAGAAGAAAGCCATTTACTAAGAAGGCGATCTCATAAAGATACAGAGATATCTATCCCACCAGACACAAACTGCAAAGTAGGAACACAATATGAAAAAACAAGATGACACCTTGAAAAGATCACAGCCCTCTAGTAACAGAATCCAAAGATATCAAAATGGATAAAATACCTGATAAAGAATTCAAAAGAATGATTTTTAAAAGCCTAATGAGATCTAAGAGTGTTGTGGAAATCTCAGAAAGAAATTCACGGAGACACAGAATTCGGATCAAATAAAATTTCTTCTCGCAAGCGGGCAGGAACGCCAGAAACAGGTCCGGTTACTATCCACGCCCCCTTTATTCAGCAGTTCCCTTTTTATATCCTTTTTAGCCATTATCTCATCCCTAGTGGTCTTTGATGTGTAAATACAATTTCAGTTCCTATTTACAAGTCACAGACAAAAGATAGGCACATATACATTGTAAATTCACCCTGGCATGGTAACTTTGTCAGGTTAATGAAGTTACGGTTAGAGTCAGATAATCGTCACCTTAAACAAGAAGTTATGCAAAAAGCAAATCTTAAAGAACACATTACTTATTTTGTTTCTACAACTACCTTAATATTCAATCTATTAAGTTACCTAAAACTTTCCCATATCAAGAGAACATAGAAAAGCAATTAAATGAAATCAGGAAGACAATGCAGGATATGAATGAGAAATTTAGCCAAGAGAGATTCTGGAAAAGAACTAAACAGAAAGTTGGAGATGAAGAGCTCAAAAAGGCAAATAAAAAATGCAGTTGAAAGCCTCAACAAAAGACCATATGAAGCAGAAGAAAGATCAGAGCATGATGACATATCTTTTGAAATAACATGTTAACATAGAAAAAAAAAAGAAGAAAACATTCAAGATCTTTGGGACACCATTAAAAGAGCAAACATTGACATCACTAGCATACCTGAAAGGGAGGAAATAAAGTTTAAAGGCATAGAAAACCTATTCAATGAAATACAGTGGCACTGTACCTCAGTTTATGAACTTAAATTTGTTTTAGGATTTGGGGGAAGTTGGCTGCGTTTGTGTTTGTGTGGGGAAGATGACCATGGTCATGTTTCTCACCCAATGCAGAGTTTGGAAACAGCAGCAAAATTTTGCCGAACACTTTTGTTTGCAAACAGAAGCATTCCTGAACCAAGGTGTTACTGTAATGGCAGAAAACTTCCCTAATCTTGAGAAAGACATGTACATTCAGGTACAGAAAGCTTAAAGAATCCCAAACATACATGACCAGAATGGAGACTCTCCACAGCATATTATAATCAAGCTCTCAGAAGCACAGCACAAAGATAGAACTGTAAAATTTGAGGGGAGAAAAGCACTAAGTCACATATAAGGGTGATCCATTTAGACTGGAAGTACATTTCTCAGCAGAAACCCTAGAGCCTCAGAGGGCAAGGAATAATGTATTTCAAGTCCTGAAAGAAAATAACTGTCAAACAAGATCACAACCAAAGGAGAAATAAAGAACCTTCTAGATAAGTAAAAAGTGAGAAAATTCATGACCATCATATCAGGGTTATAAAAGATGCTTAAGAGAGTCCTACATGCAAAATCAAAAGAAAGATAACTAGCATTGTGATAGCATATGAAAGAATAAATCACACTGGAAGAACATATACACAAGAGAGAAATAGAAAAAAGTCAAATATTAGCAATCCTGCAAACCACCAAATCATAAAGATGAATGAATACAATAAAGCAAGAATATTCAAAACAACTGGAAGAAAATCTACAAAATGACAGGTATAAGTCTACACCTTTCAATAATGATGCAGATGATCTTCATTCTCCAACTAAAAGATACAGACTGGCTGAAAGGATCTAAAAAATAAGACCCCAAAATAGGCTACCTACAATAAAGTCACCTCACAGGAAAGACACACAAACTGAAAAGTGAAAGGATGGCCAGGACAGTCCAAGGAAATGGAACCAGAAAGTGAGCGAAAATAGTTTTCCTGTAGAGGCAATGAAGGTCCCTATATAATGGTCCAGGGATCAGTTCATTATGAAGATATTAACTAGCTGGCCATGGTGGCACATGCCTGTAATCCTAATGCTCTGAGAGGCTGAGGCACGAGGATCACAAATTCAAGTCCAGCCTGGGCAAATTAGTGAAAGCCTAATTAAATATCTCAAAGTAAAATTATTCCAATAATTTATTATAACAAAATAATAATAATGACACAGGATTCCATTACTGCTTCAGAAAGTGGCAAGAATGGGATAAATGTGTTAGAAGCAAAGGGTATTTTGAAGGGATTAATGGCAGTGTCTTTTACTGTAATAAATTTTTTATTTCAACATTCACCCTAGTTTATGATCACATCATATATGATTACTAGCAATTTTTATACATCTAATGTCAGAGCATCAAGTTTTATTTTAAAAACACTATGAGGGCTGGGGATTTAGCTCAGTGGTTTCGCCACCTGCCTCACAAGTACAAGGACCTGAAGCGATTCCCGGTACCAAAAAAAAAACAAAACACTATGAGACTGAAAGGAGATACAACAGATACAATAGTCAATTATAGGGAATTTCAATATTCCATTATCATCAATAAGGAGATCAGCCAGATCCCCCCAAAAAAATTTCAATAGATAAATATCAAAGCTAAATTACAGTATGGATCAAATGGACCTAAAAAGACATTTACAGATGCTGGATATGGCAGCCTGTGATCCCAGCACTCAGGTGGCTAAGGCAGAAGGATCACACTGAGTCCAAGGCCAGTTTCAGCTAGATAGTGAGTTCAAGGCCAAGCCAAACTACATAGCAAGACCCTGTCTGAAAGAACAACTGAAAAAGACAATTACAGAACATTGTATCCAACAGCTAGAGAGTACACATTCTGTTCATTGGCACATGAAACTTTCCTAGAGTAGATCACATATTAGGCTATAAAATAAGTCACAAATTTTAAAAAATGAAATCATACCCTGTTTTCTTTCTGGTCACAGTGTACTGAAACAACAAGAGTAACTTTAGAAACTATACAGTTACAAAGAGCCTGAGTGACACACTTTTGAACAAACAGTGGGCTCTGAGGAAGTCAAAAAAGATGTTTAAAACTTTTCTTGAAACAAATAAAAATGGAAACAACATACTGAAACCTGTGGGATGCAGCAATGGTGGCACTAAGAGGTATATTTATAGCAATGACTGTTGACATAACAAAATGGACTTAAAATAACCTAATGAAGGGCCGGGGATTTAGCTCAGTGGTTTCGCCACCTGCTGCGCAAGCGCAAGGACCCGCGTTTGATCCCTGGTACTAAAAAACAAACAAACAAAAAGTAACCTAATGATGCATCTCAAGGACTTAAAGATCAAGAACAAAGCAAACCCAAAACAAAAGGAAAGAAATAAAGACCAATGTAGAAAAAAGTGAGTCTAAAAAACCACAAGATCAATCTTGAAAAGATAAACTTCACAAATCTTTAGCTAGACTACAAAAAAAAGAAAATTCAGTAAATAAAATTACACACAAAAAAGAAGACATTTAAACAGATAGCCCAGAAACACTAAGTACTGAGTTACTTTGAAAAACTATATGCTAAGAAATTGAAAACTCTAGGAAAAATGGCCAAATTTCAGGACACACAAAACCCACCAAAACTGAACCAAAAGCACAAAAAAACCTTAATGGGCCAATATCAGGTGACGGGGTTGAATCAAATCCCATTAATAAAAAGTCTCCCAACAAAGAAAAGCCGAAGACCAGGTGGTTTCGCTGCTGAGTTTTACCAAACTTTTAAAGAAAATCTAATGCCAATGCCAAAATTCATTCTACGAGGCGAGCCTTACTATCACCATCACCTGACAAGGACACAATAACAACAAAAACTATAGAGCAATATCCTTTTTGAAGACAAATGCAAAAATTCTCAACAAAATACTAGCAAATTAAATTCATCAGCAAATCAAAATTATTATACACCATGATCAAGTTCGTTTCATTCCACAGATGCAAGGATGGTTCAACAGATGTAAATCAAGCTAGGTGTGGTGACATACGGCTGTACTCCCAGCACTCTGGGATTGCAAGCCCAGAGTAGACAAGTTAGTGACTTGACCCAGTTTCAAAATAATTTAAAAATAAAAAGGTGGGGATATAGGTCAATACAAAGGCCCTGAGTTCAGCCCTCTCAGTAACACAGAAATAACGAACAAACAAACCACAAAAAGTGCAAATCAATGTGCACATTACATCACATACATAGAATAAAGGATAAAAATCATTTGATCAGCGACCAGGAGACGTGAGGACCCCCCACCTGGGCACACTCACCAGCCGACAGCTTAGCCGTGCAGATGCCTGCAATAACAGGCCCCCCCGCGCCCCCCCCACCTCTGGCCTCTTGGCTGTGCAGCTACCTGGTTCCATACTACAGAGGCACAGGGGGACATAAAGGCCATTGTCCTGAGCTGCAGAAGTGAACAACAGAGAGAGGGCCTCTCTCAGGCTCCCTGATGAAAACTGAAGCCCACTGGAAAAGTGAAGAGAATCTCTGCATAAAGGCACACCAGACCACTATGCTTGGTAAGTTGGAGGGATCATCACCTCCCATCGGAACCTGGACTATCTTCAGGGGAAGGGCAGCTGCAGCCTGCAATAGAACCTTGCAGAGTTCAACCCTGCAGGAGGACAAGGGAGCTCAACTTGGGACTTGCAGCGAGAAATCTGTCTGAATCTCATGGGTCTGTGATAGCTTACTGAGACTCACTGGCTTATAACTGCACACTGCTGCCCGTGTTGTCTATTGTGACAGCAGAGACATACCCTGAAGGAGGCCATTCATTTTTATCTATTTGTTATTTTCAAAATTACCACTATTATTTTTTCTCTTATTTTTAATTTTTTTTCTTCTTTTCTACCCTTTGAAAATTTTTATTTTTCTCTTTTTTCTTTCTCTTTTCTTTCTCCCTCTCTCTGCCTCAATCCCTTGCTGCCCCACATTGTTCTTCATCTCCCCTTTGTGTTCCTGTTCTGGCTGCCAACAGAGTTAAGAGACAATCTACAAATGGGAAACAATTTCTGCCAACTACTCCTCAGAGGACTAATAGCTAAAATATATAAAGAACTCAAAAAAATTAGATCTCTCAAATTTAAAGACTCAATCCAAAACTGGGTATATGAAATTAGTAGACACTTCTCAGGTGAAGTACAAATGGCCAATAAATACATGAAAAAATGATCAACATTGCTGGCCATTTGAGAAATATAAATTAAAACAACACAGATTCCATCTCACTCCAGAAGGAACAGCTATCATCAAGAAATCAACCAGTATAACAACTCAGATAATCATGTTCAGGTACAAACATCCAATGATAAATGTAAATGCATTGTATACCTAAAATGTACCAATAAATATATAAATAAATAAAAAAGAAAGAAATCAACCAGTAACAAATACTGGTGAGGCTCTGGGGAACCCTCCTCCACTGGTTGGTGAAATGGAAATTGGCACATCCGCTATGGAAATCCATTTGGAGATTCCTCAAAAAACTAAAACTAGAAGCCCCATTTGACCCAGCTATTCCCCTTCGAGGAATCTTCCCAGAAGACTTAAAGTCATCGTACCACTGTTATACATGCACACCCATGTTTACAGCACCACGATATATAATAGCTAAATCTTGGAAACAGCTCATATGTCCATCAACAGATGAATGGATAAAGAAAATGTGGTATTTATATACAGTGGAGTACTACACTCTGCCATAAAGAAGGAAAAACTTGAATCATTTTTAAGTAAATGAATGCACCTGGAGATCATAAACTTAAATAAGTCAGACACATAAGTTTAAATATTGATGTTTCTCTTGTGTGAGAAACCTATTGTACACGTAGGGAGCAAAATGGAGGACAGATATTAGGAAGTAGAAGAAATTTTTCAAGTGGGTAAGGGAACAAGAGATGGGGACAGGGAAAGAAGGAAACAAGGATTGAAAGAATAAAAAAGAATTTTTGTAAATGAGGAGGGAAAGAAGGGTTGGAGGGAAGAGAAAGAGACCAAAAAAAAATTAAGATGTGTTATGTAAAACTCCCCCATGAAGAATGTGATCATTATATACCGCAATCATGTACTAATAAAAAAGATATATTGCAGCAACCCCGAGTTGTATAAATTATTCATTATATCTGATAATATACTCAAAGTTATAGTTGAAAAACAGATATGCCATACAATGTGGCTTTAGCACAAAAAGAAAATATCAGCAATGGGGAAATTCCATTACAGTTAGTGAGATAAAAAAATTTATATGTATGTTATTAATGATAGTACCATTATTATTTGGAAAATAATATGTATGCCAATCCCATAAAGAATGCCATGCAATGTGATGGTTTTTGTTTTGCGGGTTTTTTTTGGCTATTAAGAACTGTTTACATTTCTCTGATAATAACACATGCAGAACCAAGGATCTCTTGAATACATTCAGAAAACTCATGCTGGACATGGTGGCACACGCCTGTAATCTCAGCACTTTGGAGGCTGAGCCAGGAGGACTGCTACAAGTTCAGGGCCAGCCTGGGGTACATAGTGAGCTTAAGACTAGCCTGGACTACACAGTGAAACTGTCTCAAAATAACAAAAAAAAAACTAGAAAAAAAAAACTCATGAAAGAAATTATTAGTATATTCAAGAATGCAGTAAAATGGAAAAATGCAGTGATAAAAGGTATGATTTTATGGTGAGGATGTCTGCATTTTCAGCAGTATATCAAAGGAAAACATCACAAACAGATGAGAAAATTATCTACATTATGTTTGCCTCATGATTAAACCTATGATTTTACATGTCTATGCCAGAAAAAGTGAAAACCCTTCAATGCATGGGCATCCTTATGATGCTGTTTTGAAATTAATGAACCACACTTATTTGAACACTGCAGTTACGTGCAGATATGTAGCCCCTTTTTTTTTTTTTTTTTTTGTACCAGGGATCAAACTCAGGACCTTCCACTTTCGAGGCAGGGGTCAGAACCACTAAGCTTAATCCCCGGCCCCATAGTCATTATTTAAATATACCCCAGAACAAGAACTTTTACAAAAAAATGTATTTTGCAGCACAGTACAGCCAAATCAAAAATTTTTACCTGTACAAAGACAAAGCAAATACATGGCAAAATCACAAACTCTGAAAATCCTTCTGGTGTAAAATTTGTTAAGCAGACTGATAAAAGAATCGTTTGCATATTAACCACTTGTAAAAATCATATATGTACCTTGAAGGAAGGAAAACCTGGAAACACAAAACCTCATCTTGTCTTTGATTTCAAAGAAAGGCTCTGACTTAGCACACCAGATGCCATCCTATTACAGTTCCTTAAGGTAAACACTGAAATGGTATAAAAAATTGCAATCCACCTAATTTGCAGTACAGCAGCTGTACATGCATATTATATACACTAACAATGGAGTACTCACAAGAGTTCCATGGTAAAGTTGAGAATTCATTATTGATAAACTATTAACCTGTGAAGACATCCCGTGGGCATAAATTACTCCAAAAAATCACTTTGTGGAAGCTTATTTAGGGTGGGCAAGAAACACATGCAAGTAATAAAGAGAATGTTATAAAATTATCGGGAAAACTGGGTGCAGTGGAGGCCACAAAAGAGGTCAAATGAGTTAACCTGGGTTGTGCACTCTGCACAAATCAGCTGCTGTTACATATAAAATGTTTTAAAGAAATTCAATCCAAATTTTTTCAATTTAATGAAATAAATTTGATGTGTAAGAATTTTTAATCGGTATGAGTAGCGCTGATTAATATTTATATCTGCACAGTAATTATTCAAATTCAAGCAACACTGATAAAAGTGATTAGCTCCGTCTGTACCAGTGGCACAGCTGCCTGATGGGACGGTCATGCATGCGACCCCAGCGGTTCTAGCCAGCGGGAACGTGTTAAACAACACATTTATGCATTTTCTCATAGCTCGGGAGGCTGGAAAGTCAAGATTCAGCTGCTGATCAATTCAGCTCTCGATCAATTCAGCTCTCGATCAATTCAGCTCCTGGCCAGCAGATGGCCACCTTCTGGCTACGTCCTCACAAGGTAGAGAAAGTGACCTCTGGTCCCTCTTCCTCTTCCTAGAAGGGCACTAACCTCATCACAAGGTTCCATCCACACATCTTAATCTACATCTAATTAGTTCCCTAAATCCCACCGGACAAAGCCATCACCTTAGGGTGTTATAGCTTTAATTCGGGATGCGGCAGGGGTGAGGGCAAGCGTTCAGTCCGAAACAAATGGCAAACGTATGAGACCTGATTTCTAGTATTTGTGATCATATGATGTTGGAAAAGTCACTTGGGAAGTTAAGTCTGTCTCCTTACCAGCAAAACAAGGGGGTCAGACTAGATAATCTCCAAAGTGATTTCTAGTTCGAAAAATTGTGACTCTGTGTGCTATTTTGCAACCACTAGAACTAGACAACTGTGCCTGTGCATGACAATCTGAAATCCCAACACAAGGCATGTATTGTGATGCTCCTATACCACAGTCCAGGGTGGTATGGGCGGATATCTGCCAGTAGCACAATTCTTAATCACAGCAGCTGGCACAGTCTAGGGCAGGACTGCCTAATTCTCCTTGACTGCACGCTTTATGAGTCCCCTCATTCCCAGAGATATGTTCAGTACCTCAGTGGCTACCAGAAACAGACAGTACCAAGCCCTCTATTACTGTGTTGTTTTCCTATAATACCTACCTAGATAAGGTTTAACTTATACATTATGCAGAGTAAGAGATTAAAAATAACCTAAAAATAAAATCATAACCACATATTGTAATAAGTTATTTAAGAGTTATGAATTATTAAAATGTTTATTTCTAGACTATTCCATTTAATATTTTCAGACCATCACTGACTGTGGGTAACTGAATCCAGACTATGGGTAACAGACTATAGCACCCAGCATATTTAGTTTTACACTGTCCGTTCTAGTACAGCCATAAATATCACCAACCTAATAAAAAAAATAACTGCACAGTGTCAAGCTTGTCACCTGGCGAGGACCATCTCCTACCTGCCCGCCCACACACACCATTCATTCAACATGTGGCCAGATAAACTCCTGGAGCAAGTTAGCCCTGACTGTGTCATCCCTCAGATTATAAGCCCCCCATTCTATTTCTTATAAAGCCAAACTTCCTTCATCTGGTTTATAAAGTCTTCTGTGTTTGGCTCCAATCAACTTTTTAACCTGTTTCTATTACCCTTCAAAGACCTTGCAATTCAGTTAAAATAGATTACCAAGAGCCCTTATAGCAGTGGTGTCGAACCTACAGCACATGTACCACAGCTGACTGTTATCACTGAAAGCTCTAAAAGGTTCTCCATTACCACTTACAGCATTTTTCTTTTTACAATAACACTGCTGCAATACCATTAAACATTCTAAAATTCAGAACACAGTTTCCTCATCACACACAAACTAGACTTTGCACATGCACTCGGTTAGCACAATTCCTCGAGCTGGTGTCTGTCCGAAATGCCTGTTCCCACCAGCCCACATACCCACAGTGCACATGCTCAATGCAGTTACTTGATAAAAGCCAACCATTAAGTCCAGATCGCTCTCCCTCAGCATGCCGGGGCCCTACTTAACTTCACCTGACTCTCATTTTTCTTCTCTGGGCAGCTACTGACTCCTAAGCTCACCTTCCTGTACTGTCAGGAACCGCACGCAGGCCAACTAATCAGCAACAAGAACCACCTGAGGAAATAATGCTCATTGACAACAACCACCAGATACGCACAGCTGGAAAACATGTTGTGATGAGGCACTTAAGATCTCGCTTCCACCTGTGAGAAAGGACCCACCAATCTGTGTCACCAATCCGCTATGCAAACTGCTCCTGTATCAGCTTCCTGGTAAGACGATAATGATCTTTAGGGCGTAAGATCAGAAATCAACTTTCAACCTGGTAGTCCTTGCTTAGCCAAATTCCAGCTCTACTACCAGCCCACACCCTGACTGCCTGGCTTAGGATAACAAATTCAAATCTCTAAGCCATTCGAAGCTCTTTCTACCCCCACCCCCCACACCTGAAATTTCTCTTCCTCTTAGAACTCACATCGTGTTTCTCTATACCTCTTGTGTTATATTTCTGTCGCTGTGAGGAAATCCCTAAGGTAAAGGAGGAAAGGTTCATCTGGCTCACGGTTTCAGAGATTGCAGTCGTGGTCACTCGGCTCCCTGAAGAAGCAGAACATCAGGCCCCAGCGCAGGAGAGAGCACAGCTACTCAGAGGTAGAACAGAAAGGAAGAGACTGGGGTCCCAAAATCCCCTGCCAGGGCACACACCCCCTGACCTAATTGCAACTAAGCCCCACCCCTTAAAGGATTCACCACCTCCTAACAGATTGGCAACCCAGCTTTTAGTCTATAGGCCTTGGGAGATAGTTAAGATCCAAACCATAATACTCTTTAAGTAGTTTAAAGCTTTCTAGTTTGGGTTCAAAAGCTCTGGAAAAGCTTACATGCCTGTAATCTCTGCACTCTGAGAGCCTGAGGTGGAAGATTCCAAGTTCTAGTCCAACCCAGGCAATTTAGCAACTTGGCAAGACCCGGTCTCAAAATAAAAATTTAAAAGATCACTGTGGAGGCCTTGAGTTAATCCCGATTGTGGAAGTGAGACCTCTGGAAATACCACTTAGTCCCACAGGAACCACTAGCGACCCTAGAGGAAGTGACATACAAAATGGGACAGGGAGCAGGGTACAGGCCCATTGGGAGCCAAGTTCTGTGCTGGGCCCGGGAGCGCGTACTCCGTCATTTCCACTTTATGGTGAGGAAACGGGATTAGGAAAATTAACTTCCTAGAGTCACAACTAAGTCTGTGTGTGTCTTTCCAATCACATGCCTCGCCTCCTTCCCATATACCACAATCCTGGCTAGCAGGACGGACACCCCGAGGCCTGGCCTTCCTGGAGTACAGAGAAAACCAGGCCTCGCCAGGCCGGCGGGAGCACCTACAGCGCGAGCGGGGCTCAACCAGACTCCCAGCGCACGCACGCCCCGCCCCTGCGTCCCGATGACGTCATCACGCAGGGCCGGGTCAGCGCGGCCACGTCCTTTAAATACGGCTTTCCGGCCCGCTCGCGGGTGAGGATTGGGGCGGAGCGTGTGTGGTGTGGGGTCTGCGGCCGGCCAGGCGCCGCCGCCGAGCGCGAGGTGGGCGGAAGGACTGCTGAGAAGCGGCGGGAGGGCGCGGCCCTGCGTGCGTGCGGGTGGGCGAGCCCCTGCGTGCGTGCGGGTGGGCGAGCAGGCGGCTCATGGTGGGGGCTGAGGGAACATGGCGGCTCTGCGGCCTGCGCTGCTACCTCCGGTGGTGGCTGCGCAGTCCCCTTCCCCTGCCGGGTCTCCTTTACCACCACTGTTCCCTTCCCTAATCAGATCCCCACTCCCCATCCCCTCACGGGGGTCTCTGTGGAAGCAGGTCGGGCCTGGGAGGGGCCAGGATTCCCGAATCTGTTACTGTCTCACAAGCCACGTTGTCAACCCGCTTGCAAAAATCACGCCTGATCATCAGTCCTGATGATACCTCCAGGCAGTCCTGTGAATTGTCACTTTAGTTGCCTGGATGTGAGTCTCAGCCGTACGTTAGTTCTTTTAGAAAGGTCTGAGTTCTTGCTATTCCGAGAACTTTTGCCATGCATGGTGTGCAGAATCTGTCCCATAACACTATGACTGGGAAACAAGATTTATTTTGGTAGTAAGGGACATACACCTCCTTGCCATCGAGTCCAGTACCTAGTATGAAAGCAATGAGAACATGATTCTGTGTTCCCAAAGAAACAGTTACTCCGCAGTGACTGTCCTAAGAATGACGCTTCTGGCCAGAGTTAAATAATGGAAACGGGTTCATCCTACATCATCATTCTCAGCTACAGAGAACCTTGGGAACGAACGTTCATCGGTGGGCACTATTCCATTCTAGGTGTCACATTCGGTTGATATTGAGCAGAGATTCTTTCTCACCCAAGTTAGCAGCACCTAGCCAAGCCAGTCCCTTGCTTTTGATTGTGATCTTTTGGTTTTCTTCAGTTGAATAGATGCTGGAGCGATCCTGCCTATCTTGAAGCCTTTGCTGCCAGGTAACTCTAGCACGTGTGCTAGAGTGAAGCAGAAATCTAGGAAAATGAGCTCCTGTATATCCATGAGTGAACCAAAGCTGAACTGGTGAGTTGTGTCTCTTCCTAATCCATTGAAGAGGAGTGGGTCTGGGCTGGTGGTTGACATAGGAAAAGATAGCTCCTGGCCCAGAAAGATTTGCAAGAAACAGAACATAAAGTTCATAGTCTTGGAATTTACTCTCTTCTCATCTTCACATACTGAACACTTCTGATTTATGATTTCATCGTGTGTATGCCATTGGTCTCTTCTGGAGGGGAAATGCTGAGATTTTCTTGTATCTAAAAACCTTGCCCATTTCCATATAAATAATAAAAGAGGTCTTCTTTGAAATTAGACACACTTCTTTCTGTTATGTTACAGTCTATATCAAATGATAATATAAATGTGTAGACTGTATTCTGTATTTTAGAAGTGCGTAAGAACTTCTCAAATGGAGAAACCAGTTAAGTAATGTGGTTCTGTAGACATCTAACTAATACATGCTTCTGCTTTAGGTCATTTTAACATGTATTTACTGAGCCAGCCAAGGATGACACAAAGGTCGCACCGAGGTTACAAAGATTTTTTTTAAGTAGTACCTGATCAAAGATTATTAAATCAGGATGTGCAGTAATAACCTGTTTATTGCAAAAGCACTCTCATTCCCAAAGGAGCCCACAATCCCTGAGGCCCTTGACTTTGTTTTACAATGATATGTGGAAATCTTAGAATTTAATGAGATATTACACATGCAGTACCATAACAAAGTAATAAACTTTAAGCCAGGCGCGATGGTGCGTGTCTATAATCCCAGCTTTTCCAGAGACTGAGGCAAGAGGATCACAGGTTCAACGTCAGTCTGACTAGCACAGGACAGCCAGGCGTGGTGGTGCATGCCTGTAATCCCAGACTTGGGAGGTTGAGGCAGGAGGATCACCATGAGTTCAAGGCCAGCCATAGCCACCTAGTGAGTTCCTGGCCAGCCTGAACTACATAGCGAAAAAATAAAAAGAAAAAGAAAGAAAAAGAAAAGCAAAGCATGGGAGGTAGCTCCGTGACAGAGTGCATACCTAGTCCAAAGCCTTGGGTTTAATCTCCAGGGTCACAGGAAAACAAGGAAGGACAAGGGTTTACCCTGGTCCATAGCAAACAAAAACTTCTAATTTTACCATTCATACCTTCATTGATTATACAGCGAATATTCTAAAATTTCCAATTTGGGTACTGGATCAGCCAGAAGTTGTATTTGATTAGAGCATTCTACTATAGGTTTTAGTAGGCACATTTGTGTTCCTTGCCAGGACTGTAAAGTATGTGTTCAGCTGTTGAGCACATTTTTCTTACACATGTACCACTGGCATTGTGAAACCAAATCTTTGCACGTGATTGTAACCCTTGAAAGAAACTATGGTTTCCCACAGAGTTCTACTAACTGCTGTCCTTCATAGATTAATGATTCTCAAGTGTTTTCAGTTTTTAAATTCTTTCATTTGACCAGCATTTTGGGGATACTTGCTACAGTACATGGAAAGCATTGGGTATAACATGTTAATCTTGATTGATTATGGTCTTATGAAAAATCATATATCACTTCAGAGGTGATTTTAGCAAAGGCATCCCATTTGTCCCATTTGCCAAGTGAACAAAGATAAGTAGGATATTCAGTTTTTTGGTCTGGCACAATAGTGGTTTAAAAAATAATAAGTTATGAAGCACATTCTTTTTACCAACGATCCTAATGTCATGGCCCGCAGCCAGAGGTGAGCCTGCCTCTCTGAAAGACTCTTAGTTGTTCTATCTTTAACCCTCGAGTCTCTCTGACGTTTATTTAATTGGGTGCTACAAGAAAAGCAAGGGTGATTGTAGGAGCTGGAAAATTTCACAGTTGGCCTGAGCTTAAAGCTGCCCAAGAAATAAAACATCCAGGTTCACAGATCTGGTACATGAAATTAAACACATTAAGAAGTGGTTGTCTGGGAAGAGGGGGCAAAGGGCATGTAGTCATATTTTACAGTTGTGCCATTATGCTTCTTGGTCTAGTGTGAGATTTTGAATAATCAAATGCAAATAAATTACTTTATTTTACAGGGACGTTTCCCCCAAAAATGGCCTGAAAACATTTTTCTCTCGAGAAAACTATAAAGAACATTCCATGGCTCCAAGTTTAAAAGAATTATGTATTTTATCTAACAGGTAATATGTTTATTCATGTGGCTATTTATTTTCATATATAATTATTTTTCTGTTGATTACGGTTGTATATCTATCTTTACTATTGCACATTCAAATGACAGAAATTTAGAAAATAGAAGAAAATTACTATTAACACTATCTCTCTCCACACATGAGCAAAACTCTATACACAGACAAAATGGGATTTCCTGTAAAGACTAGCATATTTATAAAACTATTTTACAGTTTGCTTTTCCATTAAAATCAATA
>NW_004624781.1:11717353-11775117 GCF_000247695.1 Heterocephalus glaber
AAATACCGAATAGTTTCTCTAGTGTGAGAAACTGAAAGTGTAAATAAGGATTGAAATGATTAAAATGAATAATTGATAATTTGAAATAGGAAAAGATCCAAAGGTGTAGGGGTGGTGGGAGGGGAAAAGGAAAGGGAAGAAGGGAAAGGAAAAATTATGACAAAAGAAAAAAAAATGGAAACAAAGTCTATGTAAATAGGGAAGGGTGCACAGGTAATGGGGAAAAAATAAGAACTAAGATACATCACGTTCAGGTACTAACACCCAGTGATAAATGTAAATGTATTGTATACCTAAAATGTACCAATAAATATATAAATAAAAAAATAAGATAAATGACATTATACCTGCCATTAAAAAAAAAGAATAAGGAGAGATTGTGATCATGATAAGACATTTGTGGTCAGGTGCCTTCATGGGGATGGTAAGGTGATTTTTGAAAATTGGAGGTAGCATTTCATAAATAAATATGGAAGCAAGTTCTCTAGCTGTTCGCTACTTTCTCTAGTGTGTTTCATTCTAGATACACCAGGATTTTTTCTCTTGCATCCGTAAAAAGCATAGAGACATTCCCATGGAATTAGCCATGTATATGACTAAGAGGGTTATACAGCTTTTCTAAAAACACTGCTGCTTCCCTAAAATATTGTGTACAGTTGTTGGAATTTTCTTCTTAATTCTCAAGATAAACAGAGGAGCCCAGAAAATTTTGCAGCTCTGTAAATTTATTAGTTTCAAGTTTGTGACTGTTCTTTTCCTGTTCTCAGTAGCTTTTGTTTACCATATTAACTGATACCCCTTACTGAATAATTTATTTGTTAAGAAACAAATGCCATTGTATCAAATGTAAACATGAATATAGTTGGTAAGAATGATTTTCCCCTCTCCCATAAAGGGGGAAAAACTTCCAAATTAAATAAGTAGTGTACCACATGTGGCTCTTCCTCTCCATCAGGTAGTTGAAGGTAAGTATGTAATGTGGTCCTTTCCGGCAGAATACTTAATCTACACGAAATGGTAAATATCAAAATGCAGGTGCAGAGTTGGATAATAATCCAGAATTTACTCAGTTAATCACGCTATATTCTCCCTTGTGATTGAGAATCATGAAGTGCCATGATAGTAATCTTCATGTGAAAAGCACATATTTGTAAATTGTATTTTTTTTTCCAGACATGTAGGGGAAAATTTGAATGCCTCAGCAAGTTCTGTAGAAAATGAGCCGGCAGTTAGTTCAGCAGCTCAAGCAAAGGAAAATGTTAAAACCAGAGTTGGAATGGTTCTTCTTCCAAAACCAAGAGTGCCTTATCCTCGTTTCTCTCGTTTCTCACAGAGAGAGCAGAGGAGTTATGTGGACTTGTTGGTTAAATACGCAAAGATTCCTCCAAATTCCAAAGCTGTTGGAATAAATAAAAATGAATACTTACAGTACTTGGTATGTATTCCATTCTTCGGCTTCAGTAAAAAAATACTAAACATCAGGAAATGTTTTAAATTTTCTCTTATTATAATGTTAGCGGCATATTGATGAGAATGGAAAAGTAAGACATTTAATTACCAGCATGTCTCTCCAGTTCATCTCAAGTACTAATGATAGAACTTTATATAGCTTATTGGGAGATTATTAAGTCATTGCTTAATTATGACTTTAATTAATATTCAGTTGTATAAATGATCCAGTGCGGAACATCTTTTTACCAAAATCATCTTTCATATCTATTATTTCCTTAAGATAAATTCTTAAAAATAAAAATTCCAGATCAAAGATTGCATATTTTTAAAGCTTTGATCTACAGTTACACGTGGTAAATTTTTCTGTAAAAAGTTTAAACCAATTTACTTGTACCACAATTGTATGAAAATTTAAAGCTATCTTTACTAATACTAGACATCACCTTTTTTGCCTCTAAACAGACATGAGGAAAATTGTGTTTCTTATTTTACCTTAATTTATAGAGATTACTACTTAAAATAACCATTTCCCATGTCTGTAAGCTATTTTTATTTCCTTTGGTATCTTACCTATTTATACTGTGTGCTCATTTTCTACTTTTTTTTTTTTTCCCGATACTGGAGATGGAACTCAGGACCTTGCGCTTGCAAGACAGGCACAGTGCCACTGAGCTAAATCCCTGGCCCACTGCACTAAATCCCCAGCTCTCTACTTTTTTTTTTTTTTTTATGTCTAATTCCTAAGTGTGTATTTTGTACTAATCATTTGCTTTTCTATTTTTGTAGAAAAAATTTTTTTGTCTTTTTTTTGTGCTGGGGATTGAACGTAGGGCTTCATGCATACTAAACTCATACTGTATCACTAAGCTACAGTCCTTGGGCCGGGGATTTAGCTCAGTGGTTCCAGCGCCTGCCTCGCAAATGCAAAGTCCCGAGTTCAATCCCCGATACCAAAAAAAAAATAAAAAATAAAAACTAAGCTACAGTCCTAAGCCTTTCAGAGTTTTTAATAAGATGTTTATTCTTATATCATTATAATAATCTTTATTAACTTTTTCTTTGTGTTTTTTGCTTTGGATTTGGTATTATTAAGTTCAAATTATTAGAGTGATGGTTGAGAAGTGATTGTTTTCTAATGAAATGTTTTATTCCAAGATGTGTCTACTTTTTTAAAAATCAGGATATGAAAAAACATGTGAATGAAGAAGTTTCTGAATTCCTAAAGTTTTTGCAAAATTCTGCAAAGAAATGTGCACAGGATTATAATATGCTGTCATGTGATGCCCATCTCCTCACAGAGGTAAAAAAAAAATTACATTTGTGAAAACTGCCAAGTGATAGACAATAGCAGCTTCTAAAATGTGTGATGATCCTTCCAAAAGCCTAGGGAACTGTCCATATTATCAATTTGGAGAATGAGTTACGTGTAGGCCTTTTATTCTTATACTGAAATAGTAGAAATACTAATATCTCAAATTTGTGTACTTAAGTACAGTCACATGAATGGTGTTTGTATTTTTAATGATTCATCTGCATAGAATGGTCCCCTTTCATCCACAGAGGATGCATTCTGAGACCCTCTGGATGCCTGGAGGTGTATATAATAACAAACCTTACATGCACTCACTTTTCCTGTACATACACACGTTTGATAATGTTTAATTTGTAAATCAGGCACAGCAAGACCAATAATAAAAAACCAGTAATAACACCAGTAATAAAAAAGTACAGCTATAACAAAGTTATGTGAATATGATGTCTCTCCCAATGAAAATACCTCACTGCACAGCCCTTTCCCTGCTAGTGATAATGTGAGATGCTCTGCCTATGCGATGAGTTGAACTGAGGTGACTGATGCAGGCGATGTGGTAACTTTCTAGGCTGCCACTGACTATCTTGCTTGTACGTGAGCGCAACTACCACGCTGCCATGGCAGTCGATCTGGTAACTGAGATGGCTGCTAAGTGATGTACTGGACAACAGATGTCTTCCATTCTGAACAGGATGGAGCATGAGATTTTGATCACACTCTCAAAATGATACATAATCTAAAACTTAGGAACTGCTTATTTCTGAAATTTCCCATTTAATATTTTCAGGCCCCAGTTGACAGCAGGTAACTGAAACTGTGGAAAGTAAACCACAGGTGAAGGGGTCTACTGTACTGTGGTTGATGTGCACAAGGGTAAAACTCCCTGCTGTTTCTTTGACTCTTTCTCTTGCCATACAGAATTAAGAGAAATTCTGTGAAAAGCACTGCAGCATCAGCAGTTTTACCAAGAACAATGTGCCAGTGAAATATCTAACTAGAATAGTCTTCAAGTCAAATAGTTCCTTTGTATTGCTTTACTTTGCGTATTTAGATTCTTGTAATGACTGCCATTCAAGGGGAACAAAAGAGAGGAAATTTAGCTAATTTTGTAAATAAGGAGCAAAAACATTGTGCAGATACGGGTTTTTAGTTGAGTAAGGTTATGAAACACAACTTTTCCATATTAGCCCAAGTCAACATTAGTTGTGAGTAATATCCTGAGTTAATTATCAAGATTAGCATTGAAATGTAGATAAAGGGAGAAAATGTTAAAGATAGCAGGGGATGGGAACTAGAAAAGGGGAAAGAGGAATATGAAACTATAGATGAAAAGATATATCTATATATTATTAAGATATGCTTATTGCTGAAAACTTATGATCTAGAATACGTTCTAAGAGGTTAAGATAACATTAATTGACAGAAGAAAAAGTAATGTATCTTGGAAGATAGTATATGGGTGTTTTCAATTATAAACACATTCCCTCACCAATGCCTATGCTTCTGTGAGTTATTTACATGTTATTCTTTTTAGGTAGCTGTGGGTATTCCTTCCTTCCTGATTACATTTCCTGATAAGTCATTAATATTTGGAAAACTGGGGAGAAGGAAATACTAAGTACTCCATCATTTGAGTTAGTTATAACATTCTCATTTATTTTTTAGATTGTAGATTAGAATAACCTGTAAGCTAACTACTTCATGAATTCACTGTGCTTGGGACTTATTTCAGAGTGTTAAACTTATATATTTCTAATCATTCATGTAATTGCTTTTATTGCAGTACATTGTATTGAAATTTTTATGTGGCTTTATTTCTTTGACAGTTTCTTAAATAGCAAAGAAAATATGATGTGTCTTCTGTATTTAATTTTAAAATTTAATAAGATTGCTAATTTTAGTATTATTAAATATCAGTATTTTAGGAAATTAGGTTAAAAATTTGTTATGAAAAATAAAAGATTAACTCAAATAAGGAATATACAGTATGCCTGAATTGTTAGAAGCCTGATTAACACAACAGTTAACTTTTGCAGTGAATAATTACATAGTCCCATGTGTAACTCAAATATTTTTGTTGCATTGTTAGAGAAATACAATACAAATGTGATTTTCCTTAATTTTTATTTTCTAGCAAATTTTAAGAGCTTGCATTGAACAAGTAAAAAAGTATCCAGAATTTTATACTCTTCATGAAGTCACCAGTTTAATGGGGTTCTTCCCGTTCAGAATAGAGGCAGGATTAAAATTAGAAAAAACCCTTCTTGCATTGGTAAGGTTTATCATATGAAAGTGTAAGCTTTTGTTGATCTGATACATCATCTGTATTTCATATAGATACTGCTGGGGGGGTGGTTGAAACAGGGTCTCTGTAGTTCAGGATTTCCTTGAACTCACTGTGTAGTCGGGGCTGGCCTCGAACTCAACAATCCTCCTGCCTCAGCCTCCCAAGTGCTGGGATTACAGGTGGGTGCCACCACACCCCGCTTCATATACATACTATTTTATGTTTAAATCTTTGAGCACTAATGAGATGGCTTTGAAAGCATAGCACAGATGGTGTCCCAGTGCTTTCATTTTATGGATACAAATATTTGACCTTTTAAAAATGACACTACTAACTAACTGTATTTCTTGATTTTCTTCCCATCTTCCTTAATGTTCCTGAACAGACAGGAAGCCCTCCTTCTGTAATGGAACTGTATTTACAAACTATTGAAATAAGTAGATGGAGAGAATATTTTAGGGGTTCTACTATTCCCTGCTGAGATTTATGCTTCATAAAAAGAGAAGGTGGAATTTAAGGGGGCCAGGAAATTCCATGAAATCCTTCTCTTAGACCTGTAAAAAAAAACAAAACTAAAAAAAAATTGGTGTAGTCAAGCAAAAACAAGAATAAACATCTTGGCTTATGGAGGTCCTAAATTTGATAACTGTATTTAGTAGAATAATAAATTTTACTTAATGCCTGTGATGAAAGATATTTTTCTCAGGAGAAAAATGTCAGGATTTTTGCAATAACGTTCATATTTTGCTTATATAGGGCAGTGTAAAGTTTGTGAAAACAGTGTTCCCCTCAATGCCTGCAGTATTGAAGCTCTCAAAAAGTAATGTGTCTCCCATCGAAACTCCAGAACAAATCGCTGAAGCTATGCACTATGTGAGTAGCATGGTGGTTTGGGTCTTTCTAAATATCTGTACCTCACAAAAATACAACCTGATGGTTCTAAAGTCCCCTTTCTCCCTTTTTTTCCATACCTTATCAAAGAAATTTTCAGACTATAACCAAGTAACAATTTATACGTTGTTTTTCAGGAGATTAATAAAGATCCAAATGCAGAGAAGCTTGTTTCAAGATATCATCCTCAGATAGCTCTGACTAGCCAGTCACTATTTACCTTATTAAATAATCATGGACCAGACTACAAGGAACAGTGGGAAATTCCAGTTTGTGTTCAAGTTATACCTATTGCAGGTTTGTGATTTACTGTATCAAATAATGCTCTTAAAAAGTGTTGGGGCTGGACATGGTGGTGCATTCCTGTAATCCTGGCACTACAGGAAGCTGAGGCAGGAGGATCACAGTTTTGAGCCCCTGCCTGGGCAATTTAGCAAAACTTTCTCAAAATAAGACAGAAAGAAAAAGAGCTGGTTATTTAGCTCAGTGGTGCCTCGCCTGCCTCACAAGCACAAGGTCCCGAGTTTGATCCCTGGTACTGCAAAAAAAAGAAAGAGAGGAAGAAGGAAGAAAGGGGAGGGGAAGGAAGAAAGGGGAGGGGAAGGAAGAAAAGAAGGAGAAAAAGATAGATTGGTTGGGGGGAAGTGGGTGGGTGGTGTACTGTGAAAGCCCCAGGTTCAATCCCGAGTGCCACCACCCAAAAAATAAAAGCATTGAGGACCACGTCAGCTGTCTAAATATAGATGGTCTTTGTTAAATACAAAAATCCAAGTCTTGTTTTAAGGAGAAGGTAAATTTAACATTTAAATTCAGAATTTTAGCCCAGTGTGGTGGCACACACCTATAATCCCAGCACTTCGGAGGCTAAGGCAGGAGAATCACAGTGAGTTCAAGACCAGCCTGGGCCACATAGTGAGTTCAAGGCCAGCCTGAACCACATAGCAAGACCCTGTCTCAGAAAACACAAAACAAAACAAAACAAAAAACTCAGAACTTTTTCACATATAAAGCTGCTACAGTATTAGGTCTACAGTACCTGTGGTACCTTAGCACAGTAAAGTACCTTAGGAAGTGAGAGATAAGACGGGTGATTGTGACTTAGGCCAGAAGTACGTAAAATGGTGAGGTGCTTCTGTTTTTCTCTGAAATGAAAGAATGTAGTAGTTTATTAGACAGCTTCAAATAGTTGAGTTCCAGGACTTACTTACTTGTCTGTTGTCATTGACAATCGGTTAAAATACATCTGTACTAATCTGTCTTTCAGAATTAATATTATTAAGTATAACAACATAAATACAATAAGCAGAAGTTTTTGTCTACTGAGATAAACTCACAATTTAGAGTTAAGTGTAATATATTCTCAGTGGCAAAAATCTCATCACTTCCTGCAAGTTCCGGTAAACTGAGTAATAGTGACAGTAAGAGTACAACAATGAAAACCAGAAGCCGGGTGTGGTGAGGCACGCTTGTAATCCCAGCACGCAGGAGGATCACTGTGCGTTCGAGGCCAGCCTACTGACAAAGTGAGAGCCTGTCTCAAAAAAACAAAAAAGGGAAACCAGAAAGTAACTAGGCATTGTTAGAAAACAGTTCTCATACCAGTTTAGTTCTCTCGTCTTTAGTAGAAGCTAAATTTAACATTTAAACTCAAGACTTTTTCAAATATAAATCTGCTACAGAACTGACTTTAAAAGATTTTAAAGGACTTTAAAATCTTCTGGTCCAAGAGTGGCAAATACATGAGGTCCCCTTGCTGGCCCTGTGTCTCTTTGTATCATGATCCTTCGCTCATACATCCATGTTTTCTAAGAAATAAAACAACTAGATGCTAATCACCCCTCTTTTCTGTTTCTGTTTTAAGGTTCCAAACCAATTAAAGTAATTTATATTAATTCCCCACTTCCTCAGAAGAAAATGACAATGAGAGACAGAAATCAAATCTTCCACGAAATTCCATTAAAATTTATGATGTGCAAAAGCACATCTGTTCCAGTTTCTGCAGTATTTATGGACAGACCTGAAGAGTACACATCTGAAATGGATGTATGTAATGTTTTTTTCTTCCTTTTTCTTTTTCGTTAGAGGAATGAACTTATTTATCATTTTGAAACGTAAAATTTCATTGCAAGTCTTTAAGCTTAGTAGTTAAAAATACAGTCTTCAGCTTGTACATGTACTGAAACATTACATGGTACAACATTAGTATGTACAATTTTTATGTTTTTTGTGTATCACCTAAAACCACGATGAGATACCATCTCTCCTCAGTTAGGATGGATGTAATAAAAAAGATTTAAAAAATGACAAATACTGGTAAGGGTGTAGAGAAAGAAGAAGCCTTCTGTGCTGGTAGAAATGTAAATTAGTACAACCACTCCAGAAAACAGTATGTAGGCTCCTCAGGAAAATTAAAAATAGAACTAACATATGATCTAATCCCATTTTTTTTTTTTTTTTTTTTTGGTACCAGGGATCACCTTTTGTTCTTTGCTTTTTGTAGGCAGGCGTCAGAACCATGGAGCTAAATCCCTGGCCCTCTAATCCCACTTATATATATGTATTCAAAAGAAGTGAAAATTATGTTAAAAAGATACCGGCATTTTCATGTAGCACTATTCACAGTAGCCAAGATACAGACCCAACTTGGATGTCCACTAATGGATAAGTGTCTAAAAAATGTGTATATAGACACATTGCAATACTGTCTAGCCTCTAAGGAGGCACTCTTGTCATTTGCAGCAGCATAGATGAACCTGGAGATCATATAGTTAGGTACAATAAGCCAGGCACAGAATGACAAATATTGTATGCTTTTACTTACATATGGGATCTAAAAAAGCTGAGCTTCTAGAAGTAGAAAACAGAATACTGGTTACCAGAGGCTGAAGACGGGTGGGGAGAGTTTGGCTAGCAGGTGCAAATTCAGCCAGATAGGAATAAGTTCTCATGTTACTCTGTTAACACAGAAAGGGGGTTAGAGTTAATATTATATTTCTTAATTCAGAATAAGCAGTAGAAAAGAGCTTGAATAATTTCCCTTCAGAAAGTCCTGATAAATGTCTGAGATGATGGATAAGCTGTTTCTCCTTAGTTGGTCAGTACATCATGTATAGAAATGTACCAAAACGTCACTCCATACCCAATAAAGATGAACACTTACTATCTGTCCAATAAAAACAACACCATGCTTCATGGAAATTATATGAAATTTTATATGCAAAACACTCATTCAGATAAATTTAAAATCTCATGACAAGTCCTCCATTGATTTCCAGAGGTCACAAATCAGACAAAATAGATAATACAAGGGCTGATCAAAAAATACTGTGTGTAGCCAGGGATTTAGCTCTCGTTCCAATGCCTACCTCATAGGCACAAAGTCCCAAGTTTGATCCCCGGTACCAAAAAATAATAATAATAATACTGTGTGTGTTTAAATTAAAATTTATTACAGTAAAAGACACATTGCTGTTAATCCCCCTCAAAATACTCACTCCCCCTTGCTTCAAACACATTTATCCTGATATTATTGCCCTTTTCCAACCAGTTCTGGGAGTCCTCTTTCGTGAATGTCTTTACAAGCTGTGACCAAAACTACCATGGGTACTGCTGCTGTGTGCCATCCCAGGGAGAGGCAGGGTGGTAAAAACACTGCGGTGTGTCCTTGTCTGCCTTAGTCATCAGATCTGGCGCACTGTGGCTCCTGGCTCTTCCCTGAAGTCAGAATGACCATGAAAGGTAAATGTTTTGAATTGATTCAGGACATCGAGGCAGCCAGGACAGCACAGCTAAAGACACTGACAAAAGAGGACTTCCAGAGCTGCTTCAAATGGTGAGAGGAACAAAGGAATAAGTGTGTTTGATGCAGGGGAAGTATTTTCCAGAGGATTAATACTTTTACTACAAGAAATTTTTAATTTAAACATTCACCATAGTTTTTGACCATACCTCATATTCCTAAATAAATTAAAGCTGTGTGTAGTTTTTCCATTAACAAACCCTGTGTGGAGAAAGACAAGGTCAATATGTCATGTCCCGATATACAATACAACATGGCCTGTCAGTGGCTGCGCCGTCTGATGTCACTCAGATTTGTTTTCCCAGAGTAGATAGAGAGAAAGTCACTGCTTGAAGACGTTTCTCTGGCTACAGTAGAAAGCAGCTTCCTCCCAGCAGCAAACAGGCTTTCCTCCTGATCAGTAAGACCAAGTGTCTCTGCAACAGTGTAGAGTGGGCAGAAATGAAAACTATTGACTTCCTGTGTAGCCCTACATTTCTTCTTGGTTGTCCTGTCTTTTCACTGTTATAAATTCCTCTTTGATACGGTAGTCCAAAATTTACTGTTTCTTGTGCTGTTACAACATGGAAATTTTGTGTTTTCATGAACATTTCAATAAGAAAGTGAGGTTGCTAGTAGTTTGTTGTTGTCTAAAGCAAAATCCTTCCAGAGCCAATCCACTTTTCTTTCTACTTTTAAAAACATGAACTATGCATGTGAGGGAGAGGAGGGACATTAAGAGCTGAGGCATGCCCTTAAATTTTGTCTAATAATATACCAGTATATTTTCTTCCAAGACATCCAGTGAAGTTAATGAGTACCGAAAAATTGAGACTCTTGAAAATTTGGATCTGGATTTTGATGATGATGTCACAGAACTTGAAACTTTTGGAGCAACCACAACAGAACCATCAAAGTCACCTAGTCCAGCAAGTACTTGCCCCGTACCCATCATGACACATACGCTCCCAGCCCCCAAAGTAGCTGCTACCCCGGTGGCACCACCTCTAGGAGATCCCTCTGCTGATACCAGAAGTTTATCTCGGATTCTGATGGAACAATTACAGAAGGAGAAACAGCTGGTCATCGGTATGGAAAGTGGCCCCGAAGAGTGCAGAAATAAAGATGACCAGGGACGTGGACCACATGGTGAAAAAGTGTCCAATTCCAGCAAGTCTGTGATGCAAGATAATGACTTGACATCTGATGCCTTGCAGTTGGAAAGTTCTAAGAAAATTCAAAACTCTGATGCAAATGATATGGCTACAGATGTGGTATGTGCTGATGATGAAAGACTAAATGTCCTAGAGAACAGAGACAGTTCAAAGGAAAAGCCTGCCACATCAGAAACAGCTGGAACTGAAACAGTAATTCCTTGCAGTAGTGATACAGATGAGGACTGTTTAATCATTGATACAGAGTGTAAAAATAATAGTGATGGAAAAACAGCTGTTTTGGATTCTAATTTAAGTTCTAGACCAGCAACTCCAAATTCTTCCTCAGGAAAGGCTTCTGTAGGAAACCAGGCTAGTACTACTCACAATCCTGAAGAATTGTGTGTTTTAAAAAAACCTATCAAACGAGTATATACAAAATTTGATCCAGTTGGACAAATTTTAAAAATGCAGACTGAACTCTTAAAGCCAATTTCCAGAAAAGAACCTGAATTCCCCTTAATGAATTTAGAAAATGCTAAACAGCCACCTGTTTCTGAGCAACCTCCTACTGCTCCTCTACATGCCTCTAGTTGGCCAAAATCTGGGTGGCCTTCTGCATTTCAGAAGCCAAAAGGACGTAAGTATTTACAAAGCACTTCCACTGTTTTTATCTATTTCTTTTTCTTAGCTTTTTCCTCCCTTGTTCATTATTGTAACCTGTTTTATAATCATTAGCTGCTCATTAACATTTCATTTTTCTAAAGCTCAGTGTTTCAGCTTCCAGAATATCCTCTCTATAACCCAAAGGTTTACTTGTAACCTGTGTTTATCCAAGACGCACAGTGGCTGCTGAGCTATGAGGAATGTAGTTTGCCAAACTAGTGAAGAGGAAGTACATCATCATAATGATAAACATTGATTAATCCAAAATTTATGTAAGAAAGGTAATAGCAAAAAGGAAGAAAACCTTAAAGCTTTGGTTTCACCTCTTTGCTGCAATCCCAGTAAAAGTAAACAGAAATGATGGTGTTAGAAAGTAGGTAAAAGAAGTAGAAAAGTTTTTTTAAGTTTTAAAAAATAGTTAATTGAATTGTTTTATCCCGTATTATGATGGAAAAGACTAATGCATTTTAAAGTAAAAATGAAAAATTATTTTTAAAGGATTGCCATATGAACTTCAGGACTATGTTGAAGATACATCAGAATATCTAGCTCCTAAAGAAGGAAATTTTGTTTATAAGTTATTCAGCCTGCAAGACCTGTTGTTACTTGTGCGTTGCAGTGTCCAGAGGATAGAAACAAGACCACGTTCTAAAAAACGGAAGAAAATCAGAAGAGTAAGTTGTTACCTTGGGAGTTAAGAGGTGGTGGAATAAGTAGATAATCAGGAAATATGTCACATTCCATTATTATGAAGTAATATTAGATTGTCAGTCACTCTTATATTTCCAGGTTGAATACTTTTAGTAAAATATTGAGATCAATTTTAATAAGAGAAAGTATTTAATTAAATGTGTCTTAAATGCCATTAACATCTTCTCGTGCACCCTGTAAACTATGAAAAACTGCACCATGATGGATTTGACCTTGTTTACCCTTGTGAATTTGGGTTTACATTATGACATATGAGCCCCTTTTGCTCACTCTTTGGGGTTCTTCCTGACTTGTTTTAGAAGTACAAGCTTTGAAAGTAAGAAGTATTGAAGTGTCTTCTCTTTTTGCTTAAGAGAGTTTTTCTGTGGTGTACATTTGTCATAGTGCACTTTTTTTTTTTTTTTTTTTTAATTTTAGTGTATATCCAAAACCCCTGCCCTAAAAGAATCATCATTGACCACTTGGGGATGTTTTGGGATAGGGATCAAGTGGATCAGGAGTAGTGATGGTCCAATACTCCCTGACTGCTGTATTATATTAAAGAATAACTGCAAACAGAAAGAAAAGAAGTGCTACCCTTAGCACATTGCTCGTTACAGCAGCATGAGGGACTGGGTGCTGTGAAAAACTCCAAGACCAACCCATCCACAGCCAGAGTGTGTGCTGTGGCCATCAGACTCCAGTGAGCTTGGTGGAGTTTTTGCTTGATAATATTTTTATCTTTTGTGAAGTAGAAGGAGCATTGACTAAAACCTAAGTTTTAATTATTAAAATCCTGATTCTCATAATTTCTTTTTCATCATTAATTCAAATTTGAAATTCTAGAAACCAAATGATTTCGAATTAATTGTATGAAGAAGTGCTTTTATTTATTTAGGCAGTACTGGGGATCAACCCAAGGACCTTATGCATGCTAGGCAAGTGATAATTAGTCTTCTATTAGATAAATGCTAATATTCTCTGTATTAGATTTTACTTTATTTGCTTTTTCCTGCCTCACTTATATTTAACTGTGATAAACTTAATAACCTTAAGTGTGAGCAGTTTGAATGTATATAGTATCAGTACTATAGATTGTATTTTTAAGGTTTTATTTCTGTAATTCTTGCTGTTTCTTAACTTCATTTTTTTTTTCCTGTTTTGAGGCAAGGTCTCACTATGTAGCTCAGGCCAGCTTTGAACTCACTGTGTAGTCCAGGCTGTCCTTGAACCCACAGTGATCCTCCTGCCTCACCCTCCTGAGAGCTGGCCTCGCAGCTGTGCGCCACCACACCCGATGACCTGTCTTTATTTCTTACCATGTGAACCCATACCACTTTGTATTTCTCTTTTAGCCCATAGTCAAGTGGTGGCAAACCTATGGCACTCGTGCCACAGTGGGCTGTTTGTGTCATTGAAAGCTCTAAAAGGTTTGCCATCACAGCTGTAGCACTTAGAAATAGCTTAGGTAAATTTTGGATATTGATTTAAATTTGATGTGTTTTTTTCATTTTGTTTTTTTTAGTCCATGTTTGCATTACATAATGAATACCTTCCTTGTGGGGAGTGGGTGAATAATGACACATCTTAATTCCTTTTCCACCCCTCCCTCCCCTCCATCCTTCTTCCATCTCTTGGCCCCCTTCCTATTTGAGAAAGAGCTGTCTTCCTACTTTCTATTTTCTTTTACTTTACTCTTTATAGTTTGAATTTCTCATATAAGAGAAACCATGCGATATTAAGCTTGTGTGTCTGACTTATTTCACTTAACATTTTCTCAGGATGCATCCATTTTTGTACAGATGACTCAAATTTATCTTTATGGCAGAGTACTACTCTATTGTACATAAATACCACATTTTCTTTATCCATTCAGCTGTTGATGGACATATAGACCGCTTCCAAGATTTAACTATTTTGAATTGTGCTGCTGTAAACATGAATATGCACGTATCACTGTGATACGATGTCTTTAACTCTTTTAGGAAGATACCTAGAAAGGGAATATGTGGGTCAAATGGAATTTCTAGTTTTAGTTTTTTTAGGAATCTCCATCCTGATTTCCATAGTGGTTGTACTAGTTTACATTCCTACCAGCAATGTAAAAGGATTCCTTTCTCCCCGTGACCTTAGCAGCATTTGTTATTATTTGATTTCTTGATGATAGCCATTTTTTTCTGAAGATGGAATCGTAGTGTGGTTTTAATTTGCATTTTTCTAATGGCCAGAGATATTGAATGTTTTTTCATGTGTTCATTGGCCATTTGTACTTCTGAGAAGTGTCTCTTTATTTCAGTAGGCCATTTCTCAATTGGATCTTTTATTTTGGGGGTGTAATTTTTTTTTTTAGTTCTTTATATATTCTACATATTTGTCCTCTGGCATCTTAACTCCCCATTCTATAGGTTGTCTCTTCACTCTGCTGGTTGTTTCCTTTGTTGTGCAGGACCTTTTTAATTTGATATGATCCCATTTTTGATTCTTGGTACTATTTCTTGTGCCATTGGAGTTCTGATCAGAAAGTCCTTGCTTATATCTTTGTCTTGTTCAAGAATGTTTCCTGTTTTATCTTCTAGCAAATTGTGTTTCTGTTTTAACATTTAGATCTTTGATCCATTTTGATTTGGATACTGATTTAATTTTGAATAAGATAATTTGATAAGGATATTGTCATTTATTTGACGAACATGTGATTTGTTAGCTGGGCATGGTGGTGCTTGTAATCCCACTGCTCAGGAGGCTGAGGCAGGAGGATCACTGAATTCAAGGCCAGCCTGGGCTAGGTAGTGAGTTCAGGGCCATTCTGAACTACATAATGAAACCCTGTCTCAAAAAAAAAAGTAAAGTGAATTTGTAAATGTCAAGATGTATTATACCCTAATAGAAGAATATTCATTTTTGATCAAAATATGTCAAAACAATTAAGCCCAAAAGAATATCTCCATAGAAGTTTTATATTTCTGATTGTATCAAACCCAAAGTAAAATTTAAAATTTTTAAGTGAATGCTTATCCTGCTGCAGCTATCATTATGTGATGGCTTAAGTCTGTAGTGGACTGTGTGCCCTTTGGAATCATGCACCATTCATCTGTTCCCTTCAAATGTTTTATACCACAGAAACTCAAAAAGATCTGAGTAAATGAGAAAAATTGAGGACTCGGGAGGGGGAGGCTGAGGGTATTGTTAAGGAAAAGAACTTCAGAGAGGTTAAGGTACTTAGTTTAATTAGATAAAAATGCATTCTCATTAATATTTCCTGCCTAAAAACCAGATTGTTTAAATAAAACTTTGGGCCAGGGATTTAGCTCAGTGGTTCCACTGCCTGCCTTTCAACCACAAGGTCTCAAGTTCAATCCCTGGTAACAGGAAATAAATAAATAAATAAGTAAATAAATAGAGCTTTAAAAATATTTAGAAGTCTCTAACCTAGGGTACTCAGGGACTTGACCTGTCCTTTGTTTCCCCGTGATTCTTCAGTTCTGTATTATCTTAGTGGAGATTTCAGTTCCCATTCATTTAAGCTTCCCCATCACAGCTCTGCTTACTAAGAGCGGTGTTTCTGAGGAGAATTAAAACAGCAGCCAGTTTCAAGTCATGGGATGAAGTGAAGGGGCTAATTTGGACCACACGATAAACTGGGAATTTACTGAAATCTTGGAATTTATGTGAAATTACGAAATCCAGACAACATAACTTTGGATTATTTCATATCTGTTACTGTCTGTCACAGTTGACCATGTATTCTAAGTGCTATGTTCTAAAATTTAGATGCAGTCATTTAAAATTTATATTGGCAAAATAAATAAATAAATAAATTTTTAAAAAATTTATATTGGCACTATAGGGTCAGAAAAAATGATTTTGAAGATGCTAAATTTTAGGAAGAACAGGGCTGGCGATTTAGCTTGGTGGTTCTGCCACCTACCTCACAAGTGCAAGGTCCTGAGTTCAATCCCTGGTACCAAACAAAAAACAAAAAATGTTATGAAGAACAGAAGATACTATTTAATGGGATTGTTAAGATAATAACTACAAAAATGTCTATTTAGGAATATAGGTAAAGGTTTAAGAAGTTTATGTGAAAAATTGGAAGACAGAATCAAGAAAAGCTTTTACTTGAAGAGAAGAGAATAGGAGCCATCTATCAGAGGGAAAATGAAATACTGAATTTAATTTTTGTAGTATAAAAACCTTACCTGGGCATAGTGGTCCACACCTGTGATTGTACTCTGGGAGACCTGAGGCAGGAGGATGGCACATCTCAGCCCAGCTTGGGCAACTTAGCAAATTAGTAAGACCTTGTGTCAAAAAAAAATTTTTTTTAAAGGGCTGGAGATTTAGTTCAGTGTGAAGGCCCTGGGTTCAGTCCCCAGTACTGAAGAAAAAATTGTAAATTTTCGAGTACTAAGGAAAGATAAAATATTGAGGCCTTTATTTCCCATGGCTTCCTGGAGGTGGCAGTAGAATACGTGTAGAAATTAAAACTGGATTTAGGGATTTAGTTTTATAGATAAAGTATTATCAAAGAAAATCCCCCAAAGTACTTATTTTTTAATGTATACTTTTCAGAAATAGTATAAGTTTTAAGTTAAAAATATATAGATTTAACTTATTAGCCATTCATGATCCAGAAGGGAGATCATTTTATCAATTATTTTTCTCCAATTCTACAATAAATATCCTTGAAACTAATTTCTTAACCCTCTAGGCCTTTAGTTTTTTAGCTTCTATTTGCTCTAAAGTTATGAAGCTGAATCATATACAGATTACCTTTTGCTAAAAAATTACAGTGACATAATTTTTAACATAAAGTTATCCTGATGACAGTTTACTTTTTTTTTTTTTTTTTTTTTGTACCAGGGATCGAACTCGGGACCTTGCACTTGCAAAGCAGGCGGTGGAACCACTGAGCTAAATCCCCGGCCCTACAAATTTTAAATTAAGAAGGCCCATTAGTGGCCTTGCTACTCCAAGTGTAGTTGCTAAAGCAGCAGCTTATTAAAATAAAAAATCATGGTCACCACCCCATTCTACAATTTCACAAGATCACAAGGTGATCCATATGCAGAGTGACATTTAGGAATCCCTACTTCAGTGTCTGACAAAATCCAATATGAACTTCACTGTTTCACATGTTGATAATAGAAATTTTACTGTATTTGAATTGTTCTTAGCCACCATCATTGTGCCAAAGCTACTAAGTTAGCCACTTCATGAAAATCAGGAATTCAGAAACATTGATGAAATCTTTTCAAATCTCTCTGTCAGTGTCAGTGTCAGTGTCTTAGTATAATTTCAAATGTGCTAACTAGGCATATCACTTTGAGTAAGTTCCTTAAATCATGTGTTTGTTCTTCTGCAGCAGAAAATGGATTGTCCTATTAAGAGTAGAATTTTTGGGCCGGGGATTTAGCTCAGTGGTTTTGCCTCCTGCTACGCAAGCACAAAGACCCGAGTTCGATCCCCGGTACCAAAAAAAAAAAAAAAGAGTAGAATTTTTGTGCTAGGGGTATAGCTCAGTGGTAGAGCACTTGCCTAGCATGCTCAAGGATGGGTTTCATCCCCAACACTGCAAAAAATAGAGTAGAGTAGAATTTTCTTTGACAGATATACGGTAACATGAGCACAGTGAATATAACTAACATATTATTTCACAATTATGTATTTTTTTGCATATTCTCCTTTAGACTAGTAATGAGTATTTTACTTACTCTGTTTCATGTACTGACCAATAAAGACCAAATAGATAATTTGTCAGATACTACTTAGTGTCTGGAATAAAGCCTTTTATATTAATAAAAATGGCAACATCCACAAGTTTTGTTTTTTGTTTTTTTGGTGGTACCGGGGATTGAACTCAGGACGTTGTGCTTGCAAGGCAGGTGGCAGAACCACTGAGCTAAATAAAATCCTCAGCCCACATCCACAAGTATTAATGTGGGTCTTTTTTTTTTTTCCTTTTCTTTTTGTACTGCGGATTGAACTCGGGTCCTTGTGCATGTGCAGCAGGCAGCGAAACCACTGAGCCCCTTGGCCCCTAATGTAGGTCTTAATGTTCATTCATTCATAGAGTGAAAGCCAGCTGGTCAGAGTATTTGAGCCTGACAAGTGACTAATACTTAAAGCTAGCAAAAGTTTCTTACCTTTTTTTAATCTTCTTGAGAATTATTATACATTACAGTCTTTGCTTCCCAGCATCTAGCTTTGAACATTTGGACAGTCTCGTATGATAGGCTGTATTCCAAGGATTCTGTGTTATTCTTGGTAGAAATAAAGTATATTCATATGTGAAGTATATTGATTTGTTTTGGGCACAGGGATGGTGCTGAGGGATCTCCCTTATTCCTCCACTTCTTGTCCAAATGTGCCCAGGGTTCTTGTATCCAGCAGGTTCAAGTATATCATTTTTTCTATCTGAATCCTACCTCATATGAAAGGATGAAATAAGATTACCTGAAAGCATTTTGAAAGCTGCAAAGCTATGTAGACAAATGTATTTACTATTAATAGTAAACTAATGGAGCTTTGAAAAAGTCTAATCTTGCATTGCAGCAATTTCCGGTGTATGTTCTACCCAAAGTGGAATATCAAGCTTGTTATGGAGTGGAAGCTTTGACTGAAAGTGAACTTTGTCGCTTATGGACTGAAAGTTTATTGCATTCTAACTGCTCCTTTTATGTTGGTAAGTTAAACAAGAACTTTTGTTCTCCTTTTTAATTCCCTTGTAAATACATACATTTAAGTTCATTTGTAGATACTTCCATTCTGTACTTTTTTCAATTTTGATTGTGTTAACTTTCTATTAAATCTCATCCTACTTGAGAATTAAATGGCAGAGTGGAATTAGTGATATCAGATGTTTCATTTTTTCCTCTTATTCATTACTCTTTAGCTGTACACAAATATTAACATAATCTTTTATTTCAACAATACTTATTTTATTTAACAATATAATTAAAACACAGATGTAATTTCTAACAAACTTCAAGAGTATTAATACTAAATTTACTATTTAATTGATTTGTGCATATGTTTTTAAATTTTCTTAAAATTATAACATCGTAATCTTCTTAAATATCCTGAAGAAATGGCATTTTGTTTTGTCTTTGTTTTGATGTTTTAGAGGGGAAAGAATTAACCAAGGGTCTGATTGGCATGGATTGTGTTCATTTATAGTTAATATACCTCATTATTTAGGGCACTTCCTAATCATGTTTCACCTTGTTTCCCCCCCCCCGCCCCGGGATGGCTAGTTACATCATCTCATCTCATCTCTACTGCCCTCCATGTAGGCTTTTCCTTCCTTTGATCTCTCAATCCATTATCCTTCACTTCTTTCATCACATGTTACTTTCTACTTTATTGTTCTTTTTTCCACCTGTCCCTTTTTTCCATTAGACAATAAGTATGATACTATTTTGTATTTTATACTGTGTAGCGTAATGCCTTGTATTAATAATACTAGTATTGGGGCCAGGGATTTAGCTCAGTGGTTCCGCCGCCTGCCTCGCAAGCACAAGGACCCGAGTTCAATCCCCAGTACCAAAAAAAAATAATAATAATAATAGTAATAATAATACTAGTATTTTTCTTGCCTAGTCCAAAAAAAAGTTAGTCACTTACACACTCCTATTTGGGTTAATCCATATTTTGTTTTTATATTTTATGAGAGTGTTAATGAAATAATTGACTCTCTGCTTAGCCCAAAATGGAAGTGGTGAAATGTACTTCTTGGTGATGCACTCCCCTCACCTCCTCTTTCACACATACTGCTGGAAGTTTATATAGTAGTTTTTGATCAGTAACTGGAATTTTATTTTTCCTCCAAAGACTTGATACCAACAGTGTTCCTGTAAGCTACTTGAAAGCAGTTACCAGCCATATAGGAACTCATCAGTAAACTCCTTTTAAAGTACTGACAGATAATGCGTGTTTATTTTTTAATGTGCAGTTTAACAGATAGAACTACCATCACCTGTATGAATTACTTCAAAAACACTTTTTTGGGGGGTTAGGGACTGGGAATTGAACCCAGAGCCTTCACATTTTAATAAATACTCTTAAGAGTTCTGAGTAATCATTGCCCTGTGTGCTGGTTATCCTCAGTGAACCCTAACTGCTTATGAACCATTTATGTGGTGGACCAAAATATACAGTGAGTGTTTAAATTTGAAATATATTACAGTAGAAGACACATTATCATTGATCCCCCTCAAGATACTCAGTTTCAGATGCAACCATTTGGTGAAAACCATGAGTTATATATTGTTGTTTAGCTGTGGCTTTTTGATGTTTTATTTTTATATGGGTGTATATATATATATGGGGGTAGTTTGTTTTGCTTTTGCTTGCTTTGTTTTGGTGCTAAGGATTGAACTCAGGGTCTTTTTTTTTTTTTTTTTTTTGATACCGGGGATCGAACTTGGGTCCTTGCGCTTGCACAGCAGGCGGTGAAACCACTGAGCTAAATTCCCGGCCCTAACTCAGGGTCTTGTGCATGGTAGCACTAAGCTATGGCTCTGCCCTAGGAATACATTTTAAGCCCCATTTTTTTTTTTGGTACCGGGGATCGAACTCGGGTCCTTGCGCTTGCACAGCAAGCAGTGAAACCACTGAGCTAAATCCCTGGCCCTTAAGCCCCATTTTAAAAGCATCTGTGTTCCTGTTTTGTTTTGGTTTAACATGGAAGTAAGAAAATCACTACAAGGCTTGTTAAAAAGCCGACTGCAGGCACCGACTGAGTAGGCCTGGATTAGGACCTGGAACTTTGCGTTTCTGCCACATCCTCCTGGGAACTTCGAGTTCTAGTGTCCTCATGTGGTGCTGCTGCTACTCATCCAGGGGGCATGTTTTGAGAACCACTTTTATAGTTCATAGTCTCTCTTTCAGAGAGGTAGAACACACACACTTGTTTGGTTTGTTTTTTTTAATTTGTTTTGCTGTGCTATAAACAGATTCTCCTCTTTGCCTTGATTATAGTACATTTTTATCCTCTTGCCCTATAAGAACATTAAATTTATTCCTTGTAGAAAATTTCCAAAGTAGTCTCATCACAGCTTCTGTCTCCACCCTTCAATCCTAATCTGTGTATTAATTCCATATAGTTGCCATACAAGCAGTTCTCTCTTTGCAGTTTTTATAAGCATAAATTTCAGTTTTTACTGAACATTGTGAGTAAACACAAAGAGCCTTCATGCTGGCTCTTCAGTCTGCTAATCACTACATAGATAACAGATGCACAGTATGAGCCTCTTCTTTCAGAGTCTGTCTGTGGTTGGTCACTATGCACCTATTATTGAGTTCAAGTTCAGAAAGCCACGTGTGCAGTTGGGTTACCTCCTTCTCTTCAGTGATAAACCCATGTGATATTTTATAAAAAAGATCATCAAAAGGGGGAATTAATTGGCCAACAAAAATTAAAATCAAGAAACAAAAAGTAATACTGTTAGAAAAGAACTTTGACTCACACTTGCATGGACTTAGAGAAGAAATACCTTGACAGTGAGAATATTGGTATCAGACCCCTCTCTGTTCAAGAGAGTCTAGATTTGTTGCCAGGGGAACTTGGTGAAGCCTCTCTTGTTGATATAAATGAGGAAAAGTAGTTGTGATATGGAAGATGAAGAAATGGCACCAGCATAAGATTTTACATTAAAGGAACTCATGGAGGCATTTCACGAAAGCCCACAGAAGAGAATGTTGGAAGCTGATCCCAGTTCACCATGGTGGAGAAAAGATGCTTACTTCCTTCAATGAGTTGTATAAGAAGACAAAAAACACTATTCCAACTACTCCTGATAAAAACTTTTCATTCTCTATGTTTTTAATATTTTAATTACGACTGCTGTGTACAGCCCACAGGCCATGTGTAGCCTTGAACAGCTAATAATACACCCTTTTAACTTTTAACATTATTATGTGATTTTTAGCAGTATTTGTTATGACTTGATTGCATGGTGCTCAAGTGTAGACTGCGTGAGTGACAACAGATTGCTGTGTAGAGAGGGCACCATGCAGTTCTGACTCTGCCTCCTGTGCCACGCAGCTGATCAGTGGAAACCAGCATGTCTCAGATATTCCAGGCACTCATGCAACATAGAGAGTAAAATGCAGTGATGACTGCTAATATAATATTTCAGCTTGCCTACACATGGATGTGCCTATGAAGACGGACATTTACTGGTATTAAGCCCATATGTAAATATTCTCATTTTATTATTAAACTTGGGCATGGTGTTATTTCATAAAATGATCAGTTAAAATGTTAAAAAATAAGATGGACATGGTGGCACGTGCCTGTCATCCCAGCACTCAGGAGGCGGATTTAGGAGGATCACAAGTTCAAGGTCAACCAGTACTACATAGTGAGACCCTGACAAAGAAAGGAAGGGCAGAGGGAAGGAAGGAAGAAGGAAAGGAAAAGACAAGAAAGTTTTGCCAGTTATATACATTAACTATATTATATGCTTTATATGTGGCCCAAGACAATTCGCTTCATTCAGTGTAGGTTAAGCAAGCCAAAAGATTGAGTACACCCATGATACTAAATAAATATTTTACTGTTCTTTCATTTCCTTATACATTTATAATTAATAGAGTATTTATAATGATTTGACAAAAAATTTAAAGGTAGTAGAATAATTCTAAATTTTACCATTGATTACTGAACATGCTTGCATGGTTTCAACCTGTATGGTCATGTTTGTGCACTGCATGGAAACCAGGGACTTTTCTGCATGGGTGTATATAATTATGAATACGTGTATATTAAAGGCTTTATTTGTACTATATAATGTATTCCCTTCCAACTTTGACACATGAAAAATATTTGTACCACACACTGTGATATATAGAGATTGCTTGTGACTGGAGGCAATGGCCAGGAAGCTTTTACACCCAAAGCATCTCAGGCATAGTTATAACTGGCTTGGAGGCCCACAGGTTGGATGCCTCTAGTGTTGAAAGGTGTAATCCCTTGAGGAGGGAAGGCCCTTGTAGCACTTAGGATGGTATTCTCTGTGTGGTTATTTTTTTCAACAGACCATGTTTGATGGATACAGTACTATAATAAACTTTTTTATTGAATTGCTTTTAAAAGGTGAGAGCTGATAGTCTCCTCAAAGGCTTATTTAGTAAGCATCTAAAAATGTACTGTACTTAATACCTTTCTATGGTTATTAAGCCATTAAAATATGTCTTTGTTATTAGAATTGTCATTGTATAATGAGTGTTAGCAGTGCAGAAGTGAAATTAAAACTTGGCATAAGAAATAAGTGGGTGTGGGAACAAATGGGTTTGTTGTCATAGAGGAAGGAGTCTGGTAAAAATGTTTCTAATTAAATTCATTGAGCATAAAGCAAATGAAATTAAAATAGGCTAGATATGAAAATTAAGTATTAAATTATGTACATTTTCATTGGCCCCAATGATTGATATCAGCTTTCCAGGTAATTTATTTTGTCAACTAGATATTAGGAGTTTAAAAATGAATCCAAAAACAGCACTATTTTCAGCATTAGTGAGTGATACTCCTACACTACTTGGCTTTTATCCATAGTACAAGAGCGTGGTTTTGGGTTGACTTGGTTTTTGAGCATTAGACTCAGGACTATCTTGTTATCACTCTGCATTGGTGCACCTACAGTGCATCAGTGTGTTTTGTTTCTCAGCCTGTTTTGTTTTCAAATATACACATTACTTTTTTAAATAGAAATGTCATTTTGAGAATGTGCTGTTTTGTTTTTTAAAATTCTGCATTCATATCTTGCTTATAAGAAAATAAGAATTTGAGCAGACTGCTTTAAGCATGAGAAGTCTTATTGTGTGCTTTAATTAAAAATAATAAGCCTTTTGGGGGGGGGGTACCGGGGATCAAACTCGGGACCTTGCGCTTCTGAGGCAGGTAGTGGAACCACTGAGCTAAATCCCCGGCCCAATAAGCCATATTTATAACCTAATTTTTATTTTAAGAACCACATGTGTCTTAGGTATTGAGCATGCCTCGTCTATACATTTGAGTTTTAATAACTTGTTTTGATAATAAGTATATATTTCCTTTAAAAAAAAACTTCCATGCATCTGAGTATGTACCTCGGTAGTAGAACACTTGCCTAGCATGAGCAGGGTCCTGAGTTCAATCCCCAGTACCACAATAAAATAAAAATAAAAATAAACAAACCTTAAAAGAACTGCATAAAAATGCAACACTTCTAAAAATTGGAAACACTAATGCTTAAACAGCTATGATTCTTAAATTGTAGGGCTAGAGATTATTTTGTTTGTGTGGACGTGTGCGAACTTTTCTACAGTCAGAAAATATTTTAGAATGAATCCATATTCCTTTTATAATTTGAACTTTATATTATTTTAAGATATAGCTTTGCTTGAAAGACAATATGTATTCTCCTTTTAGAATATAAAATTCCTTTACAGTCATTAAAATTTTATGAAAAACATCTTTAAGGAGGCTAAATAGCTTGATGGGGTTTTGTTTTTTAAATACTGTGACTGGGCCGGGGATTTAGCTCAGTGGTTCCACCTCCTGCCTCACAAGCTAAGGACCCGAGTTCGATCCCCGGTACCAAAAATAAAAATAAATAAATAAATACTGTGACTGCTTTTTTTTAAGTTTGATATTTTCTTTTAGGACATATTGATGCATTTACTTCAAAGCTTTTTCTCCTAGAAGAAATTACCTCTGAAGAATTAAAAGAAAAGCTTTCAGCACTCAAGTAAGAAAGTTTGCTTTGTGGTGGAAATTGGAAAAACTTGTTAATATAATCACTATCCTTTATATCTGAATATTAGTTAAGTTTAAATAATTTAGTTTTAATACTTTGGATCATTTCATACATTGACTCCACTTGTGATCTATCCATATGAATTGTCCTCAATTCCAAACTGAATGTAATGCTGATATCACCAAGTCTTCCTACTTAACACGCGAGAGAGACTGGAGCCAGAAAGTAGCTACCACCTTGATGTGCGCTGGACACAAACATTCTGCCTTTGTCAGAGCAGGAAAGGCGAGGACAGTCGTAGATCTCAGCTCTTAGGATTGGGTGCATTAATTTGGACAGTTTTACCTAAGCATTCTTGTACAGCAAAACTAAATGAATGTATTGTACTCAGAACTCTTAAGTGCTCAAACGCAAGGGAAAATAATTTATGAATATTATCTCATTTGTGCCTCACAACTTATGAAACGCTGGCGGTAGTGTCATTTCCATTTTGTATATGAGGAATCTGAGACTTTTAGTGACTTACCCCAGAGCAGACAGCTGAGTTAGTAGCAGAACAGTCTTCGTAGTTAAAGTGCTTAATTTACTGCTGAGGGTGAGAGGTTGTCTGAACTTATACTTGCTGCATATTTCCAGTTTTGAGACGCAACAGTTATTTAAGAAGCTCAGATTCAAACTTAAACCCTCTGCTCATACTTAAATATGTTCACTTCTATTTATAAGAATAAATATTCTATTTATAAGAATATTGCTTTTCTGGGGTGGTAACTTTTCTTTACATGTGTAAATAGAAACACTCTTCCATACCCTACTCAGTACTTGCCTCAATTCTCTCAATGAAAATTATTTTTAAAATGAGAAATAATAAAGGGACTAAATCTAGATCTAGAAGAAGTAAAGAAGTATTTAGAGCATTTCGTTTTCTCTTTAGGGTGTCCCCAGCCACTGGCCTCTCTGCCATCACACACTGACCCTTTGCGTATCTTTTATGGGATTGTAGCCTTTATGTCATCTCAGCTGCCGCTCATCTGCCATTTGCGTTTGTTAATGAGGTCATTGCTATGGCTGAGATCCTATAGTTGTTAAAGAGTAAGGTTTTTTAGTTTAATATTGCATTAATTTCTTCTGTTTAATAGGATTTCAAGTTTATTTAACGTCCTCCAACACATTCTGAAAAAGTTAAGTAGGTAAGTATTTTTTGGACATTTTTACATTAATCTATATGATTGTCTGAGATGAACATTCTTAGAAACTTTGAAAATATGCTTCAGGGATAGAGTAAAAGTGGAAAAGCAAGAATTATTTTGTCGGGGCCAGGGATTTAGCTCAGTGGTTTCGCCACCTGCTATGCAGGCGCAGGGACCCGAGTTCAATCCCCGGTACCAAAAAAAAAAAATTATTTTGTCAAGCTAAAATTGTAAAAATCTACGTAAAAAGATAGTACTGTAGTATGTGTTTTTTTGGGGGGTGGGAGTACTGGGTATTGAACTCAGGACCTTCCACTTCCGAGTCAGGCAGTGGCACCACTGAGCTAAATCCCCTGCCTACAGTAGTATGTGGTTTTAATGAGCTTGCAAATATATTTTCCTAGAAGATTATTGTATTAATTTCCTATTGCCAGTTGACAAATTACTAACTTGGCTTACACTAACCAATAAAAAGTTATGCTATAGTTTTGGAGACCAGAAATCCACTGGGCTAAAGTCAAGGTATCATCAGGACTGGTTCCTTCTAGAGGCGCTAAGGGAAGAATCGATTCCTTGCATTTTTCTGTTTCTAGCGGCCAGGAGTACTCCTGGGCTTGCAGCTCCTCCCTTCATCTTCAGAGTACATCACTCAAGTCTCAGCATCCACACCGCATTGCCTTCTCCTCTCTTGTATTTTCCTTAGCCTGCTTCTGATTAGGACTCTTGTGAGTCCATTAGTCCATACCCAGATACTCCAGGACATCAGTGTTATCTCAGAACCCTTAACCTGATCACATTTCCAAAGCCATTAAAAGTGATGTATTCATCCGTCAGAGAGATCTGTATGTAACCATTGTGAGCATCATGTGTGACCAGTATTCAGTCTACCATAGTTATAGTGGGATTTTTCAATATAAAGAAGCAGCATAGAGCAAGGAGCCCAAAATTATTATGTCCATGACACATTTTAGAATATGAATTCTCCATCTGATCATTTATCAGACTGTTAAAGAGTTTTGCATATCTTGTCTTAGTCCCTTACAGAAAGATAAAGTAGAAATCAGTTCCAATGTCTGAACTTAAAATCTCCAAGTTTGAGTTCTAAATCTCCACTTATCTTATGTAACTAGACATCAGTTTCCTGATTTATAAATAAGATGATAGTGTCAGATGCAATAGTTGCCTAAGTACTTTTCAAGTGTGAGACTCCGTGGCAGAATTTTTATTTTATGTATTCTGTTCTTCATGTGAAGTACCATAAGATGAGTGTAGTAAAAAAAAAACCACAATTGTTGCAATTCTATAGATCCTAAGAGCTAACAGGTCTCACTAACAGGTCAGGGTATGGGTTTGGCTGCTTTCCTAGGCCCCAGGAAGGGTCTGTTTCCTTGCCCTTTGTAGCTTCTAGAGGCCACCTGTGTTCCTTGGTTTGCAGCTCTCAGCCTCAGAGTTAAAAAGTCCAGTTGAGCTCCCACATCAAACCACTGGACCTCTGCTACAGTTAACGTCTCTGTGAGTCACTTCTGCCTCCCTCTTCTACATTAAAGCAGTCTTGTGATTACTTTGGGCCCACCCAGATAATCCAGGAAAATCTGACCATTTTAAAGTCAGCTAACAAGCAACCTAAATCCATTTGCTACCTCAATTCTCCTGTGTCATACAAGATAACATATTCACAGGTCCTAAGGTTTGGGACATAACATTTTTAGGAAGCCATTATTCCGCCTCCTATAGTTTATTCATGTACTTTACGCTTACATGGTACTTGTAAGTTACTCTCCGGAGTGTCTCATTCTCCATCCATTAACTTCATTTCCCAGGAGCTAGGCACAACATCCTATGCCTATAGTGCCAGCTATTCAGGAGGCTGAGGTGGGAGGATTGCTTCAGACCAGGGGTTCAAGACGAGCCTGAGGGCTGGGGATGTAGCTCAGTGGCACTGTGCCTGCCTGGCAAGCATAAGGTCCTGAGTTCAATCCCTAGTATGGGGCAGGGGGTACCAGCCTGAACAAGATAGCAAAACTGTATCTCAAAAAATAAAAAATTGTAAACCAGCTTTTCTTCATTTTTCATAATGGTAGTTAAGATACATGCTTTTCATAGATAAAAGCTCACTCTTTGAAAGGTTATTTATTCCTACTAACAAATTGATTATTATTCATTTTCTTATATGAAAGTGATTGAAAAAAAATTCCCCAGAAGATAATTCTGTGAACCTCCTTTGTCAACACTTGTTACTTTTTGGCTTAAAAAATTAATGAAAATATAATTTACAAAGTTTGTAGGCAGATCTATATAGCTAAAATGTGATTAATCTTTACTTTTAATAATGTAGGGAAGAACTGTTCTCCTTTGCCTCTTTGATCCGGAGAAATGTATAATCCCAAGAAAGCACAGTATATTAATCATATCCCTTTACCTCTTTATGGTGATACATTGAATCCCTTAAAGCTTTCTAAGAAGGAAAGAAAAATGTTGATTGGATATATGACATAACTAATTATTTTGACAGTATCATATTTAAGGATATGGCTTGTGGAGTTTGTCTGCCTGGATTTATATCCAAGCCCTACTATACTCAGAACTTTGGGCAAATTACTTAGCGTCTCTCTTTTGTTTATTTATCTCCAGTATGGAGTCAGTAATTAATACTGTGCCTGAAAAGTTTACTGTAGTGGACTTAATGCAAAAATGGATTTGAAGCAGCATTAACAGTGGTTAGCTCATGACAAACATTCAGTAACTGTTAGCTGCAATTGTTACTATGATATATATCTTCGTAATTCCTCAGACTGTATTGTGACTGTTCCACTGACTGTTTCTGCCACTTTAAAGTATTCGATGTAGGCCAGGTGTGGTGGTGCATGCTTGTAATCCCAGCATTGGGGAGACTGAGGCAGGAAGATCGCTGTGAATTTGAGGCCATCCTGGACTACATAGTAAGTTCAAGGCCAGCCTGAACTACAAAGTGAAAATCTGCCTAAAAAAATTTTTTTTAAAAACAAGAAAAGAAAAAGTACTCCATGTAGTAGTATGTCACTCTCACTTTTGTATCTATTCACCTATGATTAGGTACAAAATAGGTTCAACATTGAATGAATAAAAATATTACAGTCGTATAAGTTTCTCTTCTTCATAGATAATTAGACACACTATTTGTTTTTCCATTGTGACTGAAAATTGACAGACTGATAATAGTAAAGAAAGAAAATGATGAGATATTCTCTAAAAGGCATTGTAATAGTTTTTAAAACTTCTTAGATCTTTGTACTTTTATTGTTCATAGAAGTATTTTTAGAGGTGGTGTTCTACTCCTGCCATTGTTTTAGATTTACTGATAGGCGATGATTAAGAAAGGTGCTGTTGGCCGGGGATTTAACTCAGTGGTACTGGCACCTGCCTCACAAGTGCAAGGTCCCAAGTTCGATCCCCAGTACCAAAAAGAAAAAAGAAAAGAAAAAGAAAAGTGCTGTTGAAGCTAACACAGTGAGCCAGCGACCTGAGTTCTGGTGTGGATTTAGCTTGCAGGAGGGCTCGTACCTGTTGTCTCATGCAGCAGAAGATTCTTCGCTCCTGATCTACAAGACCTCAGATGGAAAAGTTACAAGGACAGCATATAACCTGCACAAAACACATTGCGACCTTCCTGGTGTGCCTTCCAGCCTCTCAGTCCCCTGGGTCCCCTTAGACCCCAGTCTCCTGCTCCCATATCACATCCATCATGGACGGATACCTTGTACTTTTCCACCAAAATCCGCCAGTCCTACACCATCCCAGAAGGTAAGACCTTTTTTAAAAATCAAAGGTTCTATTATTAATCTGTTTCACTGACTATATTTCAACCTGATGTCCTCATCTGCCGTCTTAATCATAGCATCTTTCTTAAACCTGTGTCCATAGGAAAAGTAGATAAAGTTGTGTGTGCTGCAGAGTCCGTCTTTTTGTCCATGGAACTTTGTTTTTTTTTTGGTACCAGGGATTGAACTTGGGACCTTGGGCTTGCAAGGCAGGCTCCAGAACCACTGAGCTAAATCCCCAACCCTGAAACTTTCTATTTTTGTAAAGTCTGTAAATCAGCCAAAGATAGATCTGTTAGCTTGCCCCATGGGTGCATAGATATTGCATTCACATAGTTAAACCCTTACGTTCTTATTAAAAGGAAAGGGGGGGGCCAGGGATTTAGCTCTGGTTTCGCTGCCTGCTGTGCAAGCTCAAGGACCCGAGTTCGATCGCCGGTATAGAAAAAAAGGAAAGGGGGGGTTGATAATTTTTATTTACATATATTCTGTTGAATGTTATTAAATATTTGAAGGAATTTGCAAAAGAATGCCTAAGATGTTATGTAATTATGATGCAATTAAAAAGTGATTAGTAGATGCTGAAAAATTTAAAGCCAAGTATGAGTTATTAGTAAATGGAGCACCTTTTTAAAAATGCAACAAGAGGGTTTGGAGATGTAGCTCAGCAGTAGAGTGCTTGCCTAGTATGCATGAGGCCCCGGGTTTGACACCCTGCACCAAAAAAAAAAAAAATTAAAAACAGCTAAAGTATTAAAAGCTAAATTGTGTTTTGCTGAGTATTATCTAACTCAATATTTATTGAATTATAATTAATGTTAATCTGTAAAATCCTTCTCAGAAATGCCAACTGAATCACATTTCTTTATTGAAATTTGTGGCCAGGTATGGTGGTGCACGCCTGTAATCCCAGCACTCAGGAGACTGAGGCAGGAGGATCACCGTGAGTTCAAGGCCAGCCTGAGCTACATAGTGAGTTCAAGGGCAGCCTGAACTATAAAGTGAGACCCTGTCTCAAAAACCAAAAAAAAAAAAAAAGAAATTTGTAAAGCCTTGGTTAAAGATATTCTCTACCATGTTATCATTCTCCGTATCATGTAAGAAATTCCAGTTTGAGTTTAGTTGTAGGAAAAATTTTACTGTCTACAAATGAATCTGAGTGGTCAGGAAACAGTTTTAAAACACAGTGAATTTTCCTTCCCTGCTGCCAAAAACTCCTTGAGTCAAAACTACTGTGTGAGCTCTGCAGCCTTGTCAGTGTGGTTGCTTCAGAGCATCTCACATGTGTATCCTTGAGATGTTCTGTTCTTTTTTGTTTTCTAATTATTCTGACTCAGTAAATGTCCTTGGGACCTGATGAGAAATAGATATACTGAGGACCCTCAACTTAGTGAATAAGGTGGTTTGTACTTTTCAGTTCTCCACCCTAGTGGTACTCTTTGGGGGCCCATTCATTTTTATGGATTTACCTTTTGTACTGGGGATCGAGTCTGGTGCCTGGCCTTGCGTGCTAAGCAGGCCCCCACCACTGAGCTGCTTGCACATTCCTGGCTAACCCTGCCAAGAAAGTATAACTGCTTAACTAGGTGAGACACATGTAAGAATAAAGGGAGTTAATAGTCCACAGCTTAGGTTATTTCATCTACAGTGTTGGTTGACTGTTTCTACTATATACACGTCAGGAGTGATTTTTGTAAATTCCTTAAAAAAAAAACCTTTAAGTAACTTAAAAATAATAATGGCCGAACTATTTTCGAAAGATTTCTTTCCATTCTTTCTGGGAGAATGACTTTCTTTTAATTTAGAAACACTGATTATAGTCTCTCAACTGTAACATGTAATTTTGTGGGGGGGAGGCTTACTCCTTGTCAGTGAAAATCAACAGTGTAGTACTTTGGCACTAAACATCTGTAACTGGAAAGGAAAATACATACAAGATGCTTTTAAGAAACAAATGAATAATATACTTTCCTTATTGATATAGATTGATTCTAAAATAATATTGAGTGCTTTATTTGGAAAAAGAAATAATTTATGTTCAGGATCAGCCACATAAATACAGATTTTAGTACATAATTCATTATGTGTATATCATTGAGCCCTTGTTGATTTGTATTTTTCAAGATGCTTAATGCCATCAGCCCAGGGTCAAATATTTAGTGAGTTTATCTAGGACCAGGTTGTGGTACAGCCCAGCATTCGTTATAGTAGACAGTTAAATAACTAATTCGAGGTTGGATGTATTTTTGAAAGCCAGTGGAAAGTTTTTGGTGATGATCTATGTACTTCCTCACAATCTACTCCTACATTTAGTGTGGAGTACTCTGCCTTCCTGCCTCCTTCTCAGCAGGCCACAGAAACAAGTCTTTCGAATCCCAGCCACCAAGCTAAACACCAAGAGGGATTCTAAGCTTAGCCCTTGGCACAAGGGAGAGATCAGAGCTTTCCACAGACTAGGGAAGTAAGATCCTGTATGAAACAGAAATCATCTGCATATTTCCTAGTATGAAGACTCATTTTACAAGTGTTGTGTCCCTGTTGTGATCCCTTAGTGCCTAGAAAGCAGAGCGCACCTGTGTACAGTGCCTCGGGCACTAACCCTGGGCAGACTGTGCCCCCTGGAGCAGTGGCACCCGAGTCTCCTGCTTCCTGTGCTGTTTCTGACTTCTGCTTCCAGCCTTTCTGCAGCAGTTTCGTACTTAGCCCTGTCTTCTTTTTGCAACTTTTGTAATAAACATTGATGACACACATAGTCTTGCAGTGGAAATCAGAATGCTTGCTTTCCTCAAAGTTATAGCAAATACAACCACCATGGTCAGTTTACATTTATAGGAAATACCAGCTGAATGGAGAGTGAAACTATGTCTAAAAATCCTAGCACTTATCTAATCAGAATATTACAAATGTTCCTCAGTCCGACAAAGTGTCAGGTTCAAATCTCTATTCAAGTTTGTCCTTCCTAGCCTGGTGTGGTGACACATGTCTAATCCCTGCCCCCTGGAGGCTGAGGCAAGAGGATCACTGCAAGTTGGAGGCCAGCCTGGACTACATAGCGAGACCCTGTCTCAGACTGCACCCCCCAGTAAAAGTCTATCCTTTCTAGTCGTGTAATATTCAACCGCAAATGTCCCTTGGAGGTATTAGCTGACAGGTGAGGGACGCTGTGGTCTGCTCTACTCCTGGTGAGCTAGCAGCCCTTCCAGCAGCCAGTCCTGTCGCGTCAGGCTGGGATTACTAGAGAGTGCTTGCTTACTGTACAGACTCCAGCTGTGGAGAGACGGGTGCAGGGCAGCTAGTGCAAGGCAAGCGAGGAGGGCAGGGGCTGTGGAGATGGCTGGGCTTCTCTTCAAGGCCTGGCCACCTTTGTTACCTTACCCTTCTGCCAATCTCGGTGGCCCGGACACGGCAGCGTTTCCAGATCTCATCTTGAAACACCATGTGTGTGATGAGCAGGGACTGCGTGCTGAGAGCGGTGTTTCCTCAGACCTCGTGGGTGAGGGCCGAGAGGGGAGGGCCAGGAGGTGGACAGCACCGCAGTGGGGCCTCCTTCCTCCTCCCGGCCTTCCTCTGCACCCTGTCCCACTTCCGCCTTCCTCTTGCTTGTTTCTTGTTCTCTTTCAGCCCCTCGGTTTTTCCTTCTTACTCTGGCTCTTCTGGCTCCTCCTCCTTTTGTTCTTTCATATTTATTCTTTTTTCATTGTCCTCTCCGGTTGCTTTCCTTTTCTTTAGCTTTTTGCTCTTAGCAGCTGCCCTCCTGTTTTGTGCATGAAATTTCTTCTTCCTCTTCACTCCTTCTGTCCTGCTTGTATTTGTTTCCCCTGACTCCATGTTTCTCATTTCTTCCTTTTTCTTGTCCTTCAGCACAGTCATTGCAAATACATTACCATAAAGGCCTGGCATTCCCTCGCTTTCTAACTTAACATTTCAGCTTCTTCAAAATTTAACAAAGAGGAGTAGTTTTCCTGTTCACTTCTCTACTCTGGTCCATCTCCTTCCCTGAAAGTTTAGTATTTTAAAATTGTATCAGATTAAAACTTTAGAAACATCCAGGTGCCTGGGGGTTAAAACTTAAAGTGGATGCTTGCCAAGATGGTTAGGACATGTGTCTACAGCCATAGCACCCTGAACGCGCCCGACCTCGTCTGATCTCGGAAGCTAAGCAGGGTCGGGCCTGGTTAGTGCTTGGATGGGGGACGTGTGTAAACAGTGTGGAGCTGACTGTGTACAGGTTGTAAATACACTCTCTCCTCTGCTCTCCACTTCATCTCTCAGGTTGCTGGAACAAGAATGCCTACCCACAGCCGCAGGAATCCAGTTTCCGTGGAAACCAGAGGCAGTTGTTTGCCTGCTCAGCAAGTTGAAAATGAAGGAGTGGCTTCAAATAAAAGAAAAATAACTTAAGGGCTATGACATGGAAAATTAAATTTCACAAAAACCCGGTGGAACAATTGTTTAGTTTTGAAAAGTTTGAGGGGAAGTGTGCCCAAAAGAGCAGTTGGAGAGAGGAGCATTTTTCTTTTTGGTACCTTTAAGAGTCCAGAGTGCCTTGAAAAAAATGTGTGGGCTGAGTGGAGGAATGTTTGCACTGACTCGGGGTGGTGCGCTCTTCACCCTTAAGCCTGACCGAGGAGCTAGGTATGGTTTCACTTTATCATGGCAGGGAAATAAAGAAGAGAAGTATTTTTATAGTAGACCTTCCTGAAAAATTGTAAGTAGGAAAATAATTTGTTTTTTTAAAGGAACATTTATCATTATGTATTATGTCAGTAATTTGAGTTGTATCATACTCTGCAGATCAAAAGGTGAAATATTGCCACTGCCAGAAATAATTATGAGTGTTGTAAACCTTGTCTCTGACTGAGTTTGAGTTTTTTATACTACTTAAAGTGATGATGATTGCACATTAATAAAGGTAATGCCCTGAAAACCTGTTGAAATTATATTGCGGACATCAAAAGTAAAAACAAAATACTTCCTTCCTCTGAAAAGTCACAAATTAGCATTTTCATGTTGGGCAACCATCCGTTTGTCAGGGGGAAAAAAACGTCTGCCGTCTAACAGGTTTGGCAACAAGCAGAGGTTTCTTGGCGCGGATTCCAGCTGAGTATCGCAGTACCCTGTGACACAGAGGCAAGGGAGTCTCCAGAAATCATCCTTTACTTTTCCAGCCAGCATGGTTGGTGTCATATAAAGTATAAGCTGTATTTGCCTCATCTGTTAAATCAGGTTTTCCAGGGCCACAGGTTCAGAAGACATCGGGATCTGCCAGTGTTCCTGTAGCTAATTTGGACTTTATGGACGCAGACCTGTTGAATTTTGGCACCCCACTCTTTCATGTACACTAAAACAATTAGTGTCAGTTGTAAAATACAAATTTTGTAATCCAAGGCAGTATCTGTGTTGTTCGGGGAATTTTTTATAGGTTCTGTGTAATGTAAGAAATTAGGCCTAAAAAATCTTCTCAGGTATGATAAGTAACAGTTGAAAATTTTTATCTGTAACTATCAAGTTTTGTTTTGAATATTTTTAGTTGATTATAAAATATGAATAATTATTAGTACAAAAAGTTTTATGTATTTTAATATTTTCTTATCCTGCCATTCTCTTTTTAAAAACACTTAGAATTTTTTTTAAAAAACATGCTCTCCTCCACATATCCCAGGAATGTTTTAGCGGTGAATCACTTGGCAGCAAGCTACGAGAGAGGCAGGGGCTCCATGGGAATTCAGGCTGAACGATGATTACTTCAGATTTCTCAGTGCCGGAGAGATGTACCTTTTGTTTTTTGTTGTTGTTTTGTTTTGTTTTGTTTTTACCTTTTGGGTTTTTTTGGTTGGTTTTCTTTTTTCAACAATTTTTACATAGCAACACGTGTGATCTTGTAAGACATTATTTTTAAATTATCTAAGTTATACATTTAAGTAACCCTAATAATATAAAAGCTAGTCTGTCTCTACTTGGGCTTCATTAAGCCTCTGTTTACAACATGTATTTAATCATGCCTTATATTATTTTTCTTGATTTTTAGCATAGAGAATTTATAAGCAAAAGTATGACTGACAGTATTAGTAAAGATGTTTTAAAAATAAAATCATGGGCTGGGGATTTAGATCAGTGGCACTGTGCCTGCCTTGCAAATGCAAGGTCTTGAGTTTGATCCCCTGTACCATTAAAAAAATTAAAATTAAAAATTAAAAAAAAATTTTTTGAATTTAAAAAATAAAATAAAATCAGACATCAGGCTGAGATGATCCTACCACATACACCTCAGTGGTGAAAGTCTAATTTGTATAAACATCCTGGAAAACAGTCTAATTCAGGAAGTGTCTGAGTAGCCATGCACTTTGCAATCTGAAGTAGGTCCTCGCTGTTACCATCTCATAACATTCTTTTTCCTGACCTCAGACTTATTTCTTTCTTGAATAGACAGTAAACTCTGGGAGGACAGGTGTATGTCTGTTGTGCTCACTATTAAGTAATACACACCTAGCGTAGTGCCTGTTAAGTACTTGCTCCAAAGACACACCTTGTATGTATGTATAAATAAATATGTCGCTATGGAGGATAGATATTTTTTCCCCTATAAGCTCACATTCTACTGCAAGACACTACACTGATTATGTGCTAGGTGCTCTGATAAAGTAGTATGAGGAAGTCAAGCTGGGACCAGTGGTGTGTGCCTGAGCTCCCAGCTACTTAGAAGGCTGAGGCAGGAAAAGCAAGGGCAGCCTGGACTACTTAGTGACACTCTGCCTCCAAATAAAAAGGGCTGAGAATGTAGCCCGGTGGCAGAGTACCCCTGGGTTCAATCCCATACTGGGCAGGGGGTGGGGGCGGGTGGGTGAGTAAGAGTTATAAGGGAAGAATGAAAGATTTTCATGAAGAAAGCATACAACATATGAAACAGTGAAGAGCAGCCAGATTAGAGGCTGTGAACATGGGAGGTGAAAGGGAACTACAGGACAGAGACAGACATGACATGCCAAGACATCTGAATTTTGTCCTGTGCAGTGTAGGAACCAGTAGTGGAGTTTAATAAATGAACAACAGGATCAAACATATGTTGGGAAAAGCTCTAGTTCTAGAGAATGCAGTGGTGCTGCGAAACATTGCAGGGAGGAGAAAAGTCGGAATGCTGCGTGGTAGAAATTGGAAAATGGTAAAGCCAGAGTTAGAGCAGTGAGAGGAGGGGTAGGCTCAAGTGATACCGAAGGGAGTGATGACAACTCCACGTGTGCGGCTTCTAGGTGTCCCATTTGGGATACGGGGTAACTGATGGTGTGTCATTCACTGAGGAAATGGGAGAAGTGTGGTTAGAGTGGAGAGAGAGTTCGATTCAAATGCTCATTTCCCTTTAACCGTTTCTACTCTTTGTATTCTGGGTTTGGGCACTATATTGGTTATTTAACCAATTTGTTGAGTACTAAGTTACTCCAAAACTTTAGCTATTTAACCCAATAAATATTTGTTACCTCACAGCTTATACAAGTCAGAAGTCTGGTTGCCTCTAGCCCAAGGCGTCTCGTTAAGTTGCAGTCAGCTGTGGGCAGGGGCTGCAGTCACATGAGTACTCAAGTTGGGTGAGAGCACCCACTTCCAGGAGGGCTTCCTGGACTGGTGCAGGGGAAGACCTTGGTTTCTTGCTCTACATCCTCAATGCGGGGGACTCCCCCTAGATGTGCTTAGGTGGCAGCTGACTTCACCATAGAGAACAGTCCCAGGAGGAAGCCTGGCCAACTTTTGACCTAGTCCTAGAAGTCAGACATTGACTTCTGCCATATTCTTGTTTGAAACAAGTTACTAAGTCCACAGTCTTTTTCTTGTTTTTTAAGACAGGGTCCCTCTGTTTGAAGCCAGGCTGGCTTCAAACTCACAGCAATCCTCCTGCCTCCACCTCTTGAAGGGAGGAATACGAAAACAATTTATGAATGTATCTTTAAACCACCACACAGGCCACTAACATTTGAGGGATGTAGAAGAATTAGGTTTAGAATAGAAGAGAAAGAAGTTCTTTCAGATTACTACCAACATGTTAAATCTGAGGTAGAAATAGCTGTTTGTATCAAAGAGAGTTAATAATTTGAGTCTTGATCTCAAAGGAGATGCTTTATCAATACAGAGTTAGGAGTCATTGGTCAGTGTGTGGTGATTGAAATCACAGCAGAGGGAAGGTCAGATTACTCAGCAGGAGTGAGTGGAATAAGAAAAGAGTCATAAATTGAGCCTCAAAGGGAAACCATAGTAGTTTAGTTGAAGTTTCATTACAGTGGCTAGTATGCATGCCAGATTCATAAACGTAAAGGAAGAAATAGAACATGGGGTTCGGGGGATTTAGCTCAGTGGTTCCTCAGCCTGCCTCACAAGCGCAAGGTCCCAAGTTCGATCCCGGTACCAAAAAAGAAAAGAAATAGAATGTGGGTTCAAAACAAATTATTCATTGTCAGCTGATCAGCAAAACTTGGGAAATAGTTTCATGATTTAAACCTCTTCAACTACAAAGGAAGTTTAATTCCCTGTTCTACTTAGACCCTAGGTGTGGACACCATGAACACATTCAAAATGCAGGCAAGAGCGAGTTTAGAGTGCAGAGAGGGGAAAGAACAATTATTTTTAATATTTTACTATCAACATGCTGTACCTGCAATTCCCAGTGGACTCAAAGTAAAGATATTAATAGGTTAGCTATGCATTATAAGTAGGTGGTACTTCTCATAAAACCTTTTTAAAGTATTTGACCTGAAGGTTTATTAAGTTGCTCATCGAGTTGTACAAATAAAGAGGATGCTTTTCAATAATCCTTCATTCTTGGTGTGTTCCCTTGGCTAATGTCCAGACTATTTATCAAGGAACAGAAGAGCAGACACCCTTAGGAGGTATATATGTGGAGTTTGGGTCTGACCTTCCAAACAAACTTTAAGGCTCTGAGGCCCAGACCTGTGTTTGTTTCTAAGACAGATCTCTAGATTGCCACATTACAGAGTCAGTCAGGTTCACCTTGGCAGATGCTTGCTTTCAATATATGTATGAACGGTTGTGAAAACACAATCAAATGATCGCTTCTTGGCTGAGATCAAGTGTAAAAAGTGATCAGATGAGCTATGAAAGGTTTTCTTGTTTTATTGCTGTACATGCCTGGTATAACCTGGTTAATTCTCTACAGATTGGAGTGAAAAGCCTGAGCATAAATTGACTTTTGTTCTGAAAGTGAAGAACCCTAGGGCCGGAGATTTAGCTCAGTGGTTTCGCCGCCTGCTTCGCAAGCACAAGTACCCGAGTTCGATCCCCGGTACCGAAAAAAAACAAACAAAAAAACCCTAAAGGTTCTGTGATGAGCAGCCTGAAATTCTCCTTCCCTTTTCAGGAGAATGCATTTCTTGGGGGTGTTGGCAAGAACTGTTTCTAATCTCACAGATCAGGAGAGGCCAGAGGCCATACACATTAGTCTTAAGAACCACACTAATTCCGTGGGTTTCCAGTCCCTCCCTCTACCCCTTGAAAAAAGGAGTGATGTGTTCAGATGGCAGGAAAGAATTATTGGTAACCATCTTTGCAGAAATCTACCATAGTCCTTAAGCTGGTAGTAGGAGAGCTTAGACCAGGATATATTTTTTCTGCTTTTCAATCCATTGCTTTTAAAATTATGCCATATTTCTCAAATACCACCAATACTTCACTGAGATACATGCTGACCCCAGGCCCTCTGCATGGTAGGATTCAGACAGTTACGGTTTAAATCTAAAATGTCCCCCAAAGACTCATGTGCTCACAGTAGAGCTTTTGGAAGGTGATCAGCCCATGGGGGCCCTATAGCTGACTTGCTGTTAGGAGGTGGGGTCTGATCAGAAGAGGTGGCTCTCTGGGGGCGTGGCCTGGAATGGTTTTTCTCCTTGTCTCTTCTCTAGATCTCTCTACTTCCTATCCCCCATGCTGTGAGCAGCTGACCTCCGCCATGCCCCTCTGCCAGGCAGTCCTGCCTTGGAGCCAGTGAACTATGGACCAAAACCTCTACAAACTGAGCCAAAATAAAACTTTCCTCCTTTAAATTGTGGATGTCAGGTATTATGTTTCAGAAACAAGAAAGTAACTAAGTTGCATACTAGATTAATTAAGCAACAAAATAAATACATTGTAAATGATGGGAAAAAGGAAGCCAAAGTATGAATTGGTCCTGGGCTATTATGTCTGCAACTCATTTTGAAATTGGAAGATTTAAGCCAGGCATAGTGGCGCACACCTTCAATCCCAGCACTCAGGAAGCTGAGGCAGAAGGATTGTCGAAAGTTTGAGGAGAACCTGGGCTACATAGTGAATTCAAGAGCAGCCTGAACTACATGAAGAGGCACCGTCTTAAAAATTGGAAGATTTAGACAGAGAAATGTTAACACTTAGGCTTGATGACAGATATATAGGAGTTAAATGAAATATTTCTGCAACATGTCTACGTTTAAGATTATTCAAGATGCAGACATTTTTAAAGGGTATTGTTCCCAGTGAGAGGTCTTATAGGGAGGTTACAGAGAATGAAGACTATTGGATTGGCCCATCCACAGATCACAGTGGAGTGAGACAGTGCACTTAGAGCAGGCAGGAACTGAGTGGACTTAGATAAGGAAGGAGTCGGGGAGCATGCAGAGGCCGTTTGGAGAAGTGTATGGAATGGAAGGTAGGACACTAACGGCAGGAGAACCCAGGAGTTCTGTTTTTGTTTTCAGAATGGTGTGAACTTGTCCAAGTTTACTAATTTGGGGAAATAGTCTGTCACATGATACAACACAAAGTTGCAAATGGAAGGGATAATTATTGCTAGAAACCAGTTGGGAGCCCTGGGGGAGGGGCCATGAGACAGAGGCAGAAAGTAAGGTCAGGATGCTGGGTATACCTGGAGAGGGTCACTCACTCCCCCCCACCCCCTGAAGCACCCGTCCGTTCCATCCCTTGTGTTGCTGCCCTGAAGTATGGGTGAAACTGACCCTACTTCCAGCTCCCTGCGTGGCGTCTGGTGGTTTCTGTGGTAACCCTGATGAATACCAGTCAGTACCAGTAAACCTCTTAGACTCAGGAGTGATTTAAGGATGTGTCCAGTCACTAGGAATCCCAGCACTCTGTGAGACGAAGCACTCTCTCTGGGGTGAGCAAAGGCCACCGTAGGCACACCTGGTGCTGCCGGGGCAGGTTTTGAGGACAGATGCTACCCTGAAGATCCTTCTGTGCTGTGGAAGAAGAAGCCAGGAATTCACCCGGTGAATCAGAGCTCGAGTCCCAACTGAACCATACCTAGAGCTCTTCCGACCCCTAGACTTGTAAGCTCTTTTAGGCAGTGCCTCTCTTACCTTGTTCCTTTGTGGGTTTGTTTGCCAGTTTGAGTAGGCGTTTTGTTATTTAGGACCAGAATCATCCCAACTGACAAAAAAAAAGATGAGATAAATTGTCGTCTAACAAATGTTTCAAAGAGGCACAAAATCAAAAGTGTTGAAAGTAATAGAGAGGAAACCAGGAAATTCCTGGTTTTTCAGGTCTAGAGCATGAAACTTCCTTTATAACACAATCTTCCAAAAGTATTTCCTCCAAATCCCTACTGCACTTTAATGGCACAAGTTCTGTCAGACATTGTCTCACGTTATTCTTTTTCAGGTATCTAGTGTGTGTTACATTTCTAAGCAGATAGTGAGCTCCTCGCAGGCAATGATGGGATCTTTCTACAGCTGTGTTCCTAACCTGAGACTGAGCCCAGGCCCCGGTGAGTTCTATCTGTGCAGTGGATGTGAGTGAAATGGCGCTAAGAGCTCCCCATAAACCTGCGTGTTGCTGGGTTGTCTTCACCTCAGCTTGAAACCTCCCATTCTAGGACAGCTCCACAACCAGTTGTGCATAAAGAGAGAAATTAAAAAGCAAACAACAAAACCCTTGTATTTATTAAATGCCACAGAAGTCTTCCCTCAAGAAGGAATAAAGTTCCATGTTTGGGGTACGTTTTGACCACACTGTCTTAACTCATTTAATGTTTCTCTAGCTCATTTAAGAGCAACGAAAGAAGTACAAATTCGGGTTAGAGTTAACAATTTGGAAAGCACCATATTTCAAAACCTCTTACAAGGGATGATCAAATTATATTATAAATGTTTACTTCTTTAAAATTTATATTAGAAGACGCATTGTCCTTGATACCCTTCAGAATATCCCCCCTCTTCTCTCTTCGAATACACCTGTTCTTGCCACTCTCTGAACCAGTACTGGAAGTCCTCTTTCATGTCTATACGAGAGCTGATCAAAAATATGGCAAATGCTGCTGCCGAGCGCCATCCAACAGAAAGACAGGCTCATAAAAGCATTCGCTGGATCCGACACGGTGCAACTTCTAGCTCTTCCCCCAAGGTCAACATGACTGTGAAAAGTAAACGTGTGTGAGTCAGTTCAGGGTACTGAGGCAGCCAAGACTGGGCCTCCAGAACTGCTTTAAAAAGTGACAGGAACCATGGGACACGTGTATTCAACTCTAGGGAGGAGTATTTTGAGGGACATTAAGAGCAATGTGTCTGTCACTGTAACAAACTTTTACAAATTTAAACAGTCATCCTGTTTTTCTGTCATACCCCATAATAACATTCTGCCTGGTGGTGAAACTTGTCTGGACCTGAATATGTAGTCTGTGATTCTAATAGCACAGACACATCAATAATGGCAACACACTCACCTCCAATCACTAAAGTGCTAGGAAGAAGACACCTACTCTCCCTGCCTCCTCATCTGCAGGAATGTTCCCCAGTGCCAAGAAAACATAGTCATCCACAGCTTTGGGAACTGGTGTTTCAGCAGGCCCCCATCCAACTTCAACTTCTGCCTCCAACCTGTAAGGTTTTTAGCTTAGCCTGGTGGGAATCCAAATAACTAAAGAGTATATAGTGTCCAGGAACAGCTGCACTGACTACATATTTCTTCATGAGACAGTATCTTGCTTCTGAAGTTATCCATTGAAAGTGAGAGTTGGTTGGCAAACAGGTACTCAGTTACGGTGAGAAGAAAGAAGGTGTGGTGTGCTCATGAATAGTAGAATTTATATAGACAATAATATGCCAGGTGTGGTGGCACACGCCTATAATCCCAGCACTTGGGAGGCTGAGGCAGGAGGATCACCATGAGTTCAAGGCCAGCCTGGGCTACACTGAGTTCAAGACCAGTCTGAACTACACAGGAAGATTTTATCTCAAAATAAATAAGTTAATAATGTGCTGTATATTTCAGAAAAGAGAAGAAAGAATTTTGAGTGTATTCACCACAAAAAATAATGACGAATAAGAATATAGACATTATATTCACCCTGACTTGAACATTGCACTACATATATGTGTATTGAAATAATGTATGGTACTCCATAAAATTTTAAAGTATCAATTTAAAAGATAAATACATAAATACTGGTGGGATGGGAAGGCATGAGGCCTTAGGAGGCACTGAAGTGATTTTCCCCAACCAGAAAGCATCTTCAACAATAAAGAATTGAGATTTCTTTTAAGTTGAGACATAGACCCAGATTAAATGAGTAAGATCTATTTGTTTCATCAAATGAAAATGTTAATATTTTTATACAACTGAAAGATGCACTGTATTTTATATCTATTTGAATCTCATGGAATTTGTGTTTTGTTTTTAACCATTTAGTCTTGGGTCCCAGCAAATATGAAAAGGGCACTTTTAGTATTGTGAAAAATAAATAATTGAACTCATTTTGCAAGAAGAATGTCTGGCCTCTGCCCCAGCAAAATGGATGTGAATTATAGTTCCCAAGTGCTGCAGTGGGCAGCTGGAAATAGTTCTGCCCAGCTCCAGTCTGCAGTCCCACACAATGACACAATGAGTTTTCTTTTGAGTTTAGAAATTAGGGAAATTGTGAAATCACAGGGCCCTGCCCTTGAATGCCTCCATATCCTTGTGTGCTGGGAGCTTAATAAAGTGGTAGGTCAGTCCTTAATTCAGTGTGGCTCTTTTTATTGCTATCATCCAGTGCCAGAAAACTTGCACTCTGTAGGAGCAAGAACTGTGGAACTTACCAAGCGCCTAAGGCCACAATGTCATTTTGCATACAGGGGAGTGCTGAGCTTGCTGTCAGCCAAGATTTCCACCTCCCAGGAGCCCAGGCCGGGCAGTGGGGAAGTCTCTGAATGTTAAGATTGTCAGCTGCAACGTGGAGAGGCAGAGAAGCCAGGGGGCTGAGTCCAGAGCTGGGCTTTGTTGGAGGCAGTTGAGAGCACTGAGGTAGACTCAGCTCTGCCTTTTGCGAAATTTGCATCCCTCCTCTCTCCAAACTGCAGAATCCAGATATTTACCCCCCTCCCCCACCTCAGCATATTCTACAGGCCAGAGTAGCCACCCAATAAATAATGGATATAGAAATTCCTTTTGGGCCACGAGTCACTGCATAAATGTGTTGTATTGTCAGATCAAACCAATGAGAGGCGCCATCTGGGCTGCAATGTGAAGGGAATTTCAAGCGGAGGGGAAAAGGGTGATAACATTGGGGTGACGCAAACACAGCACAAGGGAACAGCAGGTCAGCCAAGGAGGCACAGGCCTGGCCAGGGTGCCACTGGGACAAAGGGAACACAGGAGCCTAAGGCAGGGCAGAACTGTGAATAAGGGGTCACGGGCCTTGGTAGGGCGGGCATGGGGAGAAACCAGAAGCTCCTTCAGGGGAGGTGGGAGCAGGGCTGGGCAGCAGTGGGCAGTGCAGCTGTAACACAAGAGCTGGGGGCAGTGGGGAAACCAGGAAGTCTGCAGGCACGACGGTCAGGGGAGGAGCTTTTTTAACAAATCTAAGGGTGCAGGGATCACTTTCACCTAGCAAGCTGCTCAGCCTTGTTTCTTTTGTTCCAGGCAGGCCAGCTCTATTCGAGAGGATACAGGCAAGCCGGGGAGATGAAGGTGCAGGTCCTAAATCCACCGAAGGTCGAGTGATAGGTGGCCAGTCCCACAGACCTGCACACAGCTGGGCTCCGCTCTCCCTCCTTCCTCCACGCCACAGGGCTGGAAGGAATCCAGGGAGCCCTTCCGAAAATTCCTTTAGAGAACTGACCTCATTTGAAGCGGACACTGAGCCTGGAGAAGGTCAGTTACCTCCCAAGAAACTCGCTTAAAAAATAATGGATGACTTTTTTTCCTCCAGTACTGGGGATGGAACCCAGGAGCCCTCTCTCACTGACCAACATCCCCAGCTCGCTTTATTTTTTATCCCGAGACAGAGTCTCAACTACGTTGCCCAGACTGACCTCGAACTTGTAATCCCTGTAACTTTTGAAAACTTAGATTCTGGGGTATAGGAAGGAAAAGCAAGTCAAGCAGCTGAGCCCAGCTGCCCAAACTAAAGCCTCTGCTGCCGGCTGAAGTGGGCCCCGGCATGAGCTTCTCCTCATGTCGTTTCCATGTCTATTGTATATTATGTTAATGTTTAAATGGTCAAGTGCATACAGCAGCCTTGAGAGGGACAATGGGGCTGTACCAGTTAAAGCTAAATAGTAATGTGGAGGGACAGAGATACCTATTTTTTTCCTCATACTCCTTTTTTTAAAGAGTCTCATTGTGTTGCTCAGGCTGACCTCAAACTCCTAGATTCAGGTGCTCTTCCTGCCCCAGCCTCCCCTTTACCCTGGGACTATGAGCAATCTACACTTAGATTGATTGACTGACTGACTGATTTTTTTGAAGATTGAACCCAGAGCCTCGTGCATACCAGGCAAGTGCTCGACCACTGAGCTGCTCACAGCCCCGCCCCGTGTTAGCCCATCCATCCACACCTGCATGGGGCTGCAGTCATTCACTGGAAACTACAGCACACTTGGCTGTCCCTTGCTCATGGTAGCATTGGTTTGTGAGACCTTTTTGTTGGGATGCAAGTTCATTATCCATAGATAAGTCATCGCTGAGGACTCTGTTTCACCCCACTACATTTCTGAACATTTTTATCCTTCCCCCTACATTAATTACTTTTGAAGAGTACTACATGAATTTGAATATTTAATATCTCTAGATCTCTAAAAGCTTGATTGGGCTGGTAGACCTCCTGTCCCAATGATCAAACTTACTTAAAACTAGGAAATATATCCTGCTGAGTTCATGGAATAATGTTAACTGAGGACTCGGTGGCTTCATGTGCCTATAAACCCGGCGTGGGCAGTGATCTGTCCTCCCACTGACCTTTCCCTCTTAGTCACCAGCTTTGGCTTGGCCTGACCGTTGGCTTAGCCCAGAACTCCTGCGCAGTGACCACCTTTTATCTTTGGTTTTGAGGGAAATACTTAAGTGAAGAAGTTTCAAAGCTATTCTCACAACGGTGGCATTAATCATATCCCTAGTGACCAATTCTCTTTACCAGATGTTATACTGAATGGCATGTTTAAAAATAAACAGGCACACCTCTCTACATTGTCACTTCCTGCCCATGCCAATGCCTTTGGTGTACGTTACATTTCCTGTTTCGTGGTTGTGCAATGGCTGCAGATAATTCTGGGCAACTGAATGCACAGGCAGAGACAGTATGGCTTATTTCTTTTCTCTATAATGGTTAACTACCCCTAGCAGGATTAGTCATTCTCCTTTTCTGCTTCTGTAGCACTTTGATTTCATTTCTGATACATTTGTCAGATTATAATTACAGTACTTACATGAGACCTTAAGAGGGAGTCACTGTTTCTTTTTTGATTGCTTATTTGTCTATTTTGTTTCTTATTATGTATCTGTTGTGCAGTCTGGCCCTGGTGCCTGGCATTTAGGGGATATTCAGTGTTTGTGAAATTGGATGATTTGCCTTGGGAGTTTCTTGATTATAGACATGTAGATCCTGGCAGCGTTGTCAGGGACATGGATGAGCAAAATGAACCAAGCTTCCATGTGTATCAGAATAAACATTTTTTCCAAAAATTTTATGAAACAATTAATAAACAAGGAATTTTGCTGAGTTTGATGGTGCATACCTGCAATCCCAGCCCTGAGTCAGGAAGATCACAAGTTTGAGGCCAGCCCAGACCATCTAGCAAGACTGTCAAAAACAAGGAATTTTATGTCATTGCAAATTAAAGAGGAAAAGTAAGGGATGTCAGATATAGGTAATCCTCCTAGGAAATATCCTAGGAAATATTTCTGAGTTAAGAGAATTGTGAGTTTGCTTTTTCTCTTTCTTATTTTTTGCAGTGCTGGGGATTAAACCTAGAGCCTTGTACAAATTAATCAAGTGCTCCACCACTAAGCCACACACACCCCACCCTCTGCAACCCCCAACCCCCACCCACCCACCCCCTGTCTAATTCTTTTACAATCCTAACTGTTTCTCTAATCCCTTCCTTTTGCACTGGGACATTCCCTCAATACTAGAGTTGTTTTCTTTTGCCCCACCCTCGTTGCTATAGCTGATGAATCATAGAAACCAGAGACGGGAAAGACCAGTGAATTCCTCTCCAGATTAGGGAGTGGAGCCCTGGGATGTGGGGAAGACCGACCTTTCCTTTAAAAGAGAAAAGAATGGGGCTGAGAATTTAGCTCCATGGTGCTGTGCCTGCCTCGGAAGTGGAAGGTCCTGAGTTTGACCCCTGGTACTGGAAAAAAAAATAATAAAAGAGAAAAGAACAAAGCTGCAGCTAGTGCGAATCCTAGGACTCGCCCTGTTGGAAAGCAATAGAGCTCTCCAGGGGCCCCAGGAAACCAGACACCAAGTGTTCAGGAGTCAAACTAAAATTCTGTTCCCCAAGTAATTAAGTTAGATTAGTGCATGTTCTAACCAAGATTTCTTCTTCTTCTTCTTCTTCTTCTTCTTCTTCTTCTTCTTCTTCTTCTTCTTCTTCTTCTTCTTCTTCTTCTTCTTCTTCTTCTTTTTGATACAGGTTCTTGCTATGTAGCTTAGGGTGGCGCTGAACTCACTATGCAGTTCAGGCTGGCCTCGAACTCCTGGCAATCCTCCTGCCTCAGCTTCCTGGGTGCTGGGATTACAGGCATGTGCCACCACTCCCAGTTTAACCAAGTCTTAACAAAATGTGAGACTCTGTTATAGCAGGGTTTTACAAATTTAAGAGATAGTAAGGAAACTACACATGATCTAGGCTGTAATATCCAGTTTGCAGATGCTAAGAGACTAAGATTGACACTGGCCCTTAGAGAAATGCAAATTAAAACAGCACTGGAATATCATTTTACTCCAGAAAGAACGGCTGGTGTCAGAAAATCAGATAATAACAAATGCTGGCAATGATGTGGGGGAAAAGGAACCCTTTTCCATTGTCAGTAGGAATGTAAAGTAGTATAGCCACTAAGGAAATCAGCTTGGAGGTTCCTCAAAAAAAAACCCTAAAACTAGAAATTCCATTTGATCCAGCTATCTCCCTTCTAAGTATCTTCCCAACAGAGTTAACATCATCATATTACGGGGATTCACGCACACCCATGTTTATAGCAGCCACTTCCTAATAGCTAAGCCTTGGACGTGGCCTCTATGTCCATCCACAGGTAAATGGATAGAGCAAATGTGTATTGACACACAATGGATACTGGTCTGCCATAAAGAAAGATAAACTTGAGTCATTTGTAGGAGAATGGATACACCTTAAAATCATACTATTAAGTGAGATAAATCAGACACACACATTTAAATATCCCATGGTTTCTCTTATATGAGAAACTCAAAAACTATATAAAGTAAAATAAAAGATTAAATAGGAATAGAAAGATCTTTTCAAATGGATGGGGAAAGGAGAGATGGGGCAGGGGGTGAGAGAAAAAGGAGACTGTAATAAAAGAATTGAAGAAAAACAATGAAAATAGAGCTTTTGCAAATGGTCAGGGACCCGAGAGTTGGAAAGAGCAGGAAAAGAAGGATAAGGCTAGAGGACCAAAAAAAAAAGAAAAATTAAGATGTGTTATGTATATGTAAGAACTCACCACGGTAAATATAATCATTATGTACTGCAAACGTGCTAATAAAAACCAAACGAAAACTGAGATGGTAAAAACTATAGGCTCCCTCGGCTGGAGCGCACGTCGCCCACCTACATCGCTGTGTCCCGGAGCTTCCTCCTCTGTCTCTCCTCTCCCTTGCCCGCCCGGCCTGCCGTTCTCTCTTGCCTTTGCTGTCTGAGGAAGTGGCGAGGATGCCATCGTCTAGCACTCACACTGGACCAGCGCACCGTGCCAGCCCCATCTGCCGCCTGCCCACCTCCTTCCTGGCTTCCCTCCTGCTCGTTTGTGTTCTTCCAGCTGCGGGGTCTTGGTTGCATCTGTTTAGATTCTTCCCTGTCTTTTAGACTTTTTTTCTTTTTTGTACCGGGGATCGAACTTAGGACCTTGCGCTTGCGAGGCAGGTGGCAGAACCACTGAGCTAAATCCCCGGCTCCTCTTTTAGACTTTTTAACAGGTCATAGTGTCCTTGGCTCTTCCCATGGCAGATACTTTAGCTCTTCTCAGAGCCCCCAGTGGCATCCTAGTGTCAACTGGGGCCTAGTGAGAGGAGTCTTCGTTAACCATGGATAGGGTGGCATAGCTGCATCTCCAGCGTACATCCCACACCTAGTTACCTATGTATGTTTTTGCGGGTTCACACTGTTCAAAGCCTAAGTTGTTTTGCAACATTAAGGGTATTTAACAGTTGCCGGTTATTATTTTAATAATATTGTACACAAATTCTTTTTAAAGTGATATTTCTTAATCACGGCTATAGCTGTGATATATATTCATATATATATATATATATATATATATATATATTTGAATAATCTAGATGCTAAAAACATATTGGGGTTCTGCAATCCAAAGACTGAATTAAATCAGTGACTTTATATGGATATATGCATGCATCATCCTTCAGTAATCCAAGCAGAAACTATTTCAGGCTTCCTTACCCCTACAGATATCGACATCTAGGGACACCAGAGTCCCGTATATAAAACAGCATGCCACGGGCTGGCGATGTAGCTCAGTAGCACCGCACCTGCTTCGCAAGTGCAAGGTCCTGAGTTCAATTCCTAGTACTGAAAAAAAAGACAAAACAAAAAATAAAAATAATACAATGGCATACCATTCGTATATAGCTATGCACATCTTCTCATATATTTAAAATCATTTCTATATACTTATGACATCTAATACAATGTAAATGCTATATAAATAGTTGTTCTACTATGTTGCTTAAAGAACAGTACAAGGGCATAAGGCCTGTATATATTCAATACAGACACGACTTATATTTTCAACCTATAGTTGGTTGAATCTATGGACATGGACCCCAAGGATATGGATGGTCAACTATATTCAGTTACACAAGGGATACACTTCTCATTTAGAAAAAAAAATACAGAGTATCAATTTGATTTTTAAAAATCTGTTGATCTACTTGACAAGAGATATAGTTTAACTATTCAAAGTACTGCCACTTAGAAACATTGGAATAGATAAAACTTATTTCTGTTTGTTATTGTCCATGTATATGTACCTAATCACCATGCTTAGATTCTAGTTTTAGAGCTAAAAGAGAACTTGATTGGGGTGGAGATGTAGCCCAGTGGTGCCATACTTGCCTGGCAGGTGCAGGGTCCCAAGTTCGATTCCTGGTACCAGGGTGGGGGAGCGGAGAGAACTTCATTATTTTCTAGTAAAAGTCTCTGCTTCCCAGATGAAAAACAAGCATAGAGTTTAAGTGATTTGTCAAAGTATACACAGTTTACAGAGGGTCCAGGACCTGAGCTTGTCTCTTGGGGTTCTGTGATGATTAGCAGAGCACCCAGTAGTAGAGTCTGCTCTGACAGTCAGGTCTTCCACACGGAGCCCCCCACAATGTGATGGTGAAGGATTAGAATTTGTGGCCTGATGCTGCAGTCTGAAAAAGAAACGGTCATGGCACCATGAGATAAAAGAGCAATGCAAACATTACAAAGGTTATATGAATAAAGAAACTTGCCCTTTCCATAAACTTTGTACCACAAGTTATCTTATTGATTATATTAATTTGCTTAGCAAACTTTTTTTCCTTCATGCATTGTAGATAAATGCCCAGCCTGTGTTATATAATTATAGGTTATGATTAAAAGAATCAAAATCAAATCAGGCTTAACAAATACACAATTTTAGTGTTTTCTTTGTCAATAGAGTATGTACAGTTTTTCCGATACTTATAAATTTTTTCTTATTAATATGTTTTCTTAAAGATTTAAAATACCATTAAAAAGATTAAAGATAGCTCGGTGTGGTAGTGCACACATACAACCCCAGTGAGTAAGGGGGCTGAGGCAGGAGGGTCACAAATTTGAAGTCAGCCTGGGCAACTTAGGAAGACTCTGTTTTAAAGTTAAAAATTAAAGGGCCAGGTGTGGTAGCACATTACTGTAATCCCACTGCTCTAGAGAGCTGAGGCAGGAGGCCAGCCTGGAGTACATAGCAAGACCCTGTTTCAAGACAAACTGAAAGATGGGGCCAGGGATTTAGCTCAGTGGTTCCGGCACCTGCCTCGAAAGCGCAAGGTCCAGAGTTCGATCCCCGGTACCAAAAAAAAAAAAAAAGAAAAAGGAAAAAAAAAGAAAAACCAAAAGAAAAAATTAAAAATTACAAAAAGGAGCTGGGGATGTAGGTCAGCAGTAGAGTTTCAAACTATCAGCTTCTCTTGTTTCTCTGAGTAACATGCGCCACATAATTTTGCACAAAATACAGATAAATATTTAAGTGTTAACTGTGTGTTATAAATTGAAAAAAACAAATTTTGCAATACAGTGTATATCTCTTAGCCATAGTCTATTGAAAATGGGACAATATTTTTCATGAAATAAAATATTTTACTGAGTATAAAAAGATTTTTTAAAAAGCAGCCTCATTATGACTGTTACCTTCTCTATTGAATGTCCACCGGATACTATCAGCCTTTTACTTCTGGCCGGGTGAGTGTAAGTCGAAATAAAGGCAAAGTCGTGCATTTGAAGATAAGTGTGATAGTCCCCAGCACAGAGTGAGACCATGGCAACACACAAGGACACAGGAGCTCCTGTCTCATGACCAGAAAACAAAACCCAGCCATGGTGAGTCAGGAGCACCGTGGGACAGAGGTAGGTAACAATGCCTGCAGGGTTTGGGAAAAGCTTCACTTTAGGATGGAATGTTTGCCCTGGGCTTGAAGGATGCAGGCAGGGGCAACAGGGATGTGGTCTGCGGTCTGAGCCAGGTGTGATGCACACAGGAGCAGGGAGAAAGGTGGGACCGGGCAGTCAGACCACCCTGGGAAGGGTTTCTGGAGAATGCCATCGTAGCCAGAACTGTGTCTTGAGAAGATGGAGCTGGAGGCTTGGAGAGAACAGATGTAGAGCCGGAGTATCTGCTCCAGCTGGGAAAGATGTGGCACTGCAGAGGTTTCTCTCAAAATGTCTCAACACTGAATGGAAGTTGCTTTCTCCACACCAAGAGTTCTCCTCGGTTTGGGTCAGGATGCCTGAGCTCAGCAAGGATTTATTGACCTTCTACACTGAGTTCAGCAGAGCCAGTGAGGTAACCACTGCTTTTCAGCCTCTATATGGCACCAACCATTGTGTGTGTGTGTGTGTGTGTGTGTGTGTGTGTGTGTGTGTGGTATTGGGGATCAACCCAGGGGCACTCTACCAATATGCTACATCGCCAGCCCTTTTTATTCTTTGAGACAGGATCTTGCTAAGTTGCCCAGGCTGGGCTTAAACTTGGAATCCTCCTGTCTCAGCCTCCATCAGTGCCAGGATTACATGTATGAGCCAATTGTGCTTTATACATCTCCTAATCTCTATACTTACTAGTCAGTCCTGCAGATGAGAAAGCTGTGGTGAGGAAATGGAGATTTTCAAAGGCTTTGCCTGGCCGTATATCTTTCCTGACACTTTTGTAAGTTGCCATTCATCTGTAAACAAGAGCTTTCCCTATCTAACCTTAGTGTGTATTTTTTAACTCTCAGTTTAGACTCTTCCATGAGATATAATCCATTCCTATCAGTGTTTGATTTGATGTTCACGGTATCTCAGGTTTTTTCCAGTAAGAGTCTCTTCAAATTGGCTTTTATGTCTTTTTTGGTATGTGCCCATGAATCATTTACCCACGTTTCCCCCCAAATAAGAACTAGCCAGAAAATAATCAGCCTTGAAAACTAGAGATCAACAATGCCAGCCCCACTCAGCCCATCCTGGCCTGACCTGCCATTGCTATGCTCTTGCTCTGGGGCTACTCTGTTAGACTCCTTTGGATATGACCTGTTTTGTCTCTCTATCTTAGGGATGTCACCCTGTGAGAGCCTAGTGTTCTGAAATGTCGTGACTGTGTGCCTTGGGTTGCTTTGTTTTGCTATTTATAGTAGCTTTTTCAATCTAAAATCTCACAGCCTTCAATTCTAGAGAAATGTCTTGTTATTTCTTTGATCCCCCCCACCACCATTTTGCCTATTCTGTCTTTTAAAACTCCTATTATTTGCATGTTGGATTCCTTAGATTAACCTTTTTTCTCTTCTGGTCATGTCTTCAAATAGATGACATTCTCACATACTGATTATGCATAGCGGGCTCAAGGGAACCACAGCTTTCTGGCAGGTGAGTGTCTTGGTCACTTTCTTATCGTGAGATAAGAACACCCACACCTTAAAGGAGGAACATTTTATTTTGGCTCACAGTTTGTAGAGGTTTTAGTCTTTAGTCCACCAGCTCCAGGGCCAGATAGCATGGCACGGGGGATGGCAGAAGACAGCTGATCACAGCATGGCACCTGGGAAGCAGAGGCAGAGCGAAGGGAGAAGCTGGGAAGGGAGAAGCTGGGAAGGGAGGCACCCCCGCCCCCAGGTCACACCCTCAGTGACCCACTTCTTCCAGCCAGACTCCACCTCCTAATAACAAGCCGGTTACACACACTGGCTCATAATCGAATCACTTTCTAAAAACCCTACCTATGAGTGCAGGAGGCTTGGGGCAGCAGTTAGACCTAAACCATATGAGGAAGGAACAGAGGGGTAGAAGCCAATGAGACCAAAGCAAGGCTGAAACCCAGCAGAGCAAATATCAAATCCTATAGCTCCACGTCTAGCACCCGGGGCCAGTTGTCAGGATCTGAGGTGAACTTCAAGCCGCTTGCGTGGGCCACTCCTGTCTCACTGCCAGTGGTGATAGTCCTCATGGCTTCTCTTTTCAGCTGGCTCTGATCATCCTACGCAGCTTTCCTCAGATGTCCCACACTCCTGGCTTCTCCAGCTCTCTGGGGTTTCCAGTCCAGGTTTGCCTTCACTCTCAGAGCTTCACACACTGCCCCCCAGAGCCACACTGCCTGGCTTCCAGGGGAATGAATCCCAGGAGGCCAGTTTCCCAGATGACCTTTTTTTTTCCGAATAAAAAAACAGTTTTGTCGAGGTATAATTAACATACAATAAATTGGACATATTCAAAGTATACAATTTGGTTTTGACAAATGTATATAACTGTGGAAACATCACACAATCAAGATAATGTATGTATCCACGCCCCCCAAATTTTCCTTGTGCCCCTTTGTAATTCTTTGTCCTTCCTCTGCTCATGGCTCCTCCGCCTGCCAGGCAATCAGTGGCCTGCTTTCTGGCAGCGAAGGGATCAAACCTAGGACCTTGTACATGCTAGGCAAGTGCTTTACCACTAAGCCACCCACACTTCCAGCCCTGATCTGCTTTCTGACAGTGGAAATTAGTTTTTAGTTTCTCTTTCTTTCCTTCCCTCTTTCCTTCCCTCTTTCCTTCCTTTTTTTATTTCCTTCTTTTCCTTTGTTTCCTCTTTCTTTCTTTCTTTTTTTCCCTTAAATTCTTTTATTGGTACATTTTAAGTATACAATATGTTTACATTTATCATTGGGTGCTTGTACCTGTACATGATGTATCTTGGTTCTTACTTTTTCCCCCATTACCTGTGTGCCCTTCACCCCTCCACCCTTCCCTATTTACATAGACTTTGTTTCCATTTTTTTTCTTTTCTCATAATTTTTCCTTTCCTTTCTTTCCTTTCCCCTTCCCCTCCCACCACCCCTAAACCTTTGGACCTTTTCCTCCTATTTCAAATTATCAATTATTCGTTTTAATTATTTTAATCCTTATTTACACTTTCAATTTCTCACACCAGAGAAACTATTTGGTATTTGCACATGTGTGTCCTATTTATTTCACTTAATAGTATGGCCTCAATATGCATCCATTTAGCTATAAATGACTCTAGTTTCTCGTTCTTTATGACTGAATAGTACTCCATTTTATTAAAAAAAAAACAAACGCATCTTCTTTATCCAGTTTCCAGTTGATGGGCACTTGGGCTGTTTCCAAGCTTTAGCTACTACAAACTGTGCCTCTATAAACATGGGTCTATAGGTGGCCTTTCTTGAGAGCTCTCTTCTTAAAGCAAAGTCTTTCATTTTTCCACCCTGGAGTCTGAATGGGGGTGGAGGTGTATTTCAGATCCCACCCATACCCTCAAGGCATCCTCTTGGCTTCTAACCTTTTTGGCAACCAAACTCTCCTCTGCTCAGACTTTACAGGCCCCAACTTCACAGAAGCTTCTTTTCTGGTGAAACTCAAAACTTTTAAAATCACTCAACTGTAGTTTTTGTTCTTGATCCTCAGTGTAGAGCTGGATAAAAGCCTCCAACAGTACCCATGCTACCACAAGCGCAAGGTCCTAAATTAGATCTCCAGTACTGGGGGAGGGGAAAGCAAAATGTAGACAAAATTTTTGCCAGAGCATAACACACATGGCCTATAGAGTCCTTGTTCCCACCTAAAACCTCCATAGCTTGGTCTTTACCATTTAAGTTTTTGTCAGCATTCTGGTCTCTGAACTTTGACCAGAGTCTTGTATCAAGATTAAGGCTGCTTCTCCAGCTGGTCAGTATCTCCAAGCCTTTCCCAAATCCTCCCAAGCACTAGTTCAAAGGTTTCTGAACCATGTGCTCAGGTAGCATCACAGCAATGGCTGCACTTCTCTGGAATCAAAATCTGTCTTAGTTATTTTCTTGTCACTGAGACACAATACTGACATCCACAACTTAGAGGAGAAATGTTTTATTTTGGCTCACAGTTTGTAGAGGTCTAGTCCATAGTTGGCTTGCTTCAAGGCCTGCCAGCATGGTGGAGGGGCATGATGGGGGGACATTGCTCACTGCACAAGGGACAATAAGCAGAGAGGGCAGAGGAGCTAGAAAGCTTTCCAGGCCATGCCCCAGGGACCCTCCTCCTCCAACCAAACCACACCTTCTTTGAAAGCCCCACCTATGAGTGCCTGAGGCTGCTTTAGGGAACGTTTTAAATCTAAATGATAACATTCTGCCCTGGCTCCCAAAGGACTGTTGGACATTACTTTATATAAAATACATTTAGTCCATCTTTATGAGTTGCCAAAATTTTAACAATTCCAGCATTGCACAAGGTAAACATTCCCATTCCAAAAGGGAGGAAAGGGGAGACAGAAACCCATGGGACCAAAGCAAAACCAAAATTCATCAGGGAAACATTAAATCCTATTGCTTTGTGTCCAGCACCCTGAGCAAGATATGAATTCCACATGGCTTGGATGTCCCTGCCCCTATGGCATTGCCAGTGGTTGTAGCCCTCATGGCTCTTTTCCTGGGCTGGCTTTGATCATTTCTTGGAGCTTTCCTCAGAAGCTCTACATTCCTAATTTCTCCAACTTTCCAGGGTTTCCATGGCTTCTTTCTCACAGCCTCACACAGTGCCCTACCTGGGCCACACTGCCTGGCCTCCCAGACTTTCTGAAATCTGGGTAGAAGCCTCCATGATCCCATAACTCATGCATTCTGCATGTCTATAAAACCAGTACCATGTGGATAATGGCAAAATCCACTGCCAATTCAAGCAGTTAGCGCACTCCCTTGAATCATAGCTGTGGAGGCCTCTGAGTGCCTGGATGACTGAGCACAGTGAACCAAATCCTAGGCAAATTTCCTAGGCATCCTTTTTCAAGCCAGGTGCCCTGAGACTCTTCTCAAAGCAATCTTTCACTTTTGCAACTCTGAGCCCAGGAAGAATGGAATCTTGCCGCTTGCTATGATGTCCTTAAGCCATCTTTTCTGTTGTCCTGTGACAAAGTACTAGGCTTTTTTTTTTGCTTAAATTATTTTATTGGTACACTTTAGGTATATGGTACATTTACATTTATCATTGGGTGCTTGTACCTGTACATGATGCATCTTGGTTCTTATTTTTTCCCCATTACCTGTGCGCCCTTCACCCCTAAACCCTTCCCTATTTACATACTTCGTTTCCATTTTTTTTCTTTTCTCATAATTTTTCCTTTCCATTGTTTCCTTTCCCCACCTCCTCCCACCACCCCTACCCTTTTGGATCTTTTCCTATTTCAAAGTATCAATTATTAGTTATTAATCCTTTTAATGCTTATTACACTCTCAGTTTCTCACACTAGAGAAACTATTCGGTATTTACACATGTGTGTCCTATTTATTTCACTTAAGAATATGGCCTCAATATGCATCCATTAAGCTATAAATGACTCCAGTTTCTCATTCTTTATGGCGGAGTAATACTCCATTTTATTAAAAAATCACATTTTCTTTGTCCACTCTCCAATTGATGGGCACTTGGGCTGTTTCCAAGCTTTAGCTATTACAAACTATGCCACTATAAACATGCGTGTGCATATATTGCTGTGGTATGATTCTTTTAATTATTTTGGGAAAATATGCAGCAGGGAAATAGCTGGGTCAAATGGGACCTGTAGCCCTAGTTCTTTGAGGTATCTCCACACTGATTGCCATAGTGGTTGCACCAGTCTGCACTCCCACCAGCAATGGAGAAGGGTTCCTTTC
>NW_004624781.1:11775932-11864184 GCF_000247695.1 Heterocephalus glaber
GCTATTTTCACTATATTGATTCTTCCTACCCAGAAAGAAGGGATGTCTTTCCATTTTCTTATATCCTCCTCAATCTCCTTTTTCAGGGTGCTATAGTTTTCAGCATAGAGGTCTTTTGCTTCCTTTGTTAGATTGATTCCTAGATATTTCATTTCTTTGGATGCTACCTAGGCTTCTTTTTAATGGTAATCTTTCCAGCAACCAAGCTCTGCACTGCTCTAACTTTACAGGTCCTTCCTTTATGGGAAAACTAAACCCTTTTCAAATGGGCTTTTGGCCTCTGATTTTCAGTATAAACCTGGTAAAAGCAGCAAGCAGTATTCATGCAACAGCCTGAACATTAGACTGCTTTGCAATTTCCTCTGCCAGATTAATTAATCCACCACCCATAGTCTCAGTCTCCAGTAAAATCTCAGGACATGAGCAAAATCTAGACAAAATTCCCACCAGACCATAAAACACACAATTGCCAAGGGAGTCCTTATTCCCAACTGAAATCTCTTGAGGCTGATCTTTGCTGGCTGCATTACTATCACCATTCTGGTCTTCTGAGCTCTGATCAGAATCTTCATCAAGTCTGGCTCACAGCCAAATTTAGGGCTACTTCTCCAGCCAGTGTCTCCAAACCTTTCCGGATTCCCCCTGTGAAAGTTTCAAAGGCTTCTGAATCACATGGCCAAGTACCACTTCTAAGGTACCAAAATATATCTTAAATCACTTTCTCATCACTGAGACACAGTACTGGAAACTTGCATTTTATATATATATATATATATATATATATATATATATATATATATATATATATATTTGGGGGGGTACCAGGGATCGAATTCAGGACCTTGTGCTTGTGAGGCAGGTGGCAGAACCACTGAGCTAAATCCCAGGCCCGTGGACACTTGCATTTTAACGCAAGAGAGGTTTATTTTGGGTCATGGTTTATAAAAGCTTCATTCCTTGTTGGCTGGCTCCAAGGCAGGACTGCCTGGCAGAGGGGCATGGCGGAGGACAGCTGCTCACTGCATGGGGGATAGGAAGTAGAGAGATCTAGAGAAGAGACAAGGAGAAAAACCATTCCAGGCCACGCCCCCAGTGACCCACCTCTTCTGATCAGACCCCACCTCCTAACAGCAAGTCAGCTATAGCGCCCCCATGGGCCGATCACCTTCCAAAAGCCCCTCTGTGAGCGCATGAGTCTTTGGGAGACATTTTAGATTTAAACCGTAACAGTGTCTGAATCCTACCATGCAGAGGGCCTGGGGTCAGCGTGTATCTCAGTGAAGTATTGGTGGGATTTGAGAAATAGGGCATAATTTTAAAAGCAATGGATTGAAAAGCAGAAAAATATATCCTGGTCTAAGCTCTCCTACTACCAGCTTAAGGACCATGGTAGATTTCTGCAAAGATGGTTGGCGACAATTCCTTCCTCCCATCTGAACACATGTCACTCTCTTTTTGAAGGGGTAGAGTGTGCTTCCCCTTCTTTGGAATCTAGGCAATGTGACTTGCTTCAATGAGTGCATGCAGAGAAAGTGTCATCATTCCACTTCTGTCCACTTCTCCTTCCCTCCTCTTGATACCAGCATCCTACCTGTTGGAGGGGACCCTCTTCCGAGGCTACATAGACCAGAAATAACCCAGCCCAGGGAAATCTGCCTTCTGCACATTTATGAACAAATGCATAGTGTTTCTTTTAAAGCTTCTAAGATTTGAAGATGGTTTATTTCATAGAATAAGCAGAGGAGACAAATTGGTACATAGATGTGGAGTGTTGCTATAAGGAAAACCTAAGGATTTGGTGCCATGGACCCTACTGCCAGGTGTTAACCAGGGGGACACTTTTGTTGGAGGTTGGATGGGCAGTGAGGCAATGGCTATGGAAGTTGGAGGAAAGGCACCCTGCATTGTGTAGTGGACAGCACGCTGGACAGCACCGTAGTAGCTCTGGTAACAGACTAGGGGAATATCTGCCTAAGAACCCTATGGATCTAGCCAAGGAGATTCCTAACAGAATATCTGAAGCACCCATGGGCTTCTTTTAGGTGTTTATGATAATGGATAAGGAAAAAGGAAAGAAGAACAATCTGTTTGCTTTTCAATCAGAATTCTAGCACGTGAAAGATTTTCAAAGTAAGAAATTAGGCCGGGGATTTAGCTCACCGGTTCCACCACCTGCCTCACAAGCACAAGGTTCTGAATTCGATCCCTGGCATTAAAAAAAAAAAAAAGAAAGAAATTGCTTCAGGATAAAGGTTAAATTATGAGTGTGACTATGAAAACTTAAAAAAGGTCCAGAAAGATTTAATGTCATGCTTTGAAGACCATTCCAGGACTTCTAAGAATCTTAAGTGCACCAGATACAGTGGTGCATGTCTGTAATATCAGCATTCGGGAGGCTGAGGCAGGAGGATCACAAGTTCGAGGCCAGCCTGAGCTACGTAGTGAGGCTTTGTATCAAAAAAAGAAAAGCACCCTAAATTTCTTGTTGGTAGGAATGTAAACTAGTGCAGGTCAATGTAGTGATTCCTCAAAAAACTAAAAGTAGAAATCACATTTGACCTATTTCACTTCTAGGTATCTTCCCGAAGGGGTTAAAGTGATCATATTACAGTGACCATTCCCATGTTTATAGCCACACAGTATGAAATAGCTAAATTCTGGAGAGAGCCTATCTGCTTTTCAGCAGATTAATGGATAAAATGTGGTCTTCATACATAATGGAGTGCTACTCTGCCACGAGGAAGGATAAACTTAAGGTATGTATGGGTAAAAAGATGCACCTTGAGACCAGAATGTTCAGTGAAGTAAAGGAGGTACAGAATTTTAAATATCACATAGTTTATCTTATATAAGATACCCAAAATGTAAATAAGGAGCAAAATAAATGATAGATAGTAGGAAGTAGGGAGACACTTTCCAAGTAGAAAGGGGGATAAGAGGTGGAGGACAGGAAAAAGAGAAGGAAGGGAAATGAATGAAAAAGAATCGAAGACAAGATGGAAATAAGCTTTTGCACATGGGAAGGGGGACAAGAGTTGAAAGGAGCAGGGAGGGGCAAGAGGGGAACAGGACAAAAAGGACTGAGATGTGCTATGTATGCGCACCAACCCCACACAGCAAATGTAATCATTACAACTGCAAACGCGGACTAATAAAAAATACGAAATGTAAAACACTGTAAGTGCTTTGTCCCACTGCAGTATGTCATGTCCAAAAGAGAAAGGCGCGTTTCAGAAAGAATTGTGAACGTGAGTACTGAAGCTCAGAACTAAACTTCAAAACAACTTTAAAAAAATTTTTTTTGAGAAAACTGGATTGAGTATGAATTTTGGACCATGGAGTGAAACTCAGTAAGATTCTTTTTTTTGGTACCAAAGATTGAACTCGGGACCTTGCGCTTGCGCAGCAGGAGCTGGAACCACTGAGCTAAATCCCTGGCCCCAGTAAGATTTATTTTTAAATCCACATGATTTTTTTCTGGGTACCGGGTATCGAACTCCGGACCTTGTGCTTGTGAGGCAGGTGCCAGAACCACTGAGCTAAATCCCCGACCCAAATCCAGATGATTTTTAAGATACATGTAGTAAAGAAAAGTCAGCTTGAATAATGAAACAGCTGGAAATGGACAGAAGTTTTTAGACCTTTGACTCTCCTGCTGTGAAACTAATGACTGAGAGAGGCACTCAGCTCCAAGTATGGGCTGCTTTTAAGGAAAAGGAAGACATCTCAGGATGGACCCTGGCAGACAGAGGGCAAAGGCAAACACTGAGCAGAGGAGGGGACTAAGGCCAGGGTCAACGTAAGTCAAATCCAGCCCACCCTTTGATTTTGCTATGGGTCTGGCCAATTCAGCTTTTGCTGTCCGGAAGCAGCCGCCATTACTGCCTTGGTGTAGAGAGGCAGGAAGATGGGTGGAAAGGGAAACCAAGGGTGAGGAGGGCCCAGGGAAGCCATTTTGAGTCCTCCAACCCCAAATGACCTCCCCAGGCCAATGCTGTGTGGAGCAGACCACCCTGTCCCACTGAGTCCTGCCCAAACTGCAGAATCACCAGCAAATAAATGGCCGTGCATGTTTTAACCAGTAAACGTTGGAGGGTGACATTCCAGTGGAATGAGTACCTGATACAAGGACTTTGAGTACATTATTTAATTCCTGCTTTCTTTGTGCTCCAATTTCTTCACAGGTAGAACTCAAAAGCAGGATGAGATAATCTCTAAGGCCCTTGCCTGCTCTCATATTCTCTTATTCTGTAAATAATTCAATTCTATCATTCTAGGGAGAATTCTATCATTCTGTTGTCTCTAATGTGTGTCTATCATTGCCAGCGAGGTGCTATTAGAGATGTTTAGGTGCAGCAGATAAAAGTGTGAACAAATATAGCCAAGCATTTAGAGGTCAACTTGCATTAGAGACATAATCTGAATGCAGTGAACAATTCTGCACAATCACAGTGGAAGGAGGAGAAGGGAGAAAGAGAAGGGGGTGGGGAGAAAGGAAAGAAAAAGGACTTTTAGACAAAGACTAAAGTTGGCAGAACTGGCCTCACATTCCTCAGAAATTGCAAACCATGACTTCCAACCACTGCACACTTTCCTGATAACATCAGCTTACCATGAAGCAAAGCCTCACAATTGCACAGATCTGAGTTAGTTTGGATTTGCCAGATGCTTATAATAAGGAAAAAATTCTTTGGCATATTTGCTGGCTTATCTGTACTCCACATGATTTGAATTAAATGTTATCTTCTGTCCAGAGCCTCCTACACCACGAGTAGGAGTAGGGGACCCGGGGAACCTGGCCTGAGCTGCAGTGGGGAGGTGGGCTGCTGCTACTCTCAGTCTGAGTTTCTCCTATGTCCCCAAATGACACCCAATAGACACATTGTTCCCATCTTTAGTCAAGTTGGAGAGCTACATATGTAACTCAGAAATGGTATCACGAGTTGCTTTGTTTTCTGTTTGTCCCCGTTACATATTATTCCCAGTGGCGCAGCTGGATGTTGAGACCTCAATTGTGGTAGATTTTGCTGCGCACTTCTGGGGGACAGTGTGCGCAGCCTGGAAGGTCTTGCTGTCCTTCTTGGATTCCCAGGAGTGGAAAGGAAAACCCGATGTCAAAGGCACGGGAGATGCGACCCGCAGCACTGGGTCGCAGGAAAGCAGGCCTTCGAAGACCAGGGGAAAGGTCTCCGGGATTCCTGGCGAAGGTGTTTGCTGACCCGAGTCTGGATGCAGTATTTACTCACAGGCCACACACACCAGTACGTGTTGGCCAACATGTTGCAATGACTTGGCCGCAGGGCAGGTTAAGAAAGCAAGACCCAGGAAAACTCAGCCTGTGCGCTGGCTGAGCGGATGCGGGAAAACCCGGGCAGTCCCGAAGGAGGGAAGCGAAGAAAGTTCTTTGTTGGAAGCCGGGTTCTGAGCCCCGGGCTGCCCGACTCGCGGGGCCGTGGAGGTGGGGAGGCGCAGAGACGCGGGGCACAGCTGCCTCCAGGAGGAGACCAGGGCGCCTCCCGCGCCTTTGGGGCGCATTCTGGCTCCTGGCTTCTCCTCCTGCCCCAACCCCGGGTCCGGGGGGCCTCCCTGAGTCATCTCCTTGCGCTGCTCCTGCTGGCGACCAAGGGTTCAACTAAATGTGCGTTCAGAGCCAGCAGCCCCCAGCTCAGGGAATCCAGACGTATTTCTTGAAACAAATTTTCCTCCATGACGTCGACGCCTCACTCCCCTTTTTGATAAATGTTCAAGTGACTTAAGCAAGCCAGAGTCTACTGAAGTCCTACTCCCGTCTTCAGCCCAGCCCAGGCTGGGAACTCGACGTGGCACTCGGAAGAGGAATCAGCCCTGACTGGGGCTCCTGGAGGCGGGCGGGGCGCAGCAGGGCGCGGTGCCCGCGGGCCGGGGCGGTGACTCAGGGACCCGGTGGGAGCGCGCGGCTGGGCGGGGCGGGGCGGGCCTGGCCGGGGCGGGAGGAGTGGTGGGTATAAAAGCCCCACCCTGGCCGGCCGCGCTGCTCGGCCTCCGGGACGCTCGCAGCAATCAGCGCGGCCCAGGTAAGCGGGGCGCAGCGCGGTGGCCAAGGCGGGGCCTGGCGGGGGCGCCCATCGGGCCCGGGGTCTGCGGGCGGGTGGGGTCCGAGGCCAGGCGTTCGGGGGACGTCGAGGAGCTGGGGTGCGGGGCAGAGGCCGGGGTCGTGCGCCCCTGAGGTCCTCGCGGGAAGCAGGCCGAGGCCTGCGGGCCTGAGCCGAGGGCGGCGCTGCAGACGCGGGGCGCAGCGGGGCGCTGCGGGGCGCAGGGTGTGGCCCGGAGCCGCAGTCCTGGGCGTCAGTCTCCCTGCATCCGCCCAGAGCCTCCGCCCTGGGCCTGGGTAAAGTCGCCCCCGAGGGCGTCGAGTTACTCCTTGTGCAATTTGGGGCATAACTTCTGTAGAGACTCCCATTGGGGTGCACTCATCCACCCCGGAAAGGAAGCGTCCCCCGCGGCCCTGTGAGGAGGGTGGCCGGACACTGCGACTTCGGTGCGACAGTGAGTCAAACCTGGGGTGCAGAAACGGGCGTGGCCCCTGGTGCAGGGCCTGGGTTCCCCGTTTCCCTATCTAGGAAGGTGGTTTCCGATGCCCATTTTTACTGCCACCCAAATACGGTGATTACTGAAGATTGCAAATCACACGTTCATTCAAAACTATGTAAAGTACACGAAGTGCCATACATGAGGCCAAAAGGCTCTTACTGGTGGCTCTTGGCCATAGGATTTGGAATGCGAAATGAACTCTCCCACGCAAGCAGTGCCGTAGAAGGTGCTTAGGATCCCAGGGGCTAGCCCAGAAAAAACTTGCTGAACTGTATGGTCTCAGAGTGGGGCCTCATTTCTTGGAAGAGGTGGGAGTGCTGGGTGGGTAGGAAGAAGAAATCACTGAGACATTTTTCTGGTTGTTAGTTTTGAGGATGGTCTTGATTAAAATATTTTAATTGAGAAATCGTGTCTTTGTCTGAGCTCTATTTCCTTTTCTCCTCCTCCCCCTCCCCAGATCCATTTCCCTGACACAGCACAGCCTCCTAGCTCTGCTCTGCTCGGGGCCAGTGTAGAGACCACACCCAGCTGGACACGAGCTGATTGAATCAGTATGAAGTTAGGAAGGGTTGGTGGTCCTGAAATCCTCTGCCAGACAGAGTTATGTCTTATAAAAAAGATCAGAATTGAAACCTCTTTCACCTAAAGGGACCTGTTTATAGAGTTTGAGGCTATGGCAGCAAGGAGCAGTAAATAATATAGTAATTAGGCATCATGAAGGGAGATAATCACTGCCACTGGGGCTGGAGAGAGATCTGTGCCCAAGGTGTCAAACATTTCCTGCTTAGCAGTTTCTTCTCTCCTTCTAAGCCCATCCATCATCTAGAAGTCTCAAGGGTTTATCCCAGAGCATCTTTTGCATCTGCAGTGGGAGGATGTGCCCATCTATGCAAATTTTTAAAGCCGGAAGTTTAAGATTTGGTGGCTTGCCTGTGATAGAGCCTGGGGAAATAACTGGCTTGGATACAGAACTCACCCTTGGACTGGAGCCTCAGTATTTAACATTCTGTGTTTGAGCTCTTAAAGTACTCTATTGATTGACATTAGGCCTGTGGCCTCAGCCATTAGTTTCCGGGATAATTTCTGATTTCAGTGGTTTTCCTGGCAGGTGGGTACTCTTCTGTAATTGCTATTGATTTTGAAGGCTGTAGGTTCTTTCTGCACAGGTGGGCATTGGGAGGGGCCTTTGTTCTCAACCTGCTTGTGCAGTGGCTGAGGGACCCCTGAAGCCTTTTTTAATTAAGGGAGGGTGGGCATGTCACAAAAGGAGTCCCAGGCCCTAGTGGACTCTTTTTAGACATCCAGTGGCCCCATAAAATATACAATAACACTGTGGTTTAGCACAGAAGAAACGGACACCCCCCCGCCACACACTCACACACACGCGCACACACACACACAATCCCTGTTCTTTAGACCTTAAATCTAACGGGGACAGAAAGAGGCAAAATAAGTCAATTGTATAGTTAATACTTGGATTTGAAATTTTATATTTTTAGAAATTATTGTTCATTTCCACAGTTGATGGGGCTCATTGTCCCTGTTAACCCACAGTCCTGATCCTTGCATTCAGCTCTTCTCTGGGGATGCATTGTTTAAAGTCTAGGGGCTTAACCTGCCTTTCAGATTTGATTGTTAGAATTAAGTGAGAATTGGATGTTCCTCTTCTTTTGAACTTGGGAATCGTCCTCCTTCTCTTCCCCTGATGCCACACCCATTCTCGTTGGAGGCCACACCAGAGGAAATTCCAGTCCTTTAAAAAAATTCTTTCCGCCCATTCACTGTCTGGGGGCATTTTTCCTTCTCCCGTTGCCAGTGACAGTGCTCCTCTAACTTTTTTTTTTTTTTTTTTTTTGGTCCTTGAGCTTGCAAGGCAGGCAGCAGAGCCACTGAGCTAAATCCCCAGCCCAAGTGCTCCTCTAACTTTGTGGAGGGGACAGGTCATCATTTAGGAGCTAGGAGATGTTGCTTGTGATTCTGGGTGCTTGCGCTGAGACTGCCTCCAAATCTCCTTTTAGGATACACCCAGAAGTTTTTTTTTTTTGGTACCAGGGATCGAACTCCGGTCCTTGTGCTTGGGAGGCAGGCGGCAGAACCACTGAGCTAAACTCCTGGCCCCACCCAGAAGTTTTTAAGGCATCTGAGCCAAGTTTTGTTGGGAAATAAGCTCATCACACCCAAGTGGTCTGTGTTCTACTCCCAGGCATTGTGTGGAGTGCTGTGAATCCAGGGAGTGGCCCTGACACAGAACCATTTGTCCACACACTTTGCCTCCATACCACACCCAGACTGCACACTCAGAGCTCGGTGGAAATCAGAGTCCTGGGGCCAGGTGTTCGTCCTACCTCCTTGCTGCCTCTTGGTTACTTTGTGCCTGCAGATGTGGTTATGTTCCTGCATTGTCCTCTGGCAGGGCTGGGACCCAGGCAGCCCTGACCGGACAAAAGTCAGGGTGAGCTGGGGTGGGGCTGCCTGCCACTCACTGTGGTAGAAGGACGCCATTCCTGAGCTATCTGCCAGGCTTTGCAAAGGTGGACAGAGGCTGGGAATTAAGGAATCGAAGCCTCCTGCTAGAAATTCGTGGAACCATCTTTCCACTTAAAAGGTTGAATCTGAGGGAGAAAGGAAATGGAGGGAGGAAGGTATGTTGCAAAAGAAGAAAAAAAAATTAAGCCTTCTAAAATGGAAAGACCCAGTATGTGTAAACCATCTCAGGATGCAACTGAATGCCCACTGTGTGCCAGTCACTGTGCCCGGACCTGTAAGTCAGGAGGCAGGAGTAAGTTAGAGGCCCTGTGGGAGGACATTGTGGGCTTACACACGCAACTCTGTGTTTCACTGACACAAAGCAGGGCATAGAGCAAGGAGGCTGTGTAAGAAAGGTGACATTAGCTAAGATTTTCTGTATCCAAAAGTCCCATTTGGATGTCAGCTGATAGAGCATTCTTGGTGGAGGGAACTGGGTGATTTGGCAGGGCGGGGCTGAGCACGTTTGAAGGAGAGTTAACAGTCTACTCTGATTTCTGTGCAGGCTGTGTGTGTGTGTGTGTGTGTGTGTGTGCAGGTGTCCAAGGAAACACAGGTAAATCCAGAGTGTAGAAGATCTTGAATCTGGAGGTAGACGTTCCTGTGGGCAGCCGGGCCCTGTTGAAAGCACAAGATATAGGCCATAAGACACTTCAGTTGAAGTGTAGACGTGCAGGACTGTATTTCCCAACTCTGAAAGTGCTTCATGCCAAGTGACATCATGGTTCCTGCCTGTCTCTTTCGGCCCACTCCAAACCCTGTCTCAGGAGACTGGCAGAGAGAGGCTCTGGACAGAGCAAGAAGCCACCTGAGGCTGTAGGCAGCAAACAAATATTGATTTAGATCAGGCAGTGAGAGGGACAAGCTAGAGCAGGCCCTGTTGGGCCCCTGCTCCATCTGGTCAAGGCCACTGGGCGGAATTCCAGGGATTCTGGGGAATGACTGGGCCCTATGACTCAGGCTTTAATCAGGACCATAAAACCACGGAGAAAAGAATGTGCTTTCAAGAAGGTTCTGTTAAATAAAGATGATTTAGAGGGGCCGATTTAGGGTGGAGTACAATGGGAACTCTCCTCTCCCTCATTCAAGTATTATTTTTGGCTTGGAATCCCAGTGCAGACTGCAGGGCCCAGGGCAGTACAGAGAGGGCTTTGCTGGGGAAGCCCAGCGCTCCAGCCTCCCACCCCCACTCGTTTTGGCTTAAAACCCTCCTTTGTGTCATCCGCTCTCTGATTGATTCATCGTGGTTGTTAGGGGTCTGTGTTGTGGTAACTCCACAACACTCCAGTTTCGGTAGCCAGTGGGTGGGTGTGTCTCCTCCCCGCACACCAGCCCCGGCGCTACGTGTGTGACCGCGTGTGTGTGTGTGTGTGTGTGTGTGTGTGAATTGATATCTGGGCTTTCTGAAGTTGCCTCTTCTTATTCAGTTCAGTGAAACTTGTTTTCACTGTTGACTTTTTTCTAGGTTTGCTGTTTTGTTGTTTCTATTGTTATTCGCTTCAGACTTGTTTTGCCTTCCTATTTGGCAGAGAAGCTAAAACTATTTCCCTTGTACTTTTTCTGTGGTAACTCTGATTTTGGAGGAATACAAAAAAATTTATAGTATCTTTTTCATTTTTAAAAAGGACAAACCCAATTTTAAACAGTATTTGAGTTGTAAGTGATTTACTTTTCAAAAACCCCCAAAATTTCATGACAGCCTAGCTTGGTACCCTAAGATCTTTGCAAGTCAGGTATTAACAGTCTCCTTTGCTAATCCTTGCAAGGACAGAGGAAATGGTTCCCTTCGGTAGGGTGGAGCCCAGCCAGTCTTTCCCCACCCCCACCCCGTAATAGAGGATTTTAGAACCGCGCGAGGTGGGTGTGGCTCTTTCAGTACCGCTCCCTGTTCCTCTCTATTTTATTTTCCTAAACAGATTCAGTTTCCCTGACCAAGCCCCGCTCTAACGAGGCTGGCAGGTACCCATCTGTCCCTGGGAACGAAGGCTGAGGTGCTCATCAACAGATCAAACTGCCTGATAATCTCTCTCTCCTTTGCAAGTTGAAACCGGTTGGCCGCCCGGGTGAGGTCGAAGTGTTAAGAACAGATGGGCAGGCTGCTGTTTCTGGCTTCTGGGGAGAAGTTAGCCTCCGAGGAGAGGATGAGGAGCTAGCAGAGTACAATTGTCTCTGAAAGCGGGTAGATGTCATTTTTAATCCTCAAAAGAATGGGCACACTAAAGGCAGAGGGATTTTGTTGGCTGGAAAATCCAGGCTCCAGAGCTAATGTTTTTGGAGTCCAAGTAAAGGTAAATATGGCGTCACAGCCACGCTGCCGCTCAGGGCTCCAGGACTGCCGAAACCACGCTTAACTGCACGATTCAGACACTTCTTAGGTTACCACATCGGACTCGGTTCCATTTCATATCTGGCCTCTCTTTCTCCACCACCCTGGGGTCTCTGCCCTTCCCACCTCCCCAGGGCTTCCCACATGTCCTGGCTGGATCCTCCCTGGTAAGTCAGGCTCCCAGCCTTGGCATCCGGGACTCTGTGTTGAGCCCTGTGCTGGTCTCTCTGTTAACCCTCTGATCTGCCTGTCTTTCTCTCTCTGGGTCTTAATCTTCAGGAAAGAAGGGCTGCAGTAGCAGGGTCTAAAGGGCACTGGCCCAGGCCGGGTCGAGTGCCTCCCATTCGCTGGGGACCCTGGGCTGGCCTGTTTAGTGTCTCCCAGAGGGGCAGGGGCTGTATTCCACAGTTCTGTAGGTGTCTCTCGTAGATCTAAATGTAGGACAGACAGGCCCAGCGTGTGTTTATTTATGGGTTTGCAGATTGACTACTTGAAAATCACCAGTATGTGTAACCTGCAGTACTGAAGCCAAGACATTCTCAGTAGTCAAAGGGACTGCATTAAACTAATGTTTTAACCTTGGGAATGGCACACCCAACTGTTTCTCCATTGCCAGGGGGGTTGAGAAAGGGAAGAAGCCAAGGCCGTATTTTCTTTGCCAGGTGAAAATGTGTTTGTGTTAAATCTCATGAAATTCACAATATTTACATGCATACAAGCATGAGCAGGGAGTATTAGTAAGCTTCCTGGGTACTGCTCTGTAGTCACTGTGACTTTGTGGTTATCCTCACGTTGTTTTTTATACAGAATGATTATAAGTGATATAATTGCTCCTCATACAAAACAGCAACACAGTTTTCTAAAGTTTATTTAGCAACTAGAGAGAGCAGTGATGGTGAACCTTTTAGAAACAGAGTGGTCAAACTGCAACCAAAACCCCACTTATTTATCACAAAGTGTCAACAGTGCAATTAAACCCGAAAGCTCCACTGCTAGGGCACCATGCTGTTGTGACTTGGCTTGCGTGCCGACAGAGGGCTCCGAGTGCCCACTGCAGCACATGTGCCATAGGTTCACCACCACTGACTCTTAAGTTTGTGTGTGTGTGTGAGGGGGACTTAGTACGAGCAATGAGACAAGACACACCCCTTCCTGCTGGGAGTCATACCCAGGAGCTTGCAGTTTGAGCACTGGTCACGTGGAGGGCACTTGAAGTATGCTCCTGGGGCCGGGGGTGTAGCTCAGTGGTAGAACATGGCCAGGTCCCTGGGTTCCAACACTGAAAGAAAACATTGCTTGTGCCCTTGAACAGCAGGGGAGAGCTATGTGGAATGGGGCTGTCACTACCCTGTTGGAGTAGATGCCAGAGCAGTGCAGACTTGAGGGACACGTAGACTTGCATTAAAAAGCACGTGGTGGGAGTAAGGCGGTGAGAGAGGAAACAAGAACCAGTTTGCTATAGACAGGAGCAGGGAGTACATGTTTTCGGAAGAGGCAGGAAGCAATGTGGGCCAGGCTCCTTTGCTCAGGAGTAGAGGAAGGGCAGGCTGGGTGCACATGCTCATCTTCGAAGGCAGTTTAATCTACCCGGAAACAACTCTGACTTGCTCTGCTCCCCTGTTTTGTTTCTGTTTTGGGCATTTTCTTAGTTGTTTACCGTAGGACTAGAATTCTGCAAAGCAGCTGATGTCTGCTTTGGTAATGTTCAGGCTGAAAGTAACTGATGTGGCCTCCTGGGTATTTCTGGGCCCAAGTTGAAATCGAAGATTTCTTACCTTATTAAGGGAGACTTTCTGTCTTGCCAAGAAATCTCACACTTAGGCTTGAACAGACCTGGTTACTACACCAGCTTTTGGAATGAGATCGAGTCCTGCTCTGTAAGATCCTGTGGACCACCACCGCTCAATGAACCTAGAATGTGAGCTGCAGATGCAGTTGCGAACATAAAAAAAAGAAATAGGTGAAATTAGCTTTAAATAAAATATTTTATTTATTGTACCATATCCAACATGTCATAGTTATAATATATAATCAGTATAAAAACTACAAATGAAAGATTTTCCGTATTCCATCTTGAAAATCTGTATGTCCTTTGTATTTAGAGCACATCTCAGTTTGGCCTGGCCACATTTCAGATGCCTGCTGGCCACATGGGGCTGGTGGCTGGTGCAGTGGACAGCTGAGTTATAGGACAAGACATTTTTAAAAATAGACTTATTTGTTAGGCAGTTAGAGGTTCACAGCAAAACTGAGCAGAAAGTACAGGGAGCACCCTGTCCTCTCTACCCGATCCCCAACTCACAGCCTTCTGCCTATGGGCATTTGACACCGGGGGAATGTATGATAGAATCAGTGGATCTGTATTCAAATGTCACCATCACCCCAAGTCCGTAGTTTTATTAAGGTTCACTCTTAGTGTTGTGCATTCTTTGGATTGTGACTAATGTATAATGACATGTATCCATCATTATACTATCACATGGAATAAATTAACTGCCTAAAATTCCCCCATACTCCATCTACTCATCCCTCCCTCTCCCCAAACCTTGGCAACCACTGGTCTTGTTACTGTCTCCATAGTTTTGCTTCTTCTGAAACATTATGCAGTTGGAATCATTCAGTATGTAGTCTTTCCCAATTGGCTTTTTTGCTTAAAGTCCCTCTATGTTTTCTCAGGATTTGATAGTTCATTTCTTTTTAGCACTGAATATTTCATTTTCTGGGTGATCTGTAGCTTACTTATAGAGCAAGATTTTTACCATACAGAATGATAACTCTTGAGCAGGACATATTGGCAAGAGGAGAGGAACAGCCCAAGAGTTGTGGGTGTGGGCCAATTGGAATGGCTTTGATCGACTTCCTTTTTGCCTGCTTTAAAACACTCCTGTGAACCAGGTGCGGCGGCACATGCCTGTAATCCTGGCAATTTGAAAGAATCTCAAGCTTGAGGCCAGCCTACGCAATTTAGATGGACTTTGTCTCAAAGTAAAATTCAAAGAGGGCTGGAGATGTAGCACAGTGCTAGGGCACTTGCCTAACATGAGTGAGGCCCTGGGTTTAATTCCTAGCATTACAAAAAACAACAACAACAACAAAAAAAACAAAACAGATGTGAATATCAAGAAGAGAGGAGAGAAGTCGGGATAAAAATCTTCCAGAAATACATGTATAACCACAACTAAAGGTGGATCTTCTCTTATATCTCCTCATGTCCCAACCTGTACAGGGTCCAGAATCTGCTTAGTATAAAATGCTCGTACAAATTAGCAGATGTCTTACTGGGCATGGTAGTGTATGCCTGTGATCCCAGCACTCAGGAGGCTAAGGCAGGAAGATCGCCATGAGTTTGAGTCCATCTGAGCTACTACATTGTGAGTTTAAGACCACCCTGACTTACATAGCGAGCGAGATGCCATCTCAAAAATAAATGAATAAATAAAATAAAATAAACTGGCAAATGTCCATGTCAAATACTCTCCAAATCAGTACTATGAACATGTTTAGACTAAGAAAATAATTTGGAGAAAATAGGAAGGTGAATTTCCATACAACCATTTCCTTGATCAGAGAACTTTTTTTTTGGTACCGGGGCTCGAACTCAGGTCCTTGCACTTGCGCAGCAGTCGGTAAAACCACTGAGCTAAATCCCCACCCAATCAGAGAATATTAAGCAAAAAGAAACCTCAGCAGGAGTTTCTGTCATTTAAATGTTGTTCTTGACTCTTTCAGTATACTCCTCTGCCCTGTTTGGTTAGTTTTGGGGTGATTATGCAGAATGACCTATCTTGTCTCAATTGAAGTACACTTACTGGCATTTGGGGTGGCAGTTCTGAAAACTAAGCAGTGCTGGAAAGGCAATTTATCAGGCTGTGGGGACACTGGCCAAGGAAGTAAATGTATTGGCTGGGAGAAGAGGACTTCATTTCTACCATTTTTGAATCTTAAATACAAGACGTTCCGTTCTCTATGGGATGAGTCAATATGAGAAAAAACATTGTCTTTCTCATAAACAGTTCTGTACTTTCTTAGCATCATTGGACTCAGGAAACAATTATGGACCTAATAATACAGGGGTCCGCTTAGGAATGGGCTGCATGAAAATGCTGTTGATTTCAGTTCACACCTGTGGTTCTCAGGCCTTTCTCCATATGTTAAATTACTTGTGAGATATGCGGAAGTCATGACAAGTTTGACAAACTTACCACTCTGAGAAGTTAGAAGACTCAACTCTATCCTTCTGACCAAGTTGTATTAGCCTCCGGGGCCTTTTGTTTTTTCACTCACAGATAAGTCTCTCCAGGTTCTGTTTGTTCACGGCAGGACTGTCTAGTTTAGTTTTGTTTTTTGGTATGGGGATTGAACTCAGGACCTTGCGATTGTGAGGCAGGCGGAGGAACCACTGAGCTAAATCCCCGGCCCTAGTTTTGTTTTTTGTTTTTTTGTTTTTTGGTATGGGGATCCAACTCAGGACCTTGCGCTTACGAGGCAGGCAGCAGAACCACTGAGCTAAATCCCTGGCCCTAGGACTGGCTAGTGTAGTAGCCCATCCCAAACCTAAGGAAAATCACTGCTCAGTTTTCATTTTCCCAAGCATTAGATGGGAATCTATTCCAAAAAACTGCTCTCATATCCTCAGATGAAATGGTCCAAGAAGTAGAAATTAGTATAATGAATCTCTGCTTTGGAGGAAAGGAAAACCTCTTTATAAAGACTTTTTGTTGTACTTTTTTTTTCAGCTTCGTTCAAAATGTCCACTGTTCATGAAATTCTATGCAAGCTCAGCTTGGAGGGTGATGTAAGTATAACATTTTTCACTTTGTAATTTTTGAAGATTGGGAATCTCTGCCCAGTTGTGCTGTTTCCCTGCATATCTAAGGAAAGTGGACCCCAATTTCCAGCATTATTGGGTCCCTCCTCTTCCCCATTACTGTAGCTGTTGGAGTTCAATTTGAAAAAAATGTTACAGCACTAAAATCTTTGGTATCACATTAAAATTGGACAGAGTTAGAGAAACCAGGATAACTAGAATTACATTCTGCCATATTTACCATTTCAGTGGTAATCATCGTTATGATAATATGTGATATTTTTATGTCATGCTTGTAATTTTATTTGTGTTTATCATATGCTTCAACTGTATCAAAAAATGGTTCTGCATCTTCTAGACTTCTACAATGTCCAGGAAGTTATTCCAGACAAGAACCTACACCTTTCTTTTTAAAATTTAGCACCTGGCAAAGCTTTTCTCCAAAAAAGCCAGGATGTTTCTTCTTTCTTTCTTTTTTAATGAAATTACTATAATTCATCATGTTTTGGTTTGGCTGTCAGGGAGCTCAGAATTCAATTTATCTTTCACAGGAAATATGTGAACCTGGAACGTCTGCTTCTTTCTTTCATAATTAACAGTTTTAAAGCTATATATAAACAATTGCAGCTACTTTCAGAATCAAGTGGAATATACATTATGAATATAGAAATGTCTAATAAGGACCATGTGTCTTCCAGGCCTTCTTGGCAGAAATAGCTCCTACAAAAACTCAGCATTGACATAGTTTATAAGCCATATCCTGTAGACATTTCAAAATACACTCTCATTCAGGTGAAACTTCAAAGAATCCCTCAAAGGAACTGACAAGAACGTGGGTCACATGGTACAACATCCTCTATGTTGTCTCTGCCTCTTGCTGTCAAAATGCTCAGATGAATGGGTCAGAGCAAGCCCTGCTGGTTTGGAGATAAAGCCTGTCTAACAGGGTTTATTTTTGCATTTTAAAGTCTTTCTTCTTCTGGGAACTTGTGCTGTCTGTTATTGGCAATGATATAAGCTGCATGTTGAGGCCTGGATGCATGCAGGAGTTAGGTGATTTGTTTCTGTAATGGATTTGATCTTTAGATTGTTTTTAGTATGAGTTACATGAGAGCTATTAGGTCCCTCTGAGAGTTTCTCTACTTCAGTATGATATGTTTCTCCGAGTTGAGAGATGGAAATCATACGAAAATGTCACTGATCCCCAACATTTTAAGGGCAGAAAAGATCACTTTTGGCCCAGTAACTTAATTTTTTTGGGAAACAGGGTCTTGTTATATAGCCCAGGCTGGCTTTGAACTTGCAGTGGTAACGTAATTTTTTTTTTTTTTTTGTACTGGGGATCGAACTCTGGTCCTTTGGCTTGTGCAACAGGAGGCGAAACCACTAAGCTAAATCCCCGGCCCCAGTAACTTAATTTTTTGATGAGTGCATTTTGTAGCTAAAAGGTCTAATTGTTCATTTAATTGTTTCTACAGATACTGTAAACTAACATAAAACTTTTACCAAATTATTCTTGTTTTGGGATACAGTGATATACCTGATAAAGCCCCGTTTGTGGCTTGAGGCTAGACTTACCACCTTGGTAAATTAGTAACTGACAGCCCTGTTAATAAATAGGAAAATATTTTTCCTTAGGTTTCCGCCCACATTTTGTAGCCACCATAGTAAATACAGTACATATTTCACAACAGCACTTCGGTTTTGTATTTCCCTGAATGGTGGTTCCATTTCCATTGAGTTATTCTTCTGGAAAGTTTAAGTAGTGAAATTAGATTAAACATGCTTTGGTAATCCATTTCTCTTGCAAGATTGTAAGTGTTTACCAGGTTTGTCATTTGGCCAATGCATTTGGAAATGTGTATCTAACCCTGGAGCTTAGATTCCTGCCATATCCTGGGGGACCTTTGAGAGACTGGCATCTTGGTTGCCTCCCATGTAACCTCGTGGCTGTAAAGTGGAATGGTGGGCTGGGTGTGGTGGCGCACACCTGTGATCCCAGCGCTTGGGAGGCCGAGGCAGGAGGATCACAAGTTCAAGCCCAGCATGGGCTATGCAGTGCATTGGAGGCCAATCTGGACTACATAGTGAGACCCTGTCTCAAAACAACAGCAACAAAAATTATAAACTGGATGGTGCGGGTGCTGGGCTGGATGGGTGTGGGGCCTAAAGGAGGGGTAGGTGGGGCTACTCCTTACAAAAGCTGAGCCAGGCGCTGCTGTCACTTGACATGGGCTGTGGATGGCACAGGTGGCGCTGGGGGCATTGCAGGATGGGACTGTGGGGATGGCTTTGCTGCCATCAGCCAGCCAAAGCCCCAGTGTCTACCCTTCCCTTGGGACAGGATGCAGGGATTAGGGACCCAGAGGCAGCTTGAATCCCTGGAGAGGAGAACTGATAGGGAAGCCGTCCTCACTGCAGTGAGGTGGGTGGGTGGACAGAGCTCTCATCTATCAACCTAGGAAGAGTCAGGGGCTTTGATAGGCTCAGAAAAGGAAGAGGGGACGGCTTGACAATGTGATCAAAGCGCTAGGCAGAGTGGTAGGTGGAACGGACAGAGTTGAAGAAGGTAGTAGAAGAGCAAAGGAGAGTGGGAAGCTGGAGCTTGGCCAATCAAAGCGGACGTGGGTTGTCTCCCCAGACATCTTGGTGCCACTGTGGTGGCCAGAGTAGGGGATGGAGCAGGATTTCCTCTGCTTACCTGATAGAGACAAACATGTAAGCACTTTACATTTGCTTCCTCTCTCTCTCTTTCTCTGCCTCTGTCTCCCCCTCCCTCTCTCTCTCTCTCTCTCTCTCTCTCTCTCTCTCTCTCTCTCGATGGGAGTCTTGCTGAGTTTCTCAGGCTGCTCTGGAACTCCAGATCTTCCTGTCTCAGCCTCCAAGTAGCTGTGATTTACATTTGCTCTTTAAAGATTTGAGAGCTCAGTAGTTTGGGCCCAGGGGACATTCATATGCCTGTAACAAAAACTAGGCAAAACATACTAGTCATTCAGGGATTTTCGCATTTCAGCTTCTTTTGAATTGTTGCTAGATCAGTGATCACAACCTTCCTGAATAAATGCTGGCCTCAGGTCCCCAGCTTGGCAGTCACCAGTTTCGTGCTCTCAACTAAAAGTAGGAGCAGAAGTACAAATGCAGACAGCACCATGGTTAATACTGACTTACCTGGGTTCCTGGAGTAAGAATGGTTCAGGTTGCTAACAGAAACAGAGAATCCGCTTTGGGAACTGATATGGAGCGAGCGATGTTCGTGTGTGTTTTTGAGAGTGTTTGTGTTTCGACCTCAGCACTCGACACCCTCAAGTGCATATGGATCTGTCAAAGCCTACACCAACTTTGACGCCGAGCGGGATGCCCTGAACATCGAGACGGCCATCAAGACCAAAGGTGAGTGACATGAAGCATCCTCCTCTCCCCCCCAAGGACTCTGTGGGTCCTCTCTGTCCTCTAGCAAACCCCTCTGCTTTGGTTGTTTGAGGTCCCGTGGGCCTTTAAGGGCGTGGAGCCAGACCTAGGCGGCTGCTCTCTTTTGGCTTTGCTCTTAGGCCACTGTCGGGTGGGAATGATCCGGGCCCCCTTTAGCCCTGAAGGGACACTCCTGCACTCATCCTCGAGCCTGCAGCCCAGATCGGAAGGACTGTCTGACCACGAGCTTTCTTCCAGTTCTGGATGAGTGGGAGGCGGCCAGGACACATAAAAGCAAATACAGCATTTAATTGATTGGGGTCGGACAGGAACTTGTTGGGGTCATCATGTCTTGCAGATGCGCAGCCCTTTTGGCTTGTGTTAGTGAAGCAACCTTCGGGTTGCCCCACACCCCGATTCCCTGAAATCGACCATTGCTATGGTCATTCTCAGGGTTCCCCAGTTTCTTCTTTTGGACAAAGCACTTCCTTCCACCATGAGACAGGAAGGAGAGTAGGCAAATCCACCTACACCCCATGGTTCTAACAGAACCCTAAGCAGCCTTACTTTCCAGGAGACACATGGGCCACCTCCCAGTGGCTGGCAGCTCTGCTACAGGGGGGATGTTGTGAAGGATTCTTGTTAGACCTGTAAGAAGTCTTCTTTTTTGGAGATTTTACTTTACTTGTCTTGTGCTAGGGATTGAACCCATGGTTACTCTACCACTAAGCCACATCCTTAGCTTACTTTATTTCTATTTTGAGATAAGGTCTTGCTGGATAGCCCAGGTTGGGCTCAGACTTGGATCCTCCTGTCTCAGCCTCCTGAGTGCTGGGATTGCAGGCATGCACCACCACCCTTGGATTTTGGTGCTTTTTAAATGAATTCTTGTCAGAAGTCATAATCAGAACGTAAGCCTAAAATCTAAAGGGCTGTCTCACTACAGTTAGTTCTAGTCAGAGGAGTAATCCTGGATTATTCACATGCTGGCTCTCCACTGGCTAATGATCCAACTCCAAGGGCTCTCTGACTCTCCGTTTCCTCGCCAGCAGAGTGGAGCTAAGGAGCCCACATCACACAGTTATTGTGAAATAGGAAGCACTTGGTAGACAGTGCTTGAAATTGAAACAGGCAGAAGCCAGGCTTCTAGGAGGGACACGCCTGTAATCCCAGCGCTCTGGGAGGCTGAAACAGGAGGATCAAAAGTTTGAGTGCAGCCTGGGAAACTTTGTGAAAATCCCCAGTGGCATAAGACAAGAAGGAAAAGCCATAGAGACACAGGAACCACATGCCTAAAACTTGCCCTCCTTCACTAGCGGGTGTGCCTGGGTACTCGTGTCCCAGTGCCCTTGGCAAATGACTTCAGAGCTTAGCAGTTGACTCATTTGACAGAGATGGTACCTTTGACGGGCTGAGACAAAGGATGTTTTCACCCATCCTGAGAGCTTTTGGATCACTGGAATGTAAAGATTGCACAAATGAACTGCGATCATTACAGAAGCTCTCTTGTTAATAAAAATACCTTCAGGCCCTTTCTGAGTGAGTAGAAAAATACTGTAGTTCCCAGGCAGAAGTCTGGTGGGGGACCTTGGGATTCCTGCATTCCGGTTTGGTCAGAAGTAGCTGACACATTGTGATTCTCACCCAGCACTTCGGGAGAGTCGGCTTAGGTGAACTTCAGAACCACCGCTGATGGAATATCCCACCTGGCCACTTTGTGGGTGATGCAGCCCAGGGCTGATGTGCCCCGTGTCTACTGCCCCCGGCTCCTGCTGGGATTTGAACTCAGCTCTGCCTGGCTCCGGGCTCCACGCATGGGCTCTCAGGCACCACATGTGGCACCCAGCTGTTGGGATCAGAATTATTCTCTGAGCCTTGAACTATTTCCAGGCAGGAAAAATGTTGCCTAGCTGCGATCCTGTGGTCATCTGATAGCTTCACATTTGTCACACAGCATTAGTTAGGTCCCCTGGCTCTTGCTTTTTTTCCATCCTTAATGTTCAGCGTTTTTCACTTAGGACCACTTTTTATTTACTTATATTTGATGCCCAGTGATTTTAGAGAGTAACTTTTCTGGAGTTATGTCCATTGGTCATTCAGATTAATTTCAATATTGTCAGTTAAAAGTAAACTTAAATCCTTTTAGGAAATGCTTGGAAAGAAAGAATATCGTATCCATAAGAGCTCAGTGTACTGTTGCATGTTAATATCAGCCTGTCCGTGACAATGAAAACCTGGATATATCATTCAGTTGAGGAGTGCTAAGTAAGTCACTTCAGGATGTCTGAAGAATATCAAGTTGATATGAAAACTTGTTTATGAGCCGGGTGTGGCAGTACACACTGTAATTCCAGCACTTGGAGGGCTGAGGCAGGAGGATCACTGTGAGTTCAAGGCCAGCCAGGGCTCCATAGTGTATTCAAGGCCAGCCTGAACTACGGAGTGAGACGTGAGACCCTGTTTCAAAAAACCAAAAAAACCTGCGCAAGCGTAAGGACCCGAGTTCAATCCCTGGTACCAAAAAAACCCAAAAAAACAAAAAACCCCCAAAAAGGGGGGGGGCATTGGTAATAGAGGTATAGAATTATGGGTGGATAATTGATTTTGGCCTTTCTTATGCTTTCAGTATGTTCTGTATTTTCCAAGTTCCCTGGATTGACCTATAGTGAAAGGCAGGGAACTTAAAAGCAGAACGAACTGGCCAGTGGGAAGGGAACCACCATTGTGACCCCTCCTCCTTGGCCCTGACTGTTTCCGGATAACTGAGGTCCCTTGTGATCTGGGTGTCACTAAGGTGCTCCTCCCATACCCGGGCCGGTCCCACCCAGCACTCTTATCAGGTGCTAGTCTTTCCTTGATATCCGAGACAGCAAAGGGGAAAGGCAAAGGCTCACACAGACACAGGGCAAAGACCCATGGGTAGTGTCCACGGCCTCCCCTGCCAGATAAGGTGTGTGTACCCCTGCGGAGTGCAGGGTGGGGGCTCCCTCTGGCGCCCTGCTGTCCCTGTTTCTCTGTGGTGGGAAGGAGAGGTGGGTGAGTTAGTGAACCCAGTGCTATTCAGCACCCACCGTGGGGGCAGAGATCTGGGGTGATGCCACCGAATTGGTGACGAGGTCCCTAGGAGCTCGGGCCTCCCTGTCCTGTCTGGTCGCACCTGTCTGAGCTACACCTTGCAGATTTTCTCTCTAGCTTCGCCCTCTGGCTCTGTCCCTCTCTTCCATGCCCCAAACCTGGCCCCACTCAGGTGTGGCCCTTCTGCAGGCCCTCGTCCCTCCCCTGACTTCTCCTCCTACCTTTCCTCCTCCCATACAGCTCCTATTACACTGCACTGTCAGACTGTTTACTTCTGGATTTGTCTCTGCTTAAGGGCAAGGACTTTCTTTCATTAACCTTTTTTAATGCTTGGGCCCATGAGACTGCGAGAAGGTAAAACTTTAAACCCAGATAGCAGTCAGAGGGCCCACAGGTAGGTACTGTAGCACACAGAGGATTGTTCCAGCAACTGGATGGCATCCAGAAGGGGTAAGAGTCCCCTGGTGAGCTTGGCTCTGTAGTCGCTAATGCCATTTGGTTCTCTCTCTCTCATGGCCCTGTCCCTTGTCTGGTGGGTGTGTCCAGAACGATATCCGGGCCTCACAGTGGCCGCTTTGTGCGTGCTCTGGCCTGAGGTAGTCCCTGCAGCCACTTATGTTAATTTAGGTCTAGTGAGCAACTGAGTTAAGCCATGCCAAAGTAGTAATATGCTTAATTAACAAGAGATTTCTGAGATTTAATCTGCAGGAGTCTCTCGGTCTAGATTGGCCTTGGGTTAAATATATACAGTGGCGTGTACAACACAGCTGTGAATGGTTTACCATATGGGTCCAAATAACTAGGAAGGAAAGTCAGCTAAATTGGAAAAGGACAAATCTAGAGTCCATAAAATAGGCTGTAATTAGCGGCAGCGCAACCCCAGAGTCAGCGTGAGTGCCGATGAACGGGAAGAGCTTTAGTTTCTCTGGAAGGGGTGGTTCTGCCATCACCACTGACTTCAATTTTAGCAGCTTTTGTATTCTCGGGAAGGGGAGAGTGAAAGCAGGCGATTTCCCACTTCTCATAAGAACAGCTATTGCAGGAAAACTACAGCCCACTTCTGCACTTCTTTCTTCTACTTCTCAAATGGAACTGCTTAAGGTTTCCAGCATGGCCCGGACCCTAACATCCTATCCCACTGTTTCTCTTTTTCTCCCTGTACTGGGAATTCAACCTGGAGTGGAAGCACTGTGCTGCCTCTCCAGCCCTTTAGATTTTTTGTTTTGAGACATGCTCTTGCTAAATTGTCCAGGCTGGCCTTGAACTTGTGATCCTCCTGCCTTGGCCTCCAGGATAGCTGGGGGTTAGCTGGGATCTTAGGTGTGTCACCGTGCCCCCCAACAACAGGTATTTTGGTTTCACGTGCGCCTGCAGACACATTTAATCAGTGGAGCCCGGAATAGGGGTACATTTTCATGCAGGAGGCAGGGAAGAGGAGGTTCTTGCCCATAAAAGTGGGGTGCAAGGAGCCAAACCTGGAAGAGCCTGCCAGGGTGAAGGTCCTGTCTGCCAGAAAGGCCTCAGGACTAGCGCTGCCCAGTGCCTCTCCTTGTCCCTGAGGTGCCGCAGAGACCCGGGCTTCCTGTGGCCAAGGCTGTCCTTAGTTTACCCTTTCTCCACTTACGAGGCCTATGCTGAGTCGCAGCGTCTGTTCTCTGCAAGCACAGGATTCTTTGGAATGGATTCGTGTAGCCGTGTAGGTGCTCAGCCCCAGCCAGGTGGCCGTGGCACACACTGGGAGGGCTCCCTGGTCCCTTTCTCATCATGGACATCACTGTCATCGCCTGCCCCTTCCTGGCCTTTCCTTCCTTGTAGAAAATATTACCTCTTTTCCTGGAGGAAATCCAAATACCAGTTTACCCAGGGACCAGGACAGAACCAGATTCTTATCTGGTGTCAGCAATGCTAAGTACTGAGTTACGGGCAGGGGTGGGGCAGACTGGTTTCTCTTGGATCTGTTCAGAACTTTTCTTTCCTGTCTCATGGGGTGGATGGAATAGCATGGCTGATTGATTGGTTGCTTGATTGAGGCAGGGTCTCACTATGTAGTCCAGACTGGCCTTGAACTTGTGGTCCTCCTGCCTCAGTCTCTTGAGTGCTGGGATTACAGGCATGTGCTGCATGTACATACAGGCTGTTATGTGCATTTTCTATGTGTTCCTTTGTTTATAATTTGATTTGATTTCAGTCTCCTATTTTGTGTTTTCCTGCTGGTCCTTTAGACCATTTCACAATCATACTTAACGTGTGGAAGGCAGACAGGGTTGTAGATTATTTACATATCCTGTAAGATTACCAAATAGATGAGGCCGTAAGTCCTTTCTGAGGTTCAGAGCTGAGGTGAGATCAGAGCAGAATGGGAATAAAAGAAACTTGATTTCTGGACCCAGACTTCTTGAGCACTTAGCTATGCCAGGCTTTCTTCCGAGTTCCCCAGTGCCATTCTGTGCAGTATATTTTCTCTCCTGTCTCCCCAGAAGTTGCCAGAGTTTACCCTGTAACAGGACCACTACTCTCAAATGTGCTGATGGCCAAAGTGCCCCCCTTCTTTGTGCCCTGTGGTTTCATAGACAAAATTAAAGGGAGACGGGGTGGGGGGAGTGGTCTGTGCAGACACGCTGAGAGAAGCCAGCAGCATGTTCCCCAGCGTTCCCCTCAGCCAGTCAGTCTTCTGCACCAGGCGGTATAAATTATCACAGTGTCTGTTTTATGGGGTGAGAAAGGTGGGCATTGAAGTGAACCATGCACCCCAAGATCTCATAGGTCTGGGTCCCCTGTGCTTACCAGAGCACCCCATCTTTGCTTGCCAACCTTGCACCCATCACTCACTGTTGTTCCTGGATGGTCCACAATTACCTGCTGCCCACTAACCGTGAGTGCCCTCCTATGTACTGAATCGTAAGCTTAGCTCTGGACACTCGACCATTCCAAGGCCTTGCTAGGAGCTAGATGGAGGGTGTCAGGCGAAAAAGTGTCCCAAGTTTCAATTCAAAGGTGCAATCATGACTCATATAAATACAAGATGAACGTGTGCCAAATATTAATTCATTAAGGTAAGGCTAGTTTATAGGGAGATTTGGGAGATTGGAATTTTACAGGCACCCAGGAAAGAATGTTGGAATAAGATGTTGGCTTGATACAGGACTGTTAATGTCCCACAGGGCAGTGAACCATGTTTGGGGTTATCTTGAACCTGGAGCAAGGTCTGTATGTAAGCATAAATCCTACAGAGTCTGTGCCTAGGTTCGTAGGAAGTGGTGAGGCAAGGCAGGCGGCGCACCCCAGAGAATGGGTCCAGGGGCCAGCGAGACCAGGGCTGGCATGGTGTGCCTCCGGGCCCTGAGCCTCTGTCTTGCTGCGGACTTGCTCCTGTGACCTGGAGTGGGACTCTGCCTTTGGAGCCTTGGTTTTTTGTACAATGAAGATGACAGCAACACCCACCTCTCTTGATTATAATAAAAATGACCGGATAGCCCTCACGAAGCACCTGATGAAAAGCCTGCCGTGTAGTAGGAGCTCAGTAAAAGGCTGCTATTATTATAACAAATAGGATGCATCCCTGTGCTCACCCCCAGATCTGTGGTCCTGTCCAAGCTTCAATGCCAATGTGGCCAGCAACCTGAGCCATGGTTTCCTGTGATCTAGATAAGCAGCGGAGCCAGGCAGTTTCCCTGTGCTTTCCATCCAGGCCACCCCCGCCCCAGGGCCTCCCAAGCCCTTCATCTTAACACAAATGAAACCCATTTGCTTTGTGCAGTCGGTGTGTGTCTGGGTGGCTGTGAGTCAGCATCCGGCTCCCAAGCTGCTGGTTCCCTGCCATGGACAATAAAGACGCACAGTTTCCATGGGATGCCCGGCTGTGGAGCTGACTTGGGCTTTCTACCTACAGTGAGGAGAGGAGACTGCAGGAGGCACATTGTGTGGTTTGAACTCAGCGGTCACTGTAGATTTCAAGTCTTCTTAATGCTTGAAAATACAGTGGACAGTTCGATGCTCTGGCCTTGCTGTCTATGAGGCCTCCCCGAAGCACCCACTTAGCAAAAGTTGCCTGGTGTTTAGAGCAGCAATGCCCTTTCAGGTGCCTCTGACCAAAGTGTCAAAAATATTGTTGCAGTCAGCTGATTAGATGAGCTGACTGTTTTCACTCCAGCAGGAGATGCTTAAAAACTGCTTCATGCTCTTTCCCACCAGAAGCCAAATCTGTACATTTGTGTTTTGGCTCCTTGCCAGTCTTGGGAAACCTGAACTTCTGTTAGTCTTTGTGAAATTGAAGAAGTCAGCCTGGGTCATGGGATTCACCCTGCTCTCAGCCACCCTCGGTGGGACCCTGTGTACATCCCCGTCCCTGGGGGGAGCCCTTGCTTAGAATACTACTGTGTGATCACCCAGGAGGACAGGGACAGAAAAGGACAGAAGAGGAAGCCTTGTTCAAGGTTGTTTCTTCTTTAAACCTGTGCCCAATGTGTACAGATGCTTTTAGACCCTAGGTTCTTCTGCCCAGCAGGCCCTTCCCAAAGCCCTGGAAAATGAAAACTCAGGATCCACCCAGAGCGGCATCTCCTGAGTGTCTGGAACTATGTCCCTACAAAGCCATTCGAACGTCCTTGCTCCGGGTTGACAGTGACTCTGCTGCATGAGTGTAGAGTTCAGGTGGAGCCCAGGGGACTATGGGGTTTTTTTTTCCTTTCTGGTACTGGGGATTAACCCCAGGGCCTTCATACTGAACTATATCCTCTCTCCCTTTATTGTTTATTTTAAGGGAGGGTCTCACTAAGTCACTAAGTGGCCCAGGCTGGGCTGCAAATGCAATCCTCCTGCCTCAGTCTCGAAGAGTGCTGAGCTCACAGGCCTGTGTCACCATGCCCAAACTGGGGCTATGTTTTTTTTGGTACCAGGAATCGAACTCAGGACCTTGTGTTTGCAAGGTAGGCGGAGGAACAACTGAGCTAAATCCCGGGCCCCTTGTTTGTTTGTTTGTTTGTTTTTCTGGTACCGGGGATCAAACTTGGGTCCTTGTGCTTTTGAGGCAGCCGGCGGAACAACTGGGGCTATATTTTTAATAAATGCTCCAGGGAATTTCGGGGACAGTCGGCCAAGGACCACATTCTGGCATAAATTCACACTTTGCATTTGTTGCCAAGGGAATACTTTTTCATGGGTGGGTGAAAATATTAGTTGAGGACTGAATTGTATTTTGTTATTTGTCAGCTTTTTCAGAATTGGGTCATCAAGGCAAAAATATGTTAATAAGTTAATGGTTTTCCTACTATAAATTTAGAGCCTTTTTTTTTTTTTGAGACAGGGTCTTCCTATGTAGTTCAGGCTAAGTAGCTCAGGCTGGCCTTGAGCTCATATTGATTCTCCTGCCTCAGCCTCCCAAGTGCTGGGATTACAGGCATGTGCTACTACGCCCGCTTGAACCATAGAAGTTTGGAAAGAGAGTAAGAATGAGAGAGAACACATGTAGGTAGGGTGTGCTTGTGTACACACACTGGCCCACTCAAGTCCCGTGCAATTTTAATGAATTATTAATTATGTCTATCCTGCCCATACCTAAATGAAACAAAATAGGAATTAAGGTTTATTCTGTAGTATCTGTAGTGGCAACTGGAAGTCTTGGTCCCATCCCCCAAATCCCAAATATTTTGCAAATAATTTTCCATGTCAATGAATACTTCTAGGCCATCATTTAAAATGATTGCATGGTACCATTATGTGGACAAAAGAACATTTAATTAGACTCTTACTGGATATTTTTTCCTCTCCTTTTATTTTTCAACATTATTTTCAAGGGTGAAAACAAGTGTCTTTGAATCTGACTCTAATATATAGCAGTTGGGTTTCTGTGTTTATATTGCCTGCTCTAAAAGTCAGAGCTAAAGTCATAGATGCTTTGGTGAAGGTAGCCACTATGTTGGTATGAACTCATTTTGAAGTGAGTCTAACAGAGTCTGCCAAAAAAAGTATCTGCACTTCAGGGAAAGAAAAACTCATATAAATATTTTAATACTAAATTCACTGAGACATGGCCTCTCCAATTACAAAAGGTGCTCAGAGTGGTGGCCTTTAGCTTCCAGACATTTATTAGTACAGTGAACTGCTGCCTGGGTAACCTTGGTCATTGAGATTGCTGCACTGTCGTTTTCAGGTTCTTCTCTAAAGGCCGGCAGTACTGTGGGTTTTCTGCGATATATGACATCCTCTAGGGTCCCCAATACAAGGGTAACACCATCTGTTAAAAAAAAAATACTATTTTTGTCTTCCTGAAGTGTGTATATATTTTTTTGGCGGACACTGTACATATGGTAGAATTTTATTTCTGTGCTCAGAAATTCTTCCCTTGTGGTTTTTGATCTTTCTACCACACTTGAGAGGTCAGGATACCTCCTCTGTCAGTCTATTGCTTGTCTTTTCCTCCAAACATCACAGTTCCGGCTTTTCTGTCCCCTGATTTCCATTGGGCTGAGCTGTTTGCAGTTGGCGAGTGACCTTGCGGGCTTGGAGACTCTGCTCGGTACCTCAGAATTAGCTACTCACTTATGCCAAAGACTTCCTTTTATTAAACAAAGTTCTTCATCAGTTGGGAGAGACACCTTTCACATTTGGAATCCTTAAAATTGTGCTTTCTTCAGTTAAATGACATATTAGGAGTATTTCCGATATAAAATTGGAAACTTTCAGATACCACAAGGCATTGCTTATCTTTGTAAATACACATGTTCCAATTAAAATAGGTACTAAAATATTTTGGTGGCACATCAAAACTCCCAATTTCGATTTAATTTAGATTAAAAAACTTACTCTTTTTAATAAAGTTATAAAATTGATTATTAAAATTGCCTATTGAAGATTGAAAGCAGTGGAACGTTTATTTTTCCTTACAAAACAATTTACTCTTCAATAAGTATGATTATATTAATCAATTATGCTATTAAACCACATTAAACCTGCCACATTAAACCTGACTCATTTGTCACGACAGTTTCTATAATTATAGAAATTATACCTAGCTGCTTATATAGGCATAATCCTGCAATAAATATAAATAATTGTCTCTATTAATTCATTTTGCAGTTGCTGTCTATTAAATCCCCAGTTAAATGGCAATTTGGAGACCTTCATTTAAAATCCTCTTAAATCTTCGTTGCTCCGGGTGACTGTCAAAGCCCCACAAACGCACCTCCTACTGTTGATTTCAGAAACCAATTTACCAGTCAAACAGTTTTTAAAATAAAAATGTTTTAAAAGTCTATTTAGGCTTGAGGTTCGAGGGTCTCAGGAGCAAAATGAAGAGAGGGTGTTCATGTTGGGTAGGGTGTGCTGACAAAACAGAGAATAAACCTTGGCGTCCTAGTATTTTCGTTTGGAAAACAGTATATAAATTTCAGTGTGTAAAGTTCTGCTTAAAGCTTTCTGCAACAGCCCAGAGCCCTAGAAGATGCAGCCAAGTTGGGCCAGGCATTTAGCTCAGTGGTTCCGCCACCTGCTTTGAAAGCAGAAGGTCCGGAGTTCAATCCCCAGTACCCAAAAAAAAAAAAAAAAAAATGCAGCCAAGTGACTGTTCCCACCTTGTGTTTCCATAGGTGTGGATGAAGTCACCATCGTCAACATTCTGACCAACCGCAGCAATCCACAGAGACAGGACATCGCCTTCGCCTACCACAGGAGGACCAAGAAGGTACAGGGCGCCATAGGGACAGGGACAGGGCATGCCTGGCTGGGGTTTCCTCACATGCTGCTTTCTGTTGTCATGAAAGGTGGTACTCACCAGCAAGAACCTTCTGGAACCCTTGGGCATCAAAGGTTTCCTTCTTATATCCTTCTGGGTGCCACTATGTGAAGACAACACACTTTATTCCAACATCCTGTTCTTCCCACCCAGTATACACAGAGGGGGGATGGCTGGAACAGAAAGCTAGAAAAGAATAGAGAATAATAATGACACTAAAAAGAACGGTGCTGTTTATTAAGTGCTTACTTTGGGCCAGCACCAAGCTCCCTTCTGCACATAGCAATTCATTTCATCTTCATAACTCCTGCTGGCTCTTGATAAGCTGTTTCTAATTTAGTCTTGGGACTGTAGCCTCCACTAAGTATTGATCCGAACATGCTCATTCTTAGAAAAATGCACTTGAAGTCTTTTTTGGGGGGTGGGGGTGGGGTGTCAGGGATCGAACTCGAGACCTTGCGCTTTTGAGGCAGGCGGCAGAACCACTGAGCTAAATCCCCGGCCTGCACTTGAAGTCTTAAGAAGTTGTCGAGAAATGGGCTTAGTTGGCAGTGTAGGCGGCCCGCCAGGCTATCTTTACCACGCCACACCTCCACTATTTAAAGGGTCTTTTTGAGCATTTTACTTTGCTTGTCCACCAGCGATTAAAGAGCAGCCAGCTCTTTTTCAGACTTTACTTTGTCGCGGTGTTGGGATATTTTATTTTTAAAGATGTGCTGCTGTATTTTTAACTTTTTGCTATTAAAAGCTTCTGATTTATTCTTGGACAGCGTAGTAGCAGTGGCTTCCTGTGGCTCCCGTTTGACTAGGGGCTTTCACTTAGTCAGTAAGGTGAGCTGCATGGATTTGGGAAGAGACTTTCTGTCTTGGAAACTGTAGGCTCCCTCCTCCACCCTCTGAAACAGTTGGAAAGGACATAAATAGGAAAGCAGCTGGCTTCTTTCATGTGTGCTAAAATTCTTCTTCTGCAGTGAGCCTTTTCCCCAGCTTCCCCTAAGGACCTGTGAGCTAGTAGAGCCAAGCCCCTGTTGGGTCAGAGTTCACCATTTTGGACAGTAGGTGCAGAATTGCTCACGCAGCTGTTGCTGCGGTCTTGGAACACCAGGTACACATAGGCGTAGAAGCCTGGATCTTGATTTCAAATTTGATAGATGGAAAACAAAACTCTCAGAAAACCTGGTGGAGGGAAAATGCGACCAGAATAATGGTGGGGTTTGTCCACTGCACAGGCTGTGCTGTGCATGGAGACAGCTCATTGTCTTACTGGTTCTTGATGACTCTTCGCCTTGGGCTGGGAGAATTGTCTTTCATAGAAAGTTTCATAAGCTGCAGACAGTAGTCACTGCAGGAGATTCTAGAAACAGAGCCTTAGCATTTCAATGAGTTGTTGACAGAGTGCTGTGAAGACATGGACCAAGGCTGCCTGAGGGTGAGCTTGGAGACCCACACACAGGTGGCAGAAGAGGAGAGGAGCTGGGGGCATGGCATGATTCCATGTTTCTTTCATTCAAGCAGATGCCAGGTGGAAGGTTTCCTTATGTCGTGAATGGTTGTGTATTAGGTAGCAAGCCTTTCTGGAGTTTTTAAGTGCAGAGCCCTGTGCGGGACATTGTAAGAAACAGAAAGTTGAATGCCTATGAAGAGTCCAGAATAGAAGAAACCAGGAGGTCTGAGCAGAGAACAGGTATGGGGGTGTGTCCAGGTCAGCTGAGCCTCACCTAACTTCAGAGTTCCACAGTGGAAAGCTGGTGTTACAACTGGGAGCTGAGCCTCACCTAACCTCAGAGTTCCACAGTGGAAAGCTGTTGTTACAACTGGGATATCCACTCCTAAGCACAAGGTGTACTTAGGACAATGGGAAGCAGGAGAGAGCAGGGGGCCAAAGCACTAGTCTAGGGGGTTTTTCATATCCTCATTAGTTCTAATATTCTTGACATCCCTGAGTGATTTGAGAAGATGATGTCTTAAGCAGGCGACAGATCACCTCTTAAGTTTACAGGTATCTTTGGGCTAACATTATAGATGCCATGGGTGCTGTTGGAAAGCAAGAGGCACAGAGTAGGGAGAGAGAAGAATTACAGTGAGAGTGCTCAGCTACCACCCAATGCCCGTGATTTGTACAAAGCTTAATCCAAGACTTCATCTTTAACAGCCACATTGAATAAGTGCTGTCCCTCTACATGCATGGGTGCTACTCAAAGCTCTGCCTTTAAATCTTGTCTCCGTGGTGACAGCAGAGCCCTTAAGAAAGCGCATCCAGTGGGAGGTCAGGGGACCACTGGGAACTGGGGTCCCTGTTGCCTCCACTAACTCCGCCCTGACTTGGTGTGGACTAGGAGGTTATTTGCTCAGTGTTAGATGAAGCGATTGCATCGAGAAGCTTTGCAACTACTTCTAGCCATGGTGGGGCCCCTGGGTCCTTCTGGAGGCTTTGAGGCACCATCTCCAGAACAGCTGCACAAACGCTTGTGGGATCTTAGCAGCCACAAGAGCTGTGCTTTCCCAGGGTTCCCCATTTACCCACCTCCTTGGCAGGTGGACTCCTCGACCCTAGAACAAAATCTGCCTCCCATGGGGCATTGCCACTCCCACTCGTACTGTGATTGCCCTCACCCTTGGAGCTGTTGGAGGCACTGCTTGCTACTCCATTGTCTCTTTCATCCCCAGTGCTGGGGACTGAACCCAAGACCTTCCTTGTGCCAGGCAAGCGCTCTACCAATGAGCCACACCCTCAGCCCTTCTGGTGTCCTTTTTGTGATTGGAGGAGTGGGCAAAATTTCGTGGATTTTAGTGGATCTTCTTAGGGCAAACTTGATCTTTAAATTTCTAACATCTGAGTCTGATGATGGAAACTCAGTAGAAGGAGTTTTACCCGAGATCCCAGACTGGTTAAAGGCTCACAAACTTGCTTTACAAACAGAGCGGTGGACTTTTGTTGTACTCTCCAGTTTGAAAGCCAGTATTGGTCACTAACCACGTTTTCTGTGTGATTGCCTGTTTCTTTAAAGGAACTCGTGTCAGCGCTGAAGTCAGCCTTATCTGGCCACCTGGAATCGGTGATTTTGGGCCTATTGAAGACACCTGCTCAGTATGACGCTTCCGAGCTAAAAGCTTCCATGAAGGTGAGCACGTGTGAGATGTCACCGCTGTCAAATCTCCCATTAATATTTGTAAATTACAGCTTTTCGAGAGTAATTAGGTGATTTTCAGTTTTGTTGAAGTCTCATTTGGAATTTTTCTTTTTTGAAGGAACCGAGGCTATAAGCTTCAGGATTTGTACCAAAAATATTTCAATTACTTTTTTTTTAAAGACTGCAAAAATTTCACGATGCTGAGAAGTCAGTTAGCAGCTGCCACCTGGGCGATTGGAACACCATTTGGGAAAACTACTTCCTTGATTACACTTCCTCCTTAAGAAAGACATGTTATGATATTAAGGAGAAAGAAAAACTCAAGAGCTTTTGTGAAGCAGAGCTTGCAAATTCTGCCCAAGCTCTTGTGGGGTTTTTTTCCCCCTCTACCTTCTCCGTGTCATGTTCCATTGTTTAAGTTTGGGCAGAGTTGGAACAGCATAGTGCACGTAAGGGTGATTGCAGATGGTGGCTGGTACCTGTGTTTTGTTCGAAGACTTGCAGCACATACTTTTGTATTTTTCTCCTGCAGTTATTTTGACTGTGGAATTTTAGGATAAATGAGTAAAAATTCTAAGTTGAAACCCTCTGACTTTCGTGGATACCTAAAACACCAGCTGTTATTTAAATATAATAGCTACATAAATGTGGATATGGAAATGTACGTTCCAACAAAGACTGAGGACCTGACCTTTTCACCATGTGCTTGCAACCCTTTGAGTAATCTGATGCTGCACTCTGCTGGCTTGACTGGGCATAGCCTCAGTAGGGTGAAGGAAGTCACATCTCTGATTTTTTTTTTATTCCAGTCTCAGTGTTTTCTGCGATGTCACTGTTTCTGAATTGTGAGCCGACCTGGCTGTAAGCCTGTCACAGAGCTAATGTCACAGTTCAGTTATCATCCTTTCCCCAGAGAGCAGCTTGAGAATGAGGCTGCTTTACATATGGGGCATTTCCAGGGCTGCTGAAAGCTGTGTTGCTAAATCTCTTCCTTGAGCTGTCCAGCTTATCTGGAGCTCTGCTCAGTTTACTCGAGTGGACTTGCTCTGAGCTTACCCAGCAGACTGTGCTGCAGGGAGGGTGTAACTAGGGAGGATGGCATGTCAACAGCATTTAATGATTCTGCTCGAAGACATCTGCACAGGTCAGTTTCTCCTGGTTTCTTCTGACCATCAACACTCAGATCAGTTTCCTTATTTTCATCAAGAATCCATTCTGTTGTGAGTCATGTGATTTTCTTCATATCTGTTACTGGTTCTAGTGTCTTCAGACAGACCCGTGGGATCTGTCCATCACAGTCATCATCTCTGCAATTGGACCTAATGAAAGATGCTTTCCCTGCTAAGTCTTTGACCCCGTGCCAGCTCTTCCATTAGCTATCATGGTTGAGTACCCTTCTGAAAGCCATAAAGCTGGAAGACACGTTAGCCAAACTATGCTTTAAAAATCCGTTTTGACTTCTGGCGATACCAGTGGCAGTATCTGCCAGATGTCCCCCGAGAAGTTGGCCTTGGGATTGTGATTGTGAGCAGTCTGTGGAAAGCTTGGGGCAAGTTTTGGAAATTGCCAAGGTCACCTTCAAATGCAGATAAAAACACTATTAGAATTATCCGATGTTACCCTGGTGTATCAGGGATAGAAAAAACAATGCTTATATTACCAGACCCATCTTGTAGTTCTACACTGTCAGGATGTAGCCTTTCTTCCAAAGCATGAATTAACTTTTAGGTTGTATTTCTATCATCCTTGAGATTGAAAAACTGCCCCTCATAAAATATTCAGAGATGCACAGGAGTCATTTTATAACATCTGTATAGAATGCTGTGTGAACCTTTCACTAACAAAAGGGGAATTCTTGGCTTTGCTGGAAACTGTACAAATCATGATAAAAATTCTGGAAGATAAACCTTTGGCTCAAAGATTAGATTAAGAATAAAATTCAAAATCAGCTATTAACCCGAGGCTTAGCTTAGATTATAGAAGCCACTTTTTTCAGGGGCATATAAACTCTAATACACTTAATTAATAGCTGACACACTTTTCTTGTGGATAAGTTTCTTATTGTATTAATACCTTATAATTGATTTACATTTTAAACAGTTGTAATTCTACTTAGTTCAAAGTGATATTTCCATATTCGGAAAGACAAGTATTAGAAAATCCTGATTATTAAATCTTGACTTTGATCATGAAGCCAGCTTTGAAATACATGTTTCATTGAGTCCTTTCAAGCTATCTGGCTTGCTCAAAAGTGTATATATTAAATTTGAATACATCACTCATCGAATTCTTATTCCTTAATAAAGTGTTGGTGTCTAGGTTTATTTGGCATGTCATTATTTCCTTTTGCTTGCCTAAAGTGCCCGAAGAGTGCATAATAATCAGGGAGAAATGGGAATACAAGAATGAAATTTTTAACACTAACCCAATTTTACATTTCAAAGAAGAGAAGCTAAAAATTTTATCATAACTGTACCTTTCTCTGGTAAGAAGGCTTATCCTAATCTTCCAATGCTGGCTGTATGTGACAACATAAAATATTTTGTATTGCATAATTTTAGATTAGTGAGTTGTTTATTGAAGAAAGTTGTTTCTCAGCTATTAAAATAAGGGGTGGCTATTATAGAAATGAAAAAATAAAAATAGAAGAGAAAGTTACTTAATAAGCCTATCACTACTTTGAATTTTGGTGTATTCTATTGCTGTCTCTTCCCATTCACCCTTTAAAAATAAGTGAATAAATAAAACCACAGCTTTGTTTATTATACACGAGGCCCTGGGTTCAATCCCCAGTACCGCAAAACAAAAAAATACAGTTGAACTGAAACATACCATCTTATGTTCTGGTGAAGCATTTTTTTCTTTTTTCTTTTTTTTTTGGAGACAGTGTCTTGCTCTGTAGTTCAGGCTATCCTTGAGCTCGCTATGTAGCCCAGGCTGGCCTCGAACTTGCAAAATCCTCCTGCCTCAGTCTCCTGAGTGCTGGGATTACAAGTGTGTACCACCATACCTGGCTGGTGAAGAATTCTTTTAAAGAATAGAAAAATATACCAGATAACTCAGTAGACTATGGAAAGAAGAATTCTGACAGACCTGCCTCAGCTGGTTTCTAGCTCACCTGGTGGAGATCAGGGAGATGGGGCAGGGGTGCACCAGACTGCTGATGTCTGTGTTTCTTGGTTCCCAGGGGCTGGGGACCGATGAGGACTCTCTCATCGAGATCATCTGCTCCAGAACGAACCAGGAGCTGCTGGAAATTAACAGAGTCTACAAGGAAAGTGAGTGGCCCTGTCTGTGAGTCTGGCTCCCAGCCCAGTGTCCTACTCTGTCATGGCGGCCTGGGTCAGGGTTTGGAATGGCCCAGGCCCTGGTCCCTTGCTCCATCTCCTTATTGCCTGTGATTTCACTGTTCCGCTCCAACTAGAATGCCTGCGAAGGGATAGGCAGGAGGGAAAGGAAAGGAAACAATGTATTTCAGAAAAAGATCTAATGGGGAGAAGTAGAAAGTTCTACCTATGGGTTCCATATACCAGACGCTGTCTAGTCTCTGTTTATGAAGTTCCCAAGTCTGCACTGTGGATAAGTGAAAAATTATTGCAGGAGACCCACCAACCTACGTACACCAAGCAGTACAGGAGGCAATGGGTGGAGTAGGAAACGCAGCTCATGTTGCTACTGCATTGCAGTGTGGATACTATTTTGAATAATGAGATATAAATTCCTTCAAAAATATTATTTAATTTGTACTAGCTTTTGCTATTGGTGCATTTTCTTAATCTGTGAATAATACTAATAATTATGTGTGTTTGGGGGGGTGACACCAACTTTGTTAATATTGAAAGTGATTATTCATAGTTAAGAAGGTTGGGAACCAGTATTTCAAGTCCAGAGAGAGCCTGAAGAGCCCGATTTGATTTAAACCTGTCTATTCCTTGTCACTGATAACGCCAACACTGGAATTCATGGGGGATCAAGTCATTCTAGAGAGTTGACTTTCAGTTTGGGGTTCAGAATATTGGATGCTTCCATAGCAACCCAGCCACTCCTTCGTTTGGGGCCTTGGTGGGTGGGTAGGGTTGCTGGGCTGGGTGGCTGTCAGCTTCACAGGCAGGAAGCCTCATGTAGATGTGCTGTTTTTCAAGTGTACAAGACTGACCTGGAGAAGGACATCATTTCTGACACGTCTGGTGACTTCCGAAAGCTGATGGTTGCCCTCGCCAAGGTTGGTTTCTTCCTTTGCCCTTCCTTCCTTCCAGGGAAGCCACATCCCTCATTTTATACTCCGGAGCGAATTAGCCAAATCCTCTGTGCCTGAATCCGAAATCCCACTGCCTTCTCGACAGCAGGTTTGCACCCGTTGCTACAGAGATGTCATTTTTTTTTTTTTTGAGTTGTCATTTTTGATAGGATTTCTTATCCTGAGAAACCGCATGGACAATTGGACTTTGGGGGCCAGGCAGGAACAGGCAGCCCTCAAATTCCGGCCTCGATTCATGCACCAGCCCTCACCGTGTGATTCAGGAAGGTCACGTTGCCTCTATCTGGGGCCTCACAGGGCCCACCAGGAGTGACCTCTCATCTCTGCTTCTTAATGAGGGCTTTTGCCCACGTCGTCCTTTGTCTACAGTGGGCTCTGAGGTGAACATTCACAGGGATGAAAGGTGTCTCCTCTGTGAATCTCAGTTCCGGCCACACCCAGGAGAGGGAGAGAGAAGCTTTTCTTCAGGAGCCTGATGGAGAATGACTTTGTTTGTGCGCTGCCTCCTGGCCACGAGCACCTCTGTGATAGCTCCCTGGCTCCCCTCTCTTCCTCTGCTCCCTCCTCCGTGGAGCTTTTGATGGACCACTTTCACCATGTTACTGCCCTGATCAAAACCCATTTCTGCATCTAATCCACACTCCCTGCTGCTGCTCTCTGGGCCTCTCTTGGCAGCACTGTGGTCCTTGTGTCCTCTGAATCCTGGGCTAGGGTCTGGCTCAGGCCCCACCCCGTCCTTCCCAGACTCAGGACCCTGCTCCCTGCAGGAGTTCTCTCTTCCTCTGCATTTCCCGCCTTGTTAGGGCCCTGGGTTATTGTTGTTTACCATGCGTCCCCTGCTTATTTCTCCTCTAGAGGAAAGAATTATAGGTCTACCTCATCAGGGGTGGGGTGAGGCCTTGACTATGTCACCCTTTCTCGTCTTCTCTAGACTCAAAGAAAAATATTAGTGGGCATTTGTTTAGGAAATGAAATTGTGGGTTGTATGAATTGGGGAGCAAAGATTTGCAGTTTCAAAACTACACAAAAAATAGATTCGATGGCCTTCATTTTTTTCCTATAGGGTAGAAGAGCAGAGGATGGCTCTGTCATTGATTATGAGCTCATTGACCAAGATGCCCGGGTAAGTGCCAAGGTTTTTAGTTTGAGTTTCTATTTCTGGTCAGACTTTGAAGACCCTGTGTAGTTATCTATGTCTCTGTAATAAGTTACCTCTAAACTCAGTGGACTACTCAGGAGGCTGAGGCAGAAGGATTGCAAGTTTTGAGGCCAGCCTGAGCAACTTAGCAAGACTCTGTCTCAAAATAAGAAAACTAAAAAAGGACCGGGGATGTAGCTCAGTAGGTCGAGCACCCTTAGGTTTTACCCCTGGTACTAAAAACACTGCCACCACTACCAACAACAAACACTTAATCTCTCTCAGTTTCTTGGGTTAGGAACTGGGGAGTGACACAGCCAGGTGGCTTGGCCCAGGGTCTCAGTGAGATTACAGAGTGTTGACCAGGACAGTGGTCACCTGAGGGCTTGACTGATGGGGTCTGGTGGCCCACGGGACTGTTGGCAGGACACCTTAGTGTCTACCTACAGTCATCTGGGTGTCCTCACAGTATGGCAGTCAGCTGTCCTGGGTGAGGGATCTGAACCTTGGGGGCCTAATCCCAGGAGTGACACACTGTTGTCACAATTGTCCCTGTGTCCATTCTTGTCAGCAGGAGGTGCTGAGGACCCACCTCTGGAAGGGAGGGTGTCAGAGAGCTGGGACCACATCTTAGACCCACACAAGCAGAGAACATTGGTTTGATATGTTCCCACAGAATGCTGGTGGCAGCCACCACAGGAAGAGTGGGCTCCACGTGTGCTTTTGGGCACTGCCTGTGTGGAAGCATGGTTTCTGCAGGGTGGCTTGGCTGTGCGCACCAATGGCATGAGCGAGTGGGAAGCAGGAGACTGAGGCACAGCCAGGAGGGAGGCTTTTTGTGTTACCGTAGTGGGCAGTGGCGCTGTCCTAGTAGAACTCTGCTGAAGTCCCTCAGAACTGTTCGAGAGGCTGATTTGGTCTGCTTGGGACAATTTGACAAAAGGGTCAGCAGTTATCTCAAAGCATGTCATAAAAGTTGTAGGAGAAAAATTAATTTAAATTCATTTTAGTTTTAAAATTCAATGTATTCTACACAGCACTTTTAGTGAGAGGTGGAGAAGAGGTGAAAATACAGCAATAGAAACTGAGTTTCATAGCTCCCAGATAGCAGAGGATCACTGGATGAATCCTTACTTAGTCTTAACCTTCCTGCCATTCTTAGCATTATTAACAGCTCCTAAGTTTTCCAGAAACTGAAAATGAGATGAGACTAGCTGCTTTTCCTGCTCTGTCACTTCCTGAGTTTCTGAGAAGCCTGGCCTGTCGGTGTCTTTAGTAGATGACCGTTAGCTTATGGGCTACGAAACGTGCTCAGACGTGCTTATGCCTGTTTGCACCATGAGCTCTCCCTTTTCTTCTTGTGCTCAGGGGGGAGATGTGCACAGCACTGCTTGTACAAATGGTCCTCAGTCTTACACTGCCTCTGTCTGTGCCTCTAGAAGGCCCTTGTGATTCAGTGTGCATCTTGGCCATGTTTGCAGCACAGTCATCCTTGCTCACTCGACACTTGGGGCGTGTGGCATTTGGGGTTCTCATGTGACATTGCTCACAACCTTGCTCCATTGGCTGTGATCTCCAGGATCTCTACGACGCCGGCGTGAAGAGGAAAGGAACGGATGTTCCCAAGTGGATTAGCATCATGACCGAGCGGAGTGTTTGCCACCTGCAGAAAGGTGGGTGCCATGCCGGGGAGACCCTGGTCCCCAGGGCTGCTCAGGTGGCCCTGTGACATCTGTGCTGGGCCTCAGATCTGCCCAGGAAAGGCTCATGCTCACTGGGCGCTCGAACAGGCTCCCATCCTGCTCTCCCCCAAAATAGTTTCCATGTTTAGTGCTTTAGCTTACTTCTTCCTCTTCCTCTCTTCCCCACCCCTTCTTATTCCTGTACTGAGGATTGAACCGAAGCCCTTTGCACTGAGCTCCATCCCCAGTCCTTTTTTATATTTTTAAGTTTGAGACAGGATCTTGCTAAGTTGTTAGGTTGCCCGGCTTGGGCTCACACTTGTGTCCCTTTGCCTCAGCCCCCCGGGTGCTGGATCATGGGTGTGCATCACCACACCCAGCTACTTCCCCTCTTCTTTGAGGGTCACTGTATCTTGCCACATTTGCTGAAGTAAAGGACTTGGCTGGGTACGCCCTGCTGTGTCTGGTGGCATCCAGGCAGAATGGGGTCCACTCGGGGAATAATGGAGATGGGGATGGTCACACTCTGTGGCCTGAGCAATGTCGCTTGGGACAGGTTTATGACCCAGCTGCTCCAGGACTGACTGGTGCAAGGTCGGCTCTGGTTTTCCATGGCAACCTAAAACCACTGAGGTGCTCTCTGGGACCATCGTCATTTATTTTTATCACGGCACACACTGACATGGGTGATCACCGCAGCTTTGACTAGCGGCTCTGATGCAATAATTATTTGCTGCTCTTCTTTAGTATTTGAGAGATACAAGAGCTACAGCCCTTATGACATGTTGGAGAGTATCAAGAAGGAAGTCAAAGGAGACCTGGAAAATGCCTTCCTGAACCTGGGTAAGCAGGCCTGGCCCATTCTACCCTCTCGGACATCAGCTTTCAGGGGACAGTACAGAAGCAGGAGGGACAAGCGGCCACCCTCTTCCTTCGAGCCTGGTTGGCAGCGTGTCTTCTCTGTGATTTGCATCATTTTATAATCTTAACTATAGAAATTTAAGGACATGATGCTGAATAGGGGCTTACATTGAGCAGAGTTGGGAAGGACTAAGATGATAGGAGAGAAAGAGGTCACTGTGGGGAGAGCACATGTGCACGTGTGCACACTGCTGTCTGCAGCCCTCGGAGTCCCCTGGTTGGAACCACAGTGACCTCGCATTTCAGAGGAGCCCCCGGTTTCCCTTGGCTCTTCACACCCTGCAGCTCCCTTGGGGTGCACCAGCTCATTTCTGCTTGGTACCCAGGAATGTCATCGACTCCTGGTGCCGGGGAGATGGTGCTGGGCCCTGACGTGTTTTCCTCTCTCCACAGTGCAGTGCATCCAGAACAAGCCCCTGTACTTCGCTGACCGGCTGTATGACTCCATGAAGGTGCGGGCTGCCTTCCACACTCAGCTGCTCTGCTTCTGTACCCCAAACTGATAAGCGTCCTTGACGCATGGGTGGAGGAAGGGACCTGGTATCTGCATGTAGACACATGCTGGGCAGCTGCAGCAGTGTCTAACAGAGGAAACCACAGGCCCATCCTCCCTGACCTGTGTGAACGTATGTTTGGGTACAGGTGGAGAATAAAGTGCCCCTGGAGGGGAAATGCGAGGGCCAGTGGTTCTGACACCTGGTGGTGGTGTTCAGAAGAGCTGGGGCGCCTGCTCTGCCTTGCCTGGTGTGCACCTCACTGGCCTTACACCCTGGCAGGAATTCTTATTTTTTGAAGAGGATTACTAGGGATTGAACCCTGGGCCTTCCCCCTGAGCTACATCCCCAGCCCTTTTTTGCTCTTTATTTGAAACAGGGTCTTGCTTAGTAACCAAGTTGCCCAGGCTGGGCTCGAACTTGCTATCTTCCTGCCTCAGGCTCTCAGACTGCTGGAATTCCAGGTTATTCTTTATAATGAAGAGACTGGCACTTACAGAGCCTCAGCCTGCCTGAACCTGCATCTGGCTGGCTCCAAAGCCAGCCCTATGCCTCGCCCTAGGCAAACCCCATCCTGTCTTCCACACCCTGAATGTTCCTGTGTGTTCTGGCCTCTGGGCCTTGCTGCTTTTCCCTGCAGCACCTCCCTTGCCCACATGGCTGGCCTCTGCCATCTCTCCTTGGGTCCTTTGCCACATATGCCTCTGCCTGGGGCTCCGGAAGTAGACTCTGAGGTCCTCACTGCCCATTCCATCCATGCTGGCTTAGAGCCCCGGAAAGCCATGCCCTGGCTCGTTCTCTGAGTCCTGAGAGTTGCAGACTCTCATTGTGAATAGAAACTCACAGATTGAGAGCAGAGCCAGGTGTAGGTGCTCAGTGTATATTTATCAAATGCCCAGAGCAGGGTTTGTGCTGATTAGACCCTGCTGTATTTGGAATTCAATGCTCCTTTTTCTGAAGGGAATTGTTTCAGTCCTTTAGAGAGCCACACATGTGCCAGAGAGTGTAGTAGTTGCCTTTTCAATGATAGCATGGTCAGGAATTTAACCTGGCACACCAACTTGACTTGCAGGGCAAGGGAACCCGAGATAAAGTCCTGATCAGAATCATGGTCTCCCGCTGTGAAGTGGACATGTTGAAAATTAGGTCCGAGTTCAAGAAGAAGTATGGCAAGTCCCTGTACTCCTTCATCCAGGTGAGTCCCATGGAGCTAGCTGTGCCCTGCCTAGCCATCCACAGGGTGTCGACGTCTAGGTCACCTTCCTGGGGTCCTCAGGCAGGTAGACAGTCAACAATAGTAGAATGATGAGTTCCTATTTTCTCATTCTCTGGGGAAGAGATGCTGGTCATCAAATCCCAGGGATTTATTTTGAAACCACCGTTAGGACTGGTCCTGCACTCTGTGGAATCAGGCCAGTGTTTTCTATTCCCCACATCTGTTACTCTGAGTCTCTGAGAATTGGTGACCTCCAGAAGAGACTTTGAAGACCAGTTAAATTTATACTCTATTTTACGTCTGTTTCACGTCTATTTCTTGAAAACGTCTCAGAAAGGCCTGGCAGTATTTATTCACAACTCCCATCTCTTTAATCTGTGTATTTCCTCTGCGTTTTAGAGAAAGGGGGAATGGTGTAGAAGGGGAGGCTGCATTCACCATGGTCCCCAATGCCTGGTTCATACAGGCTTTGCAAATCCCCTTTCTAAGAGATCTCGACAGTGCCAGGGACCTGTCTGTAGTCACCAAGGGTAAACTTAGAGGTGGGTTTGGTGGCCCTCGGTTTAATAAGGGTGCATGTTCAAAGTCCAGCGTCTTACTTCCACTTGAGAATCTTACTTCCATGGTACCTTAGGAGTCATGGGACAGCAGTGGGGTGGGGGTGGGGGAGGAAAGCGAGGTGTCTGCAGGGCCTCACAACCATCTGGGAACTTAAGTTCCCCAAGCACCTTTGGAACCAACCCCCACCCCCCTAGAGGCCCTTGGGCCCCAGCCCACAGAAGGGCCTGCAGAGTCTGCTCTCTCAGCCTCAAGAGGGGCTCCACTGTGTCCGAGGCTGCCCGGAGGCTCCCGAGGATGCTGGCCTGACTTCTAATACAACCTTCTCTTTTCTCGGTGGCCACTTGCAGCAAGACACCAAGGGTGACTACCAGAAAGCGCTGCTGTACCTGTGCGGTGGAGACGACTGAACTGTGGGCTCCCTGCCCCTCTAATGTCCTTGAGAATCCGCTTGCGACTAACAGACCCCCAGCTGCTCCTCATGAAGACACGTTAGCGCTGCCCCCAGCCCCTTCTAGTTGCTTAGGGTGCCCGGCTTCCTGTCTAGCCTCTCCTTTAAGCCAAAGAAATGAGCATTCCGAGGAGTCGGAAGTGAAGTCTGTGACGTGAAACACTTTGCCCCCTGTGTACTGTGTCATGAATAAACTCTTATTTTTACTTTAGAAACAACTAAGGCTTTGGCCACGCTTTCCATTTAACTGCATAAAAATCAAACATGCTTCAGATCATATTTTTCAACTGGCAAAGCTTTCCCTAAGGGAAGAAAGCTCAGATAGCATAGCCACTAACCAGATGTGGCTATTCAAGTATAAATGAATTTAACCTATACCAAGTTAAAATTTAGTTCTTCAGTCACATTATCCACATTTCCACTTCCTTCTTTCCTTTTTTCCTCCCTCCCTCTTTTTTTTTTTTTTCAGTACTGCGTATTGAACCAGGGTGTTTGAACTGAGCTACATCCTATACATCCTGGACCTTTTAGTTTTTGAGATAGGGTCCTGCTAAGTTGCCCAGCCAAAGCACAAACTTTCAGTCCTCCTGCCTCAGCCTCCCTGAGTGTTGGCATTATAGGCATTCACCACCACGCGCAGCTACCACCCACATTTCCAAAGCTCAGTATCCACTGTGTCTGCAGCTAGCATATTGGCCAGTGCAGGTGGAGAACATTTCCATTTAATGTGATCTCTAGGGCAGCACTACATGCCCAGGGGAAGAGAGGACCTTGGGGAAAATCCCAGACTAAGTCTTCCGTGCTCATCTCCCTGCAGGTAAATTAGGTGGAAGCAAGTAGAGGGCGGGATGAGGGAGTGGATTCTGTTTAGCTAATACTGCAAATACTAGCAGCTGGAATCAGTTCTTTCCCGCTCCTGCTCCAGAACTGGCTGCCAGCGAGCCAGGCTGCAGTTTTCCTGCAAGGAGGGCTGACGCAGGTGGATTGGGAGAGTGGAGGGGAAGCTAATGTCTTCTGATGGGCAGATTGGGAATGATGACCATGAGAAGAGAACATCTGAGCTGCATCCTGGAATCCAAGGTGAAGTCCGACAGCTGGGAGGAAGCTCTCCATGCACATTCTTAGGGGCCAGGTCTGAATATTGGCCATGGCCACAGCTGGTAGGTCCATGCCTCTGACAGTGTGTCTTTGGTGACTCCATGCTGTAAAGACTATATTTGCCCCTTGCTCCCCCGAGACCCCCCTGCCAACCAGCCCTTCCCTGGAGTCACTGGTTTCCGCGACGTCCTTGCAGGAGATTTTTCACAAGCACACATGTGTGCTTGCAGGGGGGGAAGGTGCTATGTTTGGACTCCTTCCCTGGCCCTGAAGGTGGCTGCTAATTTAAGGACTTTCCCCAAGCAGGGTATGGCCAGGGCCAAGGATGAGTGGACAGGACCCTCTATACCCTTGCACTACATTCCCTCCTGGTCGGGATCTTCGTATCATAGGTCAAATCCTGACGCCCGGCTGGTGGAGCGAAAACTGCAGACTGCAGAGACTGGGCAGGGAGGGGAAATTGGTGTGTAAAGGGGGATCTGTAGACACGGTGGACATCTGCCCCCAAGTTCAGTTAAAACAACTATAGCAGCTGCAAAGCGTTGGGCAAGTGAAATCCACCTGCCAGCTGACTGGTCTGCTATCGTGACCCCTTGGGCAAAACTTCAGATGAAATTTGGACAGAACAAAGCTGGAATCACTAGGGGGCTGTAAAGTCCCCCTCAGACCACTGAGATGCTCTTTCAAAAGGAGGTTATGCAAAGACAGTGTTTGATCAAACGTGACCTCCAAAGCATATTAGAATTGATTCCCAAATCCAGAAATGTACTCTTCCGTGGGCTTGCAGCAGAGTTCAGGGAACTGCAGAAGAAGCAGGGCCTTTCTCTTTAACCCCAAATTATCACTCTGAACTCGGAAACTGAGGGGGCTGGGCAACACTGACAGGAGCAGTGATTCAGATGAGCAAATATGTGGGCCTTCAAAGAGCTCCAGGCCTCGCAGGGAACGGTGGCGGGAGGAGCACGGGGCAAGACAGGGTGTCCCGTCCCACTGCCGTCCCAGGGCATCTCTCAGGGCAGAGATGACCACCTTGGAGATGTGAAATCCACTTTACCAAGACAGGGGCAAGGGCGCCAGGCAGGCTTTCACATGTTGTGTGCTGATAACCACAAAAAAAGGGGCTGATTTTATTTTTTGAAGAATAAAAGCCATGGATGTGTGGCGTAGCCATGGAAACTTACTGCACCATGGCACCACAACCAAGGCATGATTTTTCCCCGTATTCTGTACACCTTGGTCTGTGTGTAGGTTACTTCCCCTGAAGTTGTGCGGTGGTCAACCCAAGCGACCATACACAATGGACTTGTGTTGTGAACCCCCAGGTCATGTGTGAGATGGACAATTAGGCTTTCTGGCACGGTGGTGGCTTCTCCGTTTTCCTAGGCTATGGGCAAATGACCATGTATATAAATCTTCCCCAGTCGGTGAAGTTCCTGTGGTATGAATTATTAGTAAAGATAGCTAAAGCAGGGGAAACTAGGCTCACAAAGTAGCTACATTTAGCAAGAAAAATGATTTGAGGACAGAAATATTTTAAATCAATTTTTAGTCTTTAAATGACTCCAATCTCCAGGCCTTTGCTTGCGTTTTGACAAATGGCTTTGGCTTCTTACCCACATCAGTTTATTTGACCTCCTTTTTCCATCAACTATCAAAATGAAAACTGCTACAGAGAAAGAGAGAGAGCGAGAGAGAGAGAGAGCACAATTTTACACATCCCACAGCAATGAGGCAGAACATGCTATAGCCATCAAGTTCTAGTTGTTCATTCTATTTATTGAAAAAAGCCTGTAGCCTGATTTCTTTTATGCGAGTACATTTGAGCAAGCAAAGTTTATAGAGATGACTTATCTCATTACATTAGAAGAGTGATTTGCTATCTCAGCATCTATAAGCAATTTTAACAGACATGTCTGGATGAAGAAAAGCTTTTGTAAATATATGCGAAAGACACGATTTCATCAAGCATTAAATCGGAGGTACCCTGCAAAAATATTACATTTGTGCATTCAATTAGCTTGATTGTGGCTGAATTTTGTCCACTGAAGGCAGCATTTCTGCAGAAAAACAGAAGCATTTCCTATGTCAGCAGGTTTCCTGAAACGGAAAGCTTGGTTTTCCCCCTGCACATCCTATTTGCGGCTGGGCAGTTCCCAGCTATGTGTTCCTAATCGGACTGCTCAGACTCAGCTTCATAGTTATGTGGGACAAGTGTGAGCCCAAAACTGCTTTACTTAGGCCATGGAGAAATTCAGATCTGACAACGTTGGTTTAAATAGCCCACTTCTAGTCTGAAAGCATGGCAAGTTCTCAGCAAAATTGGGTTGTGGTCACAAATGGACAGATGTCCTCTGCATTTCCTCCTGGTCCTTGCAAGGCCACTCTGTCCTTCCAGGGTCTGAAGGATGGGGTGGAAGCCTGGGTCTGGCTCCTAGCCCAGATGCCTTTCTCAGAGTTGAGTTTATAGGATCAACCTTATCTTCCATCCTGTTATGAAAGCTTTGCCCTCTGATTACTGGAAGGAGAGTTCGTGAAGAAATGGAGAAATGTTGGGGTACAAGAGGGGTTGGACCTCTTAACCCACAGCGAAGAAAAGGGTTAAGTATAGTCACGCATCCTTCATTAGATTACATTCTGAGCTCTGAATCATTGGTGACTTTTTCACCATGCCAACATTGTAAAGTGATGTTACACTGAGATGCTTTTGATTTGTTATGGAACCACCACTATACATGCAGTTCATCATTGCCTGGAACATCATGGCAGGGTGTTTAAGATAATCCCCAGCCCTAGTCCAGTGGACTCCCCCTCCCCTAGTTCAGGGAGTGAAAATCAGGAGATAGGGGGCTTTTGGTTTTTCAAAATCTAGTTCAAGAGGGTTGGGCCTGGACTGTCTCCAAGAGAAAGGGCTCTGGGGTGAAAGGGGAAAGCAACTGGCCTATCCATGGGACAACTGGATAGCTAGAGACTGAGAAGGGAGGAACCCAGGGGTGAAGAATGATGTCCAGCCAATGTGCAGTGTTCAGAGGGTCTTGACCTCAGATAGGGGATCAAACACTGACCGTATTTGTGTTGGGTCCTTCTGGAAAAGCCTTAGCAATGGGACATGGAAAATAGGGTATGAGGCTCTGCCCAGTGTTCACAGGTGCTTTGCAACCTCAATCTGATTCCAGACCACTTGGCTCTCCGATCCCAAGAGCAGCCCACACCCTGTGAGGGAGAGCTAGAAGGGCATTTTTTAGGCATACCTCTGGGCTTTCTCTTCTTGGTATTTTATGATTTATGCTATCCATCTCAGATATATCAAAAGTATTCCAGACACCTCAGGGCCCCATAATTTGGATCTAACTCCATGCTTTGAAGAGCCTAAGTGTTATGGCTTGTATTTACATGTCCTGGCCCCCAGCCTCATGTGACCATAGGTGGGGCTTTTTGGAGGTGGCTGGATGTAGGTGTGTTGGGTGTGTGGCACTAAATCAGTACACTGATTAGCTTTGCATAGTTCTGGGTGTGGATAATGGGAAGGCCAACTTGAGTATGGGTGGCAGAATCCAAAAGGCTTGTAGCTTGGATGGGATAAGAGGGGAAGGGAAGCCTACTTTGCTCCTTGTCACTTGCTGCCTCCTGCCTGCCTTGCCATAGACTGTTTCTCCTCTGTGATGACCCTCTGCCATGCCACCCAGCGGACTATGGACTGAAACCTCTATGAACTGTGAGCTGAAATACACCTTTCCTCCTTCAACTTTGAGTGCCAGATATTTTGTCTCAGCAATAAGAAAAGTAAGACACTAAATTAACTAAATATCATGTATCTGAGGCAACTAAGTCCCTATCAAAGTTACCAGGCCAGGGAAAGAAAATGAAGGATATGTTCTGGATACTGTGTTTCAAGTTGTTGAGAAAACAAAGAAACCTCTGAAAATTATTTCAGAGCACAGAGAATACCAAGGAAAAGGTGGAATCAAAACGTTTCAGCTCTTCAGTGGGATGACTGCCAGCTCTGTTTCAGTAGGGAGTTTCCACATAGCTGTCCTTTGGCTTCCAACAGTTACAGTAAGGTGAGGAGCACCATCCGTTTCTGGGACTCTGATCATTTGTGCCTCCCAGGGGCTGAGGACTTGCAATGGTTGGATTTGGATGAGGTTGTCCCCCACGAACTCATATGTTGTGGTGGCTTGGTCCCCAGTGTGATGTGACATGTGGTGGAGCCTATGACAGGCAGCATGTAGTGGAGGTCTCAAGACCTGCCCTCTTCCTGGTGCTGGCTCCCATCTCCCCATGGACTCTCTCCTGTGCCCTCCTGCCTTGGTGGTGCCATCAAACAGAGGTGATGCAGCCCAGGGGACCCTCACTGGAGCTGGAGCTATGCAGTGTGAAGCTTCAGCCTACAGAACTGTGAGCTAAACCTTTTTTCTTTTTCTTTCTTTCTTTTTTTGTGGTTTTGGGGATTGAACTCGGCTTCATGCATGCTATGCAAGCACTCTACTGCTGAGCTACATCCCCAGCCCACCTTTCTCCTTTATAAACACTTAGCCTCCAGTATTTTGTTAGAACAATGAAAAGCAGACTGATATGGCTTACAAATCCCCCCTTAGAAATCAAGCCCAGCCTGCCCCAAGTGTGAGATCTGCCTTGGCCCATTCATGGGACATGTAACCTACCCTACCTCTTGCTGTTCCAGCACTCTGTTGGCTCCTTACCACTCTGGGAAGGTGTGTCTGGGGCTCACACTTTATCCCCAGCACTGTGTCTCTGCCCTGCCCCAACAACCCCATTTGGCCCTGTGTGCACTGAGCCTGTGATAGCTAGTCTTCTGCCCTGTTAATTGAACTCATTCTACAACTTCCCTGAAGCCCTTTCCTCCCATTGCTCCCTCCCCACATCCAGGAACCCGAGTCTACATACCCTTCCCCTCTGCAACACTGCTTCTGGGTCGATTTACTTCCGGGTTTGATATCGTGAAATTCTAGCTGAGGTACTAGATGGTTTGGAGGGCTCCTGTCAGAGATGAACTGAGTTGCATATGTACTCTCCAGCTCTGGGCAGTGGGTCCATGATGAGAGGGACACAGGACCAACTAGATAACTGTCCCTGGGCTGGACTCATCCCAACACCAGCCTTTTCCCCTTGAACCCCAGTGTGAGTCTGGGAGTTGTGCACTGCAGCCTCCCCTTTCCTGGTGAGTAATAGGATCTACCTCATAGGGTTGTTGTGACCATTAAATGAGCAGAACAGGTAATGTTCCTAGTGCAGTTCTTGGTTAGAAGAAGCACTTAATAAATCTGGTAAATACAGCCAGAAAGATCCTGTATAAATAGTCAGTGTTGTGTAGATCATGACAGAGCCGGCTGAATGGACCAGGAGAGACACTTCCTGCCATGTGGTGTTTGTCCTCAGAAGTACCCACTGGGGGCATTGGAAAATCATGTTGGGCCTCCCAAGAGGTTTATGCTCCTTCTGTGGCCCGTTTCCCTTTGGGGTTCAGTGGTGGAGTTGTGGGTATCCTTGAGCCTCCTGCAGAACAACGTCATTTGTCTTCTTGCTTTTTAAAGTTTCCATCAACTCTGGACCTTATGAAGCTGACAAACGCATGCAGCCGGATGATGGGTAGGAACTAGTGCTCCACAGTGACAAATCCTCCTGTCCCTGAGAACTGTTTAATCTCATTACCTCACACAGACGAGTTCCTCAAGGGAGAAGATTGAATGGATTATTTCCTGGAGCTATGTGGGTATGATTCTGCCACTAGCAAAAGGTGGAAATGTGGAAATGTTGAGCCAACCAGATTCAAGGCAGTGCTGGTTTCACAAGATCAGAACACACTTTCTGATGTTTCTGGCTTCTATGACACCTTATCCTGCAGGTCAGTCCGACATTTGGGAACACTTGATCCTGAGAACCTCACTTCTGGGGACACCATGGAGGAATGGCCCATTTTACATTTATTACATAGATCGGGAGCAGTTCCACCACTGGAAAATTTATAATCATAGATACACAGATTCCATGCCTCAAAAACGTCTGTTCAAAATATGTTTAGGAAATGACCCGTGTAGGGCTGGGGTTTTCTCCCTCCTTCTCACTCCTGTCCTCTCCTTCCTTCCTGGAATCTGGCTGCTGGGTGGGCAGTGGGAGGAGACTCAGGGTGCAGGACTCCTTGTAACTCCCTAGGTAAGAAGGTGTCCTTGGGGGGTTGACCTCTCAGGGGATGGGTGGGGTTGGAGTGGTTTTGAGTCTTGTCCATTTTTTCCTGTTCCCTGAACTTGCCTCACTCCCTTGGCGTGGGGAAGTTGTTACACACATTCCTAGTATGATGAGGTTTTCTGTGTCACATTTTGTGTTCTAGTCTGAGATTCTCTGACTTCCTTATTTTGTTTCTAATTTGAACTTCATTTATGGTATCATATGGGAAATTTAGCACCCTGAAAAATCCACTGTTCTGTTGCCTGTGGTAGTGCATGCCTGTAATTCCAGCACCTTGGGAAGCTGAGGCAGGAAGAGCTCAAGTTCCAGCCCTGCATGGGCAACTCAGTGACTCAGTGAGCCCTGTCTCAAAAAAAAAAAAAAAAAAAGGAGCAGGGAATGCAACAGTTTGCAGGCTCTGAAAACAAAGAAAGACAAAACAAAACCAAAAATTAAATAATCAAAACAACAATAGGGCCGGGGATTTAGCTCAGTGGTTTCACCGCCTGCTGCGCAAGCTCAAGGACCGGAGTTCGATCCCCGGTACCAAAAAAACCACAAACAACAAAACAACAACAACAAATCCCAAACCTCTGTACTTTCCCTCCTCAATTTTGCTCTTCTAGTTTCTGGCAACCAACGATCTGTTTACCAGCTTTACTTTTCGAAAATGTCATATAATTGGAATAAATAGATAACATATGTAGGTTTTCTTTCATTTAGCAGTACTTTAAGATTCACCGATGTCTCTTAGGGGCTCGAGAGCTCAGTCTTTAAAATTGCTGTATAATAGTCCATCGTGCAGCTGTACCGAAAGGCCATGGGTTGGACAAGCTTCTCCTAGGAGCCCTGTGCTAAGGGCAGATGCCCAGCCTGTGGCGCCGACTAGGGGTGCTGTACCTTTAGGAGGGGCGCCTGGGATGCTTTCTGGTTCATGGGCCCCTCCTCTTCCGTTCTGGGCCCCTCCTCTTCCGGCGCCTGGACTCCCCCGCCTCTCCCTGCTTTCACTTCCCAGCTGCCCTGAGGTGAGCTGTTTGCCCTTGCTTTGATGTCCCCTGGCCTTAAGGACAAGTCCAGAAGTAAATTTTTCCGAAGTCAGCTACCGCCGGAAAGCTGACAAAGTGCAAACTGTTGGTTTCTCCATGAAAACAAACCTATTACAAGACGCTGGTTGCTTCCAGTTGGGTGATTATGCATAAAATTGTTATAAATATTCCTGTGCAGAAAAAAAATCTTTATTTGAGATGGAGACTTGTGTCGCTCATCCCGACGTCAGGTTCCTGGGCTGAAGCAGTCCTCCTGCTTCAGCCTCCCAAGTGCTGGGACTGTTGGCACGGGCCACCATGCCTGGCTCTTAGCAGATTTTTGTAGGAAGGTAAGTTTCAGCTGGTGGCAGCGCCTTGCTCGATGACCTGGAGCGCGCTTGCTGGGTCGCACGGTAAGATTCTCTTTGGCTCTGGAAGGAATTGCCAAGTGGTCTTCCAGATCTCCGCACTGTTTCCAGTCCCCACCATTGATGAGTGGGTCTCTGTTGCCCTCTCCGTCCTTGCTGGCAGTTTTGGGGGTGCTGCCATCCTATAGTTGTGTAGTGATTCAGTTACGATTTCCTGAAGATGGAGGAGGTCGAGCACGTTTTTACATACTTATTTATCATTTGTCTCTTTAGCACGGTGTCTATTCTGATCTTTTCCGTCTTTTTAATTTGTTGTTAGCTTTTTTCCTTTTTCCTCTTTCCCCCACCCCCCTTTTTGAGATCCTGGGGATTGAGCCCAGGGCCTTTGCACTGAACTGCATCCCCAGCCCTTAAAAAAAAAAAAAAAAAAACTAAGACACAAGCTCGATAACCCACAAAAAAAAAAAAAAAAGTGATTAAAATATTTCAATGCTTTTTTCAGTTTGGACCACTGGCCCTAGGGCCTTGACACTGATCCTCTATTAAAAAAAAAAAAAAAAAAAAATTGAGACAAGGTCTTGCTAAATCGTCCAGGTTGGGGTGAAACTTGCAATCGTCCTGCTTCTTCCTCCTGTTGTTAGTTGTTTTTTTTTCCTCCCAGTACCGGCGATCAAACTGAGGACCTTGTGCTAGCGAGGCAGGTGCAGCACCACTGAGCCAAATCCCTGGCCCTTTGTTGTTAGTTTTTTAATTGCTGAGTTTTAAGAGTTCTTTCAGGGGACTGAGACTGTAGTTCAGCGGCAGGGTGCTGGGACAGTATGTAAGAAGCTCTGGGTTCCATCCCAGTACAAAACAAACTTCTTTCTTTTTTTGTATATAAATTTATTATCAGATACATATTCTGTTTTCTTCCAGCTTGTGGCTTCTCTTTTCATTCTCTTAAACACTGTTTTCCACAGAGCTGAAGTGTTTGATTTATTTATTTTGGTACTGGGGTTCAAACTTGGGACCTAGAGCTTGTGAGGCAGGCAGTGGAACCACTGAGCTAAATCCCTGGCCCTGAAAATTTTAATTTTAATGATGTCCAACTTACCAATCTTTTCTTTTATAGGCTGTTATTGGTGTTGTCTTTAAAAACTCATCAACAAACCCCAAGTCGTTTAGATCCTCTCTGTAGTTTCTTCAAGAAGTCTTACAGTTTTGCATGTTACTAGGCCTGATCCTGTCTGATTTGGGTTTTCTGTAAGATACAAGGTTTCTGTCCAGGTTCCCCTTTTGGCATGTGGACACCCAGTTGTTCCAGCAAAATTTGTTCAAAAGTCAACAGTCATTTTTTTTTTCAGTACTGGGGATTAAACCCAGGTTCTTTGCACTGAGCTACACCTCCAGCCCTTTATTATTTTATTTTTTCAGAGTTTGAAACAGGGTCCCTCTAAGTTGCCCAGGCAGGGCTCCAATTTTTGATCCTCCTGTCTCAGCCTCGCAGAGTGCTGGGATTACAGGCATGTGGTACCTGGCTCAGCCAACATTAATTTTTTATTAGTAAATTATTTCTGTCCTGTTTGCCAGACTTAAAATGCTGGGGAAACAAGTCTGAGGGCTCCAGCACTAAGCAGGGGGGCTTTCTGATAACCTCTGTGTACTCTTCGAGAAGTGGCCAAAGGCAGAACTGGTGGAGCCGGCAGGGGGCATAGGCAGGAAAAGCCCAGTTGTGGGGCAGTCTGAGGAGTCAGGGCCCTTGGTGGAGAGTCTCTCCTTCAGCCCAGAGGAAGGAAAACTTAACGGGTCAGCCAGACCTGGTGGTGCAGGCCTGTAATCCCAGCTACTTGGGAGGCTGAGGCAGATGCATATTGAGTTTGTGGCCAGTCTCGGAAGTTTAGTGAGACAGTGTCTCAAAATTTTAGCTTAGTGGTAGAGCTCTTGCCTAGCATGGGTAAGGGCCTGGCCTTGATCCCCAGTAAGGTAAACAAAACAAAACAAAAATACATAGTAGCTGGTTAACATAACTGAGACTGGTTTTGCTTTCTAGGAGAAACTTCCCTTAAAGTGTACATGTACACTCGCCCTCCCTCCCAAGGCCTGACCTTCCCAAACCTTGGGAAGCCAGGCAATTGTCCCCTTCCTGCACACCTCATCCTCCAGGAAGTGGAGGAACTGTGATGCCAGTTCCAACATGAAACATGGTGGTCTATGAAATCACCGACGTAGTCCACAATTCTAAGATGAATTAGAAATAAAAAAGCGCGCCATCTTGTGGACAGAGGCAGCTCTCACAGCAACAGCCAATCCTACAGGAGGACCAGTGACCTTTGCTCTGGGGACGCAACGCATTTGCTTACACAACCTCTGCAGCAGACTTTAGGGCAGTAGGCCAGGGGTTTCTCTTTAGGGTTTTAAAAAACTTACAATGAATAACTATCGGCTTTTATTTTAATAAATGACTAAAGCTTCTTAGTAATCATAAAATCCATCACTAAGAGGTACTAAAATTGGCAGTTTTGATAAAATAAGCACATTGTCTGTTCCTTTGCATCCTCCCCACTCCATTGGCTGACACACCTGTGGTGCCCAGTACACAGGCCAGGATTCCGGATGGCTCCCCGGAGGATGTTTGGTGTTCATGGTTCTGTGGAAATTGATTGTGCTTCTCAAAAGTTGCTAGCTTGCCTGCCCCACAAGTGCAAGGACCCGAGTTTGATCCCTGGTACCAAAAAAGAAAAGTTGCTAGCTTATCTTAAAGGACATGGTGATCATTTATTCATCATTACAGAGAATGAGGAAGGGCAGTCAGTAGCAGTGCAGGGCAGTGGAGCCACAGTGCAGACCACTGTGAGGGACTAGATGCCAGGAAGCTCTATGGCCATGGAGAGCCAAGGGGGACATCGCACTTGCTATAGTTGGGACCCTCCCTTTTAAACCTAGGTCTGCTGCCTTTTCGACAAGCCCACACCCACTACTGTACCTTGGCTTTTTACGGTCTGTAAAATGACAAGTTGGAAATCTGTACTCTCTAAAGTCCCTTCAAGGCCTAAACTATGTGTCAAAGAGAAGACTTTATCGATCCTTTTATCTTAGTTACTTTCTTCTTGCTAGGAAAAATACCAGCACCCATAAGTTAAGGAGGAAAGGTTTATTTTGGCTCACGGTTTGTAGAGGTTTACAAACTAGTCGGCTGGCTGCAAGACAGGGTGGCATGGCAGATGGCCTTCACAGAGGCAAAACAGTTCATGGTGGTGGCAGGTAGGGAGCAGCTAGCAGTGAGCCTTCCTTTCCCTTTTTATCCCATCCAGGCTACAAGCCTATTGGTTGGTGCCACTCACACCCAGGGTGGGTCTTCCCATCATCTATATTTAGAACCATGCTAAACCAATCAGTGGACTAATCCAGTATCACACCCATGATCCAGTATCACACAGCCATGATCCAGCTGCCTCCCAAAAGCCCCACCTATGAGCATATAAAGCTTTTGGGGGACATTTAGATATAAGCCACATCACTTTCTTAATCCAGGTTTTCTGGCCAAAGGCAGTAATTTCCACTGAGAGCCTATTTCAGTGAATATTCTAGATAACAATGGCTTTGGAAGACTACCTAGAGTATTATGTTTTACACAATAAACAAATGATGGAAACACTTGAACAAAGAATTTCCTTCAATCCTTTCCCCTCTAAATTCCAAAGTCTCATTAGGAGAAGGTCTCAGAAAAGCCACACTGGATTCCATTCAAGGACTGGGGTGGCCGGACCTTCTCCATGGGAGATGTGTGTCCTCGCAGATGAGTGCCCTCAACATTGCAGCATTTTAAGAGGTCCCAGAAATGGTGGGTGACATTACCCAGACCCCCTGGATCTGTTCCATCAATATCACACTTTTGGTGTCTGATAGTGGTGCTGTCACTTGGGAAAGAAACCACTTCCTCCGTGACCAGCTGAAGGACATTTGGGGATGATATCACTTCATGAGGAAAACTTTATGCTGAAATCATTGAGGAACATTGTCTTGCATTTGTGTTTCATTTCTGGATTTTTAAGAACCTTTATACTTGCCTATTTGCTTGAGTGAAAATGCATTTGGAGGTGTTTTTTGGAGAAGAGAGGAGGATCCAAAATTGCACTACTGTGGTTTTGTCAAATGTGCCCTTAAAAAAAAAAAAAAAGGAGCGACGTTGTGTTGGTGACATTTGATCACAAGAGGGCGCTCCAACAAAACGCCTCAGCTCAAAAATTTGCCTGGCTCCCCAAACATTTACATGCTGCAATTTCTGGCTGATTTTATGATAGAAATCTTAGTGTCACAAATATTGTTTCAAACTATATGAAATGTTTTAGATGATTGGGAGTCTGGGCATTGAGTCCCGAGCACAAGTTAGAGCCCTTTGATTGCTAAAATGATTTTATCATTTCTCCATCAGTTTTGCACACACACATACACGTAAAGAAAAGGAAAAAAGACCGAGACTTCAAAACCTATTCTTTAACAACAGGACAAAACAACACAAACTCAAAGCATATTTTAAAAATTCCATTTCAAACCAGAGCTTTTTGGGGTTTTCTGCCTAAGATCTCTAAGTCTAGAAAGATGGTAAAAACCCTGTTCTGCAATCTAGACATAAGCATCAGAGAAAATGCTATGTTACCTCTTCCAGGATACAGATAATTGAAACAGAAAGTGGGAAGAAAGCTATGGGATGGTCTCGGAAATAAATCATAGCATAGAACCATGTTTTCCTAGCAGTCAGATAATACTTGCGGGCATAATTGCCAACAATGAACACCCTTTACAAGGAACAGTTTTTACTGATAATAAAATAATTAGGATAATTTATGTGCATTTGTGCAGTTATTAACATGGCTTTGCTTAAAGGAGATTCAGCTGGTTATTCACGGATATTAAGAGGGTCTCCCCTCCTACCTTCTCAGGCGACATGTTTATACCCAGGCAGTACTTCTAAATTTTTAATAGAGAGGAAGAGATTCCATTTAATTAGGTGGAGTGACTTGTTTATGTGCAGGTTATACATTTACGAGTTCTAATGAAGAACGGAAAATACCCATTGAGTAGCCTTTGAAGTTGTGCTTATTTGGGGATAATTGTAAACCCAGCTCGATACAGACAGCATCTCGGCCCCGCAAATGATTTGAGGATAGAGAGTTAAATCCAGGTAAAATAATTGCACGAATTGCATCTTGATCAATGTTCAAAGGATTTTGTTCCCCTTCCTAAGTCAAATCTCTTCAATCTCACATTTGATTGGAATATCAAAACTGGGTTGTAGGAAAAAAAAATGTTAAGGATGTAATAAGTTTTTCTTTTCTTAAAAATAAGACTAGCATTTACATAAAAACCTGCCTCTTTTTTTCCCTTTGGATTTTAACTTCATATATTCTAGATAACCTTTTAAAATTGTGAATTGGGTAACATATACATGTTACTGTCACAAAAACATTTTTCCATGATCATAAATCCTTTCCAAAAATGAGAAATTAATTTTTTCTTAAACTGTGACCTAAGGTAAAAACTCCAAATATTTGTGTGCCTCAGGTGTATGCAGAAAGGCCACCTAAATTAATGAGGTTTCTTGAATTGGTGTAGAGAAATGAATTACACAGCTTAAGAAGTCGAAGAGATTTCTAAAGCACAATTAATGATCGTATGGAATGAGAAATCGAGCTTTGTGTTATTACTATAGGATTAGTTTTTAGTTCCTGAAAGCTGGTCTATTTATGGGTATCTAAGATGGAATTAAACTCTGAAAAGGTTAATATTTTTTTAAAAAACTGTTCTGTTGAAGGTCTATTTCCTATCACCTTTTATAAGTTTCGCTTTGAATTGTAGTTGCAATCTGCATTTGGAGTGAATCCAGGAAGCTTGAATAATAATGTAATCCCCGGTGGAGCTGCTCTTCACATAGGGAGTAGGATAAATGAAATGCTACATACAGATTCCTGACAATATATTCATCCTGGTAACTCAGAGCTGATGAATTATAGCAAGGCCACTCCTAAGGACATCCTTTTACCTCCGTGGTGTACATCATAATTTCAGGAAGAAAAACAAAACCCCAGCTTACAAAAGAAATAAAGCCATCCCTGATTGAAAAGCAGTACCTTAAAAATATTTGTTGAAAGGAAATATTTGTTTTGCTGCAGGCAGAATGAGGGGTAGAGAATAGAAGACTAAAGGAGACAGGAGAAGAAACCGTTACCCTTTGCTGAGCTCGCTGGCCATCTTTAAAGCTCTTGAACATTTTAGCAGTTCCACATCTTTTTTTTTTTTTTCTTGTGCGCTTGTCTTATTTTCATAAGGAAATTTCTCCTCTTGTCTGGAGCCAGCATTATGTAGCTGAAATCTTGGATGATGTGATTTTAAGATCAAATAAGCCCTAATAAGGTGAGATTTGTTGTCTTATTGATCTTATGGCTTGGGTGCTACAGACAAGCTTTGAGACAGCGAGGAGGTGTTAGGGTAGCAGCTCTGCAGAGAAACATGTCTGGATTGGCGCTCCACCTGGACAGCAGAGGGTCAGGGTCTGCAGACAGCACCAGACGTGGGCATTGCAGCTTTGCAGAACACGGGGCCGGGAGATGCCCTGCACAGTAAACCTGAAAAGTGGAAGATGTTAGCAGATTTACTTTTGTTTATTTTAGGCTCTGGGAGGTTGGCTGATGTCCTTGATGAGAGCTAATCACCATGCCTCATTCTGGCCTAAGTTAAGGAACGAAAGCTTCCCAACTCTGTGGAAGACTCAGGGAAGATGGGCGGGGCATCATCTGTGGAAGAGAAAAGGGAAAAGTTGTGTGTGTGTGTGTGTGTGTGTGTGTATTTTAAAGTTCATTTAGGAATCAAATTGTACCAAGCTGTTTAAAAGAAGCTAAAGCCAATTAAAGTGGGAAGAAGAGTTTTGCAAATAAATTACACTGCCAAGGAATGTAAAAAAGCAGCAGAAAAAGGCTTTTTGGTGCTGGGTAGAGATGGGGAAAGTGAATTGTTACTAAAAATACATCATTCTGGCCAAGTCTTTCAAAAATAAAGAATTGTACCAAATAGCCACTCAAGGTCTATTTGATAATTTAATTGAACTAGGGAGCATTATAATTTGTCTTGTACTGCAGTACATACTGTATATTTAACTTTCTTACAGACTAGAACGCCAGCGTTTTCGTAGCATTTGGTGAAGCAGAAAGTGTGTCTATAGATTCTGCATTATTTTAAACAAGCTCTTGGGTCAGCTCAGGCATCAGGGATGATGTTCTGCTTCTGCCCACCTTTTAGGGCTACAGAAAAGCACGAAGGGAATTGGAACAGGAGGGAGTAGCCAGGACAAGTGAAATATCACCGAGGACACTGAACCTCCCCGCTCTGAGCACTGGCTCCTGGAGGCTGTTTGGTGAGGTATTTACAGATGCAATATTTCTGTCATTCTCCTCCCTTATTGCACCCTTTATTCCTTTAATGGGTGAATTAGCCTTAAGTTCTTGTTAAAGCTATTCCTTTTGGAAGAGAAAATGATGTACATCATTATAACCAGGCAAACGGCCACTGGAGCCCATGTCACCTTCAAGGATGCTTTTCCTTGGGGATGCGACTTTCACCAGCAGCCACAATGTGAGTTCCTTGGCTCACACTTTGTTTCCTTTTTGTGCATCTGAGTATAACCTGGAGGGATGAAGGGAAGAGAGAGTTTAGGGTGTACCCAGTTACACCAGGACCGAGGGAGCATCCTTTACTGTTGGCGAGAGGAAGGGATTTACAGGTCAGCTATTCCATGCTTTCCATTTCACAGACAGATAAACTGGGGCCCTGGGCAGCTTAGTGAATTGCACAGGACTAAGCAGGAAGTTAGCGGTGGAACAGTTTCACTCCCTTAGGCGGCCCTGAGGAGGAAGCGGCTGGGAAGTGGAGACTGAGAGGGGCCTGAGAGGACAGTTAAGGTCCTTGCTCCTCAGAGAGGAGTTCTTGGACCGCAGCATTGACATTACATGAAATTTGTTAGAAATGCATCGCATTGCACCCCAAACTGAACCTCCCGAGCCACGATCTGCATTTTAACAAAATCTTTAGGTGATTTCTATGCATGGTAGAGTGTAGACACACCAAGCCCCAAACACAAATTAGAATTATGGGAGAGGTCAGAACTGCTCGGGTTCTGCAAATGTCATAACTACTTCTAAAAGATGCTCCTGAAAACATCATTTTTAGCAAAAGTGAGTACATTAAAACTTAAAAATGCTAAATGCAGAGAGTAAAAAGAGTGGTAGCATGCAATGAAGGTGAGGGGAAATGGTGATTTTTAATGGCTCAACCTTTCTAGAGGGCAATTTGGTAATAGGTATTAAGTTTTAAAAATGTGCAGTCTTTGATCCAACAGTTCCATTTAAAGAAGTTATTCTGGAGAATTAATTGGACTAGGTTGAAAAGATGTGTGAATAAGAATGTTGTTATGGTTGCCAAAAAACTGGAAGTGGTCTGAAGATCCAACAGTAGGGGGCAGTTGTTGAAGAAATTATAGTATGTTCAGGTGTGTACTGTGCAGTCATTTAAACCGATAAATTAGAGGAGCATTTACTACTTTAAAAATATGTTTATAGGGGCCAGGGATGTAGCTCCGTTGCCTGCCTGGCAAGCACAAGGTCCTGCATTCAATCCCTGGTACTGGAAAAAAATATTACATATTTATATGTGTTGATATATATAAAATGATATCATAATTTGTTTAGAAATAGATAAATATTTAAAAATCTGGAAGTCAGTATGACTGTTAACAGAGTTATTTCAGAAGATAAGATGATAGGTGATACTTTTTTGCCTCTTTTCATCTTATGATTCTTTTACAATTGATGTATTAATTAGCTAATCAAATGAGGCAATGTAGTTATTATTGTAGAGAATATTTTTTCTTTAAGTTCTGAATATTTTACTTCCCAGACCAAATTCCTAAAAGGAAAAAACGTGTCAACATTTTCTATTTAATTTTATCATTGGACCCAGTACATTGGATTATAATTATCTGTCAGCTGTCTTTCCCCTCTAAGATCCAGTCATGAGTCTTTATATCCAAGGCTTAGGACAGAGCTTTGGCATATAGCATTTGCTTAATAAGTGTGTCAAAGGAACGAATGAATGAGTATTGGATGACTATCTACCCTTGTTTTTCTTCATGAGTAGTCTACAGGATTGCTATTCTAAGTCTACGGGAATGAACGGGTTGCCATTGCATATAAGGAATGTGCTTCTCAGGTAGGTAACTGTGGAGGGCACAGTTCTTCTTGGACGTTTGGTTTAGCTGCAGTCTCCACTCTGGTGACAAATGACTCTGAGAGGTGTGGGCCGGGACAGGACAAGCCAGGAGGTCAGGCCGCAGAGGTCTCTAAAGGGTTGGAAGAAATGTACTTCCCTTGGCTTCTGCATCTGCCCTTGCAGGGCTCAGTTCTGCCCCAGCCCCAGGTGGTCCAGGGCACCTTAGGAAAGGGCTGTCCTGCCCATGCAGAAGTTCATAGGCGGTGGAAACTGGCTTTGTTTGTTGGTATGGTTTTGAATCTTGCCTCGCTGGGGGTTGGATTTTGAGAGGTTTGAACTGTAGCTAACTCCTGCTAATCAGCGAGTAACAGTTTCAGCCTTGTGCTGGGAAGCATTGGTGTGAGTCTTCTTCTCACAGCTTTCTTAGGAGCCAGCTGTCCATTTTACACAGCAGGAGGCCAAATCTGTAAAAGCCTAAGCTCCTTGCCCCAAGTTTAGGCACAGAGCTGTGGGGTTTGGGACCTATTTTCAGAAGACTGCTGGCCCCAGAGTCAGGCCCTCCCGCCATGCTCTAAAGGAGTTGAGGATGTTCTGAGGGCTTCCTTCAGCTCTAGCACCCTGGGGTGTGGCTGCACCCGGTAAAATGTCCCTGGCCACTCTGAATCCCCTTTCCCATTCTTCTTGTTAAACAGATCTGTTTAAAAATGAGCCTCCACATTCTTTGATCATTTATTTTCTTTCTTGTTCTTGGCTCTTAGTGAAATCAGAAAATCAACTTTATAATTAAAAAAACTGAGAGGATAAAAATATTTTTAATAAAATAATTTATTTTTAATTAATTAATTTATTGGTACCGGGGATCAAACTTGGGACCTTGCACTTGTGAGGCAGGCGGTGGAACCACTGAACTAAATCCCTGACCCTTAAAATAATTTATATTATCTGGAAATAGTTATGAGGTTTAAGAAACTGGGTTGCAGCTGGATGTGGTAGCACATGCCTGTAATCCCAAAACTGGGAGGCTGAGACAGGAGGGCTGCAAATTCTAGGGTAGCCTGGGCAATCTGGCGACTTAATGAGACCCTGTCTCCAAATTTAGAAAGGTAGGGTGGGGGTCTTGTAGCTCACCATAAAGGTCCTGAATTCAGACCCCAGAGCCAGGGCAGGGGGAGTGGATTGCACATAGAGTTTGAGGTAAGACCTAGCTTTGATTTGGGCAGTTATTCAAAAAGTTCAAGAAAATTAATGGAAGATTTATTGAATATATTTGATAATAGGGTTATTTCTTGGGATATCTCAGCTTCTGTATTTGGAAATGTTAACAGGATTTTAAAAGATGAGTTGTAATGTGAAAAATTGATGGTATGATTTGAATGTGTTCCCAAATTTCGTGTATTAGACACTTAATCCCCAAATTCGAATGTTAATGGTATTTGGAGGGGGGGCTTTGGACATGATTAGGGTTAGGGGAAGTCATGAGGAGGGGCCGTCACGGTGGAATTCGAGGCTGTGTAAGCAGAGGCGGCAAGGCCAGGCCTGGCAGCCTTGTTCCAGCCACTGCGTGATGCCCTCCATACACGAAGTTGTGGCACACGTGGCAAGGAGCCCTGGCCCGGGGCTGGCACGAGGCTTGTGGACTTCTGAGGGTCAAGAACCGTGAACCCAGGAGCCAAGCAAATGTCTGCTTTATACTTACCTGGCATCAGGTATTTCGTTAGAGCAACAGAAAGTGAGCTCAGGTAAGAGGGACACTGCTTCTGATAATAACATAACAGTGAAGTATGGGTATTTGTTTATAAATCTTTGGGGCTGCTTCACATTTGGAATTTGCATGGTAATACAAAAGGAATTTGAAAAACACTGGAGGAAGAATCGTAATTTGGTCCAAACTGCATATCCAAGAGGTTTCAAAGTCATAAAATGGCATAACAATACTCTAGACCCTTCTTACGTACCCAGAGTACCTAAGAATAGGTTTCAGGTAGATTATGTCTTACAAATAGATACATTTGAACTGTAACCGTTTGTAACTTAGTTTATTTGTGTGGTTGATTGATGCCCCCCACTAGCCCTTGCAGGAGAGGCACATCTGTTTCTTGCTGCTGTATTTCTGATACTTAGCACATAATAACATTGACTAGCACGTATCAAGAACACCAGGAGCAACAGCAATAATGAATCAGAATGGTAACTAGTACATGTGCAGTCCCTATTATGGTGCCAGGCATTATTTTCAGTGTTCTATGCTTACTAACTCATTTAATGTAGCTCTTCAACAAATACTGCTTGAATTATATAAATGAAAAATAAATTTTGAGTTTGTGCATCTGTTGACTATTTAGTGTAGGGGAGGTTTGATTTGGGAGCCTGTTTATCATATTGAAAACTGGAAGACATTGATTGGACTTGAAGTTGTTTGGCAGAGTGCGGCTTTTCTTTTCAGTACCTGGCCAATATTTAAGTTTTCATTTTCTTACATTTTTTAATTTGTTGCCCCCCGCCACAGATGTTAGGAAACAAGGAAAAAGTCCAGACACTGTCTAACTACGTAAAGAAATAGAGTGGCAATACCATTCTAAAATTGGGCTTTAATTTTAACCGCAAGATCTTTGATGAGCAACTCTCCACTCCAGTTTGTGGGAGGTTGTCTTTCAAGAAAGTTTTAAGCTGCCATCTATGTTGCGGCTGCAGTAACCTCCACTTAATTTATTGTCATTTAGTGCAAAAATTGATGAGAACATAACCTTTGTAAGGTTTTTTTTTATGTTTTATTGGCCATAAAAGATAAAATATAGAGTAAAAGGAAGTAAAATAGTATTTTGTTAGGTCGAGGGGATGGATTTATGCTTTAACTAACTGATAGAATAATCAAAGGGTCGTAAAGATCAGAGTAGCTGCCTCCTATCTCCTCTCTTTTTATGTATACATTCAACAAGCTTCTCTTTGTGACTGTCAGACCCATGGGAGCTCACCCAAACACCAGGCCCCCTTTGTCCAAGGGTATTAACTCAGCTGTTTAGATCAAGAATATCACAAGGCTTCTGTTGCAGACATTAAGCAATTGGGATAAGTCTAAATGAATCAGATACTTGACATGTGCGAAGGGGATGTTTGTTCACAAGGGACTCCAGGGTTTCATTGTGCCTTGAATGAGCAGGCAAAAATAAAGTGTGTGAGTTAAATTGAATTTTGCAGGAAACACACAAAGAGACCCTGATCTTTGGGAATTGCCATTGATTGTGGTGTCGGGGAGGATGCTGGGAAGGCCCAACCCCCCCAAACTCCCTCAACACACCCTCCCTCCCTGGCAACAACAAAGCCAAAAAAAAAAAAAGCAAGAAAGGCGTTTAACAAATTTCAAAGTGGTTCAGATTGATAGTCTAAGCCAGTGGTTCTCAAACTTTACACATGCCTCAAGATGGCTTGTTAAACCCAGATTACAGGGCTCTGCCCCTAGAGTTTCTGATGAGGGAGATAGGGATGGGCTGAGAATTTGCATTTCTAACGGGGCTCCAGGTGACCAGAGCTCGCCTTTGAGCTGTCTGTGGTGGAGCAGGGTGGAAGTGCCTCAAGGTGCTGTAGGAGTCTAGGAAGACATCTTCTCACCTGAGAAGCATGTGGCTGGTGAGTCCATAGATGGATGTGTGTGTTTTGTGTCGTAGGCAAACTAGTCCAAAGGATAAATAACTGCTTTCATCTTTGGAGCTTTCAGTGTAAGATTGGACAGTGGGATAAAATATGCAAGTTCATTTCTTTCCTTCAGTGTCCTGTTTGTTTTGTATGCTTTGCTTCCAAAGTAATCCACTTGGTTTGGAGCTCCTTGAGGGTGCCTTTCTGTTTTCTTGCTGTGTTCTGGATGCTAAGCACACTGCTGTGTGCCAGGCCCTGATGTGGGTCTTGCAAGACTAAGTGCAAAATGGAAATGCTGTGCTCCTTGTTCAAGAACAAGGAGGAGTTTGATTACAGCGACAGGCAGTGTAGACAGCGCAGCATCTGAGGCTGGGAGATAGCACCGTTTGCACACCTAAGAAGCTGGCCCTGCCTGTCACCTAGCAGATACTTAACAGAAACAATCAGTTAATTAGCTCCTCTCACCAAAGATCACCACCGACTCTAGATTAACCAGGAAGAATTTTGAAGGACCTCTTGGCTTGATTCCCTCATTTTATGGTGGAGACAAGCGTTTTTATCCTGTTTATAGCATCTCTGTGGGACAGGAATTATGAATCCCATCTGACTGAAGGCTCAGCTAGGACTTGACCATGGTGATTTGGACCAGTTTTCTGAAGCCCAGTACTTTTTGTGAAATTTGATTTTTAATTGCTACGCTTGCTTGTCAGAGTTTAGTTAGATGCTTAAAAACGCAAAGCCAGTAGACAACCAAGTAGGAATTTGAATCCAACTTTTAAATCTAATTCTTTCTACTCCTCATCACTGAAGAAAGCATGTTTGGGGAAGTTCATTGATATATTGGCTTATATTTTTGAGCTCTGAAGTGTGGTATTGATCCTGATAAATCTAATTGACTCTTGGTCTGTTTCTGTGTTCTCTTTAGTTCTGAAAGCAAACGGTTCCTCAAATACACCCTTCTCCCAGGAGAGTCTGGCTCCTTCTGTTTTGCCACTGATGGCTTTGAAGGCTTTTCTTCCCAGTTACTCCCCACTCCCAGTAGTCTTTTGCCTTGCTACCTAATGTTTAGATTACATGAAAATAGTTAATTCCTAGTTACTGGAGTTCTCTATTCCCCTCATATGCTGTTGTTTTTGTGTGGGTACTTGATGTTCACTCCCCTATTCTCTGTGAGTGTGCAGATCTTTACCTCCAGGTTATAAAGACGAGCAGGTGTGGTGGTAAAGGCTGGGCACCAGCCAGTGGGCAGATGCTCTTGGCTGGAGCCTTGCTTCTGCCTCTTACTTGCTGTTCATGGCCAGCTTTTGGGTTATCCACACCTGAGCTTGTTTCCAGGTCCAAAAAACAGAGGACAGTTCAGTTCACGGGTCTGTGGCGCTCATGAAAGAGCTCATGTGGTGCTCATGGTTCAGGCAGAGTGCTTTGGTAATAGCATTGCTGGGCTCAGGGCTGGCCTCACACACAGCTAGGCAGTTGGTCAAACTTCATTGCTCCAATCTCTAAGGCTCATTTCCTGCTTCCTCTCCCTGGCTGGGGAGGTGATGGAATGCTGCCTTTACCTGTGGCTAATCTGCACTGAGGAACATTCAAGATTTCAAAAGCAGCCAAGCGTGGTGATGCATGCCTATAATCCCAGCATTCTGGGAACTGAGGCAGGAGGATTACAAGTTCCATCCCAAGCTAGGCAATTTAGTTATTTAGGGAGACCCTGTCTGAAAATAAAAAGTCAAAAGGTCTGGAGATGGGGCCGGGGATTTAGCTCAGTGGTTCTGCTGCCTGCCTCACAAGCGCAAGGACCCGAGTTTGATCCTCGGTACCAAAAAACAAAACAAACAAACAAACAAAAAAGGGCTGGGGAAGTAGGTCAATGGGAAGGTCCTAAGTTCAATTCCCAGTACTGCAACAAAATAAAACAACAGAGAGGAGCTGTTGGCACAATTGGCAGTAATAGTAGCAGACTTTTTTGGTGGGTAGGTGCCTTCTAGGTGGCCCTTTATTTAACAGTGTGAGACGATGAGTATGTGTGTTAGTGTGTATAAATGCAAGTGTGTAAAGAGCTTGTGAACCTCCTCATTAGGATTTTTTTTTCCTCCCCTAGGTCATCTTCCCACACCTCCATTTTTCAAAGTTTTAGATGAAAACAACCATGGCTGTATGGGGCTCAGGGAAAAATCACTTTACTTTGATGTGCTCACCAATGCTTCTTCCCAGTTCTTCTGTCAGTTCCCAGTGTTGGAATAAATGCAAATGTTTATTTAGCAAGAGCCTAATGTCTTCTTACACACTCAAAACTATTTTTATACTGCCAAAATGTTAAAGTAAGCATCAAGGGATGACATAAAGGTAGGCGTGTCTCATTCCCACTGCTTTGTCCTGATGATAATGGGGGAGGTGGACTCATTGTCTTTGAGCCTTAGGTACCATGTCAGCACTGGCTTGCTTCGCTGTGTAGCAGTCAGGAGGTCCAGCCCCGTTTCCTCCCTGCCCATCTTCCCCAAAGACCACCTTTGGGGTTGGGCAGTCATTAGCGCCCTTATAATAGGAATGAGGAACTTTATTTTGGGGGACATGGGGTGAGGTTGAGTGAATGGATAATAGAGGCAAATAGTGTTAAGATTGATCATCAAAGCTTAAGTGAAAGATTCACTCATTCTAAATGCCTATAGAATTCTCCGTAGTTTTGCATTTATTTATAATTCTCCATATTTTTACATTTGTTTATTTTTACAGACTTTCACTTGATGGCACACATGAAATCAAGACTGTAATTTGGCCTATGACAACTTCATGGAAAACAAACACATTGTCAATGTACAAAAAAAGGTTGTTAAAAATGTATATATGAAATGTAAAGAGCTACTACCACAGAATCAAACACTCAGTGTCTGTCACCAGGCCTCGGGCATAGGCCTTTGCCGACACCCCCAAGCCCTGTGTCTGCCCTTCTGATCTCATTTACCTCTCTCCCCCTGTAGGTAATATGATCCTGAATTTTGTGACATTATCTTGCTTTTACTTAAAATTCTTAAAAATGCCACCTAATATATGTACCCCTATAAAATGCCACCTAAGTATGAATCCTTAGTTTGAGCTTTACATAAATGGAATTGTTCTGTTTATGTTCATTTATGACTTGCTTCTTTCTTTCTTTCTTTCTTTTTTTTTTTTTTTTGTACCAGGGATTGAACTTGGGACTTTGCGCTTGCAAGGCAGGCCCCTGAACCACTGAGCTAAATCCCCGGCTGACTTGCTTCTTTCTTTTACTATTATGTTTATGAGATTTATTCTGTTGATACGTGTTGCTATGGTTCATTCTCTTTTTTCATGGTTGTATAAATCCCACTTTGTGAATACATCATATTTCATTCACTGACTCTATTGTTGAAGACTTGTTTCTAGGTTTTGTGATTATGAATAAGGCTCTCTGAATATTCTTAACCATGTCTTCCTGCATGCACACAAGATTGGATTAAGATACCTATAGCTAGAAGGGAGATTATATATTATATATGATATATATTATACATGCAAATATATATGTTCCTTTTTTTAGCAGGCAACTCTACAGTTCTCAAAGTAGTTATACTGGGACTGGATCTTTTTAATTCTTGGTGTCCCTAGCACCTAGGTAGGTGAATGGCCAAACACAGTTGTTCAGTACATATCCACTGGATGAAGGTGGATCCCCACAGGATATATTGTCACACACTTGTCTATGAATAATGAACACTTTTTACCCCAACCGTAGAGTGGGCCTATTGGCTTGGTACAGAAGAATGTGGTTTAATAATAATGAAGATAGGAGCAATATAATTGTAATGTCTTCTGTCACCTTAAAAAGGATTCATTCTTAGAAGGCCCAGTTGAAATGTCTATGGCAGGCAGAACCTTCTGAGCAAAAGGGGTCCCAGCTATCCTTTGGCAATTAATTTTCATCCCAGATGAACTACTGAGTCCTCATCATCTACAGTAAGCTGAGGGCAGACTTTGGGAGCTCTGTGTCTTGCAGTGTCGGTCTCCAGTCTCCGTGGCTTCTTCAGTGCTTGAGGGTTGTAGGTCTTTAACAGAGGGCGTCTGATGTTGCTGGAGGGGTTGTGAAAAATCGCAAATTCACAGAGCTACAAGGAGAAAGACATAAGTGGGCATTCTGTGTAGCAAAGCACTGCTAAGTCCTGTTCAAATGCAAGTAATCCATATGGATAAAGCTTTAATTACATGCTTTGAAATACCTCTCCATAGAGCAGTACCTCAGGGACCCCTTTCTCTTATCCAATCCTTTTTTAACAAACTGCTACATTTAAAAAATATTTAAAATAATTTAACTTGTAATCTAAATTTAAGTGTGTGTGTGTGTGTGTGTGTGTGTGTGTGTGTGTGTGGACTCACGTAAGTATGGGAGGGCCATAACGGAGACCTGAGGAGCTCAGTATCACCCCTCATTAAAAAGCACTACCCTGTGAGATCTTTACCAAACATCTCACAGTTTTAATAAGCACCCTACTTGGAGTAATCTAAATTTAAGTGTGTGTGTGTGTGTGTGTGTGTGTGTGTGTGTGTGTGTTGCTAGGCATTGAACCCAGGGCCTTTACACTAAGCTACATCCTCAGACCTTTTGCTATACAGTAATATCTTGGTTTACGAATGCTTCTGTTTACAAACAGCGTTTAGCAAAATTTTGCTTCTGTTTTCAAATTCTGCATCGGGTGACAAACACGACTATAGCCATCTTCCCCCCGCCCCAATACAAATGCAGCCATCTTCCCCCAAATCGTAAAACAAATTAAGTTTATAAACTGAGGTATCACTATTTCATTTTGAGACAGGGTCTTGCTAGGTCACCAAGTTGCCCAGGCTGGGCTGGAACTTGAGATCCTCCTGCCTCAACCTCCCAGAATGCTCAGATTCCAGGCATGTGCCAACATGCTTGTCTTAAAATAATTTTATATTTGCAGAAAAGTTGCAAAGATAGTACCGAGTTTCTGTGTACTCTTCACTCAGTTTGCACTGTTAACATTTTACATAACTGTGCTAGACTTCTAAAAAAAAATTTTTTTTTTTGGTACCGGGGATCAAACTCGGGTCCTTGCGCTTGCGAGGCAGGCGGCAGAACCACTGAGCTAAATCCCTGGCCAACTTCCAAGAAATTTTTAATTTTATTAGTACATGTTTGTAGTTCATGTGGTTCACAGTCACCTTGGGGAGTGGTTGCATGTACATACCACAGCTTCTTTTTCTTTTTTAAATCCCCTTCCTCTTCCCTTCCCCTCCCTCCTCCTCTAATTCCCCATCCCATTTTTCATTCTTGTTGATATTATCAGTCTTAGCTCATGTTATGGCATTTAGTGCTTACATTAATTGAGGTTATTAGGCTCCTGTACATGGCATGTCTTTATTCTATTTATTTCCCCTTCCCCCTCCTTGCCTCTCATGCTTTTTCCTTTGAACCTCTCCCCTCCTTGTTCCAAGAGATCCATCTCCTTGTCCCCTTCTAGCTATCCTTTATTACTCTCTTTGTTTGTACTTTGCCTCACTCAAATGAGAGATACTGTAATGTATTTAAGCTTGTTTTTCTGGTTTATTTCACTCTACATTATTTTTTCCAGGTACATTCATTTTTCTATAAATGTCTCAGATCTGTCACTCTTTACAGAAGAGTAGTATTTCATTGTATATAAATACCACATTTTCTTTATCCAATAATCTGTTGATGGATATATAGGCTGTTTTCAGGGTTTTGCTATTATGAATTGTGCTGCTATAAACATTGGTTGCATGTATCGCTGTAGTATGATGATGTAAGCTCTTTGGGAAAGATACCTAGCCAGGGGATCACTGGGTCATATGGAATTTCTAATTTCATTTCTTAGAGAAATCTCCATACTGATTTCCATAATGGTTATATTAATTTACATTCCCATCAGCAATGACAGAGGGTTTCTTTTTCACCACATCCTCGCCAGCATTTGTTATTGTTTGATTTTTTTTATGATTGCTGTTCTTTCTTGAGTAAGATGGAATCTTAGCATTTTTTAAAATGTCCATTTCTCTGATGGCCAGAGATGTTGAGCATTTCTTCATATATTTGTTGACCATTTGTATTTCTTCCTCTGTGAAGTGTCTGTTTATTTCTCTTGTCCATTTCTTGAGTGGCTCTTTAATTTTAGGTGGTTTAAGTTTTTGAGTTCTTTGTATATTCTAGATATTAGTCTTCCACCTGAGGACTAGCTGGAAAATGTTTTTTCACTTTCTGTTCGTTGTCTCTTCACTCTCCTGATTGATTCTTTTGCTATACAGAAGCTTCTTAGTCTGACATAATCCCATTTGTTGACTCTTGCTGTTATTTCTTGTACAAATGAGGTTCTGTTTAGAAAATCCTTTCTTACACCTATGTCTTCATGTGTCTTACCTATTTTATCTACCTTTATTTTTAATCTTTTTGTTTTAACATTTAGATCTTTGCTCCATTTTGACTTTACTTTAGTATATGGTGAGAGATAAGAGTCCTGTTTCAATCATCTGCGCTCAGATAACCAGTTTTCCCAGTACCACTTGTTGAATAGACTATCTGTCCTCCAACATATGCTTTTAGCCCCTTTGTAGAAAATCAAATAGGTTAATGTGTCTGGGGAAGTTTATGTATCTTCATTTCTCCTCCATTGATCCACATATCTTTTTTTTGTTCCAGTACCATGGTGTTTTTATAACTGTTGCTTTGTAGTTTCTTTGCATTTTCTGATTTCCTCTTCAATCTCCTTTTCCAGAGTACTGTAGTTTTCTTTGTAGATGTCTTTAACTTCCTTGGTTAGGTTGATTCCTAGGTATTTCATTTTTATGAAGCTACTGTGAATGGTGTAATTTTCATAGTTTCCTTCTCATCCTGCTTATTGTTGGTATATACAAATGCTAATTTATTTTTGTGTTGATCTTTTATCCTGCTACATTGCTGAAGTTTGTTATTTAGTTCTAAGAGCTTTTTTGTGAAGTTCTTTGGGTCTTCTATGCACAGTATCATGTCATCTGCAAATAATGATGATGTGAGTTCTTCCTTTCCTATATGTATCCATTTTATTTCTTTCTCTTGCCTAATGGCGCTGGCTGATATTTTAAGTACTGTGTTGAATAGAAGAGGTGATGGTGGACATTCTTGTCTTGATCCTGATTTTAGGGGGAATGCTTTTAGTTTTTCCCCATTTAGTACAATGTTGGCTATTGGGTTGTCATATATAACCTTTATCATATTTAGGTATGGTCCTTCTATACCTGTTTTTTTCAGGGTTTTTTTTTTTAAATCATGAAGGGGCATTGGATTTTGTCAAAACCTTTTTCTGCATTTATTGATATGATCATATGGTGTTGACCTTGCTTCTGTTTATGTGATGTATTACATTTATTGACTGATGTATGTTGAAACATCCTTGCATCTCTGGGATAAAACCTACTTGATCATGATGTATGATCTTTTTGATAATGTGCTGCATTCTATTTGCTAATAACTTGTTGAGGATTTTTACATCTATGTTCATTAAGGAGATTGGCCTACAGTTTTTTTTTTTTAGTTGGGTCTTTATCTGGTTTTGGGATCAGGGTGAATTCTGGGGAAAATAGATAAGAAACTGGATGAGCTAACCAAAACAGTTCAAAATTTGAATGACAGACTCAAAAAGGATATAGAATCCTCTAAAAGATGTCAGACAGAAATACCTGAAATAAAAAACTGTACAAAATTCATACATTGGAGAAATGGCCAATGTGAAGCACAGTGTCTGATATTAAGAACAAAATAATGAATTACAATAAAGAGCTCAAAGAAGCCAAAAAGAAAAAAATAAGAGAACAAGAGAAGACATCCAGCAGCTACTAGATGACAACAAGAAGACCATCTAAGGATAATTAGAGTTAGAGAAAAATTAGAAGATAGCACAGATAGCATAAATGGATTCACTAACATGCTTACCGAAATCATGGAATATAAGAAATATAAGAAAACATAAGAAAAGAGTTTAAAATACAAGTAAGCAGCCAGGCATGGTGACATGCACCTGTAATCCCAGCACTCAAGAGGCTGAGGCAGGAGGATTGCTTTGAGTTTGAAATCAGCCTGGGCTACATTGTGAGTTGAAGGCCAGTCTGAACTACATAGTGAGACACTGTCTCAAACAAACAAACAAAAATACAAGTAAGCAACACTTATAGAACACCAAACAATTAGAATTTTAAAAAAAGAAGTTCACAAAGGCACATCCTTTTTAAATTACCAGATATCCAGAAAAAAAAAACCATCGGCATATTGAGTGAAATTGCTGTGAACTTTTGGTTCATTTCCTCTTTGAATTCATCTATTTTCTTCATCCCTTCTATGAACTTTTCATAGATTTCTGCTGTCTGGTATTTGTTCTTTCTCACTTTGTGACCACTTGCTTTGCCTTGGGGGGGGGGTTGGAGCTTTTCTATTTCCTTGCTTCCCCATTCATTCACATATATATTATATATGGCCATCTTTTTCCCCTCCTTTTTTTGAGGGGCTTACTGTAGGTTGGGGATTAGAGAAATGATGAGAGTTTGGGGCTTATATGGAGATTTTTAGCAGACTTCTCAACACAAACCCTAAAGGGCAGAAGAGCTAGAGTGGAGAACCTAGACACCTAGTAAATCAGAGCCAGTGAGAGAACAAGTACACAAAAGTAACAATCTAATAAACACAGGAAGCCATAAAAGAACACCACACAACCCCACATTACTAAGTAAATCAAGAAACATACAAAACTTAAACCTATAAGATGTCCAATGGGACACGGGTTAGATATTCCAGTCAGACACTGCATATGTGATTCCCACGCAGCTTCCTTTTCAGAGTGTCTTGAGTGCTCACACCCCATTGACTCCTCTGATCTCTCCACAGCAGCACCAGAGCTAACTGACTCAGGGCTTCTTTCTTCCAGCTTGCAGGCATTCTTGCAGAGCCTGATCCAGTCTGAGTTCTTGGGTTAGGAACTCTTGCCGTCCATCTCCCTCGGTGTGATGGTGGATTAGACAGACAGGTTCACTGGCACTAAATTGTCCACTGAGTCAGGATTTTTCCTGGGGAGTCAAATCATCTACAATAGTAACAGGCCAGTCTGTTACAGTGGTATCTATCAGGGCTAGCTGAGAAGTAACATATCACGAGACCCTGTTCTGGGTCTCCCTTTAGCCTACAGAACTCCACTGTTACAGTGTAAGCATCGTAACAAACTAAGTCTTGCCATACAGTTAGTGTGCCCTGAATGCGATGGTCTCCTTTAATGATGATCAACAGCATTCAACAATAGTTTTATACAATCAGTTATCTAAAGCCTGGGGGTTTGGGGACTGGGTAATGCCAGAGTGAGGAAGATAAGAGAAAAATAGAAGTTTTTTTTCCTTTTAAAAAACATATTTCAAGTCCTCTGCTTTGTGGTATAGGAAGGAGGAAATAGGAGGAGGGGCAAAGGATCCTAACGATGTTAAGGGTGTGTTATGTATTTAGAAGGGGATAACAGGGCAAACTAGGTACAAAATTGGTAGTGAGAAGTGGGATGGGAAAAGATTCTATGATTGATATAAATATTAGAGAAAAAGTTAAAGGGAGACAAATGAAAAGAGGGAGTGGAAAGAAAAGAAAAATTTAGAATGAATAACACAAGAGAAAGAAGTCAGGGTAAGTGATATGGATAAAAGTAGGAGGGATATGAAGGGATAAAGGAAAATTCATTTACACTCTATAAACTGTACTGGGAGAAAAAAGGCCAGAGGAAGATAAGCACGTACACAGACATGTTCATAAAAGAAAAAAAGCATAAAATAATGGAATAAAAGTGTGGGAGAAAATATACAGAAGGAGGAAAACAGCAAAGAATAAAAAAAGGTAAAATAAAAAAATAACAATGGAGTAAAGCATAATACAAGTTTTCCGTTGTTTTGGACATGGGGCTCTTTTCCTCACGTGGGGTAAGGAGCAGAGCTCAAGCCAGGACGTGTCTCCATTCACGCCAGCAGTCTGAGGCGGCAGTCCACCCCCAGAACAGTGCTACGTGTAGAGATCTCTTTACAGTGGGGACACCAGCGTGAGCCACAATCCTATGGAACTCGGGCTGAACCTGGCTTCTGCCTGCAGGAGCTGGGCCTGTGTTCCCCAGCCCCTGCCTCTCAGCAGGACTCCCCCAGTGTGCCGTCCAGTGGCCAGCAGTCTCCTGTGACTGGCTTGCCCTCATCCACTCTGGGAACTTGGCAGTGTGAAGCAGCTAAGGGGCTGCCCTGGGACCCAGGTTCAAACGTGCAGCCTTTCCCTACAGTGACATCCCCACCAGTTCTTGCTCTACTCCTGTGGCTGTGGGTGCTTGTACTGAGCTCACTCTCCAGCTGTTGACTGTGGAAGGCTGCTCTGGAAGCAGTGTCTCCTATTTTCCTTGCTAGTTCAAACTGCTGATGACTCTTTTGGTCCAGACTGAGCTCTCTGGTTCCCCGTGAGTGAAAAGTTGGTGGCTTCACCTTGCCTCCCAGCCAGGCGGTGCTGTGCAGTCTCTCCTCTGTGGTGTGATCTGGTTTTCCTCTAACACTTAATCTTGTTTTCTTCTCCTCTTGTCAGTTCCCTTGTGGTTTCCAGGTAATCTCCACTCTCTTCAATTCCTCTCCAAGCTAATGTTTTCCAGATTCTAGACAGTTTGTCCTGAAGAAACTGAGTTGCTGGCACTCCCTGCCCTGCCATGTTGGGACTGCCCTACCTTGCTTCTTGTTGCTTTCCCTTTCCCCTTCTTTCCTTTGGGACTCCCCTACCATGGTACACATGTCAAAGCTAAGACATTAACTACATTACAGTCTTTAATTTCACCAGTTTTTCCACCAATACCCTTTTTGTGTTCAGGATCCAGTCCAGTATACTCATGGCATGTTTCCTTAGTCTCCTCCAATTGGTGACAGTTTCTCGGTGTTCCCCTGCTTTTTTGACCTTAGCCCCTTTTGAAAGGTCCTGTGTTTTGTAAATACTGGACAGGGTTTGTGTGAGGTTTTGTCACGATTAGACGAGTTTGGGAAGAAACCACGGAGGTGAGGTGACCTTATCCCATCATCTGAGGGATTCGTGGTACTGACTTGACTTATCACTGGTGATATTAACTGGCTTTTGGGGTTTTTTTTTTGCGGTACCAGGGATTGAACTCAGGACCTTATGCTTTTGAGGCAGGCGCTGTGCCACTGAGCTAAATCCCCAGCCCAATATTAACTTTTATCAGTTGGTTCAGATGGAGTCTGCCAGATTTATCTAGTGTAAAATAACAATTTTGCCCTTTCTGTATTCTATTCATTAGATTTTAGTTACCAAGTTTAGCCTATACTAAGGGAAATGGAAATTAAACTCTCATTCCTGGTGCAAGGAGCAATAGAGAATTTGTTAATGTATATATTAAAGTAGATATAGTAATTAATAAATATTTTTGGAAGATACTTTGAAGCTATGCAAATCCCCCCCCCATAATTGGTTCTTTTATGTATGATAGGAGAAAGAACATTCTGAAGCATCCAAACAAATCAGTCACTTACTTTTTAATCGTAAATCAGTAGGCACACTGTTTTCTTCTTCTTTTTAAAAACTTTTTCAACCTTTGTGGAAAAGATTTTTCTTGGCTCAGAAGTTGAGCAATTGAACCCATCTATGCAGTGTTCATTCATGACCTGTGGATGACTCCTAGTGGCTGTTTCTTTCTCTTTTTAGTAAGCACTGATGACCTTCTTTTTCAACTTTCTTTCTAATTTGGGGTGTGAGATTTAGGCTTTTTAAATATTATTAGGGAATATTATTAAGTACCAAGCATGGACAATTTCTCTAGACAGAAAGCAAAAAGTAAACATTTCATTTTTTCTTTTTTGTACTTCTCCCTTGTTACAACTTATATGTGAAATTGTTATTTGAGATAAAATTCTCCAGACCTTGTGGTACCAGGCTTTAGGAACCTTTGTGATAATTTATTAGGCCCGTAGTTTTTCAAAGTGAAGAAAATATCTTTACAAACCACAACTTACAGTGCCAACTTCTCCCTAGGTTTCCTGGCACAGAAGTAAACCACATTACTAGTTTGTGAGTCTGTAGAAACTCTTAACATTAATGTTGAAGAAAAATTCTACTAAAATAGTATCTTAGGATTCTTTGGCCAAAATTTCCTAGAAAATTATTATGTACATTTAAAAAAATTACTTTTAGAAAAAGGTTGGGTTTTGTCTTTCTTATACTATTCTATGGCTACGCCAGGGATTCCTAACATGGAGTGTCTGAATTCTTAACAGTCCGAGTCCTTTCTTGCTACTCACAGAAATTAACTCTGCTTCATTGAACCCTAACAGGAATGGACTAAAAGGGAGTTGGGTAGGGTGAGAGAAGAGGTTTGGAGCTAGCAACACGGCCAGAAACTGTTCCTTCATTATGCTGTGGAACTGATCAACGAGACAACATAGCCACAAAGATCCTGGATCATTTCAAGTTCCCTGAGTCACTAGCCAGTTCCAGATCTAGGTCAAGTATATCTTATTAGCAAAGCTTGGCATATTTTTGAAGCATAGCTTCAAGGGAATCTTGGAAAGTGACTATGTCTTTCCCTGGTGGAGAGATCTCTGATTCAGCAGGCATAAAGCTCCCCAAGCACAATCAGAGGGTTCAGATACCAGCAGCCAAAATGAATGACAAACACACAGATCCCTATGGATGGGGGTCCTTTGAGCTGTAAATTTTATCTGATTCTCAAGTCTGTAATTTATGATAAAGAACCTCTGCTTGAAATGCACTTAAGTGCATATTAAAATATTAAAATGTAAAGATGTCATAAAAATTATTTTCCTTAACTACATGTTGACTCTTCACATAACTACTATTAATACTGTCTCAATCTCTTCTTTGGAGTCTAATCTAAATATGTTTTTAACTTCTTTGGTATTTGTTTCAGGAAAATTAGATGATTTTTTTTCTTTAAAAAATTGCCATCAGAAATTTATTTTTCCTTCTTTTCATTTAGAAATACAATTCTGATTAAAATAATGACTGGACTTAAACTTTTATCCATGCTCCCTCCTAAAATTTCTCTGAAATGGCAACAAGATGAAGATGGTGGGAGAAGAGACATTAAGAATGACATTTTGGAATTGAGAAAGGAGGAGGATGAGAAGATAATTGAATTAACAGACCTGAAAACTCTGAAATCTAACTTAACAGTGAGGGAAACTTTTATTTGGCAGTCTAAAAAAATGTATAGAGTAACTGCTCTGTGGTTTGACTGTTTCCCCAAAGGCTCATGTGCTGGAAGCTTGACTGTCAGTGTGGTGATGTTCAGAGGTGGTGGGGGCTGGTAGAAAGTGATTAGGTTGTGGGAGCACCCACCTTAGAAGCGATCAGTGCTCGTCTTGTGGAATGAGTTAGTTCTTGTGAGAGTGGGTTGTTGTAAAGCAAGAGTACCCCACATGCCTGACCGCACTTCCGCATGTAGCTGTATCCTTTTCTGCTTCTCTACTATGTTGTGACATAGTTAGGCGACCTCTCCCCAGGGTCTGAACAGATGGGGTCACCCAGTGCTGGACTTCAAGTCTCCAAAACTATTCATAAGCTACTTGGGCTTAGTATTTTGTTGCAGCAACAAAAAAATGACTAAGGCATCTATGTGTCAAGTTTTGTTCTAGGTCTTTGGGTTTCATTAATAAACAAAAGCAGAGTCACTGTCTTGTGGAGTTGCCATCTGTCAGTAGAAGCCAATCAATCAGATTTGTGCCCCTAACCTTCCAATTGGCTCAGGAATTGGTGATACCCCTTTTCTCTGGAAATGGAATTAAATGTAAGAGTGGAAAATAAGGACTGCTTGAAAGTTTATTTAAGAAGCAGTTAGCTGGGCATGGTCACACACACTTGTAAGCCCAGCTACTTGGGAACCTGAGGCAGAAGGATTACAAATTCAAGGCCAGGGTGGCACCAGAGACATACCCATCATTAAAACAAAAAACAAACAAAACCAGGCAATTAAATTACCATTGTGTAATATTACTTTCTGCCATGAAAAGAGATATTCTGTATCTGTGCTAATAGAGTGGCCACTGGCCATGTATAGTTATTGTGCAACTGAATTTGCGATTTAATTTAATTTAAGTTAAATTTATATCATCCCAGTGCCTAGTGTTGCTGTATTGGACAGCATGGAGTTAAATCCTCTATTCCCTCTCCCACTTGGAGTGACTGCATGGCTGTCTCTCCCTCAATGCATCAAAAACTCTTAAGGTTTATCTTTTGAACTAAAGTCTGCCATGCACATAAGAGGGTGAGGAAACCATACTGAGAAGAAAGGGGTTACCTGAATTTGAGGAACTGGTCTTCCCGCATTTGACTTTCCAAATGCAAGCAGCCACCTTATACTTCAGGTGTGAGATTAGGAACTTAGTATCTGATGAATCTGATTAGTCCAAGAGAAAAGACCTAAATATGTTAACATATTTTAATGGAAATGGAAGAATCCAGCCAGATTACCCAGACCCAGACTTGACAATGAAACACATACATCAGAGCTTCTCCTTTCATCCTAAATGTGAGCAGATGAGGATTATCAAATATCTGAGGATGCCTTCCATCTAAAACGAAAGACAAACACTTAAACAAAATTGAGAAAATAGAGACAGTTCACGGGGAAGAGTTTTTTAAAAGGTAAGAAATAATTTTGCATTTAAAGCACAATAATAGAACACTATTAATAAAGGAGAAGTTGAAAGAACAAAACCTAAAAAAGGTTTTTGAAATAATGACACAAACCACAAGCTCTACATAAAGTGTAGAAAATAAAATTTAAGAAATCTTCTAGAAACTGAACAGAATAAGAAGACAAAGAATGTTAAGACAGGAGAAAAAGATAATAAGAAAAGCACCTCAAAAGCAGAAAGTTTAACATCTAAATGATATAAATTCCTGAAATGCAGAATTGAGTAAAGGAAATCAGATAAGTAATTCAAGAACATTTTCTCAACCTGAAGGATACAAGTTTATGGAATGACAAGAACCACTAAGAGCCCAGAAAAATGGATGGAAATATATCCACACCAAGGTACGTTGTGATATTTCTGACCACAGGGAGCAAAGAGAAGGTCCTAATAGCTTCCAGGGAGCAGAAGGGAAGGTTATACACAAAGAATTAGGGATTTGAGTTACTTTGGAGATTACTTTGCAACACAGAATTCTATACCCAGTCAAAATATCAATTATGTAAAGGTTGAATAAGGAGATTTTTATCAGCTGCGTATGACCTCAAACATTTTGCCTCTCTTCCAGTTTTTTCTCATACAGCAACTGAAATATTGTATAAAAAAAGAAATAAGCGAATGATAATGAAGATGTGGAAGCTAAAAATCAGGAATTAATATAGGAGGCAAGTAAGGAAAAATTTCAGGATGATGGTAAAGGGAAATTCCCAGATGAATATGTGCAGTGAACCAAGAGAAGAGCCAGAAGGTTGGGGCAGGTCAGGAGTCAAGAAGTGATAATTCCAAAAGATAAAATTGATAATGTTTGAGTGTATTACGCACTTAACAATTTACCCTGAGCATCACTTGGGTAGCACAGGTATTTATGTACTGATTATCTCGAGTGTTGCTCAAGCAGGTGTCATTTCCACCAGTCCATTCTACTTTGCATGAGATATACTCATGTCTGTTTATTTGTTTTATATCTACTATTTTTGCATACTTTCACATTTAAAATGTTGTATTTGCCTTTGATGTTTGTTTCTAATGAAATCTAATAATGTTTTGGTTATTTTCTTATACTAATTTGTATTTTATTTGTGAAAACCTATAATTTTGTACTGCCATCTATTAAAACTATTATAAGTACATTAGATACAATTTTTTTTTTTTTTTTGGTACCGGGGATCGAACTTGGGACCTTGTGCTTGTGAGGCAGGTGCCAGAACCACTGAGCTAAATCCCCGGTCCAGATATAATTTTTATACTTCAGAACTCAGTGATATTATTTTACAATACAAAATGGACTTATTTAGGGCACTGAGACTGACTAGGAAGGAAATGCCAAAAAATCTGCAAAAGAAAAAACTGAAAAAGGAAGAAATGTTACCATTATCAGAGAGGAAAAGTCTGTGCTATGAAATGGAAAGGCAAAAAAGACACCTCCTTATTGTCAATTAGTCATAATACAAAAATGATAGAATTTGAAAGAAGAAATGAACCTAAAAATATTCCAGTAGTGGTCAGTGATTATAATAATTCTATGGGTGGTGTTGACAGAGTTGACCAACATCTGACAGCCATTCTGTAATCAAAAAGTGAGGAAAAATATTATGAAATATTTATGCACCTTCTGGACCCAATAATATGGAACTCATTTGTTATTTATTTAAAACAAGGAAGTTCAAAAAGTCATTTACAATTTAGATTATGTCTAATAGACCAAATCATTGAAAAATATGGGATAGCAAAACGCCAAGCGAGACGTCCATCATTGACATCTTCACCATTATGTTTAGTGGGTAGACATTTTATTGAAATTATACCTCCCACAGAAAAAAAAGGAAAGGCCAACCTGACAGTGTTGTTGAAAGTGTGTTGTTCACAGAAAGACAACAATGCAAAAAAGAATTTGGAGAGACTAGATACTACTGTCCGGTTGTAACATTGTATTGTGTATCAAATGTTTTAAGATACATTGTACACTGACAAATTATAGAATAAATTTGATAAAATTGTTGCTTTTATATTTCCTGTTGTGTTATAAAAATTAATGAAAAATATGCAATTTTTGATCATCCTGTATTTAAATAATTGGACTGGCAAGTGGTTAAGAGGAAATTTACATAGATGCTAGATGGGGAGGGTCTGATGATGGAGTAGTGAGAGTTTGTAAATATGAAGTGCACACACACACACAAAACCAAATACACAAAAATCCAAGCACCTTCTAGAGAAAACAAAAAGCATCAGAAAGAACAAAAAAGTAAGCATAACACATGCCTAAGCAGTGAATAGCATATACATAAGCATAATGCAAACATTTAATAATGTTATGGCTTGGATCTTAAATGTTCCCCCAATTCTCAGATATTTGAAGGCTTGTTCCCCAAGTGATGGTGCTGTTGAGAGATAGTGGAATGTCTAGAGGTGGGACATAGCAGAAGGGAATTGGGTGCACTTTAAGGAGATACTGGAACCCCGGCCCCTCCCCTCTTTCTTTTTTGCTTTCTGGCAGTCATGGGGGGAGCAGCCTCCTCTGCCACATACTTCGGCCGCCGTGATGCACCACAGGCCTGAAAGTGATCAGGCTAACCATGGACTGAAACATATGAAACCATGAGTCAGAGTAAATCTTTCCTCCTTGTAAAAGCTGATTATTTGCGATATTTTGTCACAGTGACAGAAAGCCAACACAAATAATAATCAGACCACAATTTTGATAAAAATATGTTGGGGTTTGGAAGCTTGAGATTATGTGATATCTGTTTGGGTTGAGGCATAGGGGCAGAGAGAAAGCTAAATACCTATTTTCAATAGGGGAAATCAGTAGGTAATGCCTAAAACTAAAAATTCAAAAGGAAAGGGATTGTATTTGCTATTAAAGTTATGGAGGCAAATACCAAAATAAATAGATAAACATTTGACTGGAGTGGTGGGCAGGCTGTGGAAGAGCAATTGTTTCCATGATAATTAGCCCTTGTAGAACAATTTGTGTTTTAAAACTCTTTGTATTTATAATTTCAGTTAAGGTAAAAACAACCAACCACTGAAAAACATTAGGAAGTTGTGTGATGGGTTGGAATGGCATACTTCCTCAACTTCTGAAAAGTTGTTTGGGGAAAGATTAAAAACATTTTTTGAAAACATCCTAATCTTCACTTTTCCAAGATAATAGAAATAAATTTGATTTTTTAATAGAAATATCTGAAATGATGAAAAGAATAATGCCTCCCATAGTTTCTTTTTTCTACCCCCAATATAAGGTAGAGGGTTTGTACTTAATTTGGCCAGTACTTTCTTCTGCATTCTCCTGGTAAAAGCATATCTTTGAGAAACAGCTTTATTTTGTCTTCAGCCAATACTGATTGATACTCATGGTTCCCTTTCCTGAACTATAGGAGTGGGCACATGACCAACTAATGATCTTCCAGAAACTGTATTGACATTTTAAAGAAATTTGGACTAAGTATAAAGTGTGCCTTCTTGCAGCTTAAAATCAGTTACAAAAAGTGATGTGAATTGGTGAAAATTTAAGCACTGTATTATAACAAAATTGAGAGACAGTCATCTGAAAGCAACATGCCATCTCCAGATGCAGGCTCTGGCCGATTTAGCCTCCAACTTGCTGGTCTCTTCCCTGGATAGACTGATCATCCCCAACACACTTTCCTGGCTTTTCTTTGGCCTCAACTGGCCTTGAACCCAGACACAGGGGAGAGAACCCCAGCTCTGCATGGGGACACAGCAGGAAGTCTACTGCTTTAAGTTGGACTTCAGGTACACACCATGGGTACAAACACGGAGGCTGAAGATCTCAGTGCTTTGTTAGGAAGGACTAAAGCTCCCTGCTCTTCTATGGTCCAGGCATGTTGAGCCTGCAGGACGCTCTGCAGAACTGGAGAAACTGCTTGACCATGGCTGACTCCTCCAGGATGACTGTGCACCCGTCAGATGTTCTCCCATTTCCTACGGCAGTCATTGCTTGAGGAGGAGGGGATGGCGAGGTGCCAACCATAAATAATGAATAGCACCCTCATTTGCATTCTTTTTTAGTGGTGCCTCTTTGCACACAGCAGTGCAGGAACCTGGAGCCCGAGGAAATATGACTTGGAGCCGGCTCAGGCTCCCTCCCTCCAGCGTGCCTAGCTCAGGAAAAGGCAGAGCTCTTCCCGGCAGACCATCTGGCTCTCCTCAATGTGCTTATTAGTAACCGTGGAGGTGGATCTGTTCGCCTGGGACAGCATCTCGAAGACAGATGCTGAGTTTATGTGTAAAATATGGCTTCCAGCCAAAGCACTAATCATGATCGCCTCTGAAGTGGTTCCAATCGTCTGGATGAGGCGGCTCCGGCTCTTATGTTGTTTGCACAAGCTGGTAGTTAGAGGTGTTGTGTACAAGATATTTGTAGTCATAATTTCTCCAAACAGGTTAAGGCAAACATGAGAATCAGCATATTAATGTGCTGTGTTTCAAATTAGAATTATAAACATACTTTCCTCATTGGAGGCCTAATCTGCTAAGAAGAAGCCAGATGTTTAATGACAAAACCATTATTCAGGAGGACCTATCAAAGTAAAACAAATTGTTGTTGTTTGAGTGGAGGGGGAAAACCTGCTTTGTGCAAGAAATGTGGAAAACCTGCTTGGAGTGGATTCTCGCTTATGTAGGAATTTTGCCTGCCTTTTACTGCTGCCCCATAACAAGATTTCTCCCAGAAACATCATTCAGCAAACATGAGTCCTGTTCTCTGAGGACACAACAGTTCAGGTCAGTGCAATACTCCATGCATAGGTGGGAGCTGTTGTGACAGAGTAGTGGTTGGGAAAACATTCATCTAAGAGGCTTTTTGATGTGAACTGTAGATATTAAGTTCCTTTCCCCTCACGGTGTTGTTCCTAAGCAAAGAGCCAGGAAGCCACATTGGGTGAGGGTGGCATTGGTTTTGTCCACTGGTCTTATTGACTTCCTCATGTGGACCTGGCTCCCACATTCCCCTTGTTCATGTACAATGAATGCATCAGCCTCGTACCCTTGGCATCTCCCTGCAAATGTATATTTCTTCTCTCTTCTCCTTCATTCCTGTCCACAATTCGCTCCACTCTCCCATCTGTCCCCTACATCCCTGGATTCTTCTTCTTTCCTCCTCCTTTCCCCCTTCCTATCAGAAGTGTGTCTTACAGAATGTATCCAATTGTCCATCAGACCAAAAAGCACACAATAAACTGGAAGAAGTGTAAAGATGGGGCTCACAGATTGATTTTCAAAACCTTGACATGATCATACGTCTTGGCCAAAACATCCAAATGCTTAAGTATTTCAATTTATTCGTTTTGTTAAAGCTTTCCTTGCTGCATATATTTCTTGGACTAAATCCTTTAAGAATACACAAGACTTTCCTAGAAAATTAACTGAGGTCATCTTGACATGTACACATTTTTAGTAATTATGATGAGATGCATAGCAGTGAGAAGTGGTTATAATCCATGGAAGGTTTGGAGGCTTCCTTGCTGCTGGATTCTAGAATCAGGCAGCCATCCACTTCTGAAAGGAGCCAAAACTAGGAGGAAACACCGGGCCTGGAAGTCTCATTTGCTCTGTCACTTTCTCATTGTAAGGGATCAGAAAGAAATCATCCCATAGAGATGAGAATTTGTCTTGTTGTTGAAGATGTCTTGATTTGTATTAATGACATCTCCCTTTTCTGGAGATAACTATTGATTTCTCCTTCTAATTTGTTTCCTGTGTCTTACATTATTTTCACATTTCTGTCCATTCAAAAGCGTCTATTACCTATTCCTTGCTGTTATCTTCCTTTTTATTTCAGCAAGGCAGAGAAGGGATCTGAAGTGTGTTCTACCTCAGCTATCCATCTGATACTTGAATTTTCTCAACAGCATCCTCTTTTCCAGGGTTTCAAGTGTGTGACTGAACATATTCTTCCACAGGACACAGCATCTTCCAATGCAGCCTATTTCACTGCTGAGTGTCTCTAATTGTTAGACTGTTCTGTGTGTTGCCTTTAAATCTATTTCTTGGTGACTTCCCCTTATTTCTTGAGGTTGTTGTGGCAATGAGTTGGCATAATGAATATTATGCACTATCAGAATGGCATAGAGAAACAATACAACACAGGGTACCTACTCTTATTATCAATATTATTGGTTCACATTGTGGTCCTCAGAGTTGTTTAACACCAACCACTTCTTCCACGTGGAAGCCTTTTGCATCATGGAGAACAACTATCATCTCTCTTTGACCCCCTAGTCCCCCTCCCACTGTTTTAAACTAAATATTCCCATTAATATGAATAACTCCTCACATAACAGGGCTTGAATTTCTTCAGTGTTTTGGTTACTTGTCTCAAACGAGTGAGGCATAGCTTCTAGGCACAGCAACTAGAAGTGAAAGCAGTATCCATCCTGGCGTAGGGTGAGCAGAGGAGGGGTGGGTGGGCTATGATTTGTGCAGAGTCCAGTAAGTGTTCGTGATGCCCCAGTCACAGTATCTTTTCTAGCAGCTCCATTACACTGGTTTTTATATGGGGTTTATTGTTGAACAAATTTGTTTCGGTTTATTTTGGTACCGAGGATCGAACTCGGGTCCTTGCGCTTGTGCAGCAGACAGCGAAACCACTGAGCTAAATCCCCTGCCCTGTTTCTTTTTTTAATGGGATACATTTCTGTAAATTCATTGACAAAAGTAAGCAGTTAAATTTATCATAGCTAAATACATTAAATGCCTGTAGCTCATTTTCTTAGCTTTCAAAGACCCCTTTTCATTCCATCTACATTTCACTTTGTTGTTGGGCCCATGGAAATAAATCTTTGTTTTATGGTTTCAGTCATTTTTGGAAACTACATTTCTGCAAGGTGAAGGTTGGGTTAGGAGTGAGAGGAGGGAGCCCAGGCGAGCATAACTGCAGAGTGATAGTTTTTCTTAAGTTAGCTAGAGAGTGAAATGAGAACAGAGAAATAGGTGAACACAACAATCCAAGTGACCATGATCGTGAATCGGAGACATAATGCAAAATTGGTAAAACCGAGCTATTCCTAAAAAATGAAGTCATAAGCCTCGAATTTTAAATAGCCAAGGAAGAGCAGTTGTGTAAAAATTTAACATTTTCTCTGGAAGAGTTGTTTTAGGAGTGAATGAGATCATATATGGGGAAGAGCTTAGCTTGAAACTATTTGAGAATCAATAAAAAATTTGGCCTGTGTCTAAATCTAGATTTCAACCTTCATCTTTTTTTCCTGTATTCTTGTATGTAACTGTATCTTTAGATCTTCCCACTTCCTACATTCTCCAAGTCTAGTTTTATCCATTTGTGAACAAACCCATTTTTATGCTTTTCCTACTCTTTATGACTTTGTATTCTTTAATCATTCTGCCTTTTGTTCTCCATTGTCTCAGCTTAGAGGGTCCTGTAGTTCCCCCACCAAACTCCTGCTCTTCTCCCTCTCAGCATCACTGTACTCGGGACTTTCTCTAGCTTTCTGCCTTTCTTGAAGAAGGACTTCTTGTGAGGCTTGGCAGGTGTCACCCTAGGCTCACTGATCTTCATGCCTAGCCTCTTGGATGTCTGAGACTTCTAAAACAGTGCCTTGGACAGAGGAGCACTCACAAATATCATAGTGCTATAGTTGGATCTGAAATGCCCCCCAATATCCATGTGTTAAAGGCTTGGTTGTAAGCCCATGGCACTGTTG
>NW_004624781.1:11864284-11876016 GCF_000247695.1 Heterocephalus glaber
GCACTCACAAATATCATAGTGCTATAGTTGGATCTGAAATGCCCCCCAATATCCATGTGTTAAAGGCTTGGTTGTAAGCCCATGGCACTGTTGGTCCTTATTGGAGGAAGTTAAGTCATTGGTGTAGTGCTCTTGTAAGGGATGTTGAGATTCTGGCCCCTTTCTCTCCTCTCTTTGCTTCCACTTGCCATCAGGGGAGTAGGCTACCTCTATCCTGCACTCTGCCATGATAGACTGTATGGCCTGCCACAAGCCCATGTACCCATAGACTAAACCCTCTGAAACCATGAGCCAAAATCTTTCTTCCTCTTAAGTTGATTTTCTCAGGTAGTTTGTCACAGCAATGGAAAGCTGACTAACACACTTGATTTAAACATTCTTTTTTTTTTTTGTGGTACAGCAAGTCCCCAACTTATGAACATTTGAGTTGCATACTTTCACAGATACAATTGGACCTCATATTACGAACATTTGTAAATACAAACAAATTGTGAAAATAGTTCGTGTGCCTGTCAGACATTGTCACAGTTGTGCTGTTGTGTGCTTACTGTACAGTGCAATAATGTTCAGTAGTACAGCACTCAATCAGAGCCCAGAAGCAAGAGGAAAAGGAGTGGTGATGTGGTGGGGACTGCTAAGAAGCACAGTACAATATACATTGTATATTTGTGTCAAAGGTGTTTGAGATTCACTTTGTTAGACTTATGAACAAGTCCAGCTTACAAACGTTGTCCTGGAATGGAACTTGTTCAAAAGTCAGGAGCTTACTGAACTCAGAATTGAACCCAGAAAGTGCTGAGCTACATCCCCAGCCTTTTACAATTTTCTTTTAATTTTGAGAAGAGACTTACTAAGTTGCTCAGGCTGGACTTGAATGAGTGATCCTCCTGCCTCAGCCTTCCAAGTGGCTGGGATTACAAGTATGCACCACCACGTCCACCTAAACAAGCACATTCTTAATGAAGTCTCTTTTTGTACTGGGCTTAGAAGTGATTAGTATGAATGTAAGCATCCTTGAAGACTCACCTGAAGATTTCTGATGATGATAAACCCAAGAATGACTTTTCTTTCTGCTAACAGGTTGACTCATGCTAGCCTCGTGGTGCCATGTTTTTGTCACTTGTGTGAAGAGGTGTTTGAGGGAAGCCATGATGAGGCATTCACTCTGTCCTCCTGCCCTGCAAACCATCCTTTTGGTGATTGACAGCTATCAGGAGCTGGATTTATGAGTTCTATGGCCCTGAGAGGACAAACCTCTGAAAAGTGATGTCACCCGTGAACCTATAAGCCAAGAACAAGAGTGATAATAATGCAAATGGTGATGATGACAGTTTCCATTGTGAGCCACCTACTGGGTGCCAGGTAATGTACGAGGTCCTGGAGTCATGCGGATGAATAAGACAGTCACAGATTAGTACTTTCTCAGTACCAGGCACATAGTAGGTATTCAGTAAATCTTTGAGGGGAAAAACAAGTGATGCCCAGAGTCAGAGTGATCTTCAAGATCTCTGGGATTCTTGGAGAAAAAAATAGGTACTTTTGCGTGGGGTCCCAAATATGTACACCTGCTTTGTAGTAAATCCGGCTCCTTGGTGAGTGACCTGGGTTTGGGGCCTGTGTAGCCCAAACATTCTCATGTGAGCTTCTGAGTTCCCTTCTCACTGGTCCTTCAGACTTCTCCTGGGTGTGCCACAATGCCCAGGCCGAAACTAGAAATGTGTATTGCAGAAAGAGCTAAGGAAGGCCACCAGGTCTCAGGTCTGGACAGTTTTTCTAAGTCTAAGTACCGGCCAACCCTAACAAAGCAGTGCTTTGCTTTGCTTCACCTCGCTTTGCCTCCCCCCCACCCCCGCCACCTGCCTGCCTCCCTCCCTCCCTTCCTTCTAGTATTGGGGATTGAACCCAAGGCCTCCTACATGCCAGGCAAGAGCTGTACTGCTGAGCCACACCCTCAGCCCTTCTTTTAAGACTGAATCTCCCTAAGTCATTCAGGCTAGACTTGATCTCGTGATCCTCCTTCCTCAGCCTTTTAGAGCGCTGGGATTACAGGTGTGGTAACCTGCCCAGCTCCTTTAGCACCTTCCATTACTAACTTTTAACAAGTGGATCTTAACTGTTAAACACATTAGCTGCTTTTAAGTTGCTTTGAAACTAGGGATGTGAGTTGAGAAATCAGTCTTAGAGCTGTCTCTTTGTTGGAATACAACAGGACTGCTGCAGTAGCCACACTGTGTGTGTGTGGTACATGAAGTACTATGGGATATGTGATAAACACTCTTGATTAGCTTAGTTCATGCTCAGTTTCTTGTGGCTTTAAAGTTTTAAATGACTTTGGTGGTGAATATGTTAGGTACATTAACCCTTTCCACCTCCTAGAGCAAATTACCTCTGGGTCCTAAGGAAGTTAATGCCCCTATTGAAAGTGAGCAACTTTATCCTTGAGCCTTCCATATTAGAAGGATCATCCTCAATTTTTTTGAATTACTTAAGGATGTGAAAAATATCTTTATTTTCTATTTGATGACACTTCTAGGTAATGTGAGGAATTATAGAATAATGCCTCAGCTTGGGAAGGATTTTACTCCAAAATAAAATCAAGTCAGATTTTCAGCCATTGCCTGTTAAGTGCCAGTTTGACATTCGAAATAATCCGAACTTAGTGATTTGGAGAACCCCACAACCAGCAGCTGTAACTTTCATCCACTTGAAACCCATTTGGCCATGACTCATGTGGAAGCTCATTTTGTTTAGGAGGATTGAATTTGAACAATTGGTGATGAAAACTTAAGTCCTAATGATGGAATATCTAGTGAGCAACTTCAAGGGTCAAATTTGTGTTCATTCTAAAATACACACTTTTACTTCTCTGCCTCTTTTTCTTAGGAAATTTAGGATGGAATAAAAATAAAACTAATGTTGAGAAATGGTAGAAGTAAGACTTAGACATTCTCTTGGCCTTAGGAGGCAGCATCGTGTATTAACCAAGCATTGTTGCAGGGGTTGGGTACCAATTTTTCCCTTGGTGGCAGTGTGACCTTGGCCTTTCTCAGTGTGACCTTGCTCTGCCTTTCTTGCCTCAATTCTTCATTTTTAAAATAAAATTGTAAACAGTGCCTTTCTCAGAAAGCTGGTGTGATGATTATGTGAGCTGTCCTAGGTACCAGGTTAGTAGGTAAAGTATTTCTTAGGAAAACCAAAATGAGATTTAGTGTGCATTTGATGAAAATTTAGGACTTTTCACTCGAACATATCTCTTTTCAATAAACACTCCCTTGTGTACCTAATTTCATATTTATTATTGTTGTGTTTTTCTCAAATAGGACCTCTAAAATTATATGGTTCCATAAAGCCTAGCTTCTTTCTTGTCAAGTCCTCATTATTAAGATTATTCTGTTACTCCTCCTACTTTAGTGCAAACTCCAGAATTCATCAATTTAAAGATACTTTTAATAACTGCTAAAAATAAGACTGTTTTAAGAGCATCTGTATGATGTATGTTATGATAGTGCTCTCCTAGGCAGAGATCATCTAGAGGGAGAAGAATTAATTTGTTTCCACACACATATTAAATAATGGATTTATTTCTGCCAAGGAAAGCAAGAGTGTAGAGCTTCCTTGATGAGATTTAATAATTTGTAAACTGATGCTCTGATGAATATCACCTGATGTTAGAACAATAAACCCACTGAAATAAGATACATAGTACTCATTAAATGCTTCTGATCTGAAAGCAGTTATGTGAACAGTTTATTGTATTTGGTTAAGTGGATGAGTTTGTTTTTTTACAGTCTTGGTTGTGTGTTTATCAGATATAGGAAAGCTAAGTATCTTTAAGGGACAGAGTTTGGGCCATTCTAACTGGGACTGTGGTGCAAAGGCATCTGGATGGGGGTATGTAGAGGTTGTGGGTAGAATCATGAGAGACATATAGTGTGTATTAGGTTCTTCTGTCTAAAGTAAGCAGATTTTCTTAGAGGGAACATAGGGCTTAGTAAGTGAGCTATTAACAGAAAAATTTTTTTGTTGTAAGTACAGCTCACGTCAAAAAAGGCGTAATTCCAGAGACACATGCCATTTCCAATCACAGTCACAGATTAGAGACAGAGTGTTTTAGTTACTTTCTTGTTGTTGGGACAGCCCCAACACCCACAAGTTAAAGAAGGAAAGGTTTATTTCAGCTCACAGTTTGTAGAAGTTCCAGTCCATAGTCAGCTGGCTCCAAGGCAGCATGGCATGGTGGAGGGACATGGCAGAAGATTAACAGTCCATGGCGTGGCAGGCAGGAGGCAGCAAGCCTGCTTTCCCTCTCTTCCTTCATATTTCCCCAGCCTATCAGCTTGGGTGGATGTTGACACCACCACCCACATCCAGGGTGGGGCCTCTGTCTTAAGTAAATTCATTCAGCCACACTCAGAACTATGCCAATCTAATCAGTGGACTAATTTAGTTATCATGCAGTCTTAATCCAGATCACATCCCCACGATCCAGCCACTTCCCAAAAGCCCCACCTATGAGTGCATGAGGCTTTGGTGAAGGGGCATCTAGATCTAAGCCATAACACTGAGTAATTGGAGACTAGAGAGATGCACAGTAAAAGAATGAACAATTTGAAATGGAGACAAGAGAAAAATATAGAGTTCTTCCTCAAACGAAGACATCTGATGCTGGGCTGATTCTGAGAGGAAGGAAAATGAAACAAAGATTTTAGTTCAGAGACTAATTTTAAAGCCAGAAAATGTTTAGAAGTATGATTCTGCTGCTGAATGCCATCAGAAGAGAACAAGAAGGGCTCAGTGAGAGAGAAAGAGAGAGAGAGAGAGAGACAGACAGACAGACAGAAAGACAGGAGAGGTGATTACCAGGCTTCCGGCTCCCAGGAACAACTGATGTGGCCTGAGGCAGGACTTGACCAGGATGGAGAGGAAAGCCAGGCTGGACTAACATGGCCGATAGGGCTGTGAGCCTGTGTAGAAGAAAGACATCTTCAAGATAATAGATTACATTAATTGAGAATTCTGTAAGTGTTCTAAATCTTTGTGATTTCTTCTCTTGAGCAATTCATATTCATTCCATTTATTAGTTACTTAGTGTTATTGGTTTATTAATCCCCAGCATATGTTTTGTTGGTGCTGGTAATACTGTGACTCTTATTTTTTTTATTGGCGCACACAGTTCACATGGATCCTGAAGTCACAAGATTTTCTGCTAAAGCTGCACTTGAAATCTTTAGTCCTAATAAAATTTGGAGTCGGTGAGGTGAAATTCTCAGTGGAGAGAGAGACCTGGTTATTTTGCTGATCATGCAGGTGAGGGTATGTACTGTGATCATTTGCAGTAACCTTGCACCTGGCTCTTTGCTGGCCATGGTATAAAAATCCCTACAGTTTAGCCCCATTTCCAGTTCCATAATTTTCTACTGGGTGCATCCACCCAAGGCCTGGAGTGGCTCTTTAGTGCCTAGGAAGTGCTGATTGTCAGTCTCTTCTTAATGCTCCTTCTAGGGACATCATCTCAGTTGCTTGAAATTAGCCATGATGGAAGTATTTACACCATGGAAACTGGAAATCATACAACTCAGGATTTTCCCACCCTTGGAGGGCAGGTGGTTCAATGTTTGCCATCACACACCCATCTCGTGAGCCGGGCACCACTGTGCTAGGGGCTATAGGGGAATTAAGATGTGAGAGAAATGCATGCTGGCCCTTGAGGCTCTTATAATTTGGAAGAAGGAATTGATGATGGTGATGGTGATAAGTACCTATTGATTACTTACCATACTTTGTTAGAGCTTTACTGGTATTAGCTCACTTAGTCCTTACTAAAAACCCTACTGGATTTGAAAATGCCTTCATGAAGACATAGTCATAATTTCTGTATGAGTTAAGTGAGGCTCAAGCAAGTTACATAACTTGCCCATAACTCACCTGGTGCATGCTGAATTTGGGATTCAAGCCCAGGCAGTCTGGCTAAGTATGTTAAGGATAATATGGTGGAATAAACTGTCTAAAAAGAAACAAATGGCTACTCTATGGAAGTCAAGGAAATAAAAACTCCAGCTTTATGGAGTAGGTGGAATTTTAGATGGGCTTAGATTTCAATCAGAATAGGTGTAATGTATTTGGAAAGGCTGTGTTGGAGAACAGAGTCACAGAGGTGGGAGGATGTGGGGCATGTGTTCAACCTAATAAGTGCTGTGGTCCTCCTGAGTTTAGGGACATGAATAAAGTGGAAGTAAAGCTGCAAAGGTAGGCTGGCTATATCGGGAGATACTGAATGTCAGGCAGGAAGCAGCAAGTTCTCCTCTCTTCCTTTATATTTCCTTTCTCAGTATCTTGGAAATGGGTCAGTTAAACTGTGCCAAACCAGGCCAAACTGTACTCCAATGATAGAAACTTCAGATTTATTGTGGACCATATCAATGAGGTAATACGGCACTCAGTTGGAATCCAATTTTTTTTTTTCAGCTTGGAATCATTTGGGGGATATTCCTTGTGTGTTAGTCACTTTCTCATTTCTGAGACAAAATACCCAATATCCACAACCTAAAGGAGGAGAGTTTTATTTTGGTCCATAGTTTCAGTGTATTCAGTCCATGATTGGCAGGCTCCAAGGCATAAAAGCATGGTGGAAGGGCATGGCAGAGGAAAGCTACTCATGTCATGGCAACCAGATGCAGAGAGAGAAGAGCTAGGGGCAAGAAAACACCCTTCCAGGTCATGCTCCCAGGAACCAGCCTCTTCAACCTGGCCCCACCTCCAAACAGCATACCTCATTAGCTTTATTACATATTCTAAGAACTTCATTTTGGCTCAAAGCCAGTGGATCCCCTGCTGGGTCACTGTATTTATGATTTAGGAACTCTTATACTTCTGAATTAGGATTAGTGTACCACAGGTAAACTAATTATTGGATGTCTGGAGGAAGCTTGATAGTCTGTTTTCATTCATGTAGCTCCTCTACAATGTGATCTATGTATTATTAGACTTTAATTTCTGGGAGGCAGGGTGAGAGTTGTAGCTTATCACTGGTTCAGTCCCCAGCAGACCCCTCACCAGAAAAATTCCCCAGAGGCAAGAAACATGTTTGGCCGAGTTTTTCATTGTCATCCGAGCCTCTGACATTAAGTATTTGATGACATGATTACTCAAGTTATCTCAGGCACCATGGATTGGACTCTGCCAATGTCAGTGTCCACACTATTAGTTTTCTATAATTAATAATTTCCTGAAGAATTTCAAGAAAACCCAAGATTTCTCATTCATACATTTGTGAAGTTTCTTCCTAGAGGCAGCAGGCAGAAGAGTCAAGGCAGGTAATCTGTGTGTTCTTTTGCTAAGCAACATATCCTCTTTTGAGAAGTTTTGAAATATCCCTTGTTCAGGGCCAGGGATTTAGCTCAGTGATGCCGCCGCCTGCCTTGAAAGCAAAAGGTCCTGAGTTTGATCCCAGGTACCAAAACAACAACAACAGCAACAACTATGAAATACACCTTGTTCAAACACAGACTTTTTCTTCCTTCTGCCTGGTCAGTTTTGAGGAATAGACTCATCAGTTCCCTGTTCCTGCCTCACCTGGCACTTGGCCTTTCCGATTTTTCAGTACCCTGGACCTGGATGCCCTGATTGAATTTGGACCCAGTACTAGCTGGACTCACTTTCCTAGACTTGACTTTAGTGCCCTCTTGAGGCCATACTCTCGTTAAAATACTGATGACTCTGTGGTAAGAATCTAGCTAACAGATGGTTGAATTATTTGTCCATTGTGAGACTGGATCAATAGAGTGACTTTTCTGTGACTAAATTTTGCACTATCTTGTCTATTCTGACCCATGATCAGTAGACTACAAGGCATAGGCACTCTCCTACTCTGTATAAAATTCTCATTTTAACGGTAATAGTATTTTGAATGTCTCCTGTTTCATACTGTGACTACTTTGGGTAAACTCAGTCTGCATTTGGCAGCAAAATAGCCCATTCTACAATGGTTATAACTCATCACAAATCCCCAAACCACTGGAGAAGGTACTTTATTATTTTCTGTACTAGGTTCCTTGCCAAGTTGTACCAGTGTCAAAATATAGTGCAACTCTCTATGATTCCCTTGCTGACTTAATACCACCAGTGTGGGCAGTAGACTTCTGGTATTCAAAGGACTTGGCACAGTCCTAAGACCATTGCCCTCACTCTCATCTGCAGTGTATTTCACAACTCCTCCCAAGTTTTAGGAGGAACTTTCTAATAGCTACTACTCTTCCTTCTCAAAATTTTATAAGACTATATCTATTCTTACCAAAAACTACAACTTGAGCATATTCTTTATAGAACTTCTGCCCCTTCTTAATGTTTTCTCTTTCGAAAGGAAAGAAACCCACAAGGCAGGGATGAATGAGACATCATGTTGTAGGTAGGATAATTTGTGTATGTATAACACAACAATCTTTGATAGAATTTTATGCCTGTGACCATAATTTTAGCTACACTTGTGGAGAATGAGATTATACTTGAAGTGGCAAGGGCATGAAGGGGGAAGTTGAGGAAATTAATTTGTGTTGATTTACAATGAAAAAAGTGTTTATCTTAAATGCACATTTGCAGTGTCAAAGTTGCTCTTCCTTCTACTTCTGTACACTGCCTTGATTCTATTCTAGCATTTTGTGAACATTTAATTGTCTCTGTTCGTCATGACTTTAAAGTCTTTGGTCCTTCCTCTTTCATTCTCTGTCTTTTCAGATTCAGGGGTCCTAAGATTTTTAGCTCACCAGGCTTTCTATCCTTTCCCTCACTCTCATCTCCCTTCTTGGGGCCTTCCCTAGCTCATGACCATTCTTGAAGGACATCTTGTTGGACTTTCCAGAGGATACTGCAGTCCCCCTGCTTACCTTGAGGTTGTCATTTGAGGTACAAACACAACATTCATACCTCAACATCTTCAATGCATCACTCAAGAATGGAGGATGAGAGGTGCACATGATATCATATTTTTGGAGCAACAGGTTTTCAGGAAAAGCCTTTATAAACACTTTGCCTTCTTACAGCATCTCAGTCAGACATTAAACAAAGGATTTTGGGGAAATGATTTTCCCTTGAGTTGTCTAGTTGAGAAAAGTGAACAAAGTCAGTCCTTGTCTAGATTTGTACTGTGAAGCTTGCCTGAGAAAGCCACCAGGAGTTATTTCAGTGTGACATTCTGCATTCTTTCTTGGCTATTTTGCTCTAGGTTCAGACAAAACCAGGATTGGAGTTGGAATGCAGTTTTAAGACTTCTTATTCACTATCCCAAGATATTTACAAGTAAGATATGTTATTCTTCTGAAGTAGAAATGTATATAGCTTGTGGGAATGCATGAAGATTCTAGCTAAGAATACTTACTTTAAAACTTCAACTTGATCCCCCAACTTTCTTGGTCAAAAGGGAAATGTAGCCAGCAAGTAAGTATTTGGTTTGAATTAGATGAGGAAGAGCTCACTCTTTGCTTTGGGGTATTTAGTGATAGTCAATTCTTTCCTTTCCTTCAAACTTCCTTTCTCAATTAATGTAAATATGTTAATGAAGTATGATTTCCCTAACAGACAACACTGATAGTATCAGGGGTAGGACTGAACCTAATGGTTTCTGTAACATGTTTAATTTCTGATGTTAAATGTTGAGGAAAATTAGTCACATTTAGAACCATCTGTTTCCAAAAGTGGTTAAAGTGTGGAATGCCTTCTGACGAGCCATTATATGGCTTATGGTAATAGTTGTGGTGTGAAAGGATTCTTTTTATTCTCTTTACATGTTTTCTGCTATAAATACACATTTGCTCCTAGGGAACTGGATTCAAAATGTCAGAGAACATCTTTCATGCGTCTTGTCCATCACGTGTGTAAAGAATCTAAAATCTCCCTTTCCTATTCAATCCTAGTACACCTTATCTTCCATTAATGTAGCTGCAGATTGGAAACCATAGTTAGGAAAGTGTATGGAATCTTCAGTGATCGCAAGGGCTGGGTGACCTGTAAATGGTTGAGACCGAGTTGGGAGGACTCTGATGTGAGCTGCTTTAGACATTTTATTTCCTGGATTGTTGGTATTGAGTGAAAGGGAAGAGGAAGGAGAAGTGAGAGGGAAGAAGGGAAAACCGATATTTAAAGTTGACAGCCACCAAATGGGGGTCCATATTTCCCCCAGTTTTTGCATGCCGAATGGGCATTTATATAATAAGAATGCTCATTTATAGAAAATGAGCATACAACTTTCTTACATAGGACTGTCTAGTCCTCTTAGCAGGTCAGAAACTCACCCAAAATATTTGTTAAGTATTTCAAATGTTACACAGCAGGTTTCTTTGAAAACAAAGTCTCCAGTCAGGGAGACTGTGATGCTTAATTTTGAGTAGTCACTGGGATCTTTGCAGAGTTTCTGATTTTGCATAATTCCCTGATATACTTCTGAAGAAAAACAGATGCAAATTCTTTTTCTCTTGAGTGGCTGTGAATGTGTACATCTGTAGTGAAGCAGTTTTGTTTTCCCATAAATTTAAAATGATTTAGGTGTGAGGTGAATTTAAAAAAATAAAACCTAAGATGTTAAATGACCCTAACTTCCAGATATGCAAAGTGACAAAACGTGAAGTGTAGAGTGGAAAGAAAGGCAGCCCTCCCTGTGATCCTCAAGTGTGGTTGCAAACAGGACACTTGAGTTGGCTATAACATGGAATTGTGGGCGTCTGTTAGCGATTTAATCCCCTTGGCGGCAGGATGATTCTTCTCCCACTATGATACCTTTCACCTCTTAGGGAAATAAAACTAATTGCTTACAAAATCTCTAAATGGTAGCTTTTTGGTACATTTTAGGGTCCAAATGTGATCTGAAACACTTTAATTGGACCAGTGCAAAAATGAAATGGCCCATGCTAAGGTGGTATGGAATCCTCAGCAAAAGTTTAGCAGGAAGAAATTTTTTCTGTTTGAAACAGAGTCTCACTATATAGTTCAGACTGGCCTCGAACTTGTCAAGATCCTCCTACCTCAACCTCCTGAGTCCTGGGATTACAGACTTGAGCTACCACACCCAGCTAACAGGAGAATTTTGATTTGTTTAGTGTACACAGTGTACACTATAACAGCAGAGCCAAATTGCCAGCTACCTGTGGAATCTGTAACAAATGGACAGGAGCTGCTTCAGAGACGATGAATGGGATCAGCTTCGCTCACAGTGTGTGAGCATTCTCTGAATTACCTCCAAGCCTTCTCTGTCCACCTTCCTCCTGTTTTTTTTAAATTTATATATTAATTGGTACATTTTAGGTATACAGTACATTTACATTTATCATTGGGTGCTTGTACCTGTACATGATGTATTTTAGTTCTTATTTTTTTTCTTCATTACCTATGGGCCCTTCACCCCCTCCACCCTTCCCTATTTATGTAGATTTCATTTCCATTCTTTTTTCTTTTCTCATAGTTTTTCCTTTCCCTTCTTCTCTTTACCCTTCCCCTCCCACCAGCCTCCACCTTTGGACCTTTTCCTATTTCAAATTATCAATTATTCATTTTAATCATTTTCATCCTTTTTTACACTTTCAGTTTCTCATATTAGAGAAACTATTCGGTATTTACACATGTGTGTCCTATTTATTTCACTTAAGAGTATGGCCTCGATATGCATCCATTCAGCTATAAATGTCTCTAGTTTCTCATTCTTTATGGCTGAGTAGTACTCCATTTTATAAAAAAACCACATCTTCTTT
>NW_004624781.1:11876296-11889290 GCF_000247695.1 Heterocephalus glaber
TTGATAGCAGCCATTCTTTCTGGGGTGAGCTGGAATCTCAGTGTTGTTTTTATCTGCATCTCTCAAATGACCAGTGATGTTGAACATTTTTTCATAGATTTATTTGCTGTTTTTACTTCTTTACACCTTCCTCCTGTTTATAGCCTTGTGCATATGACTTTTCCTTGGAATTTAAACAATTTTTAGTTTAAAAATGAATAGAGAAATGAGAAAAGGAAAGAGAGAAAACTAAATATTTTTCTCCTCTGAAATATTTACTTTAGGCAAGGAAAGTTTATAATTGTCCTGGTCACTTTCCTGTTGCTGGGACAAAATACCTGATACCTACAGCCTAAAGGAGGACAGGTTTATTTTGGCTCACAGTTTCAGTCCGTGGTCAGCTGGCTCCAAGGCAGAAATGGCATGGCAGAGGGGCGTGGTGGAGAAGAGCTGCTCAACCAATGGCAGCCAGGAAACAGAGAGAGAAGGGAGGAGCCGGGAGGAGAGGAGCTTCTTCCAGGTCACACCCTGGTGACCCCCTCCAGCCAGGCCTCACTTCCTAACATCAAGTCAGTTCTGAACTCCTCAGAGGATGATTCCATTGTACAGTACCCCCATGACTCAATCACCTTCTGAGCACTTTGGGGGACATTTTAGATCCAAACTGTAGCATACCATCTTTCTCCCAAAACAAGATCTAGCTGGAAAGTAATCAGCCTTGAAAATGAGAGATCAAAACTGCCAGCCCCACTCAGCCTGTCCTGGCCTTACCTGCCTTACAGAGCAGCCACCGAGCAAGAGAACAGTGATGGCGGGTAAGGCAAGGATAGGCTGTCTGGGGCTGGCATTTTTATCTCTAGTTTTCGAGGCTGATTTTTTTCCAGTTAGGTTTTATTTTCAGGGAAACAAGTACACTGTCGGAGAAAATCGACAGCATTATTTTATATTTGCTACTTTGTGGCAAGTGAGCAGGGATACCTATGTTATCTGGCTAGAAATAGCTGACTAGACCAATACTAGTAATTCTAATTATCAGCTAGTAAAAAAGTGGTTCAAAGAATCTATTTTCTCATACTGTGACAGTTGTACAAGAAAGGTCTCTGACATTATCCTAAGTTACTGAGATAGGTGAGTATTCTTTCTGGGTGTCTATTATTTATTCTATCTACAAATATTCCATCCCCATGATGGCTGGCTCTATATGAGGCCCTGGAGCTACAGTAGTAAACCAGTCAGACATAGAGTTTATATACCCTGAACATTAGTGAAAAAATTGATTTCAACAGTGATAGAAGTTTGGGGAGAAGCACATTGTACTATGTGTACATTCCTCAGGGGAGATATATTGGGAGAGTAAGGGTGCCTGGATTATTGTCTAGAAGTTGCATTTAGTTTTGCTTAGTAATTGCAAAAATACATAGATTGACGTGTATTATGAAGTAACATTTGTAGAAAGATCTTTATTAGGGAAAGAGTAGCTATGTGTCGAGAGAATTCAGGGTGAGAGCAGGTGGAGGTCCCTGTAGAGCGGAAGCGTAACTCAGAGAGAAGATGCTGCTGCTTATTTTATTTCAGGTGTTAACCATCCCTCTGAAAGATGAATTCCAGTTGGTTTTGCTGATGAACCATCAGGACCTAGTGCTCCTTAGGCTTGAGATGAAGTTTCCCAGGGTCTTTTATAAGAATTAAGTTTTGGGTACCAAATATCTTTAGTCGGATTTCCCTATGCATTTACTTTTGTAATTCATTTATTTGACAGACTTTTATATATTTCCTCATTATAGCTTATCTTTTTAATTTTAATATATTTGTCTCTTTCTGAGCTCTCCTCTGACCTCCCCAAACTCATCCTTGGGTCACTAGGACATTGGTTAAAGACGCCTTGTTTGTCTTCATCTTGCCTGATGGGCCTGCTAAGCCTGACAGGGCCATGCACATCTCTTCAGACTGCCTTTGCCCCAGGAGTGAGGCGTTCACCTAGATTTGAGTCCCTAGCACTCTGCTGTCGTGGATTAGGAGGTACTTAGCAAGGAGAGAGCACGGGTTGGGGACACCAGGGCTCCTGACCGTCATGGAGTGGTGGATCAGACACCATGAATTGAGGCAGTGGAAGAGTGAGGTGGCTTAAAAATACTTTATCGAAGTCAGACACTGAGAAGTGAAGGAGGGCGTACCATGGAGGTCAGAGCCTCTTACCTGAGCGTTATGCTGTGTGCAACATGGTATTTACTGTCCTTCACCACTGAGTGTCCTCTAGGGACCTCAAACCCAACAAATCACAAAGTGAATTTATCCTTCCTCCCCGCCCTCACACTGCCGTCAAAGTATCTCCTCTGCGTTTTTCTCCTATCAATAGTTTTGCTTTTATTCTAGTCCATCCTCTACGTTACCATTAGAGGGACCTCTCTAACCTACCTAATTTTGCCCGTTCTTTGTCCAGAATTTGTAACTGCTCCCTTTATGTATGCAGAATAAAGTCAGAAAGATTCTCTGTGGTCTGACTCCCCCAACCCTGTCCAGCTTTACCTTGTTAATTTACACCCATATTGAGCTGTTTTTCTGAGCATGTATTGCTTCTCATTCTCAAATCTTTTTCTATTCCCATTGGCCAGAATCTTATTCGACTCTTTGGCAGCCCTCTGTGGCACCTCCTAGCTTCAGTTTCAGGGCCCCTTCTCTGTGAAGCATGGAAGGATGGGACAGAGAAGTCTTCAGGGACTCCCCTCACTGGCTCACAGGCCCTCACCAATGCTTAGATTAAGTGACCGATGCCACCATTTCAGTGCTGATCAAGGTATCCCAGATGTGTCCACTTCACCCCATCTCTGAACTCCAGTACCTCTCAGTGTCTAGCTCAGGAAAGGTACTTGTGAAATGAAGGGGAGCTAGGAGAGACTAGAGCTGAGCAGGCTTTGGGGAGAAGGATGAATGGGGACTCTATGGGGCTGGTTGCTCAGGTGGTGCAGAAAGAGGGACAAGTTCTTCCTGCCGTTCCTCTTTCATGGCTCTGTCTTATCCATCCCCTTCTGGAAGCAGAGAGTGTCCAGCTCTATCCATTCTCCTCTTCCTCCTTTAATAATTGAATTGCAGAGCTCAGGTAGGCACATGGTTTTCCAAACCGAGATGACGCCTCTCACACTCCCTTAACACAAGATAGGGTCAAGCAGCATCCTTCTAGCCAATGGGATGTGAAAGGAAGAAATGTGTGGTTATTTCCCTTGTGCCCTGAAAAAGAATGAAGCAGTCTCCTAGACATTCTCCTCTTACATTGCTGTCCTGCAGGTGTGATGGAGGGTATGCGAGCATCCCTCTTGGGCCTGGAGGTGGAAAATCTGGATCGAGGCTAGGAGAACTGTTCCACTATGCCCTTGAGCACTAAGCAGCTCACAGAGTGCAACCATGGGAAGCTGCTGTCTTGTCTAACTCATAGGAGTTTTGGATCTCTGTAGAGATAGCACTGAAATAACAAATGTCTTCTTAAAGAAGTTATGTTCATGAACTTCTCTTTGATATTTGGCAGAAATATATCCTGCCATGTGCATTTCTGGGCTCATTTTATCCCATTTTAAAAAACTGAAAAATTTTAGCACATACAATTATAATCTTTTTTATGACATATGCCTTTTATCTTTTTCATATTTTACATAAGAAGATACTACATTTACAGTTAAAGCTCATCTCTGATCTCAGTTCTTTTTCCCTGAGAAACAACCTCTATTCTGATTTTGTTTATCAATCTCATGCATATTTTTATACTTTTAACTACATATTTGTGTGCCTCCAAGCACACATAACATTTTTTGTGTTTTAAAAATTTACAAAAAACATATACTTTTTTCCAACTGATAGGTTTTGAGATTTATTGGTACTGATTTATAAATAGCTGGTTCAATATTTTAACTACTATGTAATAATACAGAGAATGACCATACTTTAGTGATTTGGGGGGGGGGCTGCCAGGGATCAAACTCAGGACCTCACGCTTGCTGGGAAGGCACTGTGCCACTGAGCTAAATCCCTGGCCCTAGTATTTTTTTGTTTTTGAGACTGTCTCTTTCTGTAGCCCAGGCTGGCCAATCAAACTCTTGGTGATCCTCCCGCCTCAGCCTCCCAGTGCTGGGATTATAGGTGTGTGTCACCATGGCTGGCATTAGTGATCTTCTTATTGATGAATCTTGAGATTGATTCTAATTTTTAAATATTAGGAACATTTGCTACAAGAACACCCTTGTATATGTCTTCTGCTCACATTCAAGATTTTCTCTAGAGCTCACATTTAGAAACTGCTGGATTTTACAATATACACTGCTCTAAATTTTTTTTTTTTTTGGTATTAGGGATGGAACTTGGATCCTTGCGCTTGCAAAGCAAGCGAAGGAACCACTGAGCTAAATCCCCAGCCCTCTAAATTTTTAAGGTATTACTGAATTGCTTTCCAGCAATTCTTATTTTTGTTTTTGTTTTTGTTACTGGGGATCGAACTCAGGACCTTGCGCTTGTGAGGCAGGTGTGGTGTCACTGAGCTGCATCCCCGGCCCCAGAATTTTTAAATGAACATGATTCACATTCTCATTAACATTATTACATACGTATTCCTATTCTACGTAACTGCCAGTATGTCACATTGTTAGGCTTGAATTTTTTTGTCAGTTTGATAATTTTTTAAATGTGTATTTTGATTAAGACTGAAACTTGCCATCTTTTCATTTGTTTCTTGACCATGTTGTGTTCTCATCTGTGAACTGAATTGTTCTTTCTTACCGACTGGAGAGAGTTTTAAACAAAATATTATATTTATTAATCCCTTGTCAGTTATGTGTTTGACAGTGTTTTCTTCTGATCTGTATCCTTTGTTTTTAACTTAGCTTATAATATCTTTTATTATGAAAAATTAAAAGCTTTAATACAGATTTATTGAGTTTCCCCTTAATGATTTCTGTTTGTTGCATCTTGTATAAAAAATGCTTCAATACCCCACAGCCATGTTAGATGTTAATAGTAGTGAAGAATACACGGGGACTCTGTAATGTCTTTGCAATTTTTCTCTAAGTCTAAAACTTTTAAAAAATTTTAGAGTTCATGAAAAAACTATGCTCTAAAAATAGATAATAAAATGAAAAATTTACCAGAAAATAAAATTTATAAAACTTAATTAAATGGAAATTATAGAAATAAAACTGTAATCACTGAAATTAAGAGCATAAACATGGACTTAACACATTAGACTGAGGAAGAGAAAAGCAGTAAACTAGAAGACAGGTCTATTTAAAATACTCAGACAGCATGGAGAAAAAAGACAGGAAAGCAAAAATTTAAGAGATATATAGAACAAAATGAAATATGTCCAATTGAAGTTAGGTCTAATAGTGTTTGTTTTATAAAAATGGGGGCTCTGACTTTAGATGCATATACATTTATAGTCATTATCTCTTCTTGATGAATTGATCCCTTGATCATTATGTAGTCAACTTACCTCTTCTTGCTGTTTTTGTCTTAAAGTCTATTTTGTCAGATATGAGTATGGCTACTCCTGAGGAGTCCTCTTTGGAATATCATTTTTCATCCTTTCACTTTCAGTCTGTGTGTCTTTATTTTTGAGGTGATTTCTGCAGGTAGTATTTTTAATCCATTCAGATAGTCTGTATCTTTTAATTGAATTAAGGCCATTTACTTTGAAAGTTATTATTGAAAGGCATGGACTTGTGCTTATCATTTTGTTGATTTTCTTCTAGTTGTTTTGAATGTTCTTTGTTTCTTCCTCTCTTATTCACTTTTTTGGTTTGTTGGTTTACTTACTGCTAATGTTTAATTCTTTTCTATTTCTCTGTTTTTCTAGTGTGATTTATACTTTCACATGGTATCATGATGGTAGTAATCATTTGTCCACTTATGGGTATAGAATTTCCTTAAGCAACTTGCTGGCCCTAGGATCATGAATTCTCTTTTATGCTTATCTTAGAAGGTCTTTTTTCTCTTGATTTGTGAAGGATAGCCTCGCTGGGTATAATGATTTCGCTTGGCAGTTATTTTCGTTCAGGATTTCCATCCATCATTCTATGCCCTCCTGGCCTGTAGGATTTCTTTCTGCTGAGAAATCTGCTGTCAGTCAAATAGGGCTGCCCTTTGTTATGGGTTAGGTCTAGAATGACCCCTCCACAAGTCTCATGTGTTCAGAGCTGATTAGATCATGGGGGCACTATACTCGTGAGTGGATTGATCCATTGAAGAGTTCATAGCTAAAAGTGCTGTTAGGAAGCAGGGCTTCGTTGGATTAGGTATGTCACTGGAGGAACAACTTTAGAGGGTATATTTTCCTTCTCAGTTCTGCTCCTCTCTCTTCTTTCTCTGCTTACTGGCTGCTATGAAGTGAGTAGCTTTCCTTTGCTGTGCAACTTCTAACATGCCATTTCTGTTTTTTTTTCATGCCATTTCTTTTTAAAAATTAATTTTATTGGTACACTTTTGATATAGATAATGATCACAGTCATCATAGGGAATTTGTACTTGTACATAATATATCTTGATTCTTTTTCCCTGTTCCCTTCCCCTCCCTTCAACCTTTCCTTATTTATAAAGGCTTTGTTTCCATTTTTTCCTTTTATTCTCTTTTTTCCTTTCTCCTTCCTTATCTTCCCCTCTCTTGTTCCCCTTCCCATTTGAACATTTTCTTCCTACTTCTCAATATTTCTCAACCATTTTGGTCCATATTTGCACTTTCATTTTCTCACAAAGAGAAACAATGTGATATTTAAACATGTGTGTCCAAATTATTTCACTTAAAAGTATATCTCAAGGTGCATCCATTTACCTAGAAATGTCTCAAGTTTATCCTTCTTTGTGGCAAAGAAGTACTCCATGGTATATAAAACCACATTTTCTTTATTTATGCAATGATGGGCATATGGGCTGTTTCCAAGATTTAGTGATTACAAACTGTGCTGCTATAAACATGGGTGTGCATATATCACTATGGTATGATGCTTTTAACTCTTTTGGGAAGACACCAGGAAAGGAAATAGCTGAGTCAAATGGAACCTCTAGTTTCAGTTTTTTGAGGTATCTCCATACTGATTTCCACATTGGTTGCACCAATTTACACTCTCACCGGATTCTTTTTTTACAGCAGCCTTGCCAGCATTTGTTATTGGTTGATTTCTTGATGACAGCCATTCTATGTGGAGTGAGATGGAATCTCAGTGTCATATTAATTTGCATCTCTTGAATGACCAGTGATGTTGAACATTTTTTCATATATTTATTTGCCATTTGTACTTCTTCATCTGAGAGGTATCTATTCATTTCAGATGCCCATTTTTGAATTGGATCTTTAAATTTTGGGGGGGTTCTGATTTTTTTGAATTCTTTATATATTCTAGATATTAGTCCTTTGAGGAATAGGTGGTAAATTTTTTCCCCATTGTGTGGGTTGTCTCTTCACTTTGTTGGTGGTTTCTGTGGCTATGCAAAATCTTTGTAGTATGATGAGATCCCACTCACCATGATTCTTTGTAATATGTCTTGTGTGATGGGGATTTTGTTCATCAAGTCTTTGTTTACACCTGTGTCTTCAAGAGTTTTACCTATTTTATCTTCCAGCAGATTAAGTGTTTCATTTCAATATTTAGATCTTTGATCCAGTTTGATTTTAGTTTAGTGCAGGGTGGGATAATGGGTCTAGTTTTAATCTTTGGCATGTGGAAAGTCAGTTTTTCAAGCACCATTTATTAAAGAGGCTATCTTTCTTCCAGTAAAGGTGTTTGGCCCTTTTGTCAATGATAAGGTGGCTGAGTGTGTTTGGAGTTGTTTCTACATCTTCTTTTCTGATCCATTGATTCTCAGGTCTGTTTTTTTGTTGTTGTTGTTGTTTTTTATCAGTACCAGGCTGTTTTATTATGGCAGCTTTGTGTAGTGTAATTTCAAGTCAGAGATTCTGATGCCCCTGGCCTTGCCTTTGTTGCCCAGAATTACTTTTGCTCTTCTAGGTCTTTTCTGGTTCCAAATGAATTCTAGGATTGTTTTCTCTAGTTCTGTGAGGCATATTATTGGTATTTTAATTGGGATTGCATTAGATCTGTATAACAGTTTTGGAAGTATGGCCATTTTAACTATATTGGTTCTGGAGATCCAAGAACAAGGGATAGCTTTCCATTTATTTATATCATCTTTGATCTCCTTTTTCAGAGTACTATAATTTTTAATGCAAAGGTCTTTTACTTCTGTCATAATTTGATTCCTAAATATTTCATTTTTTTGATACTATTATGAAAGGTTTTGTTTCCCTAGTTTCTCTCAGTGACTTTATTATTTGTGTACCAGAATACTATTGAATTTTTAATGTTGATTTTGTATCCTGCTATGCTACTGAATTTGATTATTAAATCTAGGAGCCTTTTGGTGGAGTTTTTGAGGTCTTCTATGTAGTGTTTTATATCATTCACAAATAATGATAATTTAACTTCTTCCTCTCCTATCCTTATTTCTTTTATTTCTTTCCCTTGTCTAATTGTTCTGGCTAATATTTCCAGAGCTATATTAAATAGGAGTGGTACCATGTCATTTCTGCCTTGGAGCCAGTGAACCGTAGATGAATCCTGTGAGCCAAAATAAAACCCTTTCTCCTTTAAGTCGCAGGTCTTGGGTATTTTGTCCCAGTGATGGGAAAGCTAACTAATACATCCCTAAATTTGACTTGGTGCTTTTCTCTTGCAGATTTAAAACTTCTTTCTTTATCCTGTACATTTATAGTTTGATGATATTATGTCATGGTGTAGATCTTCTCTGGTCATATGTGCTTGAGGCTCTGTATGCCTCCTCTACTGGGATACCCAGTATTATATTATTATACTATTATATATATTATTATACTATTATTTTATTGAATAAGTTTCCTTTTCTCTTGTACTTTATTTCTTTCCTTTCAGGTATGCTGGTAATGTGGACATTTGATCTTTTAAGGGTGTTCCAAAGATCTTGAATGTTTGTCATTCTTATGTTTTTCTTTATTTCTGTGTGAATGGGACTTTTTGAAAGACCTGTCCTAAAGTTCTGATACTCTTTCTTTTGATATAGCCATTGCTGAGGTTCTCAACTAAATTTTTTTAAATTTTAATACTGAGTTCATTGGTTCCAAGATTTCTTTTCTTTTCTTTTTTATTGGTACTGGGGATCAAACTCAGGACCTTGTACTTTTGAGGCAGACGACAGAACTACTGAGTTAAATGCCTAGCCCAATTCCAAGATTTCTTATTGCATCTCTTTTCAAAATCTCTGTTTCTTTGCTGAATTCCTCATTCATATCCTTCATTGTTTTCCTCATTTCACTTAACTATATTCTCTTGGATCTCAGCGAGCTTTTAGAATCGTTCTTTTGAATTCTCTATCAGACATTTCATTCACTTTGATAGTTTTGAAATATGTTACTAGAGAGGAGTTTTAGGAAGTGTCGTGTTCTTTGTTTTTTCATCTTTCTTTTGTTCCTACGTTGGGATTCATGCATCTAGTGGAATGGATATCTTTACTTCTTTTATGAGATGGTCTTCTTAGTAAATGGCTTTCTCCTGAAGATATGTTTTTGGATATTGGTTTTATATGCTGTGTTGAGTTTTTTTTTTTTTTTAAGCGGGGCACCATAGTGTAATCTCACCATAGATTCTTGGGCTGTGATTAGTGAGTTTGAGAAGATTTGTGTAGGAGTGGGGATACTCTATCCCTTCAGACATATGTGATGTAGAAAGCAGAATATGTGAGGTACAGTCTGTGTGGCTGTTTGTTCAGTGGGACTGGTGACCTCTATTGGATGGTGGGTTTCCTCAGACACTAATTGATGTTGACTACGTCACTTGACTGGGTCTCTGGTATTGACTGCTTCAATGTTGTTGAGGGTCTTGAAGCACTTGTCTTCTGATTAGACACTGGTGTTGGTCCAGGTTTTTCACAGGGAGAGGCAGGGGCAAGAATCACAGTAACTTTTCTGTGATGCTCTCCTCCAATCTTGTTAGCAGTGGGTGATCAGACAAGGTGTGGGGGTGACTGTTGCAGGGCTTCCTCATCAGTGTGATGATAGCACATTTTCCCTGAACACAGTGGGTGCTACTGTGAGTGTACCTGCCTTGGAGCAGGACCTTTGCACAGTGGGAATTGGCTGATGCCCAGGGACTTTTCTCCCTCAGATTATTTCAGTTGCAGAGCTTCTAGGAATGGAGTGGGAGTGAGTCCTGGTTAGAATGGGGCAAAACTCCTCACAGCTGAGCCTTACAAGAGCAAGCAGAAATGGAACAAAGCCAGTGCTGGGCAAGCAAACATAACTTTAATCCATAGGTGGTATTCCAGAATACCATTGGGTAATGCATTAGGAAACTTTTAGCCTGTTGTTAGATATTTAGGAATCTCCTCTACCCTCATTTTTTGCTACTATAGATGACATTGAAAAATAACAAAAACTCATTTTATGAATTACAAAATCTCTTATAGGACTCATCCTACCTTGAATTTTAGAATCTGAACCACCAGTGGTAGCACCATTATTTCATTTTAATATTAAGTTGGTCCTGTGGAACTGAGAGGCCAGTGTGGTCTACAAAAGTAGATGAGGTTGAGATGTAAGTTCTAAGCTGGACTCTGCTTTGGAAGTTGGTAAAACACCTTTTATAGTCAGTATAAAAAGAAAAGTATGTCAGCAAGTTAATGTTCTTTCTTTCCATGGGTAGGAGTGTGGTACACTTAATGATTCAGAGCCTGGGCTCTGTGGTTGGATGGCCAAGTTCAAGTCCTCCCTCATTTCTTGTTAGTGTGACCTTGGCCATGCTGCCTCAGGTTTGTAGTTGTAAAAAGTGGATAATGATAGTGTGTTTTTCACAGTGTTATTGTTAGAATTATTTGAGCTTGGAGGATCTTTAACATAGAGCCCCTTCTTAGTGTTCTAAAAACATTTCTTATCATTATTATTGTTCCTTTAGATTAATTGGCTAGCCAATAAATGCATATGAAGCATTATGGAAGGGATAGGTAAGTTTTCAGGCTTTTCCTAAGGCAACTGATTAGCAACTCATAAGAAACTATACATTGAATTTAAGCTTGTTTCTATGTCAGTCCCCTATTACCTTAGAAAAGCAAGCTCATGAAGTCAAATTTCATTATTTTGCAGTTATATGAATTTCCTCATATTGACATATTTGAGAATCAGAGTAGTATGGTATAAAATGCAATTAGGTATTCAACAGTGACCAGTATTTCTTTTAACTGTCTTTAATCTTATACATTTACTTTTGTCAATATGTTTAGGGTAATATATCTGCTCAGTTAATGCTTGATTTTAAAATATATTTTAGAATATATAACTGCTTATGAACAAGAATCAGCATTTTGTGAATGTTTGAGAGTCAGTGATCCAGTAATAGAAATAACTTTGGTATGTTTTGATTAGCAAAGTCCGTAAGATATAGTCTGTACTGTCTGAGGTTATTCTTTTGATTCACTCCCTATTATGGCTTTCTGGGGCACTAAATATCACAGTTACTCAGTTTAGGACAAGTCTGTGATTCAGTAGCAACAACCTTCACAAATTAAACTTCTTGGATTCTTTTTTTTTGGTACCAGGGATTGAACTCGGGTCCTTGTGCTTGAGAGGCAGGCGTCGGAACCACTGAGCTAAATCCCTGGGCTTGGATTCTTGTCTTTAGTAAAACCCAAGAGGGATTAGAATCACTGGCTCAGTCTTTGTTGAACACCTCATGTATGCTTATAACTGTGCTGTTTTTCAGTACTAAAGAAAAGTTTTGTGTTCATAGCTTCAAAAAGCCTACAGTCTTTTCAAGAGATGATTCAAACTAACTCATAATAGTGAAACATCTAGGACAAGACACATTCCATTGTACTGTCTGGTACAGAACTGGAGAATTTAAAAAGACAGGGAGATCTGTTGAAAGCTGGGGTGCTCCATGCAGTTTTCACGGAAGACTTTAGCTCCATTTAGGCCTTATGGGAGGAAGGACTGAGAGATGTGGTAGCATGGGGCAAAGAATAGACCTTGGGCTTCAGCTCTGTCACTGCATGGAAGACTGTGCAAGTTTCTTCATCTCCAAAATGAAGATCCAGTTCACTTAGTGGCTATGTTCTCTGGAACACAGTGCCCAGGTGTGGTGGGGTTCTGAGTGAGGAAAGCACAAAGGAGGCTGTGCGGGCCGACTACAGAACAGCCTGCCCAGAGATGGCTTGTGGGCTCTTTCATGGTGGGAGTTCTTCCTCTTAGCACCTCTCCTCTATTGGTGAAACCAGGAAATCAGCACTTTTTATGGTTTTGACTCTATCATGGAGTTACAAAAAATAACAGTACAGGAGCCACAAGTGAAAGTATGGTAATCTTTATTTGGATGACTCAGAGAACATGCTGTAGATAGTGAACATTTTAGAGCTTTCAGTGCTAACAACCCACTGATTGGCCACCACTATTCTAGAGCTTCTCACTCCTCAGCCTTCACCCCAGGGCCCCCGACTGTCTGTGCAGCCAGGAGGTAACCCTCCCTCTCTTCTGCATGAATTTCGTTACGTTGATTGATCTCCTTCAATAGCTATCTATGTTCTTCCACATTGAATTTTGCCTCTCTAGTTATATTCTTCTCCATCCATTTTTTCTAATATTTTATCATGAGTATTTAAGAAAATAAAGAAAATTGCACTGTGAACACTCATAAATCTATATCTATCTACTATCTAATTTCTAAAATTAACATTTTGCTATATAGTCTTACATATTTTTTCATCTGTTTATCTCTATCCATTTATATTTTTATTATTTGGGAAAACATATATAACGTTAAATTTACCATTTTAACCATTTCAAGTGTACAAGTCATTAAGAGTGTATATTTAATACATTATTAAATCTAACATTGTACAGCCATCTCAATTCATTATTTTTTTTCCATTAAGTTTATCGGTAGATTTTAGGTATACAACACAGTTACATTCATCATTGGGATCTTGTACCTGTACATGATGTATCTTGGTTCTTATTTTT
>NW_004624781.1:11889390-11915371 GCF_000247695.1 Heterocephalus glaber
TCCCTATTTACAAAGACTTTGTTTCCATTTTTTTCCTTTTCTCATATTTTTTCTTTTCCCTTCTTTCCTTTCCCCTACCCCTCCTACTTCCCCTACTCCTTTAGACCTTTTCTTCCTATTACACAATATCAATTATACATTTTAATTATAATGTCAAGATTTAGAGGACATTACCACAGATTTCACAGAATTTAAAAGGGTATAGAAAGCATATTACAAAAATCTTTTTTGAAATAAATTCATTCTTAAAGTCCATTTGTGTGTATACGTGTGTCATATGCACACATGATACTAAACTAGAAGGTAGGAGAACAAGCTGGCAAAGCTGGAACACTCCGAAAGAGTAAGAAAAAGAAATTGAAAGGGGAGATGCACAGGAATACCCACTCATTAATAATCTTTGTTTCCTTCAGATGTATTAAATGGGCATTATTTCCACCACTTCAGGGCCTTTAACATTTTTTATAAAAACTAAAGAAGATACTACATGTAAAAACATGTAGCATAGGGCTTCGTTTTGCCATCCAGGTGTGCTGAAATTTGTTGAGCTCTAAAACAACAAAAGTGAGAGGAGCTGTGTTTTGGTCAGCGTGGGGTGGGCTGTGCTCCAGGAACAAACAGCCCCCTTATCCTTTCTTGGTGGCTTAAAATGATAATGGCTTATTTTCACTGTGGGAAGAAGGAGCTTTGCTTTCTCGTGATCCCAGAGCCAGAATGATGGGATCGTCATCATTTCAAACATTTGGGTGTCATTGCCATGGGGAGAAAACTCTGGCGGGTTTTGCATTGACAAATGTTTTGGCCCAGAAGTGACATAGGATGCTTCTTCCCACAGCTGTCCACCAGAACCAGTCACATGGCCCATATAACCATAAGGGGTGAGGAACTATCACTGTAGCCAGGTCAGAGAGAAGAGTCAGGCTGTTTGGCAGACAACATTTAGTCATCGCCATAATCTGAAATCATTCCTCTGTCAGAATCACCACAATTCAAAAACAGCTTAATTCCTTCCTTCCTTTCTTTTTTTTTTTTTTTGAGACAGGGTCTTACTGTGTAGTTTAAGCTCACCTTGAACTCAGTATGTAGCCCATGCTGGCCTCGAACCCAAAGCAATCCTCCTGCCTCAGCCTCTTGAGTTCTGGGATTACAGGAGTGCACTACCATGCCTGGCATGAAATAGCTTAACTTCTACTAGATGAATCATGTCAGGATTGATAACAACAGCAAATAAGTGACAGTTTTTACTGTGTTTCCCTGAAAATAAGACCTAGCTGGAAAATAATCAGCCTTGAAAACTAGAGAGCAAAAAGCCAGCCCCAGTCAGCCCATCCTGTCTTACCTGCCATCAGGTTGTCTTGTCTTACCTGTTCTCTTGCTTGGTGGCTACTCTGTAAGCAGGTAAGGCAAAGGTAGGCTGATTAGGGCTGGAATTTTTGATCTCTCATTTTCAAGGTTGATTATTTTCCAGCTAGGTCTTATTTAGCGGGGGAAGGAAGGTCCTCACTATAATTGAGGTTCTGGGCTTTATTCTCCTTATTTAATTAAATCTCAGCAATCCTTGAAGGAAGTTAGTGTTATTGTTCCCATGTCGAAAGTAAGGAAATTGGGGAGTGCTCCATTTACTGAGTTGGTCATGGACCAAGTCCAGGGAGCTATGGACTCCAGGCTGGCCTGGGATGATTGATGATTACTCCAATACAGATGTTCAAGTGCAGCCTCAAAGTCTTTGCCTTGGTTACCTCTTTGCCTAACTGAACCAGAGGTGAAGCCCTCCCTCTGCCCACCTCACAGTTTAAAGCCATTGGCCCACTCTGCAGAACAGAGCTGAGCAACATCACGCCCGGCAGTAAGTGTTCAGAGTATCTCAGTGCTACAGCCAAGACATGAAACAGCTGTTCTTTCCTAATGGCTCACACGGAAATGTAAATGAACAAAGACATTAAAAAAAAAAAGAAAGAAAAAGAAAAAAAATGAAAATAGGTTTGAGTTCTTGCCTTTTAAAATTTTTATCATTTTCCATCCGAGCTTACTGTTTTTGTTTAATCTTGCCATTCCTTTTCTTCTTCCGTGTGTGCTCTTTTTCTTAGGGATATGCAAACTTTATTAGTCAGCTCCGCTTTCATGCTCTGTATGCTTTTGTGTTTGAGAATTGGGAATCAGGTACTTTTACTGTTAGCCCCGGGGTGGATCTGGGCAGGAGGAACCTTTATGAATAATCAGGGTTGACATCTCCAGCGTTGTTCCTTCATTATAAATATTGTTAAAGGATCTGTGACCACCATGGGCTCCCACTGAACAGAGTGTGCAGGGCCGGCAGAGACAGCCTTTGATTTCAGCTCTCTCCTGGTTAGCTCTTCACTGATGACCCTGCTGTTGACAGATCTCTTAGATTTGGCTGGCTTTTGTTTTTTTTCAGAAAGTTTCTTTTCTATTAGCATAAAGTGTTTGGTCTGCAGGAAGCCAGGTCCATCTCTTCAAGTCCAAAGGCTAAAAACCATGGTTAATGTTAGTGCTTGTGTGTTGTCTGTGCCCGAATAGCTAATGAATGCTGAGCAGCTCTGTGACTTTAACCATTTTAGTTCCATTTGGATTAGTTTTAGCATCATAGTCTTTTTTCAAGGGGGAGACAAATGATACTGTCTTACTTTCTACCATTTAAGGGAGCCCACTCTTTTTACACATGTGAAAGAGCTCCAGTGTTCCATGTATGTAAGGTCCCCCACCTGCACCCTGTAACCTCTGGTCATAATATCAGCCAGTTGTCCATTAGATTATTTGTGTTATTTTGACACAGTTTCCAGGGTCACAGTTTCCAAATGGAGGACACATAGAAATTTGAGTCAAATGTCACAAATGTCTCTGTTTCCCCACTCCCCGAAGCTGCACTGTCTTCTGCCCATCCTAACAGATGCACCAAGCAATCTTATAAAGCCACTTGCATGCTGCCACTTCATGTAACTGTGCCAACAGCCCACGAGCAAGGCAATATGATTTCCCTCAAAGATACAAATCTAAACTCAGGGAGCAAAGAGACTTGCCCGTGTCACATGATGAGTCAGGGTTACAATCGGCTAAAATCTGAGGCCTGTAGTTCAAACTATCTACTTTCTCCACTTATCCATGTTTATTGGCAGTATCTACTATTCATTCATGCCACCAACATTATTGAGCATTAATTTGCTCTTGGGCGCTGGGATCACATAGATAACAACAACAGAGTTCTTGGGCGCTCAAATACTGGTAGGATTTATTAACTTGTGTTGTATTCATTGCAGGGGTTGCACCAAGAACCTTTGAAGGCCTGGGAGACAGGCATTGAACTTGTTCTCCAGAGCTCAGGGAAGACTTCTTGGAGGAAAGGATATGAGGGGATGAGTTAGCTGGGATAAGAAGACAGGGATCACTGTGAAGGAGCTGCAGCCTACATTTGGGTAAAGGGAGAAAGGGGAAAGAGATTCCTTCCTATTAAAAGTACTTCAGATATCTTTGAGTAAGTCTAAGATTTGATGTATGTCTATACATAGGTGTATGTACTTGGGGCTAAAAGCTCCACGTTGCTGCACTTGCTGCAAGAGTGCCCTTTGTTTCCCCAGATTTGGGCATTGGGAAGACAGGAGTAGATCAGGGAAGGAATCTTATGAGTTTAGTGGCATGTGTGTTGAATTGAGATGTTTATAGGAAGCTATAGATATATATGAAGCATGTGGCCAAAGTTGGGAGGGGTGGTGGTGCTCTGAAGTTCAGGAGAGAATTCAGGGCTGAAGTTGTAATTTAGGAGTCCTGAGCCTTCAAGAGGGTGGTCGCAAACATATGGCACGCGTGCTGCAGCAGGCTGTTTGTATCATTGAAAGCTCTAAAAGGTTCACCATCATTGATCTAGGAGAAATGAGGCTTACATTTGAGGTCAAGTGGCACATCTTATTCCAGGGATGGTGGTGAACCTTTTAGAGCTTTCACTGATAACAAATAGCTTGCTGTGGCATGTGTGTCATAGGTTCGCCACCACTGTCCTATTCCAAACCTTCTACTCTACCTTACCACCAAATGGCACATTGAAATCAGTATTTTAAGGTGAGCTTGTAAGAGGAAAGAGGAAGGTAATTGGACCTACAGTCCTAGTTATATTCCTATCTCAGAGGAAGTAAAGGGAGCACAGAGAGTGAAGAGCGTAACCATCAGGCCCAGAAGGACAGCCTCATCAGTCCTGTCAGGTGATAAATGTCTCGAATAGGACCATTGCAGCCACTTCTCCTCCCTTGGAGGGAGCAGGGTTGGTAGATTTGGCAGAGGAGGGTCTGATGAGAGAGAAGGGGCTGCAGTGTCCCCACCCCCTACACATTTGTGGAGCACCGTCATGAGTGTGTTGTTAGGGGAACCAGGGTGTCAGAGTCTGAGTCAGCACCAGGGTGGGAAGAGTCATAGTGCAGCTTCTGTCACTTAGCTTTTCGACAACAGAACTCAGTTCATTTCCCTAGAAGGGATAGGCTGAGAAATCAATTCGCATGTACAAATCCCACAGGAGACCAAAGCAGAAGCTGAGTGATGTTGTATTAACTGGCAATCAGAGTGCGACTGCTATGCGCTCACTGCACCAGGCAGTCTCCTTTGAGTCTGTACAGTCTGGAGGTGGCCTGTACACCCCAGGTTAGGAGGTGTCTAGAGCGGTCCCCACTTGGAGTAGTTGTGTGTTCTTGAGGGATAAGGTGATGAATAGCTCTTCTCCAGTGCCTCCAGTGCCTCTCTGCCCTGGAGCATTGATTACTAGACCTAGAGTCTAGACTCATGCACATTCTTCTGTAAACCAAGGGTGGCGAACCTGTGGCCTCCCTGTCAGCAAGGGATCCAAGTTGCCCCAGCAGCTGAGCATCAGATATTCTGGTTTAATTGTTGTGATGGTAATTTGTGATAAGTAAGTGGGTTTTGGGTTGCAGTTTGGGCACTTGGTCTCTAAACGGTTGGCCATCACTGCTCTAAACTCTCCTTTCTCTATGCTTGTGTAGGTCACCACAAGCTTCGTCCTTCCATTTCGTCAAGGAAATATTTTGTTACTTTATAGACCATCTGACGGTAGCTCTTGTTGGGATCGGTGCGTTGCAGAGAATGCTTTTTGGAGTGCTCAAGGCATCTCTGATTGTCGGTACCAGTCTAGGATGATTTCCACAGATGACCAGTGCAATATCTATATATCTATATATCTATATCTATATCTATATCTATAGCTTTTTATTAATTTTAGTTTCTTAGAGAACTATCTTCTCTTCTGGTTCCATAATTCTGAGTGTGTCCTGTATTTGGGAGATTAGCAACCCAATGTTCTGAGAACAATTTAGAGCAGAATAGGAAAAAGGCAATGAATTTACATTACTAACCCCTGTGCTGGAAATTGCAAGCTTTCTACAGAGGTTGAAGAACTTCTCTTTATACTGTAGGAAGTTGGCATCAGGGACCATAAGGAATGGTCCCCAAGGGCACATGACCGGATGCTCTGAGTCCAGCACAAGCCTGCATCCGAGCACTTTGGGAATTCAACAAGTAGTTCTGCCATTTGGAGGGTTTTATAGAAGGGAAGGGGGTTAGCTGGACCCTGAAGGGCTGGTAATAGTAGGAAAAAGCAGAAAGTTTTGATCTAGTGAATGAGGCTTCAATAGCCCGAGAAACCACCTCTTATTTTTTTCATTCATTTCTGGCTACCACACTTTCAGAGATTATAGGCAAACTGGGGGATAATAATTAGAGCAGTGATTCTCAGGGATTCTCAGATTCCCCCATGGATCCTTCGACTGATTACATCCATAGTGAAATATTCACTTTGGAACTTTTCATTTCCTCCCACGACGTGGCATAAAATAATGCAGAAAGTAAGTTTTCCTTAATTCTAGGTGCTGTTGCTGTGTTGACTTTCCTGCTGAGTACAAGAATAAAAGTGTTACAAGACCCTGGCTGAAACCCATGGTTGTGAAATCAGAATACAGGACATAATGGAGCCAAAGTCATGTTCTAAGGAAGGATTCAAGGAACTGGACACCTTTGGAGGAGAGTATTCAGGATATGGTAGGAGATTTCAGAAATCTGGAAGATCGTCTTATGAAGGGGCTGAATTTCTCTCTTGAGACACCAAGGTCCACAACTAGGATAATGGATTAAAAATACAGGGCCAAACTGACTAGAATAAGGAAAACGTTTCTAAGGTGATATGAGAAGATAAAATGAACCCTCCCATGAGGCCGTGAGCTCTCTGTCACTAGGGCTTTTAAAGCAAAGATTGAATAGACTAACAGATACAGCTAAGGAGAGTCAGTCTCTGGATAGGGGCATGGCCAGCTGTGTTCTAGAATTCATTTCAACTCTGAATTTCTAAAATTAATAATAATTTAATAACTACCGACTTCACATTTTGTGACTCTGATTAATAACCAACAAATCAAAAAAAGTTAAGTCTTTGGCCTGTAGGTATCCAGCTATGCATTTTATCTTTACAACTCCAAAGCTAAAAGGGTCCTGTTTTCTAAAGAGATTACAAAGTTGATTGTAGATTATTGATTGTGGTTGAAAAAGAATCCTTGAAAAGGAAAGTTTTCCAGGAGCCACTGCTTTAGAATAAAGGAGTCCTTGACAATAAAGGGGAGCTAAGAATAAAGGAGTCCTTGGTATTTGTCAAGAGTTTATTTTCCCCCCAATTCGAAGCTTGTGATAAATGATTATTAAAGTAAGTTTGTCATCTATTTGCTGTTTAAGGCTCTCGTATAAAAAAGCCATGGGAATGTATAAAATTACCTCCAGAAATAGTATGGAGAAAGGGAAAACCCTGTTGTCCAGGCATCCCCACCCTGTTTATGTGTCACTTTGAGCATTTGTGTCGAACCTGCCTGAATTTGTTTTAGGCGATCTTTGACTTTCAGATGTTTGTGGAACACAATGTTTTCTTAACCTCAGATGTTGTAATGGGTAAATACAATTTTATCACATGGCTTTTTCTACAAATCCTGCAGTCAGCAGTAAGCCCCTTCCAGTTATTTATTGGAATAATTGTATAGGCATCCAATTTTGCTATAGCAAAAGCAAATCTTGGCCAAATCTTAGGGTTTAAATAGGAGCAAGGGGAAAGACACTGGATACTGATGACTGGTGACTCCTGAGAAAATTACTTAGCAGTGTAGGTAACACAGTAAAGAAAGAGTTTAAAGAGTAATTCTCACTCCTAACCCTATTTCAGCCAGTCATTCATCTCTATTCCAAACACTAAAAAAGAGTACCTAGAATACAATAGGTTTTCAACAAACATTTTGGGATAAATTTTAGGAAAAGGAAAACTCAAAATTTCCGTTATTTTTCTTTCTGGGACCATGTGTGTGCGACAGATTGAAAATTGAGAATTCTGACCATCATTCAGTTGTTAAATATTTGGGCTGCCAACTCATTTCCTTGACTGATGTTTATCCCTCAAAGTTGACTGACTGCTTTGGCTCAGGGTAGACACAGTACGAGTAGTAAGTGGCTGTTCTTGTCAGTCGGTGGTTGTAGTTCCCTGCATAACCAGTTTGACTTATGTTGGTCACATCAGGCAGAGACATAAATCATGATAGTCCAATAATTAGTACTCAGGGCCTTTTCCAACTGGAGTGATTTCTTGGCTGTTCTGCTGGTTAGCAACACTGAATATTCATTCAGTGATTGAACAGCATTGACCAACTGACTGAGGAAGTATTCATCCCAGCAAAGATCTCAGCATAGAATATGATACAGAATTAACCAGTGAGCGTGAGCATCTAAGTGTGAATGCAATTCTAGAACATGAGCCGAGAGTGACACTCCACTAGGAAAAGCTGGGCAAAGTTGGAATGAAGTAGGACACAAATAATAGATGTTTAGACTTCTAGCCTGATGGACAGGCCCTAGGGTGGCCTTGGTAGTCTCTGCTTCTTGGTGTCTTCTCCCTCATTTTGTGTGTGGGCAGATCTGTGACTTAATTTCTAAGCAATAGATGGTGGGCTATCATTCCTGTGATTGTATTTCATTATGTACGACTCTATCTTGCTAATAGAATTTCTAGAGTCTCCCTCTACTTGTTGGGTTTGAAGAAGCAAGAGTCCATGATATCTATGACTACAGGAACATGAATTCTTCCAGCAAACCAAGGGAGCCTGAAGGGGGTCCTTTCCTAGGGCAGCTGTCACATGAAGAGCCAGGCCTGGGTGATAGTTGACCATGGCCTTACAAGGGACTCAGTTAAACTGGACTACCTGGACTCTTCATCCACAGAAACTGTGAGGTAGTGATTATATGCTGTTTTATGCTGCTAAATTTGTGGTACTTCGTTACATTGCATAACAAATGTATACCCTGCGCATTATTCTTACATAAAATGTTGACCACAGTGTTGATGATGTTCAGGGTATCCACCCAGGAGTCACCTGGAAGATACTCTGGTCTTCTAACTCCCCTGGATTATCACACATGAGTATTGAATAGTGACTTGTCTAAAACTGGAAGAAAGAATAGAAATGGAGTCTATATTCTTGTGGTCAAGTCTCAGTGTTTACATGTTTAAATTATGAACCAGGACTTACATATTTAGAGGAAATAGAGATATGATTGGTTACCACAAGTGGTTAAATCTTGAATTTGTGGTCAGGGTGATAGATATTATTCATTCACCTTTTTTCCTATCTTCCCTGCCTTTCCATGGCTTCTCTATGGTTGGAATATACTTCCTGGCCTACTGATGTTGGGGTTGGCCATATGACTTGCTTTGGCTGATGGCAAAATGGTAAAATAATAGGGTACCAGTTGCAAGCTGAGGCTCAAGAGGATGGCAAATATGTGCTAGCAATTTTCTACTCCTATCTTGCACCAAGAAAAAAATACACTAAGGTACCCAGTGCTTTTTTAGCTCAAATCCTTGAATGAGAAATGAGTGGAACGATGCCAGATTTTGACCTACTGCAGAAGCCAAGCCACCCCAGACAGGTGAGCCTCACGTGAATTAGAAATAAACATTGTTGCAAGTGTCTAAGATGTGGAGATTGTTAGACTTACTGCAACAATAGCTAATTAATACAGTATCCCCAATAACCCCCAAATCATTCAACTTTCATATAAGTGAAGCTAGCAAAGTTTTTATTCTTTACCACAGACTTATAGGTGAATGAATTTGTTATTCTTCCTTCTTGTATCAGAATATTTGTTTTTATTTGGGTAGGAATTTCTAAAGTAATGTTTCCCAATCCTGTTGTACAGAATACTGTGGTTATTCAGTGCATTCACAGCTGTTCTTTGAAATGAGGGTTCTATATTTACATAAGGTAAAAGAAGACTGATAATGTCTAGGAAGTTTTGCATTGAAAAAAAGGACTCATACTAAATGTAATCTAACCCAATATTTGTTCCAACATATGACTATGGAACTTGCCTCCACCTTCTCCTCTTCTGTTCCATTCTGTTCTGGTCTGCTCTGATCCTCTCTCCCTCTTTCCCTCCCTCCCATCTTCCCTTCACAAGTTTATATCTTACTCCTCTGAAATCAGTTGATACTGGTTTTGTGCTCACCTACCTGGACTTTTCACATTCCCAGCAGGTGCTGTACAGTATAAATTTGCAACGGTGCTCTCAAAATCCAAGGCTATTAGGCAGATACCAGAGAAGTCACTGATTAGTATATCTCTACATAATATACTGTACAATGAAACCTGACTAGGCAAGGTTCCCTATGATAAAGGCAGGTGATGAAAGGTCTTGCCAGTGCAAAAGCCCAGGATCTTCAGCAAGTTTAACAGTAGTTTTCTGAGAAGTTAAGCAAGAAGTCAAGATTGTGGGCTAATCAGTCCTACTACTTAAGTTGTAGTAGAATTATTTGTATTCTGTAGTGATTGATTTATATCTAACACAGATTGACTTGATATTTGGTACAAACTAATTTCACACTACTGACTTGAATCTGAACATGTTTGTAAGTCCAGGGGATCACTCAGTAGAAATCTGTGTAAAATGTGTGCCAGTTACATGGGGCTGATGGCATTTCCTCCTTGAACTGAATTTGCTAGAGGATGGATACTTCCAATTTATGCCTTGAAATGGAGATCCTGACTTTATAAATATGTTAAAAGTGAAAAACTATAACATGGAAAAAGCTTTACAAAACATTTCCCCCCAATATATTTAACTCTCAATTTGGTGATGAGAAGAGGTTTCTTAAACTCCCAGAGCTACATCTTCAAACTACAGTTGATAATTCCTGATAGTCCAATAGCTGCCCCTTGAAGGTCCTCAATTATCACTATTAGGGATTCTGAGTATTTCACGTCTGTCATGTGGAAATGAGCCCTCTATTCCAGAAAAAAGTGGCAAAGCAGTTCTAGGGTGGCAATAGGGAATGGCGAAGCCCCGAGGATGGCTGCCTTAAAAAATGGTTTTGGTGGAGGAATGAGATTAGCATATTAATTAAGGTCTTCATATCCAGTAATGATCTCATTTGCTTATATAAACAGATGACAGCAACATTGAGAGAAATGTTTTAAGCCCTTTCCTTTTGTTATATGAGTGAGGTTTGGAAAACATAGGAAGGGCTATTGCAGAGTTCAGGAAGTTAAAGTGAATGTTCTGTCTCCAGGCGCAGCGCAGGTTTGCACGGGCTGGTCTCCCCTTATTTACTCACTTTCCCTCATCTATAAAACAGGGAACTGTGACCAGAGGCCTGGTTTTAATGTTTCTTGATAAACCTTTGTAAAGCAGTGTGCTGTTGCGAGTAATGGGCTCCATTCATTATTAGCCCAGTTGATTTTCATTTACACTTGGCTCTGACAATTAGCTTGAGCAGGTGTGAAGGTGATGGAGGGGCGGGGACGCCCAGAGGTCAGCGCTGGCTGGATGTGATAAATTAACCATTATTAGCAGCAGTGAAAGTGGTTCTTTATGCTTGTCAGCAGCAAACAAAGGGACAACATAGTTCACACAAATTCCCTGTTCAGAGCTGGCTTTGCTGAAGGGGAAGTTTCCTTCAAGGCTTTCCAGGCAGATGGGAGAGAGGAAAAGAACCTACATCAGTAGCGGCGAGGGTGCTTTGGGGGTTGTTGGTTGACGGAGTGGTATGTGAATGTCCCAGGGGGAGTTGCTTTTTGCCGGAGTGGGTAAGCTTGGCAGAGTAACTCAGCTGGTGATGCCCATACCTGAGGGTTATTAGGGAGGAAGAGTTTGTGTACCAACAAAATCAACACACTTATTACACAGGGAGTGGGGCAGTGCATATTTCCACATACATTTAGTGGATATTGTTGAGCAGTCCCTTGTAACTGAACACTTCAAAATAGGGACTAAAAATCTGACTGAACGTCGGAGCATGTGAGTGGGCTTGTGGACTGGGCATGTTATTTTACACTAAATTTAGAATGATTGGCTGTGACCTCGACAAGGAATCCCTGATGACAGCATGTGTGTGCTTTTGCTCTTGGACTGGTGAGAACCCCACAGAATAATTCTCCAGTCTTCCACCTGGGAGCTGCTGGCTGGGGACTCCTGCCTGTCTGTCAAGTCCTGTAAACTGCACAGGGTGAGGCTGTGCAGAGGGGAGGGTCTCAGGCTTTGTATGTTCTCCCTGTTTTGTGAATGGTTCACCCACCACCAACTGTACCTAGTAGTTTTTAGATCAGATACTCTTTCTTTTTCCTTCATCAGACAAAAAGTACATTTCAGTCTTCTCTTGGGGAGGAGTTTTTCTGTGCCCTGGATCTGGTCCCCACTCCCTACCATGGGAAACCTCCAAAGAGCTGGTCCACAAAAAAGCAGCTTATTCAAGCCAGGTGTCATGGTGTATGCCCGTATTCTCAGCACTCTGGGAGTCTTAGGTAGGAGGACTGCAAATTCAAGCCCAGCCTGGGGAATTTAGTGACTTAGGAAGATCCTGTCTCAAAATAAAAAATAAAAAAGGGCTGAGGATATAGCTCACAGTGAAGGACCTGAGTTAAGTCTCCAGTACTACAAACACTACCACCAGAAGAACATCGAGTATAAAAAGCAACTCATTCAATACTAAGTGAAGATAAAGGAAATAGAGCAATGTCCGCAAGAAGAAGCCTATGGAAAAAAAAACCACACGAACAAATGCAGCATTAGTGTACGAGTAGATGATGAGTATTCACTAGAAAAATGTCGTAGAGCAGATGAAAATTGTGAATGAACATGTTTGCATAAGTGTAAAAGGCAACTCAGTGAACAGTCAGATCTATTAATAGGAACCACCAACTGGAAAGGAAGTATTTGAGGGAAGAGATGGAGAGATAGTAGTAAAAGAAGAGATACAAGCTAGGAGAACCCAGGAAAGAAGTTGAGGGGAGAAAACTAACCAATATAAAAATTAAGATCAATTGAAAGAGGTAATAATATGGAAAACACTGTAAGGAATGGAAAAGATAAAGTAAGAAAATGGTTAACTGTGAAATAGAAATAGAAAGAATAAGAGAGAAGTGATAGACACAAAAGATATGCAAAAGAGAGCCAACGAATAAGTAGAACACCCAAAGAAGTAATTCAAAATAATATTGAACAAATATTTCAAGGTGTAATTCAAGGGAAAAAAACCCCCTTTAATCTGTACATTGAAAAGTCATACTGTGTTCTGGGGAGAATTGACCCATCAAGAACAGTGCCAAAACAGATCAGACCAATGTCATTAGACTGTAAGGACAAAGAAAGAATCACTGGGAAGACTGTGTTGGGGGGTTTGACTATCAATTATGTGAAAAAAAATCATCTCAGATTAGACTTCTCCATAGTATCTTCTTTTTTCTTTTTCTTTTTTTTTTTTGGTACAAGAAATTGAGACCTTGAGCTTGCCAGGCAGGCGTGGCCCTGCTGAGCTAAATCCCCAGCCCCTCTATAGCATCTTTTACCAAAAGGTAGGATGGCACCTAGCAGTTCCTGAAGGAAAGAGAGCATGAGCCAGGCACTCTGAAATACAAACTCTGAGCATATAGTAACCAAAGCAATGTTAGGTGCCTTGGTCATAAAATTTAAGGCAATGCCAGAAAGCTCAGTAATCAAGAATAATATATTATGCAAGGTTAAAAGACATCACAGTGCACACAGAACCCCCCAGGATTTTTTTTAAAAATCAAAATTTTGTTTTTCTTCTGCTTTAGGCTCTGACAAAGCTTGGCGTGGCACTGCCATAGGCCCTTCTGGAGGAAACTGCTAGCAGACAAACTTGTCAGTCAAGATGTGACATGGGTGACACTAGCAGAGGGGCTGCATGTGAGTACTGGGTATATTTAACAGTATAATTAAGACAAACATGGAGTTAGGATGACAGAAAAAATGTAAAAATATTCCTATTATAGTTAAATAATTTATTTAGGAACAGTCAGATCAAGAAAGAAACATGAAGTACAATGTTGGGATACATCGAAAATGTTAACCTATAAATACAACATGTCAGAACATATGGGATATACATAAAGCAATTCTCAGAGGAAAAAATATATGTGTGTGTATGTATATGTGTGCATTTACATATATATATATATATATATATATACAGTGAAAATTAAAAGAATTTATAACCAACTTAGAAAAATAAAAACAAAATAAAGAACAGAATTAATAAAAACATAAACAGAAGATCAGTTGAACTGATATACCCAAAAGATTTGTTTACTCAGTAAAAGAAGGAAGACAGTGCTAAGCTCTTTGAAGTTTGTGTGACACAGAAGTTTTGAAACAAACACTATGCAAACAAGAAATTTAAAGGAAGAATTGAGCCACTAAATACTACCCCAAACCATGATGCCTCTGTGGTGAGGGTTAGTGACAGTTTCATCAGCTGTAAGCCCTATGAGATGTTTAAGTAAGAAGAAAAGTTGTACTTTTGCTCATTTGTCTTAAATTTATAAAGTTTTTCTTTTTAAAAAAACTAGCTGAAATATACTAATGGTGTTTTGCTGCTGGATTGACTGACTGAGTTATCTCACTAATATAATCAGACCACTGGATTTGTGTTGACCAGGAAGCTGATATAATCTAAGATACTTTCACCATCCCAAAGCATTTTGCTTACTTGTTAGTTGATTTGAGAATAGAATTAGACAGGTTAATTAATTTTCTATCATTATAATATTTTCTTACATTAAAGTAATGCTCACTGTACAAAGTTTACACAATTCAGATGAGGAAAAAAAGGAGAAAAGTTTTAAAAAAACTAACCATTTAAAATAATCTTTGTGAGGCTTTTAATGTCTTTTTCTAGTCTGTATATGTGTTTTTAAAAATCAAACTGAAAATTGATTCTATTTTTATGACCTGTTTTTATATAATAAGATTTTTTATGATAGCATTCCCAATGTTAATTACATTCTAGAACATGATTTTTAATGATGCTTGTGTATTTCATTGTGTGGATGTACCATAATTTATTCAATCCTGTAGTCTTGGACATTGAAGGACAACTTATTTATGAAGCACTTTGTTTAATTGGCATTTTCCTATATCTTGCTTATGATGAATTTAGTTTGTTTTTTAAAATACTCTGTGGAAATCTCACTTGGGCTGCCTGAGGAAGAGGTGAGCCTTGGTCTTGTGCTAGGTGAATTCACTCTCAGAGCCCAGCCTTACACAGCCTGTCTCATTTTTTGTGGAAGTGCAAGATTGGTCACCATTTGGGCGGGGTGTATCTGTCTTCTAAAGCCACCTGAAGGGGTGGATTTGTGGTCTAATATTTGTTTTGGATTAGGCTGCTGCTAAGATGCTTTGGGGTGTTCTAGCACACGTGTTAAAAAGGAACTGGAGTATGTGTGTTCCAGGCAAGAGGTCTTTCTTTCTTTAATTGTCTAATAAAATCATCACTTCTGGATAACTAGGGAGGAATGTGGTATGGTAGAGATTCTAAACTGGCCTGGGCATTCTGAGAAAGATGCTCTGTCTCAAGTCTTACAAAATTATATAATTTTAGAAAATCATTTCCTTATTTTTATTCATCCTTCTTTATTAAACAATATATTATAAAATTCTCACTTTGTCTTCTGTTTAGAAAGTATCTGTTTGATTTCTGATCTGTAGGACTTCACTAATTTTGCCATAATTATTTGTAATTTGATTGAAACTAGACAAGTTATAGTCTATCTGTAATGTCCTTTGAAGTGAAGTATTTTCCTCTCTGATAATGAATAGAAGACTGCAAATGAATATCCGGGGCAATATATACTCTGTGGATAAATAAAAGTTTATGAAAATTCCCAAGCACATTAGGTAACTTTTCACATATAAAAGAATAATATACCACTTATTAATAATTCTTTTCTGTTTCTTACACTGTCTCCTAAGGCTGATTGGATGATATAATTAGCTTCCTGAAAGTGATAAAAGTGGAATTCCTCTTTAAATGTCCTAAATGGAGTCCTTGCTAACTACAAGCCAGTGAGGTTCTATGTTATATCAATCTATTGTCATGTGCGTTTTCTGTTGTTCTCACCCTAGATTTTATGGTGGAGGGCACTGCTGAAAGGCAAATACTAGAAAGTGTACCTTAAATTGTACACTGAGGCTAGCTAAGAACAAGTGAGAACACCAAATAGGAGGAAAATATGGATCAAGAAGAGTAGTGGCAAAGGTGCCCAGAATACAAAGGGTCAGAAGTATTTTGATATTTTTTAAGAAATGGGAAGCCATCATTGTATTTGAATAGGAGTAACATGACTTCATTGATGTTTTAGAGGGAAAATTGGTATGGTATGATGGATGAATTGGGGAGGGTAGATACAGTAAGCCAGTTAGATAACTGTGGCTTCTGATTTTTAAAAGTCTTTTCCATTTAGCAATTCAGTACAATTCTCCCCAAAATGTAAAGCAGTACTTTCACACAGTATTTGTATTTTAATGTGTAGTACACTCTGATGTTTTCTGTTCTATATAGTCTTTTCCAATTCATTTATAAAGTGCTGATCATGAATCTCTAACTATATGTAACTATATTTCACAACATCTAGTAGATCCAAACTTACGATTTGAGAAATACTGACTTGGAAATGCAATGCAAGTAATATTCTGAAAGTTATTTATGTGCTTTTTTCTCTTTTGTCTCTTCAACTGTATGCCATTTATCTCCAAGGCATCCATCTGTCTTGGGGATACTGGGATTTGTTATAGAAGGGAAGCAAAGCAAGACCATCCAGAGAGTATCCTGATCAGACATTCACATGTAGGAATTTACAGCAAGACTGTTAACATTTGTAACAGGGCTTTTTCTTGAATTTGAATGTCTGAATTCACTTATCTACCTTTAAGAGAGAATCACCAGGAAGAGGAGGGAGTAGGGAAGCTCTGTCTTTCTGGAATGGGCTTGCCTGCAGGGCTCACTCTAGAAAGGTGAGAAACCTTGTACGTTGGGGTATAAAACAGTCAGCCAGCCTGGTGGGACCTCAGAGCCCCTGTAGAAGCTCTAGGGCTGAGATAAGGCCACAGAACTAAAGACTATCATAAAGAATGTTGGCCAAGCCACAAGAATGGACCAAGGAGTCACTAGCTGCAGTTCCAGCACTGTTCCAGGCAGGGCGCCCAGCAGCTGAGTAGACAAAGGACATTATTCCAGAGACCCAGAAGTGCCGGTTGGGGTAAGCCCAAGCCACCCCTTTCCCTCCAGTTCAGCAGAACGTATGTGACACCCCACTCTCCTTCCACCCAGATGTTTGCTTAGGGAAAGAGGCAGTAAGAAGGAAAGAAGAACCATTTGACAGGTTCAACATAGTCTAAAAGGGCTGAATAAACAATTTAGACATCTGATTCAACATTTAGCTGTTTTTTCCTCATCAGTGGCAGATGGGGGCTTGGGAAGGAAAATGACAACTATCAACTATCAGTACAATAAAGGTGCTACATTTTCCCTTCAGTTCCAAGTAATTACAAGTCAAACACATGATTCTATTATAGAGACTCTTGCAATCAGGGTAGTTAACTGGCTGCCTTCCTAAAACATAGAGCAACCCCCCCCCCAAAAGATCCCCCCCTCATTTCTTGGGTGGTTTTAATTCCAGAATATTAGTACCATTCACTAACTACGTTTTAGCATTTCTCTGTGTGAATTATCTATTGAAAATATATCATCTGAGTGGTCCAGGTAAGCTCTGCACAGATGTCATGGTGACCAACATTTGAATTTATGGCTTTCTGTTTGTTTGGTGCTGGGGATTGAATTCAGGGTTTCATGCAGGCATAGTCTCTACCACTGTTTTACACTCCCACACAAACATCATTTAAATTCTGGTGTTTTCTTTTTCTTTTCTTTTCTTCCCCCCACCCCCTTCTTGCTTTCTTGCTTTCTTGGTTTTTTTGGTGCTAGAGATCTACTCCAGGGCCTCATGTATGCTAGGTAAATGCTGTGTCAGTAAGCTGTATCCCCAAGCTGGTGTACACATTTTGAGGGAGAAAGTTCCTTCTGGAATAAATGTTTGTCTTTGTTACAAAATCACCTTAGGAGTAACTTGATTTGTTTGTTTGTTTGTTGAGACAGGGTCTTGCTATGTAGTTCAAGCTGATCTTGAACTCAATATGTAGCTCAGGCTGGCCTCAATTTGTGGTGATCCTCCTGCCTCAGCCTCCCTAGTGCTGGGATTACAGGAGTGTGCCAGCACACCTGGTGGAAGTAACTTGAATAACATGAGTAACTTTTGAACAGATGCTATAAAAAGTGAAGGCAAAAGAGTATTCTATCAGATACTTATTTCATGCTTTGAAAATTATGTTAAGAAAATTTTAAAAAGAAACAACTTTCAGAAGGGAATTGGGGAAAATACAGGATTTAAAATATGCCACTACCGCATATTTGCTCTATAAAAAACTTTAAAATCTACCAACAGCAACTAACTTTAGTTCTTTAAGCACCTCAAGGCATTCCAGGAAGTGTTCTTTTGCAAAGGGCATCACAAGCTGATTTGTTTGATAAAAAGTGAAATTTAGGTATGGGGAATAATGAGGTCAGCCAGTGCTTGCTAATTAGAAGTTGAATGAATAAGGCAATGGAAATGAATTTCTATCAATTTTCATGGGAAATCGCTGTCTACGAAAACCATTTTAGTTGAGCTGTTTTCATCCCATTTCTAAGGGTTTCTACCTCAAAAACTCTCTCAAGAAGCAAAAAATTGTCTGCAGATTTAAAGACCAAAGTGGAAATGGTGAAGGTTGAGGTGGATGAGCCGTTATCAGCTCAGACCTCACGTATCATAGAGTTAAAGGAGCAAAGCTTGTAAATTTGGTCCCCAAAGAGCCTGGTAACTTTGCATGGGAACGAATTATCTCCCGTACTCCATCTATCTACCGTATTGCTGTATCTTTGAACCTCTTGAAATCAAATTCATTAATGAGTGAAGGAAAGAGGAGACACAGAAAAAGACAGAGGAGAGAGAGAGAGAGGGAGGGAGAGGGGAACGGAACAGAGAGACAGGTGGCAGATGACTCAGAAGTCCAGGAAAAGCAATTCTAATTCCACTTTTGATTTTTGGAGTTAGCTGTATATGAGAAAATATTTATGATAGATCATTTGCTAATCTCACCACTGCATATGTTAAAGGGATTTAATCCTGCTAACAGTGCCTTTTAAAATTCCTTAGCTTGGAGCCTTTTTCATATGCTATTGAAATAATCTATGTTTTTATGATTTTTGCCATTCTGAAAACTCTCAGAGTAACAGAAGACCACAGATGGAAAAATGTAAAGAAAAAAAATCCAATTGCTATGCTGTCATGATAGCAGTCCTTAACTTGCATTTATCTATCAAAACTTTCACTTTCATATCTCACATACAGACACTGGAGATGAGTGAAATTCAGGAAAGAATCCACTATGGAATTTGCACATCCCCAAATGATCTTTGGGCATGCATCTGTTTTTAAATGACTTCTTTCTAAAGTGCTGATTTCTCTGTCTCCATGAAAGCACTCAACAGATATTATCCAACAGCATGTTGGTGTCAGAAGCCTTCCAGGACTACTTAATTTCTGGTTTGAAATAACTGTGTTGTAGGTGTGGACAGTGATGTCAGCTGCATAGTTTCACCATCAGGGAGCACATTTCAGACCTGGTAGTTCTTAAAGGCGTCTGTGCTTCAGCAGCTACACAATTTAATTGTATCTATACCCTACCATTTGCATCTTTATTGGACAGTGTTTGAAACTTGTTAATGACTTCAGGTGTGTCTACCTGGGTCTCCACAGATGGTCTTTCCATAAACTTGAGGACAGAGGCCGCATCTTAAACTTTTTCTTGCCTTGTGGCTCCTAGGAAAGTGCTTTGAGCTTCAAAGTTTCCAAGGGACAAAAGGCATCTAGCTATGTAAATAAATCCATAGTGACAATTGCATTGTTTGTTCTTTAAGAATAGCTGTACAAACAGGTGTTTTTTTTTTAAAAAGTATGCTCAGGTATTCCATTTAGTGGTGTTTTACCTGTTGAGGAACTCGGATTATCAGGGTATGTGCTTAGGTCCCTAGAATTTTGCTCTGACTATTTGAACAACGTGGAATGGTTCCATTCTCTTTCCACCAAGAAATTCTTCAAATATTTCTTAATAGCTTCACTGAGGCATAGTTATGTTTCAGAAAACAATTCAGCTACTTTCATAGAATTAGGGAATTGTGCAACTACCACCACAGTCCAGATTTAGAACATTTCTATCACCCCATGAACTCCCTTTGTGCCCACTTACAATCAACCCTCACTCCTACCTCTCCTACCTCCAGCCCTAGGCAACCACTGGTCTGCTTTCTGGCTCTGAGACTTTTCTCTTTTGGGAGTTAAAAATAAATGGACTAATACCTTATGTTATCCTATGTATCTGGCTTGTTCCACTGGCATAACATTTGTGAGGTTCATGCAGGTTGTGGAAAGGATCTGTGACTCCTTCCTTTTTATGGCTGAGTAATATTCTGTTATCCTAATGCCACATCTTGTTTGCCTACTTAGCAACCTGTTTTCAGGTTTTGGCTACGATGAATAAAGCTACCTTGAAAACTCATGTACAGGTCTTTGTGTGGATATGTTAATTTCTCTTGGGTACTCTCCCGGGAACAGAATTGCCGGATAGTACGGTATATCTAGATTCAATCTTTTAAGAAAGTTTAAAAGTTTTCTAAAGTATTTATACCATTTTCCATTCTCAGTAGCACTACATGAGGGGTCTAGCTTCTCTACATACTCTCTAGTGCAGTGATGGTGAACCTTGTAGAGCTTTCAGTGATATAAACATCCTGCTGTGGCACGTGTGCCATAAGTTTGCCACCACTGCTCTATATTACTCTTTCTCCAGTCTTGCCTACTATTAACATCTTGCATTAATGGGGTATATTTCTTGCAATTAATGTACAAATATTGATACATTGTTGTCAACTATAGCCCATATTTTAAGGTTCACTATGTTGCACAGTACTATGGATTTTGACAAAAGTGTATATCTGCTTTACCGATTTCACAAGGAACAGTTTCACCATTCTACATATCCTCTGTACTTTAACTCTTTATTTCATTTTCTCTCCATCCACACCTTTGAAGAGGTGATTTTCTCCCCTCTAGAATCTTTCAACATTTCCTGTTTGTCTTTGGTTGTATGCATGATCCAGAAGTTACTTCCCCCCTTCCCAGCTCCTCCCTTGACTCTGCTTCCTGTCCACCATCCATGAGCAGCTCTCCTCCGTGATGCTCCTCTGCCATGCTGTCCTGCCTTGGAGCCAGCTAACTGTGGACTGAAACCATGAACCAAAATAAACCTCTCCTCCTGTGAGTTGTGGATGACAAGTGTGTCTCAGTGATGAAGAAAGTGACTAAGACAGTCACTGACCATTTCCGTTCCTCCCAGTTACCATTTCCAGTGGCTTCTGTTCTTGGTAAGCTGGAATTTTCTGTATTTACTTCTCTCTCCAGCTTTGAGCATAGGGGTCTGCCCTGTTTGCTAAGTTCTGTGATGGATCTAAGCAGAGTTTATTTTCAGTGTGTTCACTTTTCTCTTGTGAGGATGAGTGATGACTTCTGAGCCCTTTGCACATTGAAGCAGAAAAACATCCTTTTTGTTTTTTAAACCAACTTTCATTCACTTAATCTGTGGACTCTGTTTCTCTGCCTTGTGTTCTCAGTACCATTTGTGCCCTGATTATTTCAATTCTTCCTTTTTTCATGCCTAGCCTCCTAAGGGTTGTCCATGGGTCTGTGTATGTTAGGGTTTAGCCAGTGTTTGGTCAGAAATGTTCCATAAATGTGGTGTTTCCTACCCAGCCAGTTTTTCAGTGCTTTGTTTATGGAGCTCATTCAGTGTCCACATTGTATCTATACTGAATATCCATTCAGTATTCAGTATCTAGCTCTGTCTTGCTTTTCACTCTATTCAAGGCCTTGTTCTGTCTTTGTTGGTCTAAACATAGTCATTCTGTCAGCCAGGGTTGTGTAGAAGGCTGATTCAGGATCTTTCTGTTAAAATTCAGGCCCATCCTGTGGTTTGCTTTTTCCAACTAGAGTTATAACCTCAGACTTGAAGAGAGCCAGGCTTTCCACATCATCGCATGAGTGGGCTTCCTACCTCCCTTCTCAATCCTGTCGCCTGACTTGGCCCCTCCCTGCTGATGGCAGTCTTTGTGGCTTCCTGAGCAGCTGAACCCTGTAACATAGAGTGAGTTCTTCCATGGGAGGGGTGAGAACTGCCCCAGGAGGAACTGCTTCTGATGTAAAAGATTTACAGCCCGGGGAGCAACAGTTGGCAACAGGGCCTTTTGACTATTGGATCCATAAACATAGAACCTGGGGATTTGGAATTTCCAAGAGCCTAATATAATGTTGGAATTTTAGAAGGAAATTATGGAATGAAAAATGTAGGGATGTAAATTGATACTAATACATTTTTTTTTTACAAAGTAAAGTGTGTTTACAAATCAAGTACAACTCAGTTCAATTCAAATAATTTTATGCATATCTCCTTTAATGTGAAATGCATGGTATTTGATGAAATGTGAATATGTGGCGTTTCCAAAAAGTGTAAGAGTGCCTGGAGCCTGTAGAGACGTTGGAGCTGTGCTCCTGGTAGCGAGAATTTTTCGTGTAGCCTTACTAGCAACCCTGAAGCCAAGCCACATGGTCTCCTCTTCCTGCAAACAATACCAGCCCACGTCACTAACCAGTTTAGCTCAAGTCTCTAGTCTCCGTGCTGTGACCAACTTTGAGGGTGATGGTCGTTCCTTAGGCCCAAGCCATTCAAAAGAACAGGGTTTTCAAGGAAGGAGGGAAGGAAAGAAAGGATTGAGGGAACTCAGTATTCCTCAGAGGCTATGGCTTGTTTGAGAAAAGAAGGAAAATTTCTGCTTAATCTTTCAATCCATTAAATGAAAGGCACATTCTCAAGTGAATAAATGCAGTATACAAGGGTTTAATTACTGAGCATGGGGAGGGAAAATAAAACACACAAATAAGATGTTTATTTAGTGTGGGGTGTATAATATATACAGGACATAATCATGAAGATTTGAAGTGGATAATGTGTGAGGTATCTGGCCATTCCCTGGAGCCAGGCTGGGACATTATCACTTTGGATTCCAGTCTCCTCTGTCTTATCTAATTGGCAGCATGGGTTGTGGTTCTTTTGCCATTTTTAAGCAGAGTCTCCATGCAAGCGTAGGGAATCATCTAAAACTTTGGCAGGGTATGTGCATTGTTTTCTGTGTCTTCTGTACAGAGGGGAAAAAAGATCCCTCATTTTCTTTTGAAAAATTTACCTGCACAAATCCTTCGAGCCCCTGAGCTGATGGCAGATGTGGAAAAGGCTGATGGCTCCAACCCCAGTATCTCAGGGTGGGTGTAAAAGGGCTGCTGCGATGAAAACAATCTCGTGGACTTGCATCGGGCTTCTGAAAGTTGCCAGGTGCCCGTGACAGTTAATCTTGATTGTTAACTTGCTTGACTTAGGAGAACACTCAGGGGATTAGTAAAGCACGCTTCTGGTGTCTGGGTGGGTCATGGGGGCCTGACCTTGGCGACTGTATTTCCCCTCTGGTCTCTCTCCAGTGCTCTTCCTCTGTGTTCTTTTCTCCTGACCATTGTGAGTGAGCAGCATTCCTCCAGCATACCCTTCCACCATGATGTTCCTGCCTTGGAGCCAGCTAACTGGGACTGAATCCTCTGAAGCTTCTAGCCAGAATAGACCTCTCCTCCTTTAAGTTGTGTTTATCAGATATTTTGCCCCGGCAAAGGGAAAGCTGAGTAACATACCGTTACTGAGTAACAGGAAAGCCTTATCATCCGCTCACCTGTGCAATTCATGACAACTCCAGGACAGTATAAAGTTTGGTATGGAATACTTTCTGCAGATGGAGGAACAGATCAGAGAGTGGAAGAGGCTCGTTCAGGGTGCTTTGGTACCACACCCCAGTGATTCTTTCCAGATAACAGGTAGAAACATGTATTTGTCTCAGTTCCCTTCCTTAGTGATGGGAGTAGCTGGACCCAAAACAGTTGGAGGAATGCTTTGTTGCTGTGCATGCCTCCTACAGTAATAATAAGAGAGAGTCCAGATGCCTGTTCAGGATAGGCCTTCCAGGAGAGTGGGCTACAGCTGGGAGGGTTTCTGAGTAACAGGGTTTGTCCCCCAATTGTTTCCATTTAGGAGCTTGATTTTTGACTTTTAGGTATAGTGGGGGAAAGCTCTAAATATGGAATACATTTAACAATTAGTACAAAAATATTAGATGGGGCTTTTTTCCTCCCTGGTACTGTGAATTGAACCCAGGGCCTCATGCCTGCTAGGCAGGTCCTCTACCATTGAGCTACAACCCAGCTGTCTCAGTTGTTTCTGTCACTGCTGGGATGCAATACCTGACACCCACACCTTAAAGGAAGAGAGGTTTATTTTGGCTCACAGTTTGTAGAGGTTTCAGTCCATAGTCAGCTGGCTCCAAGGCAGGGCAGCATGGTAAAGGAGAAACATTTATGACATGGAGGCAAGAAGCAGAGAGAGAAATCAAGGGAGAAGGAGGGAGACAGACCCTTCTAGGCCGCGGCCCCAGTGACCCACATCTTCTAACTAGACTACTTCTCAGCATCACATTTAGCTATAGCCTCATGAGTGAACTAATCCACTGATAAGTATTGCACATCCGTGATCCAATCACCTCTCAAAAGCCCCACCTATGAGCACATGAGGCTTTGAGGGAGACATCTAGATATAAACCATAACATCCTTCCATCGCATTTTAAAGTGTCCTTAAGAATGGATGATGAAGCAGAAGGATTCAAGAAGGTACTTGGGTAAAGGATGAATGAAGGTGTCAGTTACACATATTACGTGTTAAAAAGGGGACTGAAAAGTTTAGTGACTTGTGTTTCAGGGTCATCAGAGGTGGCCTAATTTCTTCAGCATCACAAAAGTCACATCAGATATTCTTTTTGAGAGCAAAAAGAATTCAGAATGAGATTCCAAAATACAGTACATGCAGTCTTTTACAATTGCTAAAAAGGGCCACCAACGGGGCTCCAGACTTCTAAGGTGTCAAAGCAGAAGCAACTAGAGTGTGATTCAGGAGCCAGCAAGCTTTTCCTTTAGGGGATAGATAGTAGCTAATTAGGATCTGTGGGCCACATATATCTCTGTTGTGTTTTCTCCTCTGTGCACTGTTTGTTGTGTTTTCCACAGTCTTTTAAAATTCTTAATTGTAGACTAGATACAAGCTGTGGGCCAGATTTGACCATAGTTACTGACCTGTGTTGGATAGATGCTCGCCGTTGATAAGGTAGAAGTTGCTGGGGGTGTGGGGGAGACACGTGAGCCATAGATGCTCAGATCATAGAGTTGTGTCTGTGTGTCTGCAGTACATGACCGCAGCAGGACTTGGACGTGTGCCATGGCTGTCCGGGGAGGTGGGTGGATTACACACGTAATATGTGTAACTGACACCTTCACTTTTCAGCCTCTGCTGCAAGCTGGTGAGCCAGTCAAGGGTGCTACCAGTTCCAAAAATGGACTGCCCCACTCGAGGGAAGAGGCAAGTTGTGCTTGCACTCTGTGCCTCTGTTTTCTCCTCCTAAGACACAGGTAATAGTAAGTGTCCTGCTTGTCTTTCAGAGTAATTATAAGGATTAAATGAAATTCCATATGTGCAATTGCCTTGTCAACAATTTTAACAACTGCTAAAGTGCTCATTATATTGATCAGCTGAGGCATTGCCAGCTGCGGGGGAGCTGTCCATGTCAGACACACTCTCCGGAGACTCTGGAGACTCCATGCTTGTGAGAGAAAGGAGGCCAAAGAGAGGAGGACTTCAGGTCAGCCCACATAGAGGAGAGGTGTAGGCACGGACCCTGGGCTCTGGGAGCTCATGGTAGATGAGGCTGAAACAGCACCTCAGTAAAACGAGAGGTTCAATTTGACCCAGCTACTCCCCTCCTAGGTATCTTCCTGAAAGAGTTTAAAAACATCATATGAAATCAGGCACACAAGTTTAAATATCACATTACTTCACTTGTGTGAAAAATGCAAAGTGTAAATAAAGAGCAGAATGGGGGAGAGATATTAAGAAGTAGGAAGAACATGTTCAAAAGGGGAACAAAAGATGGAGGAGGGGGAAGGGAAGGAAGGGAAAAGGGATTTAAAGAAAAAAAGAATTGAAAAAAAATGAAACTAGAGCTTTTGTAAATATAGAGGGGAAGAAGGTTTGCAAGGAGAAGAGGAGAAGGGACAAAAAATAAAAAAAGACTTAAGATGTGCTATGTGAAGGAAGCAAAAGACTTCTATATTGAAAACTACAGCACTCTAAAAAAAGAGATTGAAGAGGGCATACGAAAATGGAAAAACATCCCCTACTCCTGGGTAGGAAGAACCAATATAGTGAAAATGGCCATACGTCCAAAACTGGTATACAGAGTCAATGCAATCCTAATTGAAATCCCAACAGTGTATTTCATAGAACTAGAGAAAACAATCCAAAAATTCATTTGGAACCAGAAGAGACCTAGAATAGCAAAAGCAATTCTAGGCAACA
>NW_004624781.1:11916695-11932930 GCF_000247695.1 Heterocephalus glaber
GTGGAGGGGGTGAACGGAGGCCAGGGGAATGGGGAAAAAATAAGAACCAATATACATCATGTAAAGGTACAAGATCCCAATGATGAATGTAACTGTATTTTATACCTAAAATGTACCAATAAACTTAATAAAAAAAAGATGTGCTATGTATGTGTATACATCCTCTATGATGAATGTAATCATCCTGTGTTTTCTTCCTTTTCCCACAGGACAATGCCCTTGTAAGCTAAGGAAGTATAATTCTTCTTATGTTTCTTGCTTTTTCTGTTCTTTTTGTCAGACCTCTTATGCTTTTAAAATTGTTCTCTGAATTTCCACTCTAAATATCTCCCAGCTACTGGGTTGTACAGAACTAAATATGGCACTCTATGGTCAAATACCCACAAAGGACATGGCTTTTTTTTTTTTTTGCAACTGTGCCTAGGATTGGAAATGCCAAATTCTGTGGGTTTCATTATATGTTTTATAAAGATAAGAACAGAGGAGATCAGAACCTTCAAACAATAACTAATGATAGAGAGATGGAAATATTATCCTGATTTGATCAATGCATGTTATATTTATGTATTGAAATACCATATTATATCCCCTAAATATGTCCAATTATTATATCAATGAAAATTTTTAATGTTTAAAGGTTAGTGTGTACTGTATACACGTGTCAGATCATCACACAGCATCCCCAAAATTTGTACAATTACATAATAATGTTTTTGAAGCAAAACATTTATTGGTACATTTTAGACATACATGATGATAACATTCATCATAGGGAATTTGTACCTGTACATGATATATCTTGCTTCTTCTTTTTTCCCCATCCCCCTCATGACCCCTCTTCCCCTCATTTACAAAAGCTTTTTTGCATTTTTCCTTTTATTCTCTTTTTTTCCTTATTCCTTCTTTCCATTCCCCCTCCCCCCTCCCCCCTCCCTTGTTCTTCTCATTTCAACATTGTCTTCCCATTCCCCAATATCTGTTACACATTTTGGTCCTTATTTCTACTTTTGGTTTCCTGTACCAAAGAAACAATGAGATATTTACACATGTGTGTCTGATTTATTTCACTTTAATGTATGGTCTCAAGGTGCATCCATTTAGCTAGAAATGTCTCAAGCTTATCCTTCTTTATGGCAGAGTATTATGCCATTGTATAAAAAAAATCTTCTTTATCCATTTGTCATTTGATGGGCATTTGGACTGTTTCCAAGATTTAGTAATTACAAACTGTGCCACTGTAAACATGGGTGTGCATATATCACTATGGTATGATGCTTTTAACTCTTTTGGGAAGATACCCAGCATGGGAATAGCTGAGTCAAATGGGACCTCTAATCCTAGTTTTTTGAGGAATCTCCACACTGATTTCCACAGTAGCTGCACCAGTCTACACTCCCACCACCAGTGGAGAAGGGTTCCTTTCCCCCACAGCCTTGCCAGCATTTGTTATTGGTTGATTTCTGGATTATAGCCATTCTTTCTGGAGTGTAGTGAAATCTCAGTGTTGTTTTAATTTGCATCTCTCAAATGACCAGTGATTTTGAACATTTTTTCATATAATTATTTTCCATTTGTATTCCTTCATCTGAGAAGAGTCTATTTCAGATGTCCATTTTTTTATTAGATCTTTAAATTTTTGAGGGGGGCTCTTTTTTTTTAGTTTTTTATACATTCTAGATATTAGTATTTTATCTGAGGAACACCTGGAAAGTTTTTTTTTTAACCATTGTGTGGGTTGTCTCTTCCCTCTCTTGATGGTTTCTTTTGCTGTGCAGAAGCTTTTTTTTTATAAGACAAGATTCCTATTGTTGATTGTTTGTGATATGTCCTGTACAGTTGGGTGTTTTTTTGTTCATAGTCTTTGCCTACATCAATGTCTTCAAAAGTTCTACCTATTCTCTCAGAAGATTTGGTATTTATTTTAATATTTAGATATTTCACCAATTTTGATTTTAGTTTAGTGCAAGGTGAGAGATATGGGTCTAGTTTAAATCTTCAGGGAATGGAAAGCCAGTTTTTTAGCACCATTTATTAAAGAGGCTATCCTTGCAGTGAAGTTATTTGGCTCCTTTGTCAAAGATAAGATGGCTCAGTATGTCTAGAGTTGTTTCTGCATCTTATCCATTCCATTGTTACTTGGGTCTTTTTTTTTTTTTTTGCCAGTACCATGCTGTTTTCATCACAGTAGCTTTGTAGTATAATTTCAGATTGGGGATTTGCCTTTGTTGCTCAGAATTGCCTTTGCTATTCTAGATCTCTTCTGGTTCCAAATAAATTTTTGCATTGTTTTCTCTGATTCTGTGAGATATGCTATTGGAATTTTGATCAGAATTGCATTCTATCAGTATAACAATTTTAGAAGTATGGCCATTTTCACTATATTGGTTCTTCCTACCCAAGAACAAGGGATGTCTTTGCATTTTCTGATATCCTCTTTGATCTTCTTTTTCAGAGTACTGTAGTTTTCAGTGTAAAGCTCTTTTACTTTCTTCATTAGATTGATTCCTAAGTATTTCATTTTTGGGGGATGCTGTTGTGTTTTTTGTTTGTTTCTTTGTATGTTTTTTGGGGTACCAGAGATCAAACTTGGGACCTTCCGTTTGCAAGACAGGCGGCGGAGCCACTGAGCTAAATCCCCAGCCCTGGGATGCTATTGTGAAAAGTGCTGTTTCTCTAATTTCTCTCTCAGTGAGTTTGTTATTTGTGTACAGGAATGCTATTGATTTTTGAGTGTTGATTTTGTATCCAGCTACACTACTGAATTTGGTTATTAAATCTAGAAGTCTTTAGGTTGATTTTTGGGGGTCTTCCATATTGAATATCATGTCATTGGAAAGTAATGATAATTTAATTTCTTCCTTTTCTACACTTTTATTCCTTTTATTTCTTTCTCCTGTGTAATTGTTCTGGCTAATATTTCCAGGACTATATTGAATAAAAGTGGTGACAATGGGCATCCTTGTCTTGTTCCTGATTTTAAAATGAAATCTTTCAGTTTTTGTTCATTTACTATGATGTTGGCTCTTGGTTTGTCATCGATGGCTTTTGTCAGATTGACATAAAGACAATCTATTTCAATTTTTTACAGGGTTTTTATCATGAATGGGTGTTGAGCTTTGTCAGATGCTTTTTCTGTGCTATTGAGATGATCATATGGTTTTTGTCCTTGGCTCTGTTAATACGGTGTATTATATTTATTTATTTAATTTTTTTTTTGGTGTATTATATTTATTGATTTGCATATGTTGAACCATCCCTTCATCCCTGGGATGAATCCTTCTTGGTCAGGGTGTATGATCTTCTTGATGATTTACTGCATTCTGTTTGCCAGTATCTTATTGAGGATTTTTGCATCTATGTTCATTAGTGAGATTGGCCTGTTGTTCTCTTTTTTTATTGGTTTCTTCTCCGGTTTTGATATCAGGGTAATGGTTGCTTCCAGGAATGAATTCAAGAGCATTGTTTCCCTTTAAATTTCATTAAAGAGTTTGAGAAGTAGCAGCATTAGGTATTCTCTAATTTTCTTGTAGAACTCAGCAGTGAATCCCTCAGAGCCTAGGGTTTTCTTTGTTGATAGGTTTTTAATTACATCTTCAATTTCATTGACTAATATTGGTTTATTTAGAATTTTTATATCTTGATTCAGCTTTCGTAATTCATATGTATTTAGGAGTCTGTCCATTCTTCTGTTTTTTTCATCTTATTAGAATACAGGTTCTTGAAGTAGATATTGATGATCATCTGGATTCTGCAGGATCTGTTGTGATTTCACCCTTTTCATTCCTAATTGCCTGGGTCTGAGTCTTTTCTTTCCTTTTTTTGATAAGCTTGGCTGAGTTTGTCAATTATATTTAATCTTTCAAAGAACTCTTCAATTCATTGATTGTTTCATTAGTCTCCATTGCATTCATTTCTGCTCTGATCTTTATAATTTCCTCCCTTGTATGAGCTTTGGGGTTGATTTGGTCTCCTTTTTCTAGAATCTTGAGGTTCAACATTAGAAGATGGTTACTGGACAATTGCCCTCTCCTGGGGGACATCTGAACACAAATTCCTCACCAGCCACTGTAGTCCACTGCATCTCCTGTTCTGTTCCACTGATGTGTTCCTCCATGGAGACCTCTGGGGTCACCAGTTTGTGCACCTGCAGGTTCAAGTCATCCTTCCCACACAGCAAGTGAGGGCTCAGAGAGAAAGCATCACTTGTCACCACCTTCTTCATCGAAGTCTCTCTCTCTGCTCTCCCTGTGGGCTTCAGTTCTCAATTGAGATCCTTGCTAGATCTGGGGGCCCACTCCTCTCCTCCTTCTCTTCCTCACATTGCTATATCCCAGTGTCTGGCACCAAATCTCAGAGAAGCTGTTTCCCTGCTGTTCACCACTCTGCCATCTTCCTGAAAGTCAGTTTGTAGAGGTTCCAGTACACGGTCGGCTGGCTCCAAGTCAGGGTGGTATGGCAGAGGGGCATTGCAGAGGAGAAATAGTCCACAGAAAGCAGGCAGGCAAGAGCCAATACTTTTTAAAATAAAGTATATATTTAAAAATTCTGTGAATTTGTCTCTCCCTTGCCTTGATAATTGCTGATTGATTTAATCATCCTTAGCTTCTGTAACCTCTAGGTCATCATCAAGCCCAAGATCAGAGCATATATCTCATTCCTAAGCTCAAGTCTTCCCAGAATGACATGGGGGATTTTGTAAACAGGTTGAGCTGTGAGTAACATTTATATTCATTAGTACTAATTATTATGTACACTCAGCCAGAGGCTGAAACACATCTTTTATAAATGGAAAGAGTGCATAAATAAATGGCGACTTCTGCACATTACACTGAATGTGTTTTTTCTTCTTCTTCCCTCTGTTTCTTTTTTTCAGGTACCCGGCAGCGAACTCAGGACCTTGCGCCTCCAAGGCAGGCTGTGGAACCACTGACCTAAGTCCCTGGCCCATCCCTCTCTTTCTTTATCTGCTGATTCCATACCCCTCACCAAAATCGGGAAATATGTTTAACATTTCCTATCTGATTTATTATTATTATTTTCTGATAGGAGAGCAAGGAAAGAAAGAATATAAACCTGGATTTCTCTCGTGTCTTGTCAGCTGTCTTCTGATTATCTTGGCCTCATCATTTTATCAGTTCTTTCCATGCCATCAGATTATATTGGAAGATACCTGATGGGTCCTATACATTTTTCCATTAAGTTTATTGGTATATTTTAGGTATATGATACAGTTACATTCATTATTGGGATCTTGTACCTGTACATGATGTGTCTTGGTTCTTATTTTTTCCCCTTCCCCTGCCCTCCCTTCACCCCTCCCCCCTTCCCTATTTACAAAGACTTTGTTTCCATTTTTTCCTTTTCTCATGTTTTTTTCTTTTCTCTTCTTTCCTTTATCCTACCCCTCCCACTTCCCCTACTCCTTTAGACCTTTTCACATTATCAATTATACATTTAAACCTTATTTACACTTTTAGTTTCTCACACCAGAGAAACTATTCGGTATTTACACATGGGTGTCCTATTTATTTCACTTAGGAGTATGAAGGGCTTTGTGCCTGTGCAGTCCTTGTCCGAAGTAGAGTTTAACACACAGCTCTTCATTATCCATGTGGGTGGCTGGGCCACCAGCAGTATGAGGGCCAGAAGTCTTTTCCACCCAGAGACTTACAGATGGGAATTTGGCCTCTTCTATTTCAAAGATGTGGTCAGCAAGGGAACAGCAGGCCAGAAGGATAGAGGTCAGCTCTCCAGTTCACCCCTTTTAAAAGGCTGCTGACCCCTGATCTACTGCAGTGGCTTATTTACTGCTCCTGTCACCTTCCTTTACAATATCCTGTGAACTCAGAGGGTTTGTGTCCACATCTCAGAGGGTTGGTCCTCCGCCTTCGAGTTAGTCTTTCATTTCTACCTGCACTTCTGCTGAACTTCAGTCTTTGAGATCAAGGCTGATGTGTTGCTTTCAAAATGCAGAGCTGAGGGTGGTTATTACAGGGATGTAAAATGAGACCTAAAAAGAAAGCAAGAAGTTCTCAGGTAAAAATAAATTAAAAGCTATGTCTGCATTTAAAATGGTAAAATCAATAGAACAAAAATACATCTAAGGGTCATTTAAAACATAGGTGAGTTTTAAAAAGCTATTAAAAGGTACTTAATTGTGTCTTCTAAAGTTTATATTTACAGAGAGTAATTTTTCAATTAGCACACATTGGTTTAATTCATTGAACCCATCGGCAGAGGTCGGGGGTGATTTATCCTCCTTTCTTTCAGGGCATATCTTTGCGTATGCAAGATACGTTGAAGAAGTTTATGGTTTGGAGAAGGTAGATAAGTCAAGCTGGGCCGAGTGCCAAGCACTCCAGGAGCCGAGATTGAAGCAGAGCCTGCAGAAGGACACCATTGTAGAGGTGACCCAGACACCAGGATGCTTAAGAGTATAGGCAGGCAGTGTGGAGTTTTGGAACAAGTCACAAGCGTGCAGGAAACAAATAACCCAGACTCTGGTTTTGATTTATCCTTGATAGGCTGTGAGATCTTGAGCTAGAAATACCAACTTCTCCACACCAAAGTTTTTCATTTAACTCATGGGATTAGCAAAGGCTGGTGCTTGTAAATAGGCAGCGAAACTCAGAACGGAATCCCTCCTAGAATCCACAGTGCCTGATCAGAGTGTACCAGATGAGCCTGGATTTCTCCCCAAGCCAGCTTCTCCAGTTATGCTTTGGATGTTGAAATGTGAGATAAGGAACTACAGGTAATACTATCATACTAATATTCAAATTTAAGTTTTATAATTATCAATTATATGGCAGTAGTAGTGATGGTTTTCCAGGTTTTTGTGTGTGTGTGTAACATCAGATCAAATTCATTATCAGGTATCTACCCTATTCTGGAAACAAAATCAAGGATACAAATTGAGAAAAAAATTTTTTTTGTTGTTTGCTAAATTCTTTGCTCTTAAAAAAAAAAAAAAACAACCCAGGATCATAGAGATTAGCAACTCCAACTAAGTCTAGGTCAAGTTTATTTTTTGTTTAAAGACTATAGGCTGGCAGCACATTGATTTTTAAGCTGTTTATAAGAAAATAAAAGAAGCTGGCCATAGTGGTGGATGCCTGTAATCCCAGCACTCTGGGAGGCTGAGGCAGGAGGATCACACATTTGATCCTAGCCTGGGGAATTTAGTAACTTAGGGAGACTGTGTCTCAAAATAAAATATAAAAAAGGTCTGTGGATGCAGCTCCATGCCCTGGGTTTAATCCCAGTACAAAAAGAACAGTGAGAGAGAGTTAAAGTATTCTGCAAAGCACCCAGGAGCTTGGTAAAGTTGCATTCTACCTTTTGTTTTTGTGGTTTCCAAGTTCTTGCTGCTGTTAGAAGCTCTAAATTTTGAAAATTTCATTCCCTTTCTCAGCAACCATTTTTATTTTTCTTTCCTTTAGCCAAAATTCTATTGAAAGTCTGTAAATGTTCCAAAGCAATGCTGTGGTGGGAGTAGAGCAATTTAGACAACTGTATTAAAGTGACTGTTTCAAGTTGGCTAACATGAGCACTGAATAAACACATATTGATATTATAGAACAAAATAATATATTAGCACATTGCTCATTTGTGCTCTGATGGTCACCCTGCTACTATTTGTCATATGGGGATGACAGACACAATTACACCCGAGTGCTAATAGAGTGGAAGGGCAAAACTGCCTGACCTCGGCATCCGGGGTCGATTTAAATGTTTGATGTCTCATTGGATTAGTATCACAGTGTGAAAGACAAAGCTCAAACTAATGGAAATGAGCCTGGACATGCAATACTGCTGATTGGGCTGACATAATTAGAATAATATTCTGCGCAGAGCTAATAACAAGCCAAAGAAATAAATAACCAAGAGATAACCTAATTGCTGCATGCTAAAACGCATTCTCAAATATGCTAAGGTTAGCATTTTCTATTTACTTATAAAGCACACTGGTGGGCTTCAAAGAAAAAAGAGTAAGCAAGGCAGAAGAGAGGGCACCCATGGTACCCTGCCTTCTAGGGGCTGGTCCCTCTGTGGGTCCTGGTGGCTCTTTCTGCAGTCAGTAATCTTGTTGTGGACATACTCTGCACCAGGCACAGGGCTGGGTACCTGGAGGAGGAACATCGTGACAATGTGAGCCAGACGCAGGCCTGGCCCTCCAGGTGCTTGCATCCTCCTGGGAGTGATGAGTATTAAGCCACCACAGAGTGGGAAGAGGCAAGTAGGAGATGACAGAGCTGGAGAGTGTTAAGGAAACTGAGCCTAGAAAGACTTCATTTTCAACAGATTTGCAAATTCAGGAACTTGGAGATTCAAACAGGAAGTGCAAATACTTTACTAGGATAGTACCTTGCTGTATTCCTGAGATGCCTGAGAAGATTTCATTTCTTCCTAGATTCCCCCACCTTTATTGTCTTAATACTTTTTGCAGGAGTATCATCTACATTATTGTACTCAGCTTCTGCAAGTTCAAAGGCAAAGAGATAGACTCTGTTGAGCTCAAAGCAAATGGCTTTATTGCCATCACCCCAGAGATAGGGAGGAGATGCAGGGGAACCTCCAGAAGTGGAGTGCCTCTTTCTTGTGGAGAATGAGAGCTCACACTTCTTTTGGTTCACTGCTAACACAGTGCAGAGAATGCTACCTGGTGAATAATAGATGCTGAGTAAATATTTGTTGAATGAATGCTTATGCGCTTTACCTTGGTTATATCATTTAAATCTCAACTTAATCAACAGATGAGAACCATCAATAGCTTCATTTTATACATGAGGAAATTGATTTGATTTCCTAAACTTGGAGAGGTTAAGTTAATAGACCTAGGGCATGAAGCTAAGTATTGGTGGGGCCACTTCTGATCACAGCATGTAGTGGCTGTGAGTTTAAATTCTGAGGAATTTGGTTATGAAAGGAAAGACAAGTTTCTAGGTTGAAGTGGAGAGAAGTACTGTGATAGGCATGCTCCAAACAGATTTCTAGATGAGGTGAAGCAGTTGTACAGAAGGAATGGCTGAACTTCACGGACACTGATTTCACTGCTTTAATGAATAGGAAAGTTAGATTCACAACAATTAAGTGATCTCCCAATGAGCGAGTGGCAGATCAGGACAAACCATCAAAATTTCTGAGGCTTATTTGCCATCTCAGCATTATTTGCGCATCCCTGGCTTATAGACCATTAAACTTCAAGTGCTAAAAGAGTAGTTTTATATAAAATAAGTTGGCAGCATGGAATAATGAAAAGAACTTGAAATTAAGAGTCACACTTTCTGGTCTGAACTATAGCCTATGCTAGGCTATGTCACCTTGGGTAAACTCCTTTTCTCTCTTAGGAAATCTGGAATATTTTTGAGTTACTTCTGTTTCAAATGACCCCCAACCCAGGTCCTTATGATTATAAAGCTGGTTAGGAGTAGATTCTAGGTCTCTTAAGTTCCAAAGTGGTGACTTTCAAACTCTTGTTCAATGGACCATCATCAAAAGAGTCACTGAGACCACTATTTTTATAGCAAGTTACAGCATAAGAGACCTTGTCAAAGAGGTAAAATGACATAGGCTTTCTTGAGAATGTGGTGGGATGATATGTCAATTTGTGAGATATTAAATGAAAATGGTTCAAGCCTAAATTGTAGGTCTGACCCACTCTCTCATTCAAAACCAAAGCAAAACAAAATTCTTTCTGAACCTCTTTCTTGACCAGATGTAGTGTCACTTGTTTATACAGATGTTACAAGAGGTCACTCATGCTTTGGAAGAACAATCAGAGTGCTACGGACAACTTCTGGGCTCCTTCACAGTTACCCTTTGCATACTTTGTTCTCACTACATAATGCTGCCTGAGTTTCCCAAATAAACTATTCTCTACACATGCTGCCGTGTTTTCCCACCCTCACTTGTTTCTGTATTATTTCTCATGTGTTATGCTTTAGATCTAAATGTCCCCCCAGAGTCTCATGTGTTAGGAAGGTGATTGTATCATGGGGCCACTATACTCATTAGAGGATTCAGCAATGAACTTATCAGTTCATTGCTGAATGTGCTGTTAGGAGGTGTGGCTTGGTTAGAAGCAGGTCGCTATGACCTGACCTAGAAGGGTTCTCCCTTCTCTCTTTATCATAGATTGAGCAGCTTACCTCTTTCTTGTCCTTCCACCATGTCATTTCTGCTGGAAACCAGCAACTATGGACTGAACCCACTAAAGCCATGAGCCTCTTCTCCTTTAAGTTGTGGGTGTTGGTGTGCCAGTGAAGGCAAACAGACTAATATATTGTGTTAAGAAAACCTTTCCTTTTCTTTTCTTCCTGGCTTATTCCTCCTGGCCCTTTAAGATATAAGGCAATAGTCTTATTCTCTGGGAAGGTGACCTTTGTCTCAGAAGCTCCTCTGAGGCCCCTCTTGAGAGGGAGTTGTGATTGTTCTGGGGTTGCTTTTCCCTGGCAGCATGTGTAGACCACAGGGACTACAGCTAGGCAGCCTGCATTTGGAGTTCAGCTCCTCCACTTATGAGATGTATGCTTAGATCCATTACATAAGTTTCCTCATCCTCAAAACATAATAATGGTACCTTTCTCCTAGGGTTACTATTAGGACTAAATTTGGAAAATTTTTCAAGCAGTCTCTGAAAAGTAGTATGTGCAATACAAGTAAATGTTATCTATTACCATTACTAGTGGTAATGAGAGTTATAAAATAACTTAGAATAGTGCCTGGCACATCGTAACTGTTAAATGAATGTTAGTGATTATTATTATTATTAGCTCCATGGAGCAGAACTGGATTAGGAGCCTTGCATTAAAGGATCAGGACTCCGAAAGCACAGAGTCATTAAGAATGAAGCCCTAGAGGTTGAAATTGAAGCCTAGAATTTGGCCCCCTGTATTCCTAGTGCAGTAGCTGGACCTTTAGCTGGAGACAGCCACTGTGGCTTTGCTATTGACCAGGGCCACTTCCTGGAAAGCAGCAGACTTCACAATCTCTGTAAGATGGCAGCGACAAATGTGGTTCACGGCCAACTGGTTGGCCTTGGCAGTGATTGAGAAAATCAATATTGAAAAAGCAATTTTTCCTCCTCTGGCAAGAAATGATGTCATCATTGGAAAGAAGGAGCTTGGTAGGCTGGCTGGCTCATTGTTTTCAGGTAATGTGTTCTTGATGAAAAAATTGCTCAGTGAGTTGAACGTTGGGGCTGCCTTCTCCCATTTTACTCTGGAGGTTGCTACCAGTCCTGAAACGGGATATCTGAGCACATGCCTTGTTGTGGAGTGGCTTGTGCCTCTTTACAGGGGAAAGTGTTTTAGTTTTAGTTTTGTTTTCTTATAAGAGCTTTCATTATCTCTGAAACTAAAAGGATGATGACAAATGTCATTTCTGGAGGGGGGATGTTCTTCTTCCTTGGAAACAGAACTGTAGGCCTGTGGAAGGAAGCATGTTATTTAATTAAAGGAAGCATGTTATTTCATTAAAGGGTTTAGTTTTCAGTTTACCAGTTGATTCTGCAAGGGTAATGCTGAGCCATCAGTGTCTACAAGCATTTTAAGCAAGGATATTTCTTTGCTGATCAGTTACTTAAATAGGTGTATTCAAAAGAGGAAGCATGATGCCGAATGCTTGGAAATGTGAAAGGCAGTTACCAAGTACAGAAGACTGCAATGAAGGATGAAGAAAAGTAAAGCAGTGCTATCTACTGTGCTTGTCCTTCAAAAACACCGGTCATGTACTTGACGTAATTGTGGGCCGGGTCACAGTTCTCCTAGCCAGGGGTGTAGGAGGATAGGCTCCCATTTGCAGGTGAGGCTCCCAGTAGACTGAAGGGTTCTCCTAAGAGTTGACATGAGGATTTTCAAAACTCAAAGCATGCTTACACATTTTGAAATAAACCAAATACTAAAACAGCTTTCTAATTGCTTTTGGCTAAGATCATTAGACTAAACAAAACAATGAATTTGTTAGACTCCTCATGTGATGTGTGAGCTGAAAAACTTCACTGTGGAGTGAGGTATTGAAAAGATGCTAAACCAATAGCAGGGTATGGGTGGCAAAAGATGGAAGCAATTTATTTCTGATATTCTGACCCAGCACTCATCCACATAGGGCTTCTCATACCGCAAGAGAAGTCCTGCCTCTGCCTTGTTCGACATGAGGGTTACTACTTTAGTATTTGCCTCTTTTGTTGTGTAATCTGCCATTTTTGTTACTCAACCACTAATACAGAGCATTTCTTGTGTGCAGGACATTGGCTGATGTGAGTGTGTAAGAAAGGACAACAGGCCCAGCACAGTTGTATTATGTAAAGTGGCCTCTTTATTGTGTGGGCAAACACTTCTTTTGGGGGGACAGATTTGCAAGTGGTGATAGGCCCCTACTTACTAGCTACCCTTTGGTTGTTAAATGTTAGAAAACATAGTAAAAGTTTATGAGGAAACAGGAAAAGATTGAAATCTCTTGGTAAAACCCATTTCCATTAACTGCTATTAAGAGGGAATGGGTAGGACACCAATATCTAGTCAGGAGGTCACGGATATATTTTGGAAATAGACCATCTAAAGCAGCAGCAGCAACTGAAATTAAACAAAGCTATAATACTCTATATACTCATCTTAGTTTCCCATCTGTTATGGCTTAGATTTACTGTGGATGTCCCCCAATGCCTCATGCACTCATAGGTGGGACTTTTGGGAGGTAGCTGGATCATGGATGTGTGAGACTGAATTGTGGATGTTTGATATCTGTATTAGTCCACAATTGGTTTAGCATAGTTGTGAGTGATGGAATTACTAAAGAGGAAAGCCCCATCCTGGGTGTGGGTGGTATCAATCCGTAGGCTTATAGGCTATATAGAATAAAAGGGAAAGCAGAAGGAAGGCTGTTTTTCCCTGTCTACCCTGCCATGGACTGTTTTTCCTTTGCCATGCCTCTCAGCCATGCTGCCCTACCTTGGAGCCAGCAGACTATGGACTGAAACCTCTATAAACTGTGAGCCAGAATAAACATTTCTTCCTTTAATTTGTGGATATTGGGTATTTTGTTCCAGCAATGAGAAAAGTAACTAAGACACCATCTTCCTCAGAATCATCTAGTAGACAGAAATCAGAGCTGCAAACAAAGAAATAAGCAAAATTAGTCATATTAAAATAGTACCCACCAAAGATGAAAATTTGAACCATCTGGGATTATGTCTTCTTCATATAATTATGATCAAGGAATGGGGTTCTTATTAATTGGGTACCAAAATGAACAAAGAATAATAAGATTGCATCAATTTATCCTGTAAGAAACTCTTTTTAGGATCAAATGCATCAGAATTTTCTTTTTTTCTTTTTTTCATACAGGGGATTGAACTCAGGACCTTGTGAGGCAGGTGGCAGAACCACTGAGCTAAATCTCTGGCTGCATCAGAATTTTCTAGGGCATGAGGCTATCATTTAGACACTGATTCTGGTAAATCTGAAAATGTAGTAGTTTAGAAATTCCTACTGGTAGAATATGAGACAAACTAGCTTTTGTTATGATAAAGATTGTCCTGTTGGCCATGGCATGAAAAGACAAGGAGTGGCAGACATCATTATCCCTTTTAAACCCAGTTCCATATGAGTCCAAAGTGATTGTTTTGAGTTGAATGCAAAACAGCTATGCCAAGAGCTCCGTGAAGGTCCCAAGATTTACTAGCCATGTTTTCCTGAGAATAAGACCTACCTGGAAAATAAGTGCTAGCCATTACCATTATGATGGACAATGTCATGCAGAAGGTTATACCTCCCTATTCTGTTGCTCAGTGGCTACTCGATAAGACAGGTAAGACTGATAAGACCGGTAAGGCAAAGTGATTGGGGATGGCATATTTTAATCTCAGTTTTCAAGGCTGATTATTTTTCCAGTTAGGTCCTATTTTTGGGGAAACAGCATAACATTTCTGTTGGAATTCCATGGTCAGTCTAGGAAGATAGGCTTTTTTTTTTTTTTTTTTACAGAAAAGACAAATTGTTTTCTTGTATCATAAGTAAAAAGAAAAAATATTAGGCATTATGTCTGACTCAACAAGTGGAATGTATATACAAGTGTGGTTAACAAGCAATTGCCTCATTGTTATTTAAATCAGTTCATAAAAATCTAATCTATGAACAAAAAATTCCATATTCTCTACTATAGACTATAAGAATCAAGTACATCTAAATAAAGCTTCAAAACAATAAATTAAAATTAGCTTCCAGACATCTCTGAAATGGTTAATTCTATCTAGGCTGGTAACAAGTTTTTCCAAGCATTAAATGGGAACATAAGCAAAATGCATAGTTGAAAAATGGGGATCAGACCCCTTCTTCATACATCATAAGATGATTGATATACTCAAAATCTGCAAATTCATATCCATCAAGCCCCCTCATGACGTCATTATCATCTGGGGTGAGCCGGACAGGTTCATTAATAAATTCAGGATCAAAGTTGTCCAAACTGAATCACTCAGAGATATTTGGTTTAAATAGAGGCACCACCTGCTTTTATTCCATCATGTCCCAGTCCACATTTTGAAAGAATGGATGCTCCTGAATATCTGCAAAGCCTCTGTGAGGATCACAACCCAGTCATTCTTTTGGGTCCTTGTTCAGAAAACCCTCTAGGACACTTGCAGCTTGTACAGACAGAAAATGAGGTATGACAATGTCTCTTTCCAAAATTACTTGCAAGACATGCTGGATTGAGTTTTCATAAGGGTTATCAGAGCTCTCATCAAGATGGAATGGAGACTTTCCAATCATCATGATATACATCAATACACCAAGATTCCACCAGTCCACACTGAAACTGTAATCTTCCCTTCTTATAAGTTCTGGAGCCATGAAATTAGGAGTGCCGCAGAAAGTGCGGGTTGTGTCTCCTGGCTGTAAGCCTTCCTTACACAAGCAAAAATTGATGAATTTAATGTGCCCTTCTGAGTCTAGTAATACATTTTCTAATTTTAAAATTCTGTAAAGTATTCCTTGCTGATGAAGGTAGTTGACTGCTAAACTGATTTCTGCGGAGTAAAACCTGGCATGTTCTTCAGGAAGCTGTCTTTGTTGCTGCACATGAAACAGTAGATCTCCCCCACTGACATAGTCTAGAACAAGGAACAGTCTGCTTTCTGTCTGGAAGCAAGCATGCAGTCCAACTAGAAAAGGACAATTGGATGCCTGCTCTAGAATGCGCTTCTCTTTCTGTATCCGATCAATGTTGACGTGCTCTTTTTTCACTGCTTTCATTGCATACATACGATTTGATTCTTTCTCTTGGATTAACAGTATTTTCCCATAAATTCCTCTGCCAATCACTCAGAGCAAATCAAAGTCCTCAAGACCTAGAACCAGATGAAGCTTTGCCACCTTCCCTGGTGTTCCCTGCCTCATTCTCTTCATCAACTTGTTCTAAAGCCTCATGAGTTGAAAGGCTATGTGGGATCACTGTGTGTGCAGGGTCTGAAGCCATGGATGATTGATCGACTGGCACCATGGGCTCTGATGGTAAAGAATGCTGCCCACATTCAATTGTGACAAGTTTGTGGCACTTCTTGTGAACTGAGAGTTTACAGTTGGTGCACTTACACATCTGGCGGCCAAGTCTCCCTACATGGTCTGTGCAGACAGCACAGCGAGCTCACCTGCTGAACTGTTTGGCTTGAAAAGTGTGGCCATTCACATAATACAGCTTTCTCCAGCAGCCTGCAGCTCTGTGGTGGATGGATTTCTCTCCTCCTGGACAAGGCACTTTAGGATGTTCTGGTATACAAGGCGATGAATGAATTAAGAGCTCAGAATCTTTCTTTAGTTCAGAAACCCTAATGGCCTCTTCTAACTCCAACTGAGGTGACACAGTGTCTGGGTCTCCTTCCTCCTCTACCCAGTGTGTGGTGAAAAGCTGTTTATTGTCCAAACACCACACATCTCGATCTTTATCACACAGGCCCTCAGAGGAAATGGAATTCTCAAGAGACCTTGTCATGATATCTCTTCCCAAAATCAGGGCCGATCAGGTAGAGGTGTGGGTGGTGGAGGTGCCTGGGAAGAAGGGACCATAGACGGGTTGGCTGCCCAGGGAAACTGGAAGGCAGGGCTCAGAGAATGAGAGTGGCCTGACCGCCTACAGGGACCACACTGGCCGGAATCCTGCAAGGCTCCTTGTGAAGTTGTTTCCAATAGTGCCGGCCAGGCCTGGACGGATGTACACCAGGCTTCTCAGTGTCTCTT
>NW_004624781.1:11933030-11944639 GCF_000247695.1 Heterocephalus glaber
GAAGTGTTTGGCCTGAAAAGTGTGACCATTCCCATAATACAGCTTTCTCCAGCAGCCTGCAGCTCTGTGGTGGATGGATTTCTCTTCTCCTGGACAAGGCACTTTAGGATGTTCTGGTATATAAGATGATGAATGAATTAAGAGCTCAGAATCTTTCTTTAGCTCAGAAAGCCTAATGGCCTCTTCTAACTCCAGCTGAGGTGACACAGTATAAGGGTCTCCTTCCTCCTCTACCCAGCGTATGGTGAAAAGCTGGTTATTGTCCAAACACCACACATCTCAATCTTTATCACACAGGCCCTCAAAGGGGATGGAATTCTCAAGAGATCTTGTCATGATGTCTCTTCCAAAAATCAGGGCCTATCGGGTAGAGGTGTGGGTGGTGGAGGAGCCTCGGAAGAAGGGACCATAGAAGGGTTGGTTGCCCAGGGAAATAGGCAGGCAGGGCTCAGGGAACAAGAGTGGCCTGACTGCCTGCAGGGACCACACTGGCCAGGATTCTGCAAGGCTCTCTGTGAAGTTGTTTCCAATAGTGGTGGCCAGGCTTGGATGGATGTATACCAGGATTCTCAGTGTCTCTTGGGGGCCAGTGGCTGTGACTTCAGTCTCTCTCCCTGGACTTTGATTCCCTAGGTTTTCTGTGCCTGGCTCTGGGGAGGCCTTCCCAGAGCTACTGGGTGTTTCTGGGCCTGGTGATACTTGCCCCACGCTCTTCCCAGTTTCTGTGTCATTGGTATTTGGGCTTAGGGAGACTTCACTGGGGTACCTTGATTTTGGTAGGTCACTGGTGGTCACTCCTGGGGAGACCGTCCCTGGGGTGTCTGTGACAGTTGTGTGGCTGCTGCAGCATGGCCTGTGGCATCTGGATGGAGTCAGCCATCTTCTTAATCTTTCATAGATACTTTCTCTACCTGGGGTCCTGAGGCTGCAGCCTCTCGAAGTGGAGAAGCAGCTCAGCATGTTCGCTGTTGACCGACTCTGGCCAAGTAAGCTTGGGAGATGGCTGTTACTAGATTGTGACACCCATTAACAAGGGTTCCAAGTTCTGTTTGGAGATGTTGCCAAGGAGGTGAGCTCATGTCTTGGGGGTTCCATAACCTGAGTCTCCATATAATAGAAAAGCCTATAGCCCTGTAGGGATAGAGACCCCCTAGGCAGGGAGAGATGAGCCCCTCCCCGAAGGAGTTCAGATAGCTGGCAGAACAGGCTTAACCACCCATAAAAAGCTGACAGTCTGCTGAAGCTGCACCTCCTCTTCACACTGTACTCAGCAAAACTTGGTTTGCTAAGATCAAAAGGAAAAAGAACCTTGGCCCAAAGATGTAAATGGCCCCTGAAAAGACCCTTCCCTGTTGTCCCTAGTAATGAGCTAAGTTAATCATTAACCAATCAGGTAGGGGCGCCCTCAGCCCAGAGGCAGGATAGGCCCCCAACTACTATAAAACCAGCATCTTAAGCCCCCCTGCAATGGTGGCTCTGTTTTGGGCACCCCTGCCTGTCTCTCTGCAAGAAGGCAGCTGTACTCTTGCATGCTTGCTGAATAAAAGTACAACTTTGCTTCTATGCTTTTGGTCTCTATCTGATTCTTCCACAACCTTCTGCGTCTTCGGGAGAGCCAGGCCCGGGACTGTGGGGACTCTCCCCCTGTCTCCGCCTGTGACAGCCATTTTTTCTTCATGCTAAATAAATCACTGGCCACTTATTTTGTTATTTTTATCTAAGTATCTATGAATATTTTTTCTCTTTCTCATCTATCTGTTTTTGTATTATTGGGGCTTGTACTCTGTATCTCCTCAATGAACTATATCCTCAAACATTTTACTCCAGATACCCACTAAGGGTCTCACTAACTCACCAAATTGGTCGGGCTGGACTCCACCATGTGACCTTCTTACCTCGCTGTCCGGAGTGCTGGGACTGCAGTCACACACCATCCTGCCTGATTCCGTGTGCAACCACAGTGGTCTGGGGTGCCTTTATTGCAGAGATTTTCTTCACTTTTCCAGTGGGCTTCCCTTTTCATCAAGGAGCCTGAGAGGGGCCCTATTTCTGATGCTCACTTCTGCTCTGTCTTCTGGAGCTCAGAACAATGTCCTTTATGACCCCCTGCACCTCTGTGCTGTGGATCCCAATACTGTCTCAGCGCAGCCTCCGGGGTGGGGGAGAGTGGTGCTGCTGGCGCCCACGCAGCTCACCTCCTCGGCACTGGGCGGGGGGGGCTCTGCTCCTCGAGTTTTTTGCTGTTTGGCACTGTGAAGTATACCTGAGGATTTTATGTGGCTATGGTGTCCCTGGGCCTACTCTAGAAAGTTGTATAACAAATTTCTTCTATGTGAGGGTCAACCTGATACCAGCAATGTTGAGCTACTGAAATCTTGATTTCAGGATCTGCAAAGAGGTGAACCTGAAGAAGATAGCTTGCACAGGACAGACCCCTTTGGAGCACCGCTTGTTTACCCTTCGTGACTGTGCACCCAGCTGGGAGCAGCAGCGTTTATCAGGAAGAGAGTGTCAGGTCACATGTTGCCAGCAAATTGTTACCTGCTTCCAGATGTGATGGAGGATGCTTGTAATCCCAGCACCTGGAAACTGAGCATATGCATTTGAAGTCAGCCTCAGCTACATACTATGTTCAAGTCCAGCCCGAACTACATAGCAAGATCCTGTGCATGGGGCTGGTGTGGCTTCTGCACCTCCATCACAGGGGCTCTCTGATGTCCAAGAGGAGGCAGCACAGCTCCTTGTCCTCCCCTCACTCCCCGATCCTGATGTCGTCACAGAAATCAGCATCCTGGTTCAATTATCACTGCATAACGAACCATCTCAGAATATAAAGACTTCAAATATCTTTAATATTAGGGATGAGTCTGGTTGCATCGTGGCTTCTTCAGCTGACCCTGCCTCCATCATTCTTGGAGCAACATTCCATTAATGGACATTCTCAGTAGTATGCCTTGAAAGAACATGTACAAGACACTGATGGATACCACCGCTGTGGTGCATGATGAGAGGCACAGCTCTTTCTTGCTGAGATCAGAAATATGGCAAAGATTTCTTTTCTCACAATTTTTCTTCAATATCACAGTAGAAGTTGTAGCTGTGCCTTAGAGCCGAGCCCAGTGGCCGCTGGACACTGAGGCCTGAGCACCTGTGTGTGGTGGCAGGAGCGCCATGGACTCCCACTGCAGCTGGTGTGTTCATTGGGTGGCTGGTACCTTCCAGGGCATGGCTGGCATTCGCTGCCCCCTCTAGGCCATGACTCCAGTCCCTTGTGCTGTTCAATCGCATCTATCCATTGTTGTTGTCTGTGATCTGGATCCTGAGCGTGAAGATACCAAACACTGTCATTTACACTAACATCAAATCGACATTCATCAAAATCATGAGGCTTGATCACAGCCTTGCTAAGACAGAGGGATCCCTTGCAGCCATACTCTGTCTCATCTTCAGATTTGTAGTAACTCAGAGTATTATTTTTCAAAACTACCCAACGATCCTGGTACCCATGAATGTAGTTTGTCCACTTGCTCAGGACCCCACAGCGCACCACAGGCAGCCTGGATTCCGTCTCCCGGTCCTCCTCGGAGCCTGAGGAGGTCCAGCTCTGGTTATCCGCCATGGAGGGGCAAGAGGCAAGCAGGAGACCGCCCCCACCCCGCTGCGCCTGAGGAGGCACCCAGTCCCGGGGCTGAAGGGTCGGGGGATGGCAAAGCCAAGAGCGCCTACTGCTGCGCGGGAGGGGGGGGATGTCAGGAGGAGGGGTGAAGTCCGCCAGCCGTGCGCCTGACACCGAGCGGACCGCGGAAGGCGGACGAGCCAGGAAGGAAGCCTGCCCTTCCAGCCATCAGCCGCCGTTGCAGTGACCCCTGCGCTGTGCCCCGGAGCCGCCAAGTGAACTCCGCCCCCTCGGTGCCAAACCTCAAGTTGGGGAAGGAAAAAGAGAGAGAAGGGAACAGAAAATCCAACTACGGGGATCTGGATCCACTCACACCTCCGCTCTGGCCGCCATCTTCCTGCCTGGCCCACTATTTACCTTCCCCTCCCTAATCCCCTTCCCTCCCCTCCGCCATCCCCTTCCACCCCTACACCCTTCCCTGCCCCGTATATATTTCTCTCTTGATGTCTTTATTGATTCACTGGTTGGGCAAAAGTGTATTATTCAATTTCCATTTTTTTGTGTAGTTTCCATGCTTTCTTTTGCTGTGGATTTATACTTTCATTCCATTGTAATTTGATACCATGCATGAGATTTTTTTCAATTTTTTCTATTTATTAAGAATTGCTTTATGGCATAAATTATTTTCTGTTTTAGAGAAAGTTCTGTGAGCTACAGAAAACAATGTGTATTGGGCTGTTGTTGGATGGAACGCTCTGTAGATGTTTGTTAAGTTTACTTAATGTATAGAGTAGTTTAACTTGGTTGTTTCTTTGTTGATTTTTTTGTCTGATTGACCTATTTGTGAGAGTAGGATACTGAAGTCATTTATTATGATTGCATGAGTTCTATCAAACCGTTTATGCCATTATGTTTGTTGTAGGAAAATTGACCTCAACAAATTGAACATCAACTGATGTTCAGTGCATATATAATTGTTTTCTTTTCTTGATTAATTATTTTCTTTACCAATACATGGTGGCCTTGCTTATGTTTTCTAATTTTTGCTTGAAATCTACTTTGTCAGATATATAGAAAGCTAGTCCTGCTTGCTTTTGGGCTTCAGCTGCCTGGAGTATCATCTTACATCCTTTCACTTTTAGTCTGTGTATATTTTTGCATGTGAGGTGTGTTTCTTGCAGGCAACATATTGTTGAATCTTGTTTTATTTTTCTTTGTTTTTGATCCAATATGCTAATCTGTGTCTTTTACTTGGAGCATTAAAACCATTTAGAGAGTGTGTTACAACTGAAAGGCATGTATTGATTCTTGTCATTTTATTCTGTTTCTAGTGTTTGATTCATTCCCAATTTCCATTCTTTTATGTACTCTCCCAGTGAGATTTTTTTTATTTCCCTTGGCCTTGTGGTTGTGACTGTTCTCTTCCTCTGTGCTTAGGAATCCCTTAAGTGATTTCTGCAGTGCTGGTTTAGTGGTCGTGAATTTCTTTAGTTTATACTTGTCTTGGAAGGTCTTTATTTCTCCTTTGATTTTGAAGGCTAATTTTGCCTGATCTGAGTTGGCAACTATTTTCTTTAAAGGTTTGAAATACATCATTCCAAGCCCTCCTGCTCTTTAGAAGTTTTGTTGAGATATCTGCTGTTGCTCTGATCGGTTTGCCATTTTAAATGATTTGCCATTATAAATGTTTTTCACTAACTGGTTTTAATATTATTTTTTGTTCTAAATTTTTTGACAATTTGACTATGATATGTCATGGAGAAATTCTTTCCTGGTCATATCTATTGAGGTTCTAAATGCTACCAGTATAGTACCTGGGTGTTCATCTCATTCCCCAGATTTGGGAAAATTTCTGCTATAATTTCAATCAATAGGTTTTCCATTCCATTCGCCTGTATTTTCTCACCCACCTTGAGGTCAATGAATCTTAAATTTGTTCTAGAATTTTTCAAGCGTTCTTCAATAATATTTTCATTATTTCTTATTATTTTTTTCTTTATTATTGTGTCCATCTTGCCTTCAAGTTCTGATATTCTTTTATCTGATTCATCAAGCCTACTGCTGAGACTTTCAGTTGAGTTTTTTATTTGACTAAAGATTTTATTTCTAGAATTTCTGTTTCTCTTCTAGAACTCTTCTTCTAGATCTCTTTATTGAAGTGGTATTTCATATACTGTATTGTCTTCTTTAATTGGATGCCTCCTGATAAAAGGATGAATGTGAGGGGTTTTTTTGTTTTTTTTTTTTTTGGTCCTTCTCCACCACTCTCCAAATGTAGAAGCCATTTAGGTCAGACTGGTGGCTGAGCTCTGTCCCTTTGTGGTTGTACATAAGGTCTTGAATAGCTCTGTCAGTGGTAAGACTGAACCATTATTACCACCCCAGGCCATCCACTGAATCTCTCATTTGCATAGCCCATGGGCAGATCTGGACTATGGGCCAGAGTTTCATAAGTTTCCAGACTGTGCCCTTAGAGGCATGGTGGGCCAGTGACTACACACTGCTATGTTTACTCTGAATGACAGAGACGAGCAGGGGACATTGGGTGCACAGGGTCTGTGCTGAGATGAGAGCTGCACATGCCCAGCCTCCTACAGTCTTTGATGTGATGCTCCCAGACTGAGACCCCCTCATTTAAACTCTTCCTGCCACAGTGTTTAAACTGCCCTTGTCTTGCTTGTTGCCCTTTTCTATGTTGGTATTCCCCTCTGCCTGGCTATGTCCAGTGCTGGGTGGGTTTCACACTGTTGTGCCATTTGCTGAGACTTTCCCAGCCTGAGGTCCAGTCTCCTCAGAGCCTGGCACTAGGGTGTTTCTCCCATCCATGATTTTAGCTTTTCTGTGTCATGGTCCCCATTCTCCTGGTCCCAGGCTGACTCTCGGAGAGGGTGCCTGTTGCCTCCTGGAGAGAAGTGGCTGTCATCCTGGAGACATAAAAAATCTGAGGTTTTCTGTTCTCTAATGACATCTATCAAGGCAGAAGAAATAGTGGGAATTTCCATTCCCTTGCCTGACCCCTTGACTAAACTTGGATCTCCTTTCTGCTCAGGCTGTGTCTTTGTGCAGTAGTGATGTCAGCACTCACTGGAGTGTGCTGAGATTTTCTCTTACCACCCATACCCTCAAGCAGCCCTTCATTCAGTGCCACAGTGCATTACTTCTACTACTGAGTTATCTTTCTATTTACCTGTACTTCTGGGTTCCTCTTGCTTGCTCACTCAAGTTGCGATCGAGTAAGTTCCTGTGGTTCCCCTATTTTCTCCTAGGGCTCTGCACCTCTTGGTTTGGACAACTATCCTGGAAAAATTCTTGCCTGACTCTAGGCTGTGATCTTTGAAAGCCTTGCTCTTAACCCATGGCTCTTCTTATGAACCAGCTCTTTACCCACAGAAGACTGAGAAGTATGTGCCTCAGTGTCCTGACTCCTTATCTATCCTGTCCCTGTACTTAAGAGTTCTTTGTCATCTCTTCTGCAGCCTGTGCTCAGATAAGGGCACCAGAAAACCCAGGCCATCCACTGAATCTCTCATTTGCATAGCCCATGGGCAGATCCGGACTATGGGCCAGAGTTTCATAAGTTCCCAGACTGTGCCCTTGGAGGCATGGCAGGCCAGTGACTACACACTGTTATGTTTACTCTAAATGACAAAGAACAGAGGACATTGGGTGCACAGGGTCTGTGCTCAGTGACAATATTAAACAATAGAAATTATGGGTCCTACATATATGATAATAATTATTCCTATCACATTATTTCTATTACCACAGTATCTGGCACATGCTAAGTTTTTACTGAGTAGCTGAATTGGGATACCTATTGCTTGCTCAGTGGTGTGCTAAAATTTTATGTAATTTATCTCACTTTATGTTCGCTGTCTTTCTTCTCTGTGTGGTACTGGTGGTTGAACCCAGGAGCTTCACACTGAGCTGTAATCCCAGGCCTTTAAAATTTTTGTCTTGTTTTGAGACAGGGTCTTTCTAAGTCACCAAATTGTTCAGGCTAGGCTCTAAATTGTGATCTTCCTGCTTCAGCTCTCAGATTGCTTAGATTATAGGCATTCACTACTACACCCAGCTTCTCTTTCTTAATCAAAATGTAATTTATATACATTAAGCACACAGATCATAATTGTGCAGTCTGATGAATTTTCACAGCTTTGTAGTCAACACTCTGTTAAGATATAGAAAATGTCTATCAGGCTACAAAATTCCCTCGTGTCTTCTATAGTCAGGCCCTGACCTCTGCCTAGAAGGCACCCCAGGTCTGACTTTGTTGGACACAATTTCAATCTATTCAAGCCTATCACTGAACTTCATGTAAATGGAACCATATAGATGCCTTCTTTGTGTCTGGTTTCTTTCATTGAAGCGATTTTTTAAACATTTAGTTTTAACTTTTAAAACAATTTTGCAGTTGTATGTTGTGGTGTCCATTTTATGGGATGAGAAACTGTGTCTCAGGATTAAGAAACTTTCCCAAGGCTATACTGGGCATGTGACCCAACCACACCTGACTCCTGATCCATCTGGTTCTGAGTGTGGAATGTGAAGGGCATGGCATCCTGATCCTCAGATTCCTGAAATTGCACATTCAAAAGACTTTTTACACAAGCATGCCAAAACCCTGGACACTTTCCTTTCTGGTGATTCTCCTATAAGGTTGTCCTTCCCTGTGAGGTTGACACAGTGATCCACCTAAAGGGGGGTCTAGAACCTCATAGAAATGTGAGGGCTTTGTGTCTGGGTGTTCCGTCTATCTCCAGGGTGAGAATGAGTCCATGCCATAGATGTATCAGCCCTCTTATGATAGCACCAATCCTGTGCCCACATCTGCTTCCTCAGCGACCTGTACTAATGGCTTCTGATTGGGTCTGAGCTCCTGTGAGAAGGAAGGAAGTAGAGGTGAGATCTCTGCCCATAAGGACCTTGCCTTTTAATGGGAAGAGTGCATGGCAGGCAAGAGAGGACAATATACAGATCTGTGAGTAATAGAAATGTAAACACTTGTGTTCGTGCCATCAGGGCTGTGCATAGGAGGGGATGCCTGGTGTGACCAAGTTGAGGGAGAAGGAAGAGGGAGAGCCAGAGACTATGAGAATGTGTTGTTCCAGATCAGTGGAGGTTAAGGTAGAAGTGTTAGTGAAGTCTTTCTAGAGGGAGGAAAATGGAACCTTGATGATGAAAACATTTAGAGAACATTTTTTGGAGAAGGGCTAGTGTTTGCCGAGACCTTTCCAGGTCTTTCTGCTCCTGACCAGACACTTGCCTGACCTCATGAGCATCATAAATCCTATTTTTTGGAATAGGAAACTGACTCAGGAAATGTAAGCCTTCCAGTGTCACCCTGCTGATAGGAGACATGTTAGTCATCCAGCAGATGGGGACAGAGTTAGATATTCTTTGTGGGAGGAAATAGGGATTGGCCTTAAGCTATGATAGATTATAGTGAAAACCAGAGATGAAAAACTCAGCTAAGAGTCCATTCCAATATTAGGGGACACAGTTGTAAAGATGCTCATGATGAAATGAGACAAATTGGCCACTAATTCCAAAGCCTCTCTCTGGTTTATTTGTTTGCAGATTTACTATAATAGCATGAATTCTAATTCTGCCACTTGCTGGCTGTGTAGCCTTGCACAAATTACTTCTCAAATTTCCTTTACTGGTTAAAATGTGGAAAAAATGCTTATTTCATACAATTACTACAATTCTAAAATGGACTGCAGTGTGCAACCTGCATGTCACCATGTGTAACTCCTGCAGGTCTCCATAGATGGTAGCTTTGCCTATTGCATAAATCACTCCTACCTTGGAGCAGAGAGAAGTTGGGATGGATTCACAGTTCTCAGCAGGAAAACTGTACCTACTGTTTGTAATGGGGGAGCATCAGAGAGGAGGAGCATTTTAAGAGGGTTCAGATTGGGCAAAAGTAAAAAGAAGATCATGGATTTCATTTTGGATGCAGAAGAAGTGATTGGGAAAATTTATTCACGTAAGTACCCAGTTGATGGATGGATGGATTATTTGCAGCAATGAGTTTAAAGAAAATTAGAGAATTCACAGGGCTAAGTACCATTTGACTGGTGGGAAGTGGTGGAGAAGGTGTGTGTGTGTGAGTGTGTGTGTGTATGTTTGTGTATACAGGCAGGGATGGGGGTTATGTCTTTTGTAATAAAGGGTGTGGAACGTCATCCTGGCACTTCAAATCAAAGACATTTCCTCTTTCCTAATAGCATTAAATAATTGTTACAGAAACAGGCAAATAAAGTAAGATAAATTTTGTATTTAGCATATGTGGAAATATTATGAATAGTTGCGGACTCAGTTCTCTTTGATGCCCTTTGACAATCTGATAATTTTTGCAAAGATGTACTTAACATGCTGTTTCATGCAAAGCTAGATTCTGCCCCTTGTTTAAAAAATACACGACATCATTAATTTTCCGTCCTGTATATTAATTTTCCTGAGAGCACCGTGTATTTCTCTTCCCTTCCACTTTGTTTAAAGTCAGTTGTTGACAACTTTCCAGCATGTCAAACTCTCATCGCTAATAATTGCTTAAGGACCCCTAACTTCTACAAATGTTGGTTCCAGCTCCAAACCCCATGCTAGCCCTGCAAGGAAAAAAAAAACTAGAGGGAGGAAGAAAGAACTTCTTCTGATGAATTTTTGATTCTCCTTCTTAACAAAGAAATGCCTGAGATTCAAAGCAATAGCTTAAAGTGATATTATAAAATAGAATATGGAGTGCACTGTTCTGAATGACTCTTTGCTTTTAATGTGGGGCTGAAAAATTGTCAGTGCCTTTTTTGATTAGATGGGATTTTTTTTTTTGTTCTTGATCTAAGAATTGAGGAGAAAAACATGCTACTTGCATTTGAATATGGCATGAGCAGAGATGTAATGTGTTGGAGATAAAGTAATAGCAGCAACGCCTTAAGGCAGCACCTGTATCGCGGGTCAATGCCACCTCTCTTTAGATCGCTGCTGCGCCACTCTTTCTGCAGAGGCTTTATTAGGCCTAATTAGGTGGGCTGTCACTTTTATTGGTGATGGGAAAGGAAGATAAGTAGATCGCTTGTGTCATCTATCTCTATCCGGACGTGTCTAAAAAGTCTAAAGTGATTGCTGTAGGCCACAAATATATACCTCGAGAGGGAGAGGGAGCTGAAAAAAAGAAAACACAACAAAACACCCAGAACTGTAATAGGAAAAAAAAAAGGATGGGGAATCTCTAGTAATGCCTTACCTTTGGCACTGCTGTGTGTAATTTCAAACCACAGAGAAGAGAGTGAAGCATCCTAGAAGCAAAGAGGGAGAAGGTTGGATTTTATGATAGCTGAATGGAGTGGGGTGAGGGGAAATCTTCCTACCTAGGAGTCTGGCCATAAATTCTCAAGAAAAAGTTGGCCCAAGTTGTAACAAGAACTTCACCTGTGGTACTGCTGAGCAGTAAAGAGGCCCATTAATCCTGGTGGATCACAGTGCTACACCTTATTCCCTCCCTCCCTGCAGCCCTTCTTCCCTCCCTCCCACCCTCCCTTCTTTCCTTTCTTTCTTCCTTCCTTCCCTTCCTTCTCCCCTCCTTTCTTCTCTTCTCTCCTCCTCCCTTCTTCCTTCCTGTCTCTCTTCTTTTAGATGATGATTGTCATAGTATCAAGGGAAATTGCTGAAAGTTTTAACAATCACAGTATATAACCCTTTGCCTAAGCACATCTCCTCAGTAAAACTATGTTATATCCAAGAGCTATATTTTATCCTTTTCTTTTGTCCATATCATTCCTAAAACGCTGCTAAATATGTACTGGGGGCCTGGAAAATAATAGTTTCAGTACTTCCTTAACTGCTGTGAGCAAGTAAGTTTTGCACTGCCAATTGAAAATTTACTTATTGTGGGGGTTTTTTTTGTATTAAATTCTTTTATTGGTACATTGTAGGTATATAACACAATTACATTTCTCATTGGGAATTGTACCTTTATATAATGCATCTT